>JAWZYV010002631.1:82500-1282500 GCA_038373885.1 Cheiracanthium punctorium | reverse complement strand
AAAAAATATTTGTTTGTTGATCAAATGGTCTCATAAAATTACATGAAAATTATTAAACTTCATTGAGGTTATACCTAACATACCGTCAAATTACTACAAGGCTGAGGACATCTCTTTCTTAATGATGTCATGTCAATTGTTCATGATACCATCAGATCCTATTGCACTAAGTCAGAATTCTTTCATCAATACTAACGAACTAACTGTTCAAATTTTTGCCATTTTTTACCAGTATTCCTAGTTTTAACATAAATAAATCAATGCTGATATATGTCGAACGAGCACGTAACATCACAGCCATCACTAACACCTGCGATTCAAAGAAGTTCTGAGTGATAAAAAAAATATTGAATTTTGAAACGTGTGGTTATAGTTATAGTTACCCTTTTTAGATTACGTAGAATCCATTTTAGTGGATGCACTTCATTGAAATTTGGTAAATACGATATGTGGACCACAGTGGAAATATCTAGAATACAAAATAGTTCGAATTATGACTAACAGATGGCGCTTTCTCCTTAGAAATCACATTATGCGAATTTGGAGCATTTCAACGATTGACTCAACATGACAACTCCAGTTGCCAATGCCTAATTCTCGCAGTGCTTTTTGATAAAATACTGTAGTTCCGTTGAACGACTTAATCAGTAAAAGTTCGCCTTTTCTTTTTCTTTAAAGTCAGTGAAGAATAATCTAACGGTAGTGTTCTTTCTGAAATGGTCCATATTTACACAACGTCTTTTCAACGTGAGAAGCGCCATCTGTCGGTAGAAATTTAAAATATTTTTATGGCAAATTTCTGTAATCCATACCCCATATTATGTATATACCAAGTTCCAATGAAGTACGTCATTAAAAACGGGCTGTACGTAGGTCTAAACAACATAACTTAAATTATAACTGTTCAGAAGGATCCAAAGGACAATTGTCATGGAAAGTGTTTTATAATCTGTATGTTTGGGATGATTTACAATTTTTTTAAATTTTGTATTTGCTGTAAAAGGATATTGTAGCATTCGGTATTAAATACATTTTGCCGTTGTCCTCTTACGTTGCACTTGTTATTAAGCTTGGTAAATTTTAATAACATTTTTACAAATTGCACTATTGTTAGTCATATACTATGTGCAAGGGTTCCATAATTTATGATTTGCTCTAAAGAAAAACTATGTATTAAAACTGTTATTTTATGAAGTCTATGTAACAATCAACGATCAGCATTACGGAAGCTACTTCGTTAACAATTATTAATTAAGGAGAAAAGAAGCACTATCATTTATCGCAGCTGTAAACACCGTTTCTTGAATAGATGAATAAACGCTGATTTCAGTTGAAATCTTTTATAAGATATGGCAATTTATTTGAAGGTGTTAATGATCATTATCTAAATTTCACTATGACATTGTTTGCAGTGAAAATTATACCTTTTCTATTCGTAGGTATTTGCACTTATACGCGATATAAGCTTAATAATAAGCTCTTTCACTCATAAAATTACTATGTAATGTAAAAAAAACGACAAATTGCATCAGATGATCAATTAATTTCGCATAATACACACACACACACACACACACATGTATATATCACTATAGCGCAAACCGACCAGTAAATTAACACTTAAACGCATTTTTTTAATGTAGATTTATGATCGTTTCTGTCTAAACACATTTTTATTATATTTAATTTACCTAAGAAAAAGAGGGAGGAGCTTATAAGCTATCAAATTTCGATTTTTATCAATTAAAGTAAAAAGTGGTACTACATTCCAGCAAATGAACATGCATTAACATTATATCTTCATTTACTAGAAATTTACAATAAAATGTGGTACTACATTCCAGAAAATGAACATGCATTACCATTATATCTTCTTTTACTAGAAATTTACAATATTTCGGTGGATTTAAGAATAGCAATATGCACATAAACAATTATTTTTTTAAGAAAAGTGTATGGACTAGGGAACCATTCAAGCACGGAATAGATTCCTATTACATGAAACGATAGGACTGTTACCAATCCACAAACTAAAAACTCTTCAAAATATTTTTCTTCATAGATAAAAACGTTTTATTCACCGGTTGAGTTCACTCACCAGTCTGTTTACTTAAATATGAATGCATATTTTCCTTCGTGCTTATTTACAGGGCCACCCACAACACTTTCAATAGATTGAAGTCCATGGACATGCTGAATACATTTAGTTCAATGTTATTCAATCTCGAAGAGGAGACAACTGAACTTGGTTAATCTACAATTTGTTGAGTGCCTGTTGAGTGCATATGAATATTACTTACATTCTACCACAATCAAGGGACCAACGATTAAACCGCCGATATATTTATAAGACTCCCTGCTTCGTTGAATGCTTTCGTTTTACTCGAGAAATTAAGTTTCTTCTACATCTTATTTTACATTTCCTTCTCTCATGTTTGAGCCAGCCTCTTCATCTGACCTCAGACTTTTGATCTATTGCTTTTCTCCGTATTACAAATTTCGTATATATATGCATATATACAGGGGCGTAGCCAGACATTTTTCATGGGGGGGGTTACGACTACTACAACTCATATATATGTATACGTGTGTGTGATAATGTAGTGAAGAATATACATTTTGCATGGCAAAAAATTCCCCATGGGGGGGTTATGACCCCCCTAACACCCCCCCCGTGGCTACGCCCCTGCATATATACATTGGCCTTATGATGAGAACTCTGAGTTAGAATCCTAGAACAATCCCGTGAGTAATGACATAGGTGAAGATTTCAAGAGATTGTTTTCTATTTTTTATACACTTAATAACGTTCGTATCTTCAATATTGTAACGATTTATGGTCAACACTTTCTTACAAATACCCGATATATGGACAACTTTTACCAGCTTGGCAACTTCTAAAAAAATATCGAAAAGATGTTACAAAAAAGAAGTTACAATAAAAAAGATGTTACAAAAAGTGTACTTAGCTGGATTATATCTCTTATAATTGGTGAGTAATTGTCAAACTTTGATCGAAAACTATTATTGAAATATCATATAAATTTTAGATTAAATAAGATTAAATGATGTGCATCAAAAATGCAAATAATTCAATAGACATACATGGAAGACATGTGGTGCTCGCATCTGATTTATTGACGATAGCAATATTTCAATGTTATTATTAATCATTGTAATCGATTATTTTCATTGATTATTAATTATTTTTATAAGTAGCGTCAGCACATGTTCGAAAATTAGGATTGGACGAAGTACATATTAAATGTGGATATAATTCTTCTGTAATAATTATGTGTGTGTTAAAGCGTACATATTTTTGAAAAGTCCAATTTAAAAGACACATTAAAGTTTAGGTAAAACGTTAGCATTTCTAAACCTTTTATAATTATGTTCTTTAAATGATTGTGCATTTCTTTGTTACTAAACGAAAAGTAATCTCTTACAGGAAATTTATTTAATCAATTTTATTAGTGGCTTAGATGAGTTGGCATTTTAAAAAGGGATTGTAATAGACGCTGTAAAGAATACAAAGCAGTCTTTGCAATTACGTCAACTCCATAACCGTTTAACACTTCTTTTAACCCTAGAAGTCTTATTTTTTCTGTCTGAAATAAATATATGGGATACTGTTAGTTATTATTATTTGGGGAAAAATATTTTAAAAAGTAATAACCTAATATTTTACTACAAAATCACTGTTTAATTTCAGTTTTGTATGCGGTACTCTGGACCTTAGTTATCGTTTTTTGGTATATATTTTGAAATTAATTTTAGTATTCAAATCATTTCTTGATAGGACGAACTTTAATGTACAGTATTTTTTTCTGGGTCAAAATTTTTTGCTATCTTTTGTAATTTTTTTTTAATAAAAAAAACCACATTTGAAAAATGACTGTTTAAATTTCGATCAGTTTTGAAAATTAAATCATCAGAAAGTACATTTTATGCAACAGTCTAAAATATATCGTTGCTATCTATGTGTAAAAAACTATTAAAAACCGACAGATGCCTATACCAGTATTTTATGGAAGTAACGGAATAATTAAAGTGATTTTTCCACATATGTTACCAGGTGCCTTTTAGGGTTAAATTTCAGAATGCGTAGAAAGAAAAAAATAACATAACATTATTTTGAAATACTTTAATCTATAAAAAAGTACCAAAGTTTGTCATTATGGATGCACCTTTTGTATTACCAATGCTTTGTTTCGCTAAAACATAACAATGTAGTTAAATAAAACATACCACTGGTATTTTTGATATTTTATATGTGTTGATATTAATATTGATCCGAATGACATTTCAAAGATACCAATGCATATTTTAAACTTTAATCTTGTTTGTTCTGAAAGAATTTTATTGCAAAGCACCAGACATGTCTGCTAAATGCTGACGGGACACATTAAATGCAAAGTGAAGTGATAAGAAGCTTCGAAAATAGTACTAGAGAAGAAAATGTCCTCAAGGATTTTTAATTTTAATTTAATACCTCTGTCACAGTTTGAAATTGATGTTGTTAGCAAACAGTACTTTTATTTTTCTTTCTATTTTGTCTGCTCTTTAAACAACAGATTTCTTTCAAATAATAAATGCTTATATGTAAAAACGTCAGACATTGTTCCTCAGGAATTAATTAAAATATTTATTTTACCAGATACCTAAATAACCATATATATATATATATATATATATATATATATATATATATGTGCAGTAAAACTCGCTTAAGACGCTCTTCAACTGACCAGCTTGAAAGAGCGTTTTAAACGGGAAAGCGTCTTAAGCGGGAAAGCTTCTTAAGGTGAATTGGAAAAGAACAAAATCTAAGTGCTTAGAAAAAAATACGTATGTATTGCTCTTCATTTAGAAAATACATAAGATACTTATACTGCATAGATAATATTGTACAAATGAAAAATGTAATACGCATCGAACTTCACATTTCTGATGTGCTGGGGGAAAAAGCATCTTCTTTTGTTTGTTTAAGATTCTGCGTATGTTTTGAAGCAAGAAAATTATCAATTTTGTTGACTTAGGTCAACATTTCCTCTGTATGTTCCAAAGAGGACAGTAGTTTCCGTAGCTCACTTACATAATACAAGCCAGTAGTAACGGTAGGTATAGCTGTCGGTTCCGTTTCTCCGTCCCCCTCTTGTTCGACGGCATCCTCTTTTACAATCCCTTCAAACGTGGCATCTGCGATTATTTCTTCCAAAGTCCGAATGCTGCAGGTCACGAGATGATTGTCCACCGTTGTATAATCAGGGAAATTCTCCAATAATTGAAAATCCTCATCTTCTGGAAGTGAAGTGTCAGCCTGAATTGAATGGTCCCACACATCAAATGCAGCTTTCCGAAAACAGTTTTTATTACATCTGGTTTAATTTCGCCCCAAGCTGCACTGGTGTAATTTATGGAACTGATTTTACTTTTTACACCCCCTTCAGAAGTGGTGCGAACTTTGATGAATTGGATTTTCAGCTCCTGAAGATCTTCACAGTCAAGGGAGAGAAATCCCGGACTATGTCGATATTGCAATCTTTCTGTATTCCTGAGTAAAGATGGGCATAATACCTGAATGCAGCGTGGGAGAGATAGGTAAGAGTTAAAGAGAAGGGTGCTGGATGAATGCATACTTATCAAGGAGTATTAGAGCGTTAGGTTACCTTGACTAACCTCGGAGGGACTGCAATACTTTTCAAAAAGGAAAAAAAAAGCTTCATCAGAAATACGAGAACAGCGTCTTAATCGACGACACAAAGCAGAACAAAAACGTCTTATCAGGTGCATTTTACATTGATTAGTATAGGAAATGTCCAAGGACTGACAGAAAAAGCGTTTTAAGCGGGAAAGCGCCTTAAGCGGGAGCATTTTAAGCGAGTTTTACTGTATATTTTGAATGAAATCGGCATAATGCGGTTATCAATATTATATCCATATAATCCATATAATGCGGTTATAAATATTATATGAAATGAACACCAACTATTAAAGAATGATTATACTACAAAAATTATTAAAAAAACGTATTGTTTACAGCGAAAATAAGTTTGTTTAAAAGTAGTTTAAGTGAAAAATTTTATTTAGTTAAAAGTTTATCCTCCGTTTATTTATTGAAGCATTCCTTAATTTCCTGAAGGAAAAAAAAAATAATCCGAAGCACTTATTTTTTCCTCATAGAAATATTTGTACTAAAATAAAAGTCATTAAACAAATATGCATTATTTTAACTGCACACATTAATGAAACTTATTTAAAATTGCTATGAAAGTTACAAACCTTTTGTCTTAATGTGCAAAATCCATTAGCTTGAGTGCAAATTAAACAATTTTTGTTCTCGAAAATGGTAACAACACTTATCATACAAGACGAAAGCGATTGTTATTGTTTATTGCTCCGTTATTTTGGGACAGTATTGCTGATGACGATTACAACACTGTCTGACAAAGCGTATTGAAATAATTAGGCATTTTAAATTTAAATTTAACAATGTCACCTATTTCGAATGAAGTGCGAAGACAAAAAATTTATACCTAATGAAAGTTGTATATGTAGAAATTATCCATTTGACTGCGAAATCTGCAACATGGGAAAATGTTTATAGAAAGTTTAAAAAAAAAACTATTAGAAACGAAAAAAAAAAAAATCTACGAAAATAACCGTAAAAATAAATAAAGAGATTTAAAGAAATTTGAGAGTTTAGCATAGCTAGGTTAAGGAAGTTGTTTCACTTATAGAGCCACTGCCTAAAAACAATTCTCGCAACCTAGCGATGTTAAACCTGCATTTCAAAAAAAAATTTTTTTAAGTTTCATAACTTATAAAAACATTTCGATCATTCAAAGTCCATGGAAGATTTATTTCAAAATAATTTTATTTTTAAATATTCAAAAAATAGGAGCATGATCTAAATAATCGTTTTCAATGCATTTTTGTTCCATTTCAAGCAGTAAATTAAAACAAAAAACTTGAATCACCTCTTATATAATGAAAAGGTAATTTTCAATTTTGAAAACAAACCCCATAAAAAAAAATAGAAATATACTCGAAATTACAATGTTTGGCAATCTATAAAAATTGGTAATGAACTTTCGACATCACTTAATATTATTTAAAATATTTTTAACTACATCTACATGTTTTATTTAAATGAAAATAATATTATTTTCAGCTTACATGTGCTACGAAAATTTTCAAAAAAATTGAATTTGTTTCCAAATGAGCCCAAGAGATCTTTATAAAAAATGTCTATATTATTCATCACATTCATTTTTAACTTTATTTTGAAATTAAGAATTCAATCTCAAAAAGTACTTTATTTAGTTTTTTTTTCTTGAAAATTCAAATTTGATACATTCTCTAAAAAGAACATTTTCCCCCTCAAAACCAAAAACACGAAATCAAATGTGTGAGTGCATACTTTAATTTCATTACTACATTTAACTTTTGAAGCATTTTATTTACAGAACAGAATATATTTGCATGTTGATGCTGTGTATTATCCGCATAAATATATATCCGTATAAATTTTTCCGAGTTTATTTCATTTTATTTGAGCATAAAATTAAATTTCTCCTATATTTAAATTTTTCTCTATTTTATGCTTTATTTTTTTACTAACCAGGGAAATGGTTTTAACATATATCACAAACTTTGGTATTCAGGAAGCGTAATGTTTAATGCATGAAGTTCATAAAATATTCTTTGAATTATGTTATTTTGAACCTTGTTTATAAGAGTTAGTCAAAGATAAAAACGAATGTTACATCTTACATTCACCGTAAGTTAGGGTATAATGCCAAACACATATTAATTTGTTGAGGCCCTATTTATTTTTAACCACAAAATTTGTTTAGATTAAATGATTAAAAAATATTTACCCTAAGTGATGTAAGTGTGACTTTATGTATGTATAAGAATGTGTTGGCAGACATATTCAAAATAAGCACATGTTTATTTTTGTCAAATTCAAAATTATACTATCTATAAATTTGCGTTTTACATTAGAAGAATAAGGTATGCCCGTAGATTATAACATCTCAATTTATTTCAACGTGCTTTTTAATTAAATATGACAAAATTTTCTTACTTTAATTTAAATCATCAAACAAGTTTAAAGAAAACTCCTGGTGATTGGATGGGTTATCGAAATAAGTACATCACCAGGCAAAAATATGCTTGTATCTTTCTAATCTATATAAATAAAACAGAGTGTAAACTGTCCGTTTGCCTGTCTGTCTGTCTGTGTCTCGCGTAGCTTCAAAACGGGTGATCGTAGACCTACCAAATTTAGTACGCAAATTCTCCAAGACGGGTTTCGACACACCTCGAAGCGATTTTTTCGAAATTCGAATTAGAAAATGTTTTATTTTATGTTTTGTCCGATTTTTAGCGATTTTTCTAGCGTAATACATAATAACGCCGGTATTTGCACTCGTAAGAAAACGATATTTACACCATCGTATAGAGGAAAAAAATTTCTTTTAAAAACTGTTTGTCCGAACTGTGTAACATAATTTGCAGATTTTGGGGAATTTTTCAAATAAAATCAAATTTGACGCTGACTTTCGTAAAATATTTTTAAAACTGCTGCATCTTGAATTCTATCTGTCATAACTTTTTTATAATTCGGCAAAAGACGGAGCATACAATTCGCCCACTTTTAAAAGAAGAACGGAGGAATAATATAAATTAGGATTTTCATTTCAATAGCAGCTGCCACGAAGGTAAATTATCTTCTGTATATCTCCATGCAGCTGCTTACAAATTTCGGTTTGATATCTTGCGGTTTGGTTGACCTGGATACAGCAATAATGATTAAAATTGCCAGTTGAAAAAAAATAAATAAAATTACTTGAAAATAACTGGGGTTTTCATGTGAAAGGTGCGTAATTTTGGTGTCACAAGTTTAAAACCCCTTTCGAAACTCAATCGGAAAACGGATTCACAAGCAAAGCATACGCAACGCATGAAATAATTCCATATTTTATTTTACGTTGCCAGAAAAAGAATTTAATGCTGTTTTTTCACCAGTGAAATATCCAGCATTATCTTCAATTGAGATTTTAAACGGGACACGTTTTCGAATCGCAAGAAATATTTTGCGGTGCTAAACAGAGTCTGATTATGACAAGCAAGGACACCGGGCATTGATGAATTTGGGGTCCTCCGTCTATGAAATTTGCTTTATTTTTCATAAAATTTTGTTATAAAAAAGAATATTTCAGATTAACATTTCGAGCCTGGGGCACTGGGCAAAGTGGCGATTTGCCCGTGATGAAATAGGGCCCTGGTACTAAATACGCCAATCTGACAAGAATTGTGCATACAAATGTATGGAGAGCTGTTTTAGTGCCAACCATAAAGTGAAATGATTATCGATTATACTAATGCGTAAATTATAAAAGTCACCAAAGAATAAAAGACTACATTCGTTGAAAATATCTAAGCCGTTTCTTTAAATTAAACATTAACGATTGAAGAACGAAAATATGTTTTATTGGTATCAGTAAAAGATAGTATAAGTAATGGTTAGTAGATATGCTAGGGCAATATTGATCAAAGCACAATATACCGCATTAATAAATATTTCATGAAACTAAGTGTTCTATTCCTTTTTCAACAACCATCTTACATCACAGCTAACTAAACATTAAGTAATTCTAAGTCGCGTTAATATATCCCGCGGTAGTTTCAACAGAAAAGACTGTAAAAGAACTTTTTTTTCTTGGAGAGTCTGTTTTGTCACAAGTAGTTATGATCACATTTTGGGAAAATGTTCTCTTCTTCCCTTGCGAAGAGCGGGTACACCACTATTTAACTATGAAGTAAAACGGTTCTCCACATCATGTAGTATCTAAAGTGGTATAACTTAAATCTAAAAAAGAGTATGATGTAGAAATGAGATATTTCGAAAGTTAGGAATTTTCGCTGCAAACCGTCACGATTTTCTTTTTCTGATCGCGAATGACACCCACATAGTTTTTGTGTCATAATATTAACAATGGTCTCAGGTCAGTACTTACACTAACTTTACGAAAAACTAATGAGTAACTTTACGCCAAGAGTGAAATCATTTTGCTTATTTTTAGATTACAAATCACTGGAATCAATTCGAATTATAGATGTAAGAAAAAGTTTCGTTCCCTACCGTGCGGAGAACGGGTACGCAGCTAGTATTTTAATATGCTATTAATTGCAATCTATTTGTTATTTCATTATCTAAAGAATTCTACACATTTACACAATTAAATAAAAAGTAAAAGTCATTAAAGAACAAATGCAACGATAAATATTTTGTGACAATTAGAAAAAACTATACTGACGAGATTTGAAAAGAAATCATCATAATTTAAAGGATCTGATAATGTTTGAACAAAATAGTGATACCTTTAGAAAGTGTTTCTGTTAGTACATATATTGAAATAGGTTGATTTTGAGTGCATATTTTATCAAAATGTATGAGCACTTTATTTCTTATAGCGGCGGAAATTTAAAAAATTATCATTTCTTCTAATTTAATCATTAAATTATCGGGTTAGATGTAGCTAAGAACATGTTACAAATTTTTTGTCCATATAATATTTAAAATGTCAGCAACTAAAGACATTGTTTAACAAACATTATGAAGCTAATTGCCTATTAATCAAATGATTATCTTATAAAAGTATGGAAAACTCATTCAAACATTTTTTTCCTAAAATGAAGTACTGTAACTCAGATGTAGTATCAGATTTTAAATAAAGTAGTATTAGTCGGAAAATCACTGTTAGTGACGAAATAGTGTCAAATATCTCATTAGCTAAGTATGAGATTAATTAAAATTGCAACATAATTTCATCCCATTATTTTAATACGAAAATAACGTATTTCAGAAAATTTAATCTACTGTAATAAAAGTAAAAATATTGTTGCTGCATAAAATACAGCTACCTTAAAAATTTGTATTTAATGAAAATGTATTACGCATTTTAAGATTTATGGATAACGGCAACATACATCTTACCTTCAAATACTTAAATTTAATATTTCTACAATTTACAAGACAACTAGACGCTTTCAATGTACTGTTTTTGAATTCGGAAATTTCCTAACTTGTGAAATGGAACATGTTTTTTATTTTAAATGCAAATTGCTTAAATGCAAAAGTAAAACCTAGTTTTAGTCATATTTGCAAGACAAATTAAGTGTGTATGATTAATTTGATTTATTTGTTCCTTATCTTAAGTAAAGGCTTCTTTCTGAAACTTTATTTTATTTCATTGCATTGTTATCAGCGGATTCACGATTATTTAAAACTGTATAACACTATTGGATCATTAATAATATCATTAGTTCATTTGTTCTTTTTTATGGCTTCATATCTTCTGACAAAGAAATTTCAAATGGTGCAAAAGTACTCCAGTGGCTGCAGGATGAAATTTCCAAGCCGGAGTTCCTTTAAACAGAAACTCATTTTAAAAACAATTTTCAATACTCGAAAGTTATAGCGAACGTGTAGATATAATTTCTTCCGTTTCTGCAACATGAAGACACTAGGAATTCGAATTCTAAATCAATTCAAGCATCACAAATCGTATTTTTTGAAAAATTTCAAGAAGTATTGCATTGAATTTAAAATGCTCCATGCAATGTCAGATTTAATTTTGCTCTTTTAATTTTTATTTGTTATTTTTTTAAATACGTTTTTAACACAGTTCCCTCAAACTTTATATAAATGAGGTAACATTTTTTATTCTGAATTTTCTCATAATTTCATGTTTTTCTAAACATAAATCGGTTTTCACAATTTCAATTAAATCAAAAGCTGAAATATCACGTCAAATTTATACTTATGTCTATAAGTGTTTCCGATCGATTTTTTAAAATATTTCTTAAAAAAATAATTCCAGGATTGTGAAGATCTGAACTCCGAAAAATACTCATTTTCACGAAAGGTATGAATGAAATATTTTCACACTTACCTTAAATCGTTATTTAGTTCTTTAGAACCACTCTTATAACTTTGATTTCAATAAATTACATACATTTTTTAATCATATTCAGTAAAAAATCATAAAACATTAATACACAAAAAACGAGTTTGTTATTTTTTGCAGCTTTTTGTCAATTTCAAAGTTCAAGATATGTATATGAAAATAATAAAGTCTGATTGTAAAATATTATTTTAAAGCAACGTCGATAAATAAAACAATTTTTACAGTTCCCACATTTGACGTATTTTTCCACCTTACATAAGCAGTAATTTCATTGCAAATATCATCCAAGAGTATTTGCACTAATTTACACATTATAAAACACTCACTACACAATCATACGCTAAAATGGTATTTCTATGGACATGCTCTTGTAAAATCTTACCTCCATCGGATTCACAAAGTAGTTTCAGTGGATCTCCCTCATTATACGGACCGATAACATCTCTCAATACTTGCTTCCCGTCATCATAAATCTTTGGTTCAGTGGGGGGAACTGCGAATGATAAATTCATACACGTCAGATAAGTGGAAATGGAAAGTTTACATTTAACATATTTGTTAAAATCATGCATCCAGATACGTTATGATAGATTAGAGAAGATTTCGCAAAGTAGTCTGCGAATGCACATGTAAGCCGCTGAGCATTTATTATGCATGGAAATCAATTTGGAGGAAGATAGTAGCAACTTATTACAAAGATATCTTGAAATGCTTTTAAAAGAGGGAAACAACTTAAAGTATAAGGATAACTGAAAATAATTACAAAGAAAATTCCCTTATAATTTCAAAACCCACCATTTTTTAACGCTATAGCTGTACCTTCAATTACCATGAGTGGTCAAACAGTCAGTTGTTTTGAGAGGTGTAAATGACCCAATGCTTGGATAGTTGGATTTACACATATTTAACCCTACAAGGCTCATTTTTTTGTGTGTGTCTGAAATAAATATATGCGATAATTTTAGTGATTATTATTTGGTGAAAAATAGTTTAAAAAATAATTACCTTATATTTTACTAGAAAATCACTTTTTTATTTCAGTTTTGTAAACGGTAGACTGGGCCTTAGCTTGACTTTTTTGGTATTTATTTTGAAATTTTAATACTGAATCCATTTCTTCATATGACGAACTCCAACACACAGTCCTTTTTTCCGGGTGAAAACTCTTTGCTAACTATTTTTTAATAATTTTCTAAAATAAACACAACCACATTCGAAAGATTACTATTTAAATTTCAATCAGTTTTGGCAATAATATGAACAGTGAGTACATCTACACTTAACAGCTTGAATTGACCCGCAGTGGTCTGGGCGCTAAACTCCGTTCCCATTAGAACACGGCAAGTGAAGCAGCATCCGGCTTGACCAGTGCTTGGGAGGATCAACTTTCTTTCTGATCGACTACTGTGGTACTATGTACGCTAATAGGAGCCGGGGCACATAAAATCTATCGTGCCTCCAGTGTCCTCTAAGTTGTTAAACGATACCTTTGGGGATGTCGATTTCTGTGCTTGGTCCCTCCTCTGGGATTGGTTCAAAATTAGGGGACCGAGGGCTAAATCGTACTTCCTCCCACTGGGACCCTCAAAATGGAAGGTGTACCCCCTCTTGCCATCGCCTCCCTTCGTGGGGGTCTGGCACCGCTGTTTGTGGTAGTCGGGGGGGGCATCAGAAATAACAACACAGCTTGAATTATATCGTTGGCAGCTATGTATAAATACTCATAAAAACCGACGGATGTCTAACTACTAGTGCTTTATAGACGTAGAAAATAATTAAACTGGTTGTTCCACATATATGGTACCAGGTGTCTTGCAGAGTTAAAACTCTCACAATGAGTATAATGAATGTTTTTTTTTTCTTTATTTATATGCACACATTAAAAATAATTTAATGCCAAAAATTGTGTTATTAACACCTTTAAAAAGGTAAGGTTGTTTTTGGACCACTTATCTTACTTGAAGGTGCATTTGAACCCGTTTAATGGAGTATCCAAGTTTTAACCAATAAAGGTTAATCCCATAACCGGGATATTCCGTTATCACGCTGACTAGTTATTACGTTTTGCTACATTGGAAATTCTTTACAATAAGCCAGATATCCATTCAACGAATATTGCAATAAGCGGCTTCCACTGCATAAAGAAAACTCCACATAATAATCTAAATTTTGCGATTCTTGTATGAGAAAATACTAACTACTACTGATATTTATTTTATTTTCAAACGCTAATATTCGACTAAAATTTATTAAATTATGATAAATTTAAGCTAAATACGTATGCTACTAGGAAGATGCAAAATTCGATTAATCGCAACGTAATTTGCACTTCCTCAGCCATATTTTGAGATAAACAAATCTTTGATTCCATGTCTGATAGATATCCTTTTAACTTTCTCGTTCTAAAATTCCTCGTACACAGTAATAAAAATATAATCCCCTTCGTTCAGCTGTAACCGATGGATCTTAAAATGCATTCCAAAAGTAAAATTCTCCATTTGTTAACTATAAATGCATTTCGGATATGTTCGAGAAATGCATTCATGTCCTCAGTCCAAAGTAATATCCGCAGGGAGAAAACACAAATGCTGAAAATGGAAAAAAGTTTCAGATGCATTCACTTTCGATTTTTAAAAGGAGGGGGGGGGGGTATAGGAAGCGATGGATCCGAAAATAATCAAATACAGCTACGAATACAATAACCCGGCGAAAAATAAAAAGAGACAAGAACGAATGAAAGAAAAAGAAAGTTGCTCATGTATTCTCTAATGATTTCAGTGATTTGAGCAGCTGTGGTCAATCCGCATTGAAGAATACAAAGCGCATAACTACACATAAAAAAATATAAGGAGCTAAAAATATAAGAAGCGAATTATTCTTCTCTCTGGGTAAAATGGAGATCGATGGGATCTTTTTGATAAAAGTTTGAAGAAAGGAACAGATGATACGGTATGTATCATAATGATTAGAAAAAAAAAAATATTTTGTTTTATGTTCTTTATAATATTTATAAGACAGAATAATGTGCATTTGTTTCTCTTTTTCATATTATAGATATAAGGCTGAAGTAATTTGCAGTTTTGAGAAATTTGCTCTTGAATATTTAATTCAGGATTATTTCGAAAGATGAAAATGAAATGTTAGTAGATTTTCCTCTTTCCTAAAAATAACAAATGAACGTTTTAAAATAACGCATGTACAGTTTTAAGAATATTGTTACTCAAAAATAACATATAATTATTTACATACAAAATACAAAATATTAATTATTGTGATTTTTCTCTGGAGAGGGGTGGAATGGGAGTTAAACTTTCATGTCATTTCAGTTTTCTACCATATAAGTTTTCTAGATTACGGGTCGAACGCGCTGAATGGAATAGCTAATTCGGAACGAAATTTATTCTACGAAGCGAGGCATTTAATTGGCCAGGATGACATTGACTAATTATTTCTGTACGGCGCATTGTAACCTATTCCTTTAAGTGGGTTTGATTGTAAATACTTTTTTTATTTAAAGAAATGTAGTTCCTAATGTGAAAGCAATGGGATTTAACAATTAAGAAAAAATAATACATTAATTGAATGCAGAAAATTGTGCCAAAAATATTTTTAAGTTTAATAAAACCTGTAAAATTTCACTATATTTCCATATAAAAGGTCACTAATTTTTTCTGTTTGGCGCATTGTAACCTATTCCTTTAAGTGGTTTCCATTGTAAATACTTTTTTTATTTATAGAAATGTAGTTCCTAATGTGAAAGCAATGGGATTTAATAATTAAGAAAAAATAATTCATTAATTTAAGGCTGAAAAGTTTGCAAATTTTATTTTTAAGTTTAATAAAACGTAAAATGTCACTAATTATTTCTGTTTGGCACGTTGTAACCTATTCCTTTAAGTGGGTTCGATTGTAAATATTTTTCTTTTTTATTTATAGAAATGTAGTTCCTAATGTGAAAGCAATGGGATTTAACAATTAAGAAAAAATAATGCATTAATTTAATGCAGAAAATGTGTGCCAAAAAGATTTTTAAATTTAATGAAACATGTAAAATTTCACTATATTTACATATAACATTTCATTAATTATTTCTGTTTGGGACATTATAACCTATTCCTTTAAGTGGGTACGATTGTAAATACTTTTTTATTTATAGAAATGTAGTTCCTAATGTGAAAACAATGGGATTTAACAATTAAGGAAAAATAATACATTTATTTAATGCAGAAAATTGTGTCAAGCATATTTTTTAAAATTAATAAAACCTGTAAAATTTCATTTTATTTCCATATAAAATCTCACTGTATTTCCGATTACAGTGATTTCATTATTAACCACACAAAATCCACATATTTCTCCAGAAGCCTCTCATGTCCTTTAAATTGATTCAAGAAGTCCTCTTCCAAGCCCTTTTGCCGTGTGAGAAAATATTATTTTGGAGCAAATCTAAGACCCACGAAGTAGCTTCTATCTACAACGTCGTTAAGAAGTACATTCGTGATCACCAATCCCCGATAAAACCCACAACAAGCGAGGGAGCTTTCATCATCATTATAATACATCAAAAAGTCATCAGATGAGCGTTTCCATTCAAGAGATCTTCCGCAATCGAAAATTTCTATGGAGAAAAAAGAGAAGAATGACTTTTTGATGGTAGGACACATTCCTTTCCATGCGGTGATAGACGTTTGTTCTGGATTCCTTTGGATTAAGAAAGCTAACCACGGCAAATTTTCCGCCGCAGGTGAGGACTGAAGCAAAAAATGGAAGTAAAACTGCTACAGGGACTAAATAAAAAAGGAAGTGAGAAATACTGCGATTGGTATCGTAATACACTTATCTGTTAAGTTAACACAAAATTTTATCCAAATTAAATTTTAAGGGGTCAGGTTCCTCTGAACAATAAAAATATCAACGAAAAAAGACCATGAATTTATTTGTAATAGCTCCAAAAATAATAATTTTTAAAACTTACAACTTTTACTAGTTTTTTAGGAAGCTTTTATTATTAATGGCTATGTCATTTTATCTCTCGCCCCCTTTATTGAAAATTGTCCAAAAATTGTGTCCCAAAAAAGCGACATAAAATGCGACATAATTTTACATATATTTTAGTACTATTAGTTCACTATAGCTTTAATCTATCGTTACAATATTTCGTAAGCTGAAGAATATTCATCACATGTAATTTTTGTATATATTTAAATGCTATTAGTTAACAACAGTTTTAATCTATTGTTACAATGTTTCGTAAACTGTAGAATATGCATCCTATTTTTTTTTCTATAATTAGGTTACAATCATAAAAATTTTAACATATGGTTAGCAGGCAAAAAACACGAAAGATGAGAGATAAAATGACATAGTCAATTAATATCGTTTTAATAGGCAATAATGAAGCTAAAAAATTAGGGTGGTTCAAGGGGGTCTCCCCCTGACGAGGCTCGAACAGCCGAGTTTATTTATTTATAGCGCTTAGAGTAATTCAACATATTAAATTAATTTTTTATCGCTAAAAATATCAGAATTTTATTTTCGTTTCTATATAGTCTTGAGCGCAGCATTTCATGGAAAATATGTATCATATTAATTTAAAAATTGTTATACAGAAAAATAGTTAATTATTAAAATGTCGAAATATAATTTTACTGAGACTCTTCTTTTCTATTAAAAAAAAAAGAATAATGCGATTTTTATAACGTATACATAATTATGCAAATAAATGCAAAAATTATAACGTTAAATTCATCCCGACAAAATTATTTTTCGTCGTTTTAATTAAAGGATATTTATCTAAATGTATTGCAATTTTTAATTTTCTTTGATACATGTGTTACTTGAAATGCTACGCGCAAGATTATATGGAGATAAAAAATGAGGTCGAATACATTTAGTTGTGAAAAATGTAAATTGATATAAAGAATTATTCCAAGAGCATTTAAAGACTAATGAAAGCTTTCTAAATAACTGGTAAAAATTATATGTTTACAAAATTATTATTGGTAGAGCTTTTGCAAATGGAGATATGGCCAAATTTTGTTGATATTTTCATCCGTCAAAGGTACATTACACCTTAAATTAATCGGTACAGTACGTAAAACGATGAAATATTTGAATTAATTTGCTAAGTGTTTGTAGTAACTGATATAAAGAAATATATTTCATTTTTCAGCTGCAATGTTTGCTGCGTATCTAAATTGTACGTTGTGGACAATATTAAAAAATGTTATTCAATATAATGGGCAACTGCCTTACATAGATGGATCATAGACAACCCAAGAATAGCTGTGTTTCTAAATAGAGGCTACGTATTATACAGTAGCATGTATGATTATATTTTTTCAGCGAGGAATAATAAGTATGTAGGTTTCTGACGTATAGATAAATTACAGTTTGGAAAGTGAAAAACTTTCTTAGTTTGAATTTTCAGTTATTTTTTTTAATTTTTTCTCAAAGGGGTATAAAAAAATCTATTTTGTATTTTTGCATATTAAACTGTGTTTTTATGTGACTTTTTACTATAAAAAATAGATACAAAGGGACAGAAAATTGTATATTGCTCAAACACACACCTGCCAGTTTAGGACAAAATTCCTTATTCTCTAAATGTTGTTCTGCTTTCGGTTTGTGATTCAGGCTTTTAAACGGTGTCCACAAAATACTCATGGCTTTCTGAATTGAAGACTCGTTTCTACTAGAGTTCCACTCAACTAGCTCATATGAATGACCAGTTTTACCGTCATACACACACATATTAAAGCTACGCGGGGCTGTTTCATTACATAATTCTAAACCATGCATAATCCTTAATAGCATAGCACGCATCGAGTGGCGTCAAAATGAGTAGAAAATGGATTTCCAACAGGGCATGTATATATAATCCATGTTTTAGTGACAGGGATACGCTTTACCTACCAGAGATAATGTATGAAATTGTTATAACACGTGATATATTATAATACGTTTTCCAATCTGCTTCATTAGTAGATTTTTCTCAGCACTTCTCCATCAAGTAAATGCGGATGTTTTTCTATGGAGCATACCACAATTTTAAACTTCTGATTAACCTCATTGGGTTGTAGGAAATTCCGAAAAATTCGAGCTCAGTTTTGAATGAAATGTACCAGAAAATATTTATTACAAACCTAATGTAACAGAAAGTTATTTATTTCCACTTATGTTACTAGAACTACACAGTAAGGAAGCAATTAATTGGACGGGCATACATTTTATCGTTTTATAATTCCGAATGGTAGAAAAGGAACAAAAACCTTTAGTATATACTCGAAAGTTTTTATTAAATTTTAACATTTAAGTTGCGAGTATAACTTAAATGCTTTTGTTGTACAAGTCAGAACATTCATAAAATCAAATAAACATGTGTACATGTCACATAACTTTAAAACATATTTGGATTAGCACTGCGTAGAGTTCATATTTCGTTCTTTACAGAAATATTCTAATTAAATGTGTTTTGAAATTACTTTTTACGATTTTAATTAAAAGAAAACTTCAAAATAGTGCAGAACATAAAATATCTGCAAATATACGAACAAATACCCATATCAGAAACTTCAGAATTGGATTACCTGAAAATTTTATGCGAATAATAATATACAGGGTTATAATTAAATTTCCACTTTAAAACGATCAGAAAAAGGAAACTACTAAACCAAATGTTAAATGTTATCAAACTTGACAATTGTGTAAAGGTGGTCAGGGGATTTATTATTAGCGAAAAAAAGTTCAAAAATTCAACACCAGAGGCTAGGACCTATTTAAGGTGGGGAGGGGGGGGCATGTGTCCGAACCTCCTCCCAGTCTAAATTTTGATTTTTGTTAATAAAATAATAATGATATAGTGTCCTTTTGAGATTAATACTACTTTTATTACCCTTTGAACCCCCTCCAAAATGTTCTTCATTGGGGGGGGGGAATCTGACCCCTGAAACCCCCCCTCTTAAATACGTCCTTACCCCTTATACGGTGTGGAATTTTTGAGCTTTTTCCGCGGATATTAAATTCCCTGACCACCTTTACACAATTGCCAAGTTTGACAACATTTCGTCCGGTAGTAATTTTCATTTTTAAAGAAAACATCAAGTTATGTAATAATGTTAACCATTTGCATTTTTGGACATTATTTTATTGAGTCAGTACAAGAATAATTAAATAAACCAATTATACTTCTCCTCTAATCATGTGACCTTTTATAAACTGTTTATAAACACTAAAATTTGCCGTTGCTAATCCACCAGAAGAGAATTCGCATTTTTAACAGAGGAAAACAAAAAATAATTTAATCATTCTTTCAAGAACAACAATTTTCCACGCAAATTAACTCTGGGACGGTCTTTTCCTGTTTTTAATGAACCTTTTTGCAATCTCAGCATGGGTCAGAACTCTTTGCAAAACAAATGAGAAAACTTAATGATCGAGGAAATGCACTGGCGTTCCCTAAAGAAGCAAGAGGTTAAAACGCTTGGATGGCGTTCCGATTTCCAAAAAACTTTTGTTGCCGTTTGTTGACTGTCCGATATTTCTATTTTCTACAGCATTTTTTTTTCAAATACATTTTTATTCAGTTTTTCTTTAATTTTGCTTTTATGTTATTTTGTTACGTTTCTTCACTATTCGATCACAATGTTTTCAGCTGGATAATGTAGCATCCAGAGTTAGAAAAAAAAGAAGCGGGAATATTAACAAAGGCTAAAGAAACGAACAAAGGCGCAAATGAAGGTTGTAATTTTTGTTCTTTAATTCTGTGAATAAATGCGACAGTTCTTTTATCCTCGGTGTTTTTTTATGCCTCGGAAGATCTAAAGTCATTTATTTCTTTCACCAAATATAAAACAGTTTTTTTTTTCTTGTTTCGTGGTATCTGCGGTTTTGTTGCTTTGCGTTATTGAAGAGCGCCTGATGTTCAATTTTTCTACTTCTTTTTTTTTTTCATTGTATCTTTTCATAATATATTTTTTAACCAAATGAAGCAAGAGACAGAGACAACTAATAAAACCGGGTATTCGGATAATTCCAACAACAAAAACAAAAAATATCACTTTCCCATTTATACGTCTTCCTAGAACAAGAACAAAAATGCCGGTTTATTCTTCCATTTTCCATTTATTTAGTAATTTTTCTACAACTTTTATCATGGTATTTTTTTTTCTATAGCGAATTATATGATTTTTTCTCTTAGAATCCATATTTGCATGGATATTAGCTATCCGTTTTCATTATTTAGAATAAAACACAAATTAAAAAGAAAACATTCGACAATAAGATAAAACAACAAAATCAAAAGAATACATTTCTTTTTTTGTGTATGTGTGTGTGGGTAAATGCTATTTTTTGCGTTAGTTCTTTTATTATAATTTAAATAGATGTGTCTGCTTATTTCATAATAAATAAAATTACCTTGAATAAATTATATGGCCTTCTCTCTCTCTCTCTCTCTTTTATTTGTTTAAAAAAAAGAAAAAGAAAAATTTCGTTTCTTCATGTTGCAAAAAATTAAAAAGAAATACTACCCGAATATATTTAGCTATAAATAAAAACAGTGGAGTTCATGCAAAGATCTTTAGCACCGCATGATCTACAGCATTTATAAAATTTCTACTTTAACGCACTTTTAAAGTTTTCCATAAAATTTCTATTTTATCCGGGAAATTTTAGAAGTGTTGTTTATTTTAAAGCAATTCGCATTCTGACATT
This sequence comes from Cheiracanthium punctorium, assembly GCA_038373885.1. Taxonomy (NCBI): domain Eukaryota; kingdom Metazoa; phylum Arthropoda; class Arachnida; order Araneae; family Cheiracanthiidae; genus Cheiracanthium; species Cheiracanthium punctorium. Next base: position 1,260,805 of record JAWZYV010002631.1, on the reverse strand, counting down.
TTTATACCGTTTACAAACAAGGCATTGAAAATAACTGAAAGCATGAATTTGTCAAACTTCAGAAAATTTGCTCTTATGATTCCTTTCGCATAAAAGTTGCGCAATTTCAGCTAGGCGCGTAACTCGAGGTTTTGAACTTTTGACCAATCACTTCATCTTGCACCTTGTCTGCGTTGGTTCTTTGAGTAAAGTTGACGACTTTTTTTGCTTTTGATAGGGTCTGCAGCATACAACTTCTGACCAATCTTTTTATCTCGCACTTCGTCTGTGTTTGGTTTCTTAAGAAAATTTCTCAACCTTTTAGTAGGTTCTGCTCCAAAAAGTTGTCTAAATCATTGGTCTTTTTTCCGCGCATGGTATCAGAAGACATGTAAATTGGAAGCTGGACTTATAGCTTAAAAGTCTTTTATTTTGTTCCAAACACGGAAATTTTCTTCAAGCACTTTTGTGAAGCTCTCAATCAAGTCTTTGAAATCTCAATGCACCAACAGCGCAATTACACAATTTACGTTCGCGAAGGAATAGAAAAAAAGTTTCATGGTTTTTCACAATTGATCCACGAAAATTACTTTCATAAAACGTATAAGATCTCTTACGTGTAACTAGCTTTTAGCCCCCCACCCCTCCCTTTAAAAAATGTTTTATTCAAGCTTACAAGTTTTCTGGTTAACTATATCAAACAGTATTCAGGAGGTTCTTTTTTTTTCCTTTTTTTGTACGAGCAAAGAATTGGAAGCACCGAAATATTTTGCTATGTAGACTAGGCATGAGACCTCTACTTGTAGCCTACGTTTCACGGTATTTTATACATGAATAATTCAGAAAGACGGCTAGAAAAAAAAAACAGTGTATAATGGATATTTGTGTAATAAATGAAATGTCCTGTCAGATCGAAATGAGAAGGGGCTTAAAGTGTATAGCGTTTAGGAAAATCCACACAAGGGGTATCTACCTACCAGAAGAGATCCTTAATGAATGGCTTTTTAAGGAGTTCTAACGCGAGGAGGGCTCCAAAACATTTATTAAGTGTTTAATGAATGTGTAGAATGGATAAGAGTCGATACTGTATATTTTTGATATAAATGAAATGTCATGACAAATCGAAATCCAGTGGTCCAAAATCGTTATAAAGTGCTTGATGGATAAGTGTGCATATTGGATAAGAGTGTATAATGGATATTTGTGAAATAAATAAAATGTCATTAGAAATCGAAATGGAGGGGGTCTTAAGTGTAATGCATCAAGGAAAATCTACACAAGGGTTACTGCCTGCAAGAAGATAGAAGAGTGCCTAGGCGAAGGACTTTTTAACCCGTAAGCAGGCGCGCTGGGGTAAATCTCATCCCAGCGACTTATTTTCTTCGTAAAATGGGAGAGTTTTTTTAATAACAAGTTTGACCCTTCTTCTACCTTTCAAAGTCAAGGTCTAGGAAGTCAAGGTGAAGGAATTTCGTTTCTTTGTTATCCGGAAGGGAAGAAAATTCAATGGGATTCAATACTCCCGTGCGACTAACAACGTTTCATTATGCTGTTAACATAAACTAAGTATAAACTAAATGTAAATTAAGTATAAATTGACATTACACTACTGGTATGCATTGACAAAAGACTATTAAATGAAATTAATATCACATTAATAAAGTAATTAGTGTTTTTAGATGTGAAGCATTTTCTTCTCAGAAAGCATGATATTTAAAGGAACTGCCAGAAAATCCCTAAATTAATATAAAAAGCACGATTTCTTCCCATGAAACGTAATAGAACTGATGTATTTTACGTTATAAGTCCATAAAAGTCCCACAGTGTTTTTAAAACGTTTTTAGTCAAAAATATAAAGACAAAATGGGGTAAGATTTACCCCATGCGAGTGCTTAAGTTACAAAAGTAGGTGCGCCTCCTTACAGGTTAAGGGCTACTAACTCGCGGAGGGCTCTAAAATATTTATTAAGCGTTTACACTTAAATATTTTGATAACAAAAAGGCATACACATACATCTAATACGCAATGTGATGCAATGCATTAAAATTGTCGGATCTAGACAGGTAGCAATTCTTACTCTGTACGTGTGGTTGTTTGGCAGTGCAGCGAATGAGTAATATTAACTGAAGGTTAAGTCAAGCACCATTTGAATGTCTGTACGTATGTGTATTGTAGAAACTGGTAGTTTACATTTTGAACATGCACCACAAACCTTTCTCTGTGAGAAAAATTGCCTAATGGAATTAGTCTTAAATTATGGTCTAAAAAACAGTGTGCTGTACATGTTTTTGAACATTTCTGTCTAGTTTGCTTATGACCATCAATATTTAAAGGCAAGCATTGATTATTGTTTGAGATATTTTACAGTAAATTTAGTTCTGTAATGCGCAATAGCATGATAATGTTTGGCAAATATTTAGAATTTATTTAATCTACATGACCATTAAAACCTTTAAAGAGCTGTAATTATGATTCCTTTCAAATTTAGTAGTTTTATTTCATTACTTTTTTTAAAAATTTCAGTAGCATAAATTAATTCTATTACGTCTAAAAAAATTGTAATTAAGTGTTATTTAGAAGGGATTCTTTCCGCATTCGAAAATTAACAACGACCTTTAACTTGACAATCTTTGAGAATGAAAAAAAAAAAAAAAGAAATCTTCATTTTTGCTTTGTATAAAAGAAATTTCCTTTAATCACAGTTAATTTGATGTAAAAATTCATGACTTATAATTCTTTACAGCCTTTAATGTCATAATTACTGCCAACACCAATGAGCGATAATTCCCAAGGGGCAATTAAATTAAACGATAGGTTATGACTTGCATTAAAGGAAAGAAAAGTCTTTTTGAATTCATAGGTAATTTTACGCTATTCATTTTCTTATTTCTTTTTTAAAGAAAAAATAATTAAAGGAAATGCTTCCGCCCCCACCAAGTATAAAATGAGTAATTTTGCTAATTAATTTATTTATTACTTTTTTGTTAAAATTTCAGTCATTTGCATTACAAAGTACTATTATTTTTTTCCCACAAAATTGAAAATAATGAGCAAATTGAACACGTTTTTATACCGTTTTAAACAAGATACACTCTTACAAGTATAAACTGAAATAGTATTTGTTTTTTGCCTTTATTAATAGTTTATTCAAAATAAAATTCTGCATTATATCACAATTTATTGAAACCGATGCAAAAAATATATATGTGATAAATTGGTTTTAAACATTTTAGTTTTAATCTAACAATGATGATAATTATATAATATTTATGAATCGAATTATGCAGTGTGCCCACTAAAGTCCCTTGCCAGCCTCTAAACTTCGGTAAACTGCTGCTTTATTCATAAAAAATGGTGTCTAGATATAGTTAACCCTTTCATTCCCACTATGAGAAATTTCCAAGCAAAAATTTATTTTTTCGTTGAAATGATGTTCTTTTAAATTAAATAACGTAAATATAATAAAAAAATTGTGAAAAAAAAATAGTTTTATGTTTTTTAATGTTAAACTATAATTTTAAAATTCTGCTAAACATTGTGAATGAAAGTTTTTTAAAAATTGTATCATGTGAAAAAGTATGCATATTCGTACATGTAAATGTCGAATATTAATTTTTCTTCATAGTAAATATTAAAATAGTAGAAATACTTGATGGTAGAACATGCCACAAGCAGAACAAACGAGTTAAGCATGCTGTTTCTAAAATATTTTATTATTTTTCATCCATTAACACTAGCATCTGTGGACCCAAAATATTACACTTTTTAACAAAAGGTATAGTATATTGTTTCATGGCTTCAAAATGACATTTCAAAACATTTTTCCTGTAAAAAAAAATAGCTTTTAAAGGATGGTAGCCATGGGCATAAGAGAATTAAGTAGCCATGTGAAACTATATGAAACCACTTATGGCGCCACCTAGTCGAAAACTACGTAGTTGGCATTCTTATCTCGAAACGGAAAGAAATAGGGAAAAAACTTGTATCTTTTCATACGAAATAGCTGATGCTTCACAACTTTGTAAATCACTTTTTTTTCCTATATCATTCTGCTTTCGAGATAGGAATGCTGATTCAGGAATTTCCACTAGGTGGCGCCTTATACGGTTTTATTTAGCAGCGCATGGCTACTTTACTATACCTAGACACCCCTTTTATGATCATAGCAACAGCGTTTCATATTTTAAGTGGGTGACAAGGAACTTTATTGGGCATACTGTATATATATATATATATATATTGTCTCATTTTCCCCCGACTAATTAAATAACAACAAGGTTTTAACAGATTTTTAATGATTTTTGTGTATGTTATTAAGTAAAGAGTTCCACTTATATAACATAAATATAGATAATTCTAGTACATATTTGGTAGGATTAAGAGAACAAATGTAAAATCAACCTTGAATTAATTCTCTGTGACATTCAAAAAGGGTTAAATAATCCATTTTCTATTTAAATGCATTACTGTGATCAAAATTATCAGGTTTAGTGGCTTAAATATATATATATATATATATATTTCAGTTTATTGGTAAAATTTACACAAAAAGAATCATGTCCAACTGCAGTGTACGTTTGTGAAGGCTTCTTCCTCTCATCAAAACATGACTTAGTCGCTTTTGTGAATTCACTTCAATGGGATTTCAGTTTTTCTGTGAACACGGCGAAGCGATTTCACCAATAAGAAAACTAATGATGCTGTGACATCAAGTATATACGGAATTTGTTAAGTCGTATTTGGTGAAGGTTTTGTTAAAAATCATGAATAATAACTGCTCTGTGAAAAGACACATTACTGCTGTGGGAAAGCTCTGAGTTTACTTGCCTTATTTCGTAAAATTTGAGCGCTCATTCAATCATGTTGAATTTCTTGAAGCAAAAATATACAGCGAAATAAAGTAATAATTATTTTCAATGGCTGGCTAGGCAGGTTCTATAAATCAAAGTACTTTTTTTTCTAATGAGGAATACCACGGCATACAAAGAAAACATTCAATGTTTTTTTTTTTGTTTTTTTTTTCATTTTTGAGCATGGGCATTTATATGGGGTCCTTTCGGTCTTGTTTCACCTTCATAACAAATTATAAGTACAGTTACAGGTGTTTTTGACAATCAGTCGTCTTTAAATGTTTTCGCAACAAATAAGTTTTTGCTTCCTAAATTTTGTTTTATAGACAGAGCGGGGCCATCGTGATTATCCCGGGCCTGCTTGTGCACTCTGATGAGTCATCCAAAGAGGCCTACGGATGCTCACTTATTTGTTCCAGCACTTAGATACGTCATCTAACGGCAGAATCTAACCAATGAGGAAACGTCAGTAGGCCTCTTTCGGAGTGCACAAGCAGGCCCGCTAAAATCACGATGGCCCCGGACAGAGCTAAATGCATATTCTTGGATCAGTAAATAATGTAAGTTATTTTAGAAAATAAATAGATTGTACCATGCTTGTACCATGAAAAGTAAATTTATTTTCAAATGATGAAATGAAATAATTCATTACTCTTCTTAGATATTATTAGAAGTCTTAAAAAATATTTCATAGAAATTCGCATACAAAACCTCTTGTAGATGTGTTTGGAAAAATCATTCCGCATACTTTTTGATATGAGTTGTAAATCAATGTAATCAGAACTATAGCATATGCACAAAAAGTCTTATTTTTTAAACACTTACTGTCAAAGAGGGAACAACTATAGTATTATGAGTGTGGAGGACTTATGGTGCAGGTAGCTGTTTGTTAATGCTTACTTTTGAGAATCCACGAATATTCTTTAAATGAAAACCTATGATAATATGTTTAATTTAATATATGTATGTAATATATGATAATATATGTAATGCGCATAATATGTTTATAATCATTAGTTTTCAAATATTTCAAAAAGTGCTAAATATATTGAAATAAATCAATTCACTTATTATATTTCGTAGTTGCTCATTATTGCTGGTGGACATTTTTTAGTGTGTATTGTCGTTTGATAAAACGTACACAAGCAAAACCAGAAAAAACATACCCAACCACTTTTTATTTTCCCCAGAGAGCTTAGATCCTCAAAGCTAAATTTGTGGTTTATAAAGATATCATCACTGCTGGGAAAGCAAATTTTTTGGTGTGATGTTTTTACTGGACAAGAACGTTTATTTATAAAATGACAAATTTGAAACACAAAGCAGTTCAACAAAATGTGAGATATATATAGCATACCATTAATGAAGGATAACTGAATACTTCAAATATATTTAATTCTTAATACATTGTTAGTCGAATCTGTTTGTTGAAAATTGCACCAAGATCCAATTATAGATATAAATAAGCATCATTATTTTAACGGAATTAGTGTCCCGATTTTACTAAATATCCTATTACAAACTACAGTGTTGTTTATATCAATACGAGTGTCCCTTTTCTCGGCCAACATTCCTTAGGAAATTAATTACCTTGATTTCTACATTAACACTGATTGAACTTTCGTCTTTGATGCCGACGGGGAGACTGGGCTCTCTTAATTAAAGAGAAGCACTGCAGGACAAATGTCTGTTTATTTCAATGCTAATGTCCCTAAATGCAGAACGTATTTAATGCCTTAACAAAAGCTATAGGAAGTATCCATTAAAATCACCTAGAAAAGAAAAAAAATTTTTTTTTTCTTGTATGCTCTGCTATTTTCTAAACAAATTTTAAGTTTTACTGGATAGTAGCTGCAGTATAGCTATACTAAATGTTTTAAAAATCCCTCACAGGATGTATTCCAGTTTTAACACATGTTAATCCATATAAGCCTGAAATAGTTTAAGAAAATATCTTGAATTTAACCATTAAAGAATGCTTTGATATGAAGGTTATATTATGAAAAAAAAATCAGTAATAAGATACTACTAATGATGTTGCATTGATGTCACACTAGGCTTAAACATATCTGTGAGTGGCTATCATGTGAAAAACAATGGTGTAAACCAATTTTCACTGTGAAACAACATTTAAAATTCTGAAGGGCAAGTACTTTGCACTTCAATCCCATTCTTTAATATTGTTATATATTTTGAATGAACTTCAAGATGTTACACTTCAATAAATGCGTATGTTGTACTATTTACTTTTTCTTAAATGTCTGTTGTAAGATAAAATTAAGACAGTTAAGTGCAATATGTCGTTAAAAGTAAACAATTACCTTTAAATAAAAGATATGTAATCATTTAAAAAATTACCTATAATACAAAGTATATATTTTATACGGCAATGCGTCGTTCATTGTTAAATAAACTCACTCACAGCAATTGGATTTTCGATTAGTTTATATTGTTAATAATGTCATACTAGTGATAAATTTAACTAAACCTTAGAAAAAAAATATATGCAGGGTGTTCTGGAACTTCGTGTACAAAATTGGAGGGGAGGTAGACAACATCGTTAGGAGCCGTAATGACACAGAAAAGCATGGGCCGAAATCTAGAGGATTCTCTGTAGGCGTGTTTTCAAGATCGGCAGATGTGGCTTCCACATTGTTATAGCTACCAAATTTTACAATTTTTCGGAAGATTATCTGCCACTAATTCCTTTTTTTTGGTTATATAATGTTTGAATAAATCCAAATTTTTAATGTACAAAATAAAACTGTTCGAAAGTTGTGGTCGATAATCTTCCGAAAAAATCGTTTTGTTTTACGTCAAGCCTACACGAGGAGCATCTGACTAGGAGGATGCCTTAGTTGGAGAATATTTTAAGGAGTTGATACGTGTATTCAATAACATCTCGAGAAAATAGCCCATAACTCTTGACCGTTAGATTGACGGCCGCGCGACAATCCCGAAACCGCGATCTTCACTCTTTGTTCATCTACCATGTTCAGTGTCTTATACACTCGGCCATGTTGGGGCAGATAAGCAATGAGAAAAGCACACGTTGCGACCTTGAGAGCTCGTGTACAGCGCCACCTATGGATTTCTACCCATGCTTTCCTATGTAATTATGGTTCAAAACGATGTTGCCTACCTTCACTCCAAGTTTGTGCACGAAGTTGTAGCTTTGTTACCCTGCATATACCAGATTCTACGTTATAGGCCGTTAAAAAGATTCCGTATTATTCAAATAAAGCAACAAAACAAATGAAATAAAATAAAATGAAAAGATAACACTGAATGCAAATTGAAGTACCTGATTTTAAAAGCTTTATTGAATCTAGCTGAAAAAAAGCACTCACACATTAAATTTTGTCTTTTTTTTGTGTATTTTATTTTACATATTTTACATGTATTTTTATTCTTATTTATTTATATAAAAGCATTTTTTCAGTGCAATTCATGTCTTCCTACACATAAACAAAACTTTATAATAAAAATTAAAAGAATTCCCACTTCAGTAATAATGTATCATGTAATAAACAAACACTTGAAATGTTTTATTAGCATATACAAATACATTCCCTTTTGTCTTTTCCTAATGGGCTTTATCGCGTTACGTATTTTGAAACTTTAACAAGATCACGTTTTCTTGTATTGTTAACCACAATAATTCTCAAGTGCAATATACCTCAGTAAGGACGTTTGCTATATTTAATGAACATCCTGAATTTCTCTGGTCACTAGGCCTGATTAAACTGCGTCTTCCAATTCTCTGTTTGTCGTTACATTCAGTTAATTAAAGGGATCAAGAACGTGGCAGAATCACGATTCTCTATTTGAATGGCTTCCTTTACCCCCTGATTTCATCTCAGCAGCAGAATTCTTAATAATTAAAATTAGTATTTTTTAAGCACGTTTATGATTCCTAATTAATTTCATTTAATTTCATTTTTGACTTTCAGTAATTTTTTAATGTCACTTGATAAATTTTGTCAAATGCATAAATTGTGCAAGTGAACTTGTGTTTAAACTGATAAAAAATATTTGTACTGCCACAATTATTAAATTGAGCTTTGCGTCTTTATTTATAATTAGTGATTTTCAGGATTATAAATGAAAATTCAGGTAGAAAATTATGTTTCACATTCTGATTTTTTCGTTCTCTTTCAAATAAAAGGTGTGTCATACCTGATTAAATAATTTCTCTTTGAAGTAAATATTTTTCCTTTGGATAATAGGGATTAAATTTGTAAATATAAAAATAAATTAAAATAAAAATCTTGATTATTAAATTTTCGAGGGAAATTTGTTTTTCTTTATGCCTAAAAATTAGATCTTCCATTGGGTAGATAGCATAGGTAATTCTTGCATCTTCAATTGCATACTCCGAGTCTGAAAGGTTTAATAAAAATTTGATTTATTACTGCGCCAGCACAGAAATTTTTCTTTAATTAATATCTACATCAATTAGGGGAACGTGGCCTAAAATGGCGTAGCTGGCATAACGACGCACATGTTTTCTTCCATTCAGATAGCGCTATCTACCGGATAACACATAAACGAGTTTTTTTTCAAGTAAGAAGAAACAATTTCGGTATTTAAGTGATCACGGTATTGCGCTTCTTAATAGAACTTTTTTTTTTAAATTGAGTTATGTTATAAAATATGTTATAGGGTTAGCACTACCTTTACTCTTTATTTAGCTATGCAGTCTCTCATATATAGAAATATGACTTGGTTTACTGAATGGATTTTGTCAATAGATGGGAATTACACTTGCTACGTCTGTAATGTTTTGCGGCGGAATCCAGTAATATGACCTAAAGTTGGCAGCCATGTTGACAGGTAAAATGATCCACCGACTGGCGAAACTCTAGCATCGGATCCTAGCAATCATGTCAACCGTTCTCAAAATACGTGACTCTCCATTATATTAATTAATATATCTCTACGTCTATTTAAGGCCATAAATTTTGAATTATAATTTTGAGATAATCCATTTTATTGTTTGTGATACTTTTTAATTTAAAATTTTCATAACATAAATTATGCATACTATATGATTGTTAATCTTATTTTATTTCGTTATGTATAGTCATAATTGCTTTTACATCTTATATTTTACCAATAAAAACAATTTACAATTCTTTTCAAATGGAGGATCATTTTGCCCTTTGATTGAGGGCAAAATGATCCTTTGGACACTTTCTAAAACTTCAATTATTTTCATTACTCAGTGCGCTTTTAAAGTATTATTAAAATATGTTTATTATACAAAGAATAGTGCAAAACATGATAGAAAAGGGCCACAGTTTTATTTAAGCATGTATGCTATTTTACACAATTTTTACCTCAAGTGGATCATTTTAGACATATTCCCTTTACTTTTATACTTGCGATTTATTTTAGAAATCTTGTTAGAAGCAAAGTAAATTTATCCATCTGCTGATATTTTAAAGTGAAATTTCCCAGTTCTGATTTAAGATTAGTATAATTGAGAATGCGACTGATTCTCAACCATATACATAGTCTGAAAATTTCACATTAAATTGAGTAGAAGCTTAAATTTAAAAATGTTTTTCTGTGCCTTATGGGAAATGAAACTTATATCCCAAAAATTTTACAAAGTACGTACGGAAACAAGATATCCAAATATTTTTAGGAAATTGATATAGGAATCAATTTCTTTAGCTTCGCCTCATTTTTTCGTAAATGAGATTGAAAAGCAGACATTTTTCCGAAGTGGTTTTCCTTTCTGCATTTAAATACAACACAACTTCAATTTATATGGAAAATATTCTATTCTGCATTTGATTTATCAAAATATAAGAGAGAGATTTGAATCGAGAAAAAGAGCGCCATTCCTAGGTTGTAGTTCTTGAGAGTATTTACAACTAATTTTTAAACAAGAATATAAAATTGTTGCTGAAATTGCTTACAGAACGTTTTTGTATTACATTATTTTCGGCTTATAGATATTTTACAATTTCCTTTTTTGGTATTAGAAAGATTACTTTTAAGATAATTTTAAAAATATTTTACAATATGTATTTCGTGTTCAATCAGTTTTTCCTTCTATTATTAAAAGAGTTTTCTTGATATCAATATGTTAGTTTAAATAGTGTGAGGACAATTCCGTGAATATACAGCGATTTGAAAACACAAAGTTTCCGAAATACCATTTTTATTTTGTTTTCATAATTTACAAATATATGTTATATGAACAATAAAAAATAAAGTTCTGCTTTTAAAAGAATAATTGATAAAACTGGAAGATCTGTTTAATCACTTCTATCGACAAATAACTTTTACTAAACACATGCGGTGTAGGTCTTAAAATTTCCAACTATTAACATTCCAAGATGCTCAACATGGTTTGATTATTGAAGAACTACTTATTAATTATTCGCTGAATGCGATGTAAAGACATAATCATTTTTTGCAAGTATCACTTATAAATTAAAAGCACCCATTGTTTCAAAGAAATTTCTTCATTTATTATTTAAAAGCTTTGAATTTAGCTATATGTCTTAAGTTTTTTTCAGCAGTGCGGGTAACTAGACGAAGTGAAGATAAAACGAATGCCATATTCCATAACAATATGGTACAATTCTAAAAGGTGTCGTCTTCAATAATAACTTTTCAGTTTTTTTAATTTATCAGAAGTGATGCTTTGTAGACATAATAGTAGACTACTATAAAAGTTTCATATTATATTTCAGTCCCATCATCAGTGGCTGAAAAACTTGCAGCAAGACAGCACTCGACCCCAAATGTTGAATATGAACGAATAATTCATAATGGATCTGAGGAGAGTATCTTTATTTTTGTAATCACACAATTGCTTATTGATTAAGCGCTGCCTTATTATCCCTCTCACAAATAAGTAAACGAAATTAGAATTGTTGATAAAGCGTAATTATTTTTTTTCCTAACACTCAATCTATTCCGCATGCAGCTTTAATTTGAAATAAAATAAGATGTTTATCAAATTTATTACTCTGTATATGTGACTGTAATTTGTAATTGTCATTTTTGTAGAAACAAAGGAGGTCATAATTTTTGCGAGCATTATTTGCATGCTTCCATATTTTTCCATATTCTGTTAACATTTTTATAGAACTGCATACGTTAAAATTCCCGAATTTTACAAAGTCAAAAGAAATGTCTGTTTTAGCCAGCAAAAATGAATGGAGTATAAGTTATTTCATTTTTTTCAGTTTAAAATCAAAGCAAGTAACATTTCTTTATCCGCGTTGTTAACAATAGTTCCATACATTACAAACAACTGGAATTATGCAACGCAATTTAGCATGAGAATCAGTAGCATAATTATTTTAATTATACGTTTAACTGCATTCATAACGATCTCGGAGCTTGCTTTTCGCAATTTCGACTTCAGAAAACCCGTTTTATTACTCCTTTTAGGGTTATTAAATTTCATTACGAATTTATTTTAAGTAGATTTTAATTCCTCCATTCCAAATAGCTAGTCTGAGGTAAATTTTCATAGTTAAAGTATTCAATTCCGATATCAATATTAATATAATAACCAAATCTATACTCACATTTCAGTAATTTTTAGAAATGGGTCATTAATTAGATCAATGAAGTAAAAGGCAAAATACTTAAATTTTAATTACTTTCTTGTAACTATAAAGTAAATTTGATACTTTAATAAAGTGTACTGAAAATTGCGAAATTATCTTTAAGGTTTGAGTCTACCCCAAAAAATTTTTGTTTTGCTAATATTTTCGAAATTATTTATTTGCTTATTTTATAGATCAAATGATTATAATTCCGAAACCTGTTTATTTTTGTTTCTATGACAATTAAAATATATGTTATATAATAAATAATTAACCAGAAGGATAGTATGTTGTACAGTATTGAAGTCTTTAAACGCGTTTTCTGAAAAATTGTGTTTTTTGTAAATTTTCCTTACCATAAATGCCATATTTCATAACGTACTAAGATGTTGACTTGAAATTTTGCAAGGATATGTTTATGATTAGGTTCTAAAGCAGAATATAATATTTATGTATTTATTTATTGGTTTTATGGTCCTTTTTTGTCTTCGAAACTTGCATTTTTTAGAAAAAAATACTCAGTTTTGATAGAAGAATCTGTTGGTTATAACACAGATAAATACCTTACTTACGTACTGCATAAATATTATTAAAAAATAGTTATTAGAATTATTTACAGGAGATGTGACGTAAATGATTATTTTTACAAACTTTTAACTTAAATTCATCAATATCTCAAAGTCGTGAAAAACCTGTGAGAACACGTTTTAAGGTTTTATATAACACGTTTGGTGAGAACACGGTGAGAGCACGGTGAGAACACGAACAACGAAAGGGGAGAACACGTTTTATATATAACAACAATTTAAAGTCCAGCCCTCATTGAAACTGGACCTATTTTCTTTTTAATTTTATACCCCATTTTAAATAAAAGCATAGATTTTTCATTTAAATTTTACTTTTATGAAAAAAAAGTTCAACAAAAGTATATTCTCTTTCACTAAGTTTTAAATTTAAGAGGATGATATTCCATCCTTCATACAGAATTTGCAAGAAACAAAATAATTTAATGTATAAAAAATGACAGTAATATATTTTTAATTTTAAGATAAAAATTTTACAGCTATTTTTTCAAAACATATAAAAAAGTTTAACATATTTTCGTATTACTATGATAAAATAGAGTTTGAATCCCTATTTCCTACAAAAGAGTAGGAAAAAAAACTAGTAAAATATATTAGATAATACAGTTTAAACACTAAAATTTAAGTGCACTTTTATCAACGTCTTTTGTTTTCGCTTGAACTTAAGAGGCACTAAAAGAGTATAATATACTTCAATTTTGACAAAAATTCAAATAAAAGCTCAACTTTTCAAAATAATCTCACAGGTTTTTTTTATGAAAGTATTGAAGTTTATTGATCGCAAAACGCTTTTGGCTGTAGTCCAGCCCATTAAAAGCATGATTTCTGAAAAATGACGGAATAAAAGAAGACCAAATGTGTCCTGGTGTGACAAAGTTTCGAATGTAATAAGGCATAAATCGCCTCAAATGCGGTAACTTTTATCATCGGAATACGGAGTGTGATATTAGGTAAAAGTAAGGAAACTTGTGTTACGCTCTTATGCCTTAGCAAAAATCATATTTTAAAATACTAATTAAAGTATCGGTATTGAACGAGTTTTAGATTTAAAAACTTGTATCCAGTTACACAAGTAATAAAATCATGTACGTTCAGACATTTTAAATGCTGAAACATATGTATCAAATACAATAAAATTTTATTAAACAAATTAAAAAGCATACAACCAACAGATTGGGGAGGCAATAGCTTATAGATGTGCAATGTAGAAGTATTTGGTTTAAAATATGTATGCTTTCTGATTTGAATAGTTACAGATAGATAGGCAGATGTGATAAGTTCACGATAAACCTTTACACTAAGTTATTGTTGTTGTTGCGGAATTACGATCAATTAGCTACACGTGGGCTCTAAGCTGAGAGTCTTTATAATAAGAACAACGGGGTATTGGATATTCTTGCATTACAGTTTATGCAAAAGGTAAATATAAGACGTGCTTAAATTTTTCATTCAAAATTCAAACTTAAATAATGAGATTGAAATTTATAGTTGAAATTAACGTACTTCAAAAATAAGTATATGGAAGGCTTATTTTAAAGTACATGGAATTTAGATGCAGTTTGTAAGCTTGCATCGAATGTTTATGTGATTACTATGAACATAAGGTAACACTTAACATCGGACGACAATTTATTTCATTGGATTCCTTGAAAATAAATTTCTTTTTAATTAGAAAATAATTTTCACTCTGTTGATTTCATTTCAAAATGCCGAATGTTATTGCGTCATTGATATCCGAGAGTTATTAACAAAACATAAAATATGATTTTACCACCTCAGGGTTCATCTAAATTGAACAGTCTTACTCTTTTTATTTTCCGTGGTTCAGACTGTGTCTTTCAGTTCATCATCTTCAGTATGTTAGTTCGGAAAAAAAAGTCGGTTTGACATTAAAAAGTGTTTCACACAAACGTCTTCAAGGTATATTTTGATGATAAAAAAAAATGAAAAAAGTGAACTTCAACGGAAGATTGGGCGCTGCAATAAAGCTTGACCAATAAATCGATATATTTTGTTTTATTCTACAATTTTGGATAATTTTTTGATAAATGTAGTATTATATTAATGAGATACTTTGTATTCATATACATTGGCGGATACAGTGGATTAGGTAGGGGACTTCCACTCTCTAAAACACATTGCTTTAGGGGGCTGTTTTTATAAATTATGCCCTCCCAAAATATACATTACTTGAAAGTAACATTTTGTTTCATTGTACTCTTTGTTTATGTCAAGTAAGCTATTTTAAAAATCAGCCTAAAAATCAGAATAAATATCTGCTATCTATCACTTAAAAAGCAATTGGTTCATTAATTAAAAAAGTAAAGAAGAAATATGTAGAGTGTTTGCTGTTCGACTGAGTGTATGATACTACGGTTATTCGAAGTAATATTAGTAAACTATAATTTTTAATACTAAGTAGTATATATTAGCGTCTACATATAAGTAATACAAGTGCTTATTTTCATTCCAATGTAATCTTTTATGGACCTTACTGATGTGACTATAGAGCATTTTTAAGTATCTTTATGTCAAATATTAATTTTCCAATTTTCTAACTAATATATAAGTTCTAGTAAAGGACAGGAAGCTTTCAGCTTTATGTACTGGTTTATAAATCCTTTTTATTACTAAGAAATTCATACATTTCAACTCTTCTGATTTTGACTGAAGACGTCCTAAATTTTAATCTATCTACCGTCTTCCTGCCAGAAGTTTAAATCCTATGCATTTTGAAATTTTTATTTAATGGTATATCTAGCTTTTCTAAGTGATTGTATAAAGAAATGAAACTGTTTCCAAAGAATTTAGGTTCGCAAGTATGCAAATTTAGCTCTTTGTATTCCAGACAGAAGAAATAAGTATAAGACACATATGAAGAACATGCATTTAAGGAGACCTTAGTTAATGGATGTTAATTTATAGTTTAGATATTAAGTGTTTTCAAAGTCAGTTTGATGGATACCTTGCCCAGAAATAATATATTTGCTTATGAGAGTTCCCAAGATTTGGAATTCTAAAAGCTCTTTTCATTACTTAAAATATTTAAAAATGTTTCAAAATTACTGTTAATTTATTGTTTAGATATTAAGTGTTTTCAAAGTCAGTTTGATGGATACCTTGCCCAGAAATAATATATTTGCTTATGAGAGTTTCCAAGATTTGGAATTCTAAAAGCTCTTTTCATTAGTTAAAATATTTTAAAAAGTTTCAAAACCCTTTTTTCTTTGACCTTTCGAGACGTTTCCCTGACTGATGCCTCTCGTCTTGCATGAGAAGCTTTTTTTAATAAAAAATGTTCAGGAGATACAATTAAATGGAATGTTAGGATTTGGCCTAGCAATCCGCCACAAAGGATTGTTATCCGTCGGATAACAAAGATTTTTAGCCGATTCTTAGCAACTTGCAGTTGGGGGCAGCATCCCTCACTGCTGTTTTTACGATCTTATTTGTACCTTTCACAGTTCTTCAGGAGATATTTCTAGACAGTATATTTTCATTAATTTTTGACAGTAAAAAGTATAATGTGTATAATAATAAGAAATTAATTATGTGCCGAAATAAAAATAATATTTTTTATTAACTTCTAAGAAATGTCGAAATATCTCATTATATCTTAAATTACGGTAATTTTCAAAAATGTTCAATATTGACAAACTAATACTTAGTCCTTAACCCTACAAGGCACTTTGAAAGTAAATACCAAAAAAGTATAGCTAAGGCCCAGTGTACCGCACACAAAACTGAAATAAAAAAGTGATTTCCTTCTAAAATATCAGGTTATTATTTTTCATATTATTTTCCCCAAATAATAATTACTAGTATTATATATATTTATTTCAGACATAAGTGGGCCTTGTAGGGTTAATTATAGCTAATAACCTTTTTCATTCGGTGACATGTAGGAAACATCCGGAAAAAAAATAGGGAAGAGTAAAATATAGGAAGCAATTCCTACCTATAACTTTTAACGCGATGACAGTGTTTACTGTCCTCGCCTTGTGGAAATCAACTCTACACCTATATTCTCCAGCGTCTTCCTCCATTACAGGGTCCAGCTGAAGAAATGCAGGTCTGTTGATTCTGTTGAAATAGGCACGTTGGTCAAGTGTGGACACTGGGGACTGCCGGGCTTGTTCAAGGCTTCCCTGCCGGGCATCTAAGGTGTAGATCGGCGACGGTGCCTCGTCTTTGTAACAGGCAATTAGAGCAACGTCGTCGTCGGCAGGCGGAGGAGATATGTCACAAGGCAAGGCCACTTTCCCTTTAACTACAGCTATATCTACAGCTCTACAGCTAAACTATTTATCCCCATATAATAATTACTAGCATTATCACATATATTTATTTCAGACACAGAAAAATATCGAGCCTTGAGGGATTAATTATAGCTTATAACCTTTCTCATTCGGTGATTTATAGGAAACATCGGGGGAAAAATAGGGAAAAGTAAAATATAGGAAATCAATTCCTACCTATAACTTTTAACGTGATGACAGTGTTTACTGTCCTCGCCTTGTGGAAATCAACTCTACACCTATATTCTCCAGCGTCTTCCTCCATTACAGGGTCCAGCTGAAGAAATGCAGGTCTGTTGATTGTGTTGAAATAGGCACGTTGGTCGAGTGTGGACACTGGGGACTGCCGGGCTTGTTCAAGGCTTCCCTGCCGGGCATCTAAGGTGTAGATCGGCGACGGTGCCTCGTCTTTGTACCAGAGAATTAGAGCAACGCCGTCGTCGGCAGACGGAGGAGATATGTCACAAGGCAAGGCCACTTTCCCTTTAACTACAGCTGTGTACAATATAAGGGCTGGAAAGGAAAAAAAAAGATGCCATAGATCACTAAAGAGATTAATGCAATCATAAAATCATTTAAACGTATTGTACAGGGTTGTCCAAATTAAACTTCCCCAACTGAGAGGCCTGTGCAGGATGTTGTATGGGTCATAATGGGATGAAATTTTGGGAACAGACACTTCAGATCACGCGCTCGTGATTTATTAAAAAGAAATTATTAGTACAAAAAGTTGCCGATAGGTGGCGCTGCAGATCAACAAGACGTTCTTCAGATGTTCAGCAGCACGAGAAACAGTTGGGACACTGACAACACCCTGTGGCGATTGGCTAGCGGCGTCCACGACCGCCAAAGCAACGTCTTGAACGCGTGCAGAATCCACAACATGTCGTCCTCTACTAGGTAAAATTCCCAGCTGTCCGGTTCTTTCGAACTTCTTCATCATGTGTCGTAAAGCGCGTGGTGTCATTGGACCTCGGCGTAAGTTCTTTAGCCGACGGAATGCTCTTATCGCAGCACATGAGTTCTCGTCATTCTGGCAAAAAAGTTTCACTAACATTGTCTTTCAAAGTCGCCATTGTGCATCAGCGAGCAGGAAACAACTGCCTGTGCAGCGCCTGTCTTCCACTCGTTGCTCGGAAGCTTTATTTCTGCAAATCACGGTATTGCAATATGCAAAAGACTAGTGTTACAGCGCCACCTATCGGCAACTTCTTGTACTAATAATTTTTTTAATAAATCACGAGCGCGTGATCTGAAGTGTCTGTTTTCAAAATTTCATTACATTATGACTCATACAACATCCTGCACAGGCATCTGAGTTGGGGAAGTTTAATCTGGACAACCCTGTATAAAGTGCATTGGTTGATCAGCCTGCTTTGTTAGTCAGTGAACTGATTCACACCCTCCAACACATAGCACAAAGATATATCGTTGAGTCGGAGCTATAATGAATCTTTTATTGGCCCCGCTTGTGTAATTCAGTGAGTCATATAAAGAAGCCTACGGACGTTTCTCATTAGTTAGATTCGGTCATTATTTGACGTATCTAAGTGTTGGAACCAATCAGTGAGCACCCATAGGCTTCTTTGGATAGCATCGAAATACACAAGGAAGCCTGGTAGAAGATTCACAATGTCCCTGGTAGGGTGCAAGTCATCAGTTACTCAGTTATTTTTATTGACCTACGGATGAAATACTCCACATTGGTAAAGTAATTTTCTTTTAATTTTGCGTTTAACTACTAATTCAATATTACGTTCTGTCTTGTACACCATCTGCTATAAAAGCATTCGGATTTAATCCAAATTCCCTGTATATGCTACGTACATAACATACATAGTATTTGGCGTGGATAATTGGCAAGCTGCCAGTAAAGATGAGTTCAAATTAACTGGTTCAAGGGGGGGGGGGGAGCTGAGTGAATGCACGTGTTTCGTCATGTTCATTTCTATGAGATTGTACATGGATTGTTTTGAATTCTTATTCTTAGTTCCTTTGAATTAATACTACAAATAGTTTTTTCTTGAAAACCGCGTCTGAATAATTTAGGAGGTTCGCTCACATCTAACTGACCCCCCCTCTCTCCACAACTAATGGACGTGTCAGTTACCGCCTCTAAACTGGGTGTTTGTAATTTTATCTAATCGGCAGTCAAATAGTAATGTTTTAGCGGTTGAATATACTCTGCTTAATAGTGTCAGAATTGTTGTGTGTATTTTACAGCTCTACTTTTTTAAAGTTTCAAATAAAGTATCTGTGGTGAAGTGGTCAGTGGTCGGCAAACAGAAAATCGTATAGTGGTTGAGTAAAGTCCAAAAGAAACGCTTAAGTCCAAGAAATTCGAGGAGACTTAAATGCCTCACAGGTTTTATTGAAGTTAAAAGGCAAAACATTTTTAAAACACACAAAAGTTCACTGCCACATACTGCTTGACAAAAACATGACACCAGGTTCATATCTTACGACACCGCAAAGCCACACGGCATGTTTGGAGTTCAATAATTAAGCAAAACGGAAATATTTCTTGATGGTGAAAAATATGTAAAAAATGCTTCACAAAATGGCCAGCTATTTACGGTTTGGCGAGCTAAAGATGAGTCACACATCAACCACTGCCCACAGGAACAAAAGGAGAACGGTAGGCATTATAAAAATAAAATATTTGAAATTTACGAGTTAAATACATACCGCCAAGGCAGACATGCCAGAATTTGGCGAACGTCATTAGAAAAGATTACAACCCTATGAAACGAGACAAGGTTAGACCGAAAGGAGCCCCTAATGTGCATTGCTTGTGGTAAACTGATAGTTGATATAGAAAGGGAATCTTCGGAATCCCAGGCACATTGTCGCGGTAAAGGAAGAACACTTTATCAAACAGAAAAACGAAGTCGAGAGAGATATTAAAACTGAATGCAGTGTATTTGATTTACAGAAACGAAACAAAAGAAGGTTATTTTAGAACTAAAAAAATAGGATCTTCATCACAGGAGCATGCGCATTTTATAAGGATTTCCAGGCCATGACCAACCAAAACTAAGTTCATGTACAAGATTAGGATACTTTGTTAAAAATAAGAATGTATCATTCATGAGTAAAGTACTAAGGAAAATGCCACAGACCGACATGCACTATTTGATAAGATTTACGATTTAACATGCATGCCATCTCTGTTCTCTCATGGCCCAAAATACCCATCCTCCTTTTTAGTTTACACGCGTTGATGTAAAACCAAATTCCATTTAATCCTCGTATCTTGACTTGTAGAACTCAAAATAATAATTGTTTAACTATTTTAAGCTTTATAAAAATAGGCAATTATAATAGTGCAAACGAATAACGAGAAAATCTCCATTTCTATTTAAGTTACGCTTAACATTCCACATATTTACGCACTATTACATGCAAAAATAAGTACAGTACTGCATGCGTTTATATTAATAAATAGTTTATATCCGTTTTATCTGTTATATATATATATATATATTCTTTTCCTGAGGAATCTCACAAAGTGTCTATGCGAGAAATTATTCATATTTAAAACACAAATATAAATTACTTTTAAATACATATGTTTGCTATTAAATATGAATGAAAAATACATAATAATTTAAAATAAAACATCTACGATGGCTAAATAATACAAATCATAAGGAAATAATGAAATATTCCCAAGAGGTTCTTTATAAATAATTCAATAAACGCTTGTTTCAGAAATAATAAATTAAATCAAACGTAACAAAGTTAGTCAAGCTGTACCATATTATAGGATATTAAAATAATTTACGTTCACATATATGTTTTAGTAGGAAATTTCCATAAAATGCGGTAATACAGCAGTTTGAAAAACTAAATAATTTTACAGATTTGTTAAAAAATGTATTAAATGGGTGTAAAAATAACGACTTTAATACACGATAAATCCGATACTAAAAAACTTGAATATTTAAAAGAGTGGATGTTTAGCATGATATGACTCTATGATTAAATATTAATGGTCAATGAATTTCTAGTAACACTAAGAAGAATTTTATTAAATAACGGGTTGTGGCAGGAATATTTTTCATGGTATTAAAATTTTATGCCGCATATACCCTGAAGGGAATTTAACTTTTCTATTTATTTATAGTTAAAGGAGGTGGGCAGTTCAGAAAACTTTTGCATCGCTGCAGCATTTAAAGTCGTGATAATGTTTCCATTTTAAAAATCTGCTGAACGAAGAATTTGCTTCTCAAGTTTTGATTTATTTGAGTGATGGTGATGATATATCAAATTCGAGAACAATTTTGAATAAAGATAATCAATAAAGATATCAAATTTGTGTGATTAGTAATTTTATTAGTGCAATTGTGTAATGCAGATTTTGTTTTCCTTTTATAAAATGCAACATTCTTCTACGAATACTGAATGATCAAAAAATGATGTTAAATAACTTATTGCTTTATTTATTTTAACCCAAGAAATTACGCAAAAGAATACATACTATTACATATTGTTATGATTTACTATCATAAAAAACTCTTTCTTTAATTTAATTGCAATTTTTGATTAGTGCGAACGAGTATTGATGTTATCTGTTTTTAATTATAAAATGCATTATTCTTGCATAAACAGTGTATCAATTAACAAGTGATAAAATTTTTAAGGGATGATAAAACACATAATAAAGATTGAAAATCACACTGCAATATGGGACAGGGAACGTCATCTTTATGCAGCTTTTAATAATCAATTTGGAAAAAGTTTGGAATAATAGAGAACTTTACGACCAATGTTAGTCAAAAACTCATGCATCTTTCAGAGAAAACACGTGCCTAAAATTGGCAGTTTAAAAATTCTTCTTCATTTCAGGCGTAAAATTTTCGGAGGCAACCCCATTGTCTGTAATGTTGGTTAACAAATGAACAATTTAACACTTTTCTCAAAGGGATATGTAACGGTTCAGTGAAAATGGCGTTTTTAACTCTACATTGCTATGTGATTCTGATTCCTAATTATTGTTACCTTACCTACCCTTAAATTTTCTACTACTCATTTTTTGATACGCCATAAATTTTTAAGCAGCATTTTTAAGCAGCAAAGCAAAAGAATACATATAATTGCATACAATATGTATCCTATATTTCTATAATTAAAAAGTTAAATTATTTAATTAAAATTATTTAATTAAAATTTAATTATTTAGTTAAAAGTATTTAATTAAAATTACATTATTTAATTAAATTATTTAATTACAATTAAATTATTCAATTACAAATTTAAAACATAGTAAATGTGTCATTGCTGTCGAAATGCTTAAATTATATATACTTCGATAAACTTGTAAAGATATGTAAATTTTCAACATTTATTTCCTTTGATCAACGAAGAAAGAGTTAGCGTGCGTGATACCGCATTAATGTACCTAAACATCTCCCATTGATACAATTAAAATTTAAAATTCCAGAAGATTCGCGAAAGCATTTCACTTGCAGTAGCCATAGTCTATCCTAATTTGCATTTATAAAATCGCAACGACATTAAGCGACAGCACATTTGAAAACTGAAATCTTATTGAAAAGATCGTCATAATTAATTTTTACGAAGGTCGATTACCAGTTCCTTTCGCCCTGGGGTGACATCAAGAGCGTAATTAAAGCGGAAAATCGAAGTGTCTCCTGCGAGAACTTATTTCCAAACGCTTCGTTTCTTATTTCGAAATTTTCGTTCTCCAAGATTTCTGAAACTTCAAAATTTTCAACGCCCTTACGTATTCAAAATAGATTAAATATTAATGGAAAGTGCACTGTATTAAATTTTATAATTTTTTTTAATTTGAAAGAATTTTTGTCAAGTTTGATGTCATAAAGCAAGAGATTGATTTAAACTGTTTTATCATCTAAAATTTTGTTATAGATTTTATGTCAAAAATAATGCAAGCTTTTTATTTGATCGAGGAAATATAAATTTGGACGCTATATTTATAAATCATACTTTAGTGCTTGTTAAATGTTTGTGTATTTTATTACTTTTTTTAACAATCTAAAATATTTTGTTTTACTATGTGGCCAGTTTTTTTTATTCAGTTGAAGAACATTTATTTGTACTACTTTCCTTCAGACATTTAAAAAGAAATAAGGAAATCTTAATTAATTCCGATTTTACATGAAATAAATTATAATTTCTGATGAGCAAATATTTGGTAAATTTTTAAAAATCATTATCTAACTTCAACGGATATTTTTTGAATTAGGTTTAAAATTCTGCAACAAATGCTGTGTTGAAGGCTTCTTGTGACATATATACTAAATTTTATATATAGTCTAGATTTATCTTAAACCTTAAAAAGCATAAAACTGAATAATTCACTGCGTATACCTAATTTGAAATGAAATATACTAAAAAAAAAAAACACAGTGTAGTACTCTAACAGTATTATGGAAAATAATTACGTTACATTACGGCTGCAATTCAGTGTTTTACAAACTCATCTTTATATGGGTAGCCAAGAAGCTCGTAAAAATATTAAAAATTCATTAAAAAAGTACAAATAATTATAGAAAAATACGGTTTGCATAAATAGGTTTAGAAGGTGCTCGGATTCTTTTAATGACAAAAAAGATTGCATTTCCAAAGGTTACCGATAGATGGCGCTGTCATGCACAATGGAAAGCAAGTTTCCAATTTAAAAAAAAAATTCGAAATCTCTCTAAACTTACGCATGCAAATAGCAATTTTGTATCGTTATTTGTTCTTTTTTAATGAATTTTTAAACTTTGATTTATCCAGGAAGCGTCAAAAGCTCGTGAAAAATTCATTAGCAATTCATTAGCTCGTGCTAGCTCAGCTCGTGCTGGCTCTCATTAGCTCAGAAAAATTCATTAGCTCGTGCAAAAATTCATTAAAAAGGTACGAATGGAAAGGACAAGGAGATTTCGGATTTTTTAATTGTAAACTTTCCATTGTTCATGTCAGTGCCCCCTATCGGTAACATTTGGAACTACAACCTTTCTTTTCATTAAAAAAATCCGATCACCCTCAGAACCTATTTCTGCAAACCGCAATTCTCTATCATTATTTTTTCTTTTTTAATGAATTTGTAAAGTCTACGCACTTCTTGATCACCCTATATTTCTTGCATTTAAAATCGTATTTACCTATCATTTTTCTGTTTTTTACAGCAGTTCATACGCTAGCTAAAATGGGGCGTGTCAACAAATTAGTTGAGCAATTTAGTAAGTTAAGAAAATCGTAAGTTTATTCATAGATGGTGTTATGTGTCATAACTGGCAGTATAGTATTTTAGCAAACGATAATTATTCTTGTTAGGCCGCATATTTTCCTTATTCTAAACATCCAAAAACAAATTCCTGAAACTTACATTTCTCAACAGGATGACACACCTTGTCACTACCACAAAAATACACCTTTTCTCAATGCTGAAGTACCATTTTGGATTGGTCGAGGAGGTGTTATTTAATGGCAACTACGATCACCATACCTTTCTCCTCTGGATTTTGATATATTTGATTTTATTAAGGATCACGTGCACACTCCGCCACTTCATGCATACGTTCCAGAACTAGAATCAAGAACCTCACTGAGGCTAATTTGATTGGCTAAAGCATGCTGGCTAAACTGTGGCAAAAGAACTGATTTTTCGACGATGCAATTTCAGAGTAACAAAAACAAGTCATTTCGAACATTTATGATTATTTGAACAAGGGTTTAAAGACATTAAGGATGAAACATTTCTCTTATGATTCTTAAACAAGACGCAATTTAGTTTATAATAATCTATGGTACTGGGAATGTACTTTAATAATTGTTTTACCTTAATTTGATTTCAAATGATAGTAACATCAACATTTTTGACTCATTAATTAACACATTGTTAATATGAACATGATGAAAAAAAAATATATATCCAAACAAAAAAGAAAACATGGTTCAAATGCATAGCGTGAATTTTTTTTTTTTTTTACCAATATTTGAACCATCTTTAAGCGATCTTGAGTGAAAATTAATACTCTTTAATGAGTGGAATTTAGTTAGCAATTTCAACCCTTTAACTGAATGAAATACTAAAAATTCCCACTTTCAACGTTTACATTTATTCCAAATTTACTGAATGATATGTATCTGCCAGTGGATTATCCTATAATTCTCTCCATCCTAGGCTAAACAATGAATAAAACTTTATTCAATTTGTATTCAATTTTCAAGATAAATATCACACCTGAGCGCTTTCGAAAACACTACTATTTGATTCTGATGATTACTCAACTCTGATGTAGTCACAGACTTATTGTATAAATGCCTTCAATGGTGATTCCTTTCAATGGTTATGATGTTTGAAAAGTAAACATTATCTACTCAGTTAAATATATTAGTTCAAAAGGTTTACCCATTTTATCAGTGTGCAAAATCAGAATGGAGTGAATTAGATTTCGAATTCAATTACAAAGCAACTGCACAAATATTTCTTTTATATAATGTACAATTCCTCACTTCTCTACATTACCGAATAGGACAATAGTAATT
The DNA here is from genome assembly GCA_038373885.1 of Cheiracanthium punctorium. NCBI lineage: Eukaryota > Metazoa > Arthropoda > Arachnida > Araneae > Cheiracanthiidae > Cheiracanthium > Cheiracanthium punctorium. Next base: position 1,234,990 of record JAWZYV010002631.1, on the reverse strand, counting down.
TTCAGAGAAATACGGTTTGATTCTCAAATGGATTGACTAAAATTACCATCAGAGAGTTCATTTTTTTTTTCCTTTGCCATCAATATTTACTTCCGAATATCAAATGTTTTTAATTTGAATCTTTATTACATTCACATTGCTTAGATCACAGTCTATTAAACATGTAAAATATGTTTAATAGATTGTTGAGCGAAGCAAGGTCAGTTTGCCAAGCACTTAAATAATATTACACGCTTAAACCCTAAGAGCGAAAAAAAACGACACATTTCGGAGCGATCCGTTTCCATGGAAACCTACCGGTAATTCCACGAAAGTGCCCTTTAAGTAGTCTTTTTTCTGGGAACTCCTCTCGTCGCTTCCTCTTTTTTCCGAGAATTTCTCTCCTCGCTTATTGTTATATTCCGCTCCCCTCTCGTGATCGAAAAACTCTCCTACAGGAGAAGCTGACATTTGAAAACTGGCCCGAAAATCCCACCGACCGATCGAATTTCGCAAGTTTGGTTTAAGCGTGTACCCATATTAGCATTCTTATCTTATATAGCAGAGTAGCGGTTTTATCTTCAGGTTTTGAATGCGGCATGCATTGAGTTATACGGGGTGATTCTAAATTAGATTGAGAAACTTCTAGAACAGCTACGATACACCAAGACAGTTCAGTATCACATGGCTATATGATGTCCAAAACGTCGTCTTCACGTACCTCTTAATAATCTCTGTGGAATGAGTACTCATCTAATTTCTTAACCGATTTTCATAAACAGTAGGCTTTCCGTCAATAATTTCATCAATGTAATGAAACATAAATGGTAAACTGTCAATTTTAGTCAAGTGCCTTCTTAGAAAAATGCATCAGTCTATGACAAAAAAAGGTCGGAAATTTTACTATATTTTCAAAACTTCTTCTAGAGGGATTTTTAAAAGGTACATGAAGACAACGTTTTCGACCCCCCCCCATTGCTATGCGATTCTGAAAACGTCTTGTCGTACCCCATCACTCCCAGAAATTTGTCAAACTTGTTCGGAACCACCCTATACAAAAGCTGTTCTGAACTTAACCCATTTGTGCCTGGATATTTTTGCGACTTTCTTCGATTTTTACCGATAACAGGAATAATAGATAAATTTCTGACGTCGACTTCTTGAACAAGGGATGATTTCATTTAAAATCATTATGCATAAAAATCGAAATATCAACATCCTACTTGGTCATGTTAAAATATTTTGTAGAGTTGAGGCTCAATACTCATGAATAAAGGCTAGGAAAAATAAATAACGTTTTCCACTAAAAGCGAAAATGCCGTCCCAAAAAAGGGACGCTAGGCATAAATGGGTTAATATAGAAGGATTGATTTTTGACAATGGCAACTATTTATTTTCAACTACTGCAAAGCGATAGATATACGCTACCAGGTGTTACAGTCCCGAATATAGTACTGTGAGCAGTGCTTATGACTGCACACGAATCACTGAACAATGCATCATCACTGAATTCACTTGCGATGTGGAATTCGGTCTATTTCCTGCCTGCAAGAATCTCTGGAACGGATCTAAAGCGAATGCCGAAAATTGACTCCTGTATTTTGGAAGTCAAGACACCAGGGCTTGAATCCTAGGAATATGGAAGATTTTCGTCACATTTTGGCGTAATTCGTTGAACGCATTTACCAACCTTGTATTAGATATGCATCCAACAAGGGACTTTGTTCTTTTCGCCAGTGCGCCTGTGTGCGTGTTGTTGGAAAGTTATTTTTAACCCATTCGTGCCTGGATATTTTTGCGACTTTCTTCGATTTTTGCTAACACCAGCAGTAATTGATAAATTTCTGATGTCAACTTTTTGAACAAGGGATGATTTCATTTAAAATCATTATGTATAAAAATTGAAATGTCAACATCCTACTTGGCCATATTAAAATATTTTGTGGAATTGAGGTTCAATACTCGCGAATAAAGGCTAGGAAAAATAAATAACGTTTTCGAATGATAGCGAAAATGCCGTCCCAACAAAGGGACGCTAGGCATAAATGGGTTAATAATATGAAGGCGATATAACCTCTGAGAGCAGCCTACCTATTAAGTTTAGGGCATTAAAATAATAATATGAAGGCGAAATGTTCACAGTCGAACGTTTAAACTTGTATTTTTAAGTAAAACATTTTGATTTTTTTTAATTAATGAAATTTATGATTTCTGCCAGATTAAATTTATACAGCACCATTTTAACGAAGAAATAATGTATGGTTAGATAAATTAAGATTACATAGTACCTTTAAACGTCCCAAAAGTCGATTTTTCAAAATTAATTTTTAAAAAATAATTCAGATGGTTTGGAAAATTTTAAAACAAACCTTCATCGATATTACACGAAAATTACACCCGCAGCAATTGAAAGCGCAAAAGCTAACATGAACTTTCCCTTTAAACCCAGTATAAAGAAACCAGATTTTCTCAGTTTCTGATTTTTACACTTCTCCAGAAGATTTTTTAAAAAGTTAAGACTAGAAAGTTATGAAATTTTGCATACAAGTTTAAGTATAGATCTTTATTCTACGATCCTGAGATTGCATACCTGGACATACAGATTTTATTTCATGACATGATAATCATAAAAAATTGTAATAATTTTAAAATTCTATCATTCATCATGTTATAAAATAAAATATTTAGGTCCCCTTATCAAATCTGATGCTCACAGAATAAATATCTATGTGTATAACCTATTTGCAAAATTTCATTTTTTTTTTTTTAATCTTGTGGGAAAGTGTAAAAATCAAAAACTGCGAAAATCAAGTTTCTTTATACTCGGTTTCTAGATAAAGTTCATGTTAGCTTTTACGCTTTCAATTACTGCAGGCGTAACTTTTGTGTGATTTCGATGCGGCTTGTTTTAAAATATTCTTATCAATATAAATTATTTTTCATAAATTACTCTTTGAAAATCGACTTTTGGAACGCTTAGAGGTACTACGTCCCCTTAAAAACACGCATCATGCATTGAAATCTAATTTGTCGAAGAACGATATTTATTCGTAACGTTAATATATCAATATTTACAATGACTCTTTTTCATCAATCATCTCAGTCACGAAATCAGAAATACTAGTGTTTTTTTTTTTTTGGATGATTGAAATATGTACTTTACAGTTTCTGTAATGAAGTTCCGCCCTCAGTGTGCAGACAGTTTGAAAAACCCTTAGTAATAACGCGTGTAATAAATACCGGCAAAAAAAAAGTTTGCAAATTGAGAAAAAATATATAGTTGTGAAACTTTTAGTTATAATGCGTGCTATAAATGAGAAAAAAAAAATAAATTGAAACATCGCTATTCAAAAGAATTTTGATTTCATCAAGTAACCTATGCGGTTGTATCTCGTATTATGCAGATTAGATTGATTTGCTGTACTAGTAAGAGAGGGAGAGAATAAAGCAGTTACATGGCAATTTCATATCTAGTGCCTCATATAAATACTATAGTAAACTGAATACATTGCATACGTAAATACGCTAAAACAAGAACAAAGGCAAATAAAATAATTCGGATTCTAGCATTTCCGTTATCCAATCATATATCCTCATGTTCTAAATTATTATTTCTGTTTGTGCAATGATCGAATTTTTCAATACAATGTTTTTCGTATTATATTTTTAAATCATTAATGTCGAATACAAGAAAAAAGAAGGAAAGAAAGAAAAAAAAATCTGTTTTTGCTTCACCTTATTGACAACGGAAGTTTATGAAGTCAAAAAACTGATGGGTCTGGTAATACTTTATAGAATGTCACAAAAGTTTCTGCGTAGCAAATTATTAGTGTTCCAGTACTAGAAAAAAGAAAACAAAAAACTATTAAAATAATTTGCTTTTTTCCCAAATAATTTAAAGATGTAGGGGAAACGTAGCATGACAGTCTAACGATAGAAGGGCAGCAAAAATAAAACTATTGCATTTACATAATGCTCTTACTTTGGTAACGTTTTTGGAAATTAGTCTCCCAAATTTCTATCATTTTAGTAGCAATTAAAACACAATTTCTTTTTATGAAATATAAAAGTTAAAAATTCTCACAGCCCAATCTTGCTCCTTGAGCAGGGCAAGGTAGGGATTTTCAATATAATAAATGTAAAACCATAATAATTACACATCATGCATATTGCAGACTAATATCACGTTACGCAACAATTTATCACATCACGTTAAAGATATATCTTTATCCCATCACGATATATACACTTTACGTTGTAATCAGGTACCAAAAATGCAGAATAATTAATTAAAAGAAAACATTTCTTTAGTCTAAACACAAGAAGCACAGGTGACAGCGAATGAACTAGTGTGCACACTAGATTCAACATAGCGGCGGTCATCTTGCTCTGGAAAGATAGCGATTGGCCAATAAGAAATCATCATAAAGCTAGATATCCCGTCTTGCCCGCGTTTCTCTTAAATTCAAATAGGAAACTATTTTTTTCCACGTAATTTACCAGATATCCTGTATTACACGAATATTATAGAGTATGACAAGTTATGCTTTTCCTGGATGCGGCAATGGTTCAATGTGCATTCTTGTAACTGTAAGACTGGACGGAACGCAAACTGTAGGATTTATTGATAACGCTGTGAGAATTTATTTAATCGTCTGAATACCTTTTTAGATGTTCCATAACGGCAACGAAAATTTGCGTAGCTTACAGGAGGCAAATAGACTCAGTAATGTCCTCAGAAATAGCCTCAGCTAAATGCACAATTTGTGTTTTACCGAAGATAGAAATAAAAGAGAACTTCATGGAATTTATCTCATACGAGAAGAAGTTTTTTAAAATTCCGAAGGTACAAAGGTTTTCATACTGGAATATTAGCCAATTAACAAAAATTGTATGTTGTCAATATCGTGAAGAATGCATGGATCTTGTGTCCTAATAGCATGACTACATTAATACCTGGGGAACACCAGGTTTGTGCGATATTATCATAAACTAAAGTTTTTAATTAATTTTTAATGAGATGTGAATAGTGAGATTTGATAAAAATATTCCAGCTCAACATAGAAATATTTTTACCAATTTAGTTAACAAAATTTTACCCTTTGAAGAAGGGTTATATAAAATAAACAAGTGAATAATCATTAGTGTAATTTCGCAGAATTTTTGACTGTTAATATTTTCCAAGTCATTTTGCAAACGAAATATCCACTAAACTAAGTTTTAATTATTAAAATGAATTATATAAATACATAATGAAAATAATCATAATATTTCACATGCTAAAAAAAAAAATTTATAAAAATGATTTTTAAGTTAAAAGGAAGATCAGTTAATTATCCGTGAAATGTTTACACGAAAATTTGCTGTTGCGTTTTTTTTTTTTTTAACTTTCGATCATATGTACAAGCATCTCAGTTAAACGACATGATTTTTTAAGTATTGGATTGATTAGCATGTAAAGTTTATATATTTAAGTATCACGTCTGATATTTAGTCGTGTATAAAGTAACGGGGAAGTACTTAAATTAATCCTATGAATAGGCCAGGAATTTCCAATAGTTTTGGGACTCTCTACTTGTATTCTCTGCCCCTCAAATAGCCTGCCTCAGGACAAAACGAAACTCCGTTTTCCTGAGTCTTCTATACTAATGCTTCACCCTCATCCATGAAATATGCACCATTTAAGGAACTGAAACCAATACTGCATTGTAAAATCAAGATAACAACAAAAAAGCAACAAAACGCAACCTCCAACTCTCCGATAAATAACTACGTCTTTTGGAAGTGTCTGAATGATAGATGCGGTCGTTTTCGCAAAATCTATTTCGACAAATGCATGAGCATTTCGCATCTTCATTTATTTCTCTCTTTTTCTGACCAAGAGAAGAAGAAGAAAAAAAAATAATCCCAGACACAAAAAAAAGGGTGAATAGAACGATGAATTTGAAACTTTGGAATAAAAAAAAGCATATCTCATTCACTTTGTGTTAGATAAAAATAAGTCATTTTTCCACCCTGTCGTCTGAAAGCTCTAGTTTTCTTCGTTTGCCCAGACCTACCAGTTGCTTTTCATACTTTGACCGGAATCATTTGATTTTTGCTAATGGTCCTTTATTCATTCTTGGAGCGAATTAACGGACACTTTTGGGGAGGACAAAAAAAACAGAAGGCAGCCTAAACAATAAGAGGAGACCTCCTCTAGCATCAACAAGATAATGAAACAAGGGAAAGAAAGAAATTCCGGAAAGATCTCTCCCTGCTCTTCTTATCCTTTTTTTTTGTTTGTTTTTGTCCTCTTCTAACCGCTTTCCGTTACGCATCTCTAAGCTACTTTTGATCTTAACAATGTTTCTCTTTGTTGTAATTCCTCCTATTAGGCCCATCAGGCAAAAATTCACCATGGTAAAAATCAGTCGCATTTACTAGGAAAAGAATTAGATGAAGAAGAATGTCAAGTAAGTCGGCCATTACGAGAAAGTATGTTAAAGCTGTGTTTAATGAGTAGGTAGGAAAGCACGTGGTTAAGAATATATTTTGAAGAAAAAAATGTACGTGCGAAAGTGTCATTACTTGCACATAAGTTCCATAATCTAGTTTTCAAATGAAAAATTTTAAGAGGAATTGCAATATATTATTTTAATTTTGTATCTAATACCTGTTTTTTTCTCTTCTACTGTGAAAATCTAAAGAATAATATAATTCCAATTACATTAACCGTGCCATAGCTGATTAAATCATTTCATTGGCACATATTTTATTTTTTATTACTATTTTTTGATACTTAATAATAAAAATTTTAAATTTTATACAAATCCAGATTTTTAACATATATACAACATTTTTCACCCTAAAATTAAAATTATTCTTACTTAATCAATATTAATTATAATATATATATATATATATATATATATATTGTCTGAGCGGAATAGCATATGTCTTTTAATGTACTTTTTATACATTTTTTTCCTCATGTACTTGCTTTTCATAATTCCTTAACCAACCAACTTGTTAAGCTTGCTTTAAAACCAACTTGTTAAGCAAAGTCCGAAAAAAAATTATACTGAAACTTATTATTTCTTTTTTCGACACAACTTTTCATTAAAAATATGATAACCGATAAAACACTTTCACTCTTTTTAAAGTGGAATAACTCAAATGTAATTCATACTGAATGACATCTTAAAATATATATGTACTAATATAATCAAACTGAAAATATATTACACTTCATGCAAATACTTTGCGAATAATTGTGTAATAAGCTGCACAGAAATTTAATTTCCACAACATATTTCCACAAGTTTAAATATCTTTAACTTCTTCATTGAGGTATTCCTTATTTAATTTTAGGAGTTCAAGTTAAAAGTTAGCATTTAAAATTAATTTCTAAACAATGTGCATATTTTCAAATTTTATATAATGAACATTTGACAGGAAATAGACATGTTGAAATTCCTCATTATATGTGTACGTAACGATTGAAGCTTGATATTTATTCTTGTAATTATATTTACCTGTTTACGTATAAAATTTGAAAAGGATTAATTATTTAATCCAGACTAAGAAACACCAATTTAAAATTTTAATTCCTTATATCTAAACTAATAATACGCCTTAGAGAATTGAATAAGCGAATTCAACTCCCCAAGAAAGCTGTAAATATACTCTTTATATTTACGCATTTTAAGAGAATATAATATCAGGTGCATGTAAACTTGCAATATATAGTATTCTGTAATAAATGTTGTATTTCGTAAAATCGCTCGACTGCACGATGCCAAAACTAACATATCTATATCTCTACAATTTAAAATTAAATATAATCATTAAATACGATTTAGTATGGTTAATTATTAGTAGATGAAAAGAAATTAGTTTAAAAATTACACGTGTTACTGGCACTCTCATTATATTTAAAAGTATATGTCAACTTTAACCACATACAGAGCAATTCACCTGCACAAATTTCTAAAACAGTAGGTTACCCACTGGGATTGGGAGACACCGTTCTCTTCTTGTAAGTATTTATAATCTATTTGGAAGAATTGTTCAGATAACAACTTTTTGTTCATGGTTTGTAAATAAGGAACCTATTTTACGCAGATAGCACTTGGATAGTTTTGCGACTGTGTAGTTATGATCTATTTTATAAAATGATTTCCAGAGACGATACAGTTATATTTAATGACTGATCGACAAATTAAATTATTATTGAATGCTCATCATTTTGAAAATAAATGTATGAGCACTTTGGCAGGCCATAGGAATTAGGAGTACCTGACAAAAAAAGAAAACTGATGCATAATATGTAATTAAATAAATTAATCGGTAGACGAATTGTTAAGTAGCAAAATGCAATTTAGTAAGTCGTATGCCGTGATGCTGATGCAAACACCATTCTCTGATTCATCACTTGATACCACTTTAAGAGAAAAGTACAGGAAAGTAGCTTCAGGAGCAGCCTACTTACATGGTTTGAGACTTTATATTGCTCCTGAAGCAAACCATTTGTTAGCGAGACTCCATCCGTCAGCACCCGCATAGGGAACCAACGGAACCACATTAAGAGGTTGGTAATATGCTCATTAGAAGTGAAAATAGTTCTACATTATTCCGTCATGTGAGTCAGGTTGCCTACTTATCTTAGCAGGATCAGCAGTTCATTTTTATAGTTGTATTTTAAAATTAAGTATTTTGATTAAAATTAAAGACGACTTACAGTAATATTTTTGATGCAAAATAATTTTTATCTTGTAAGTTAATTACACATTAAGTTTAAAGAATCATTTTATCATTCCTTTTATCATCAACACTACACATGTACATTGCCACAAGATATTAAAATGTGTTACTGCAGGATCAGCAGTTCATTTTTATAGTTGTATATTAAAATTAAGTATTTTGATTAAAATTAAAGACAACTTACAGTAATATTTTTGATGCAAAATAATTGTTATCTTGTAAGTTAATTACACATTAAGTTTAAAGAATCATTTTATCATTCCTTTTATCATCAACACTACACATATACATTGGCACAAGATATTAAAATGTGTCACTGCATCATTTAGTTAAACTCGTTTAGATAAGAATATTTTAATAAAATATGATGTTCTCTTTCAATTCACAGTATCAACAGCATTACATTTGACATTGTAAGTTTCTATATAATAAAAATTATAAATATAACAGATTGAAATAAAACTTAATCTATTAAATTAATCATAAAAAGTGTCAGGATTAAAAAAATAATTATTACTGCTTAAAATCCAATATTATAAACATGTTTCTACACTATAAAACAATTGATTCGCATTCTAAGAAATCACTGTGAATATATGTTTCTGTGGGACTTTAAATGTATTTCTATTCAAATACTAGACTTTCTTATTTCTATTATCAAGGGTAATACTAAGAAAAATCACGTAATCCTTTAATTCTTGCAAATTCTTAGAAGTCAACCAATTTTCCTTACAACACACATTCTCTACAACTGCAGTAGGATTTCTCTCATGGTACTTAATAAATAATTGAGATTAACGTATTTAATTTGGTAATATAATTTGGGCGTTATTAGTGAGTAGTTTGAAATCTATTCTTTGAGTTAAATTACATAAATGAATTAGAGTATTAAGTTGTTTGTTTCAATTTAGGGATTAAATATTTTTCATTGCAATTACCTTTTAAAAATCAAATTCACGTAAACGTAACCGTTAAAAAGTTAATTAAAAAAGTGTTTATACGTCATATAAATTCTTGGGTATTATGGTAACACTATCGTCTTGCAAATTAAATCATCCACGAAATCTATCCACTTTGAAAACAATACACGCATCTATCTATGATGGTTGCTGAATTTATATCGAATTGAAATTTTACTTCACACAATTATACATAGTGCATAGTTGAAGAAATCAACAGAAAAATAAATCTCAGAAAGGATGGTTTCATCAATAATTAATTTGAAAGAATTTATATACAACGTACATCAATGTTAAAAGCAATCATGAATATTAAATAATTAAAAACGTCATTCCCAAAATTTTGAAAGACCTCGTACAATCCACTTCCGTCCATACCGTAAGAAAGTTAATATATCATAAATAAACAAATGTATTTTTTTTCACCTGTAGGTTGTACAAAGAATATAAATGTATGGTACTTTCTTTTATATTTTTTGCGGTGCTTCATAATGTGGTACAAATCCATTTCTTTAACATAAATATTTATTAAACATATAATATCCGTTAAAATGACAAAAAATGCATATGTAATGAGGTTATTTTATCAAATAATAAAATAAATAAATATTAATACCGCTCTCTATATATTTTTGTCTTTTCACAGCCAGCAACGTAGAAAAAAATAGATGATATTTTGTTTCCCACCGCATTTCGGAAATGCATTTTTAGGTAAAAGTACGTATCTTTCTGAATCTTTTATTTTTTTGTTCCATTCTATCCTTTTTTCCCACTTGAAGGACCTTTTTTTTTCATCTAATATATTTTTGTCAGCTATGCTGCAAACATGTTACCCCTTCTCCTTTTTTCTTTTTTGCCATTGCAAATGGTGAAAAATTGTTTCTATTTCATTTGGCAGCCTTTCTTCTGAATTTATTGCAAAAAAACATTCACTCGTTCCTCCACCAAATGACTTCGTAATTTGTTTCCGCGAGGCGCTTTCCAAGGGTGCCTATACATAACGCCGAGAAGGCCTACTTATTTTCTTTTTTTCTCTATATATTTTGCGTATATTTATTTATAGATTTTTTTTTTCAATCGAGAGCCTTGTAGTCTATTTCAAATGAAATATTTTTTTCAAGTGTTGCACTATGAGAGAATTTCATTATAAGTAGGTGGAGGTGGTTTATTACAATTGTAATGGAAGGAAATATTGAGAATATTAATTTATTTGTGACGAGTTTTTTTTTCTGGTTTTATATATATATATATATATATATATATATATATATATATATATATATATATATATATATATATATATATATATGTATATATATATATATATATATATGTACATATATATATATATATACATACATAGCTCTGCTGTTCGAGTCTCGTCAGGGGAGACCCCCTGAACCCCCCTAATATTTTAGTTTCATAATTCCCATATTAAAACGATATTAATTGACTGTGTCATTTTATCTGTCATCTTTCGTGTATTTCGTCTGATAACCCTATATTGAATTTTTTATGATTGTAACCTATTTATAGAAAAATACATGTGGTGCTTATTCTACAGCTTACGAAATATCGTAAGGATAGATTAAAGCTGTGGTAAACTAATAGTATTTAAATATATGTAAAAAATACATGTGATGCATATCCTACAGCTTACGAAATATTGTAACAATACATTAAAGCTGTTGTGAAATAATTGTACTTAAATATATGCAAATTAGGTCGCATACTTTTCTGTCACTTTTTTATATCGCATTTTTGGGACAATTTTCAATAAAGAGGGTGAGAGATAAAATGACATACTCATTAATCTATATATATATATATATTTACTAATTTGAAAATTTACTAATTTGATTTTTTTCATTTTTCATTTATCATTTTAATATCATTACAGCCCATAATAAAACATATACTTTAAAAACTATTTCTGAAATTCTACAAATCCCTAACCTGATATCTCGATAGATTTAATTTTAATGATGAAATGGCAGTGCCAGTATAATTTACGTAAAAACAAACTCTTTCTCGATGGTATTTAAGGCAACTCAAACAGCAGAAATCGGGGAAAATTAGAACAATATGCCGGATTATAGCCACTTTAATTACACTAAGCAATTTAAACTAAGGACGTCACATGACTGCTAACGGAATTCAGCGAAATTTTGAATACTTTTAAGTACAATACGTTAAGAAATTTACACCAGCAAGTTTCTAAATGCTTTTGTCGGAAAGTTTTTTCACGTTGTACAGTACCAAAATTATTTGACAAACACGCGATTTTTGGTGTCAGAGAGACGTTTGTTTTTTTCACTTTTGACTGCACAAAAGTCAAATTAGGCAGTCATAAACCTACACATCTTAAAATAAGAAAGTTATTATGTACAGCGCATTAATAGTGCATTATATAAAAATCATGCAGCATAATAAAATTGTAGTGTATACGTGAGCTTAAATTGTGTATATTTGTGCATAATGGTTTATTATAAAGAAATAACTCCCCATATTTTTCAAAGTACACTCTAGCACTTTAAGTACCTGCGTCCGAAACTGAGGAGCAAAAATTACCTGTATCCTGCAGGTACAGCGTGGATGCCCTATCGTACTGCGTGGATGTCCTAATTTGTGCACAGGGACATTCCTTGAGGATTTTATAATCAGGATTTTTTATTTTATTTTATAATTACAACTAGTTTTTCTACTGTCATTGATTTCATTCGAAGAGGAATTGTTAAATCAGTCTGAAAAGCTTAAACTACCTCGAAATGAAGCTAATAGAATCCATTTGAAATGATTTTAAATTGAAAGGAAGCGAACGATATTTTCAAATTAAACAATCAAAAGCTGCTGAAGGAGAGAATTACGTAACATAATTATTGCCTTTTTAATTAGAACTTTGAATGCAGGCGATACTGCTAATAATGCATTCACGGCGCGAAGTTTAGCATACTTTAACAGCTAGATCCTATATAGCGTCTGTGTTTGCACTCTATCTATCTCACTTTCGTGATAACATGTTTATTATCTTAAGGCGTATCAGATTTCCCCACATTTAATGTCTCAAAAGGGTTAATTATTCACAATGAGGGGAGATAGAACGCTATAGAAAATCCTCGCAAAGCTAAGGAGTGTTACGCGTTTGTCTGATTAGCGGGTTGCGTGCTGAACATTTGACCACTTCACTTTGGAAGAAAAGCTTTAGACTCTCTTGCAAAAGTAAGGCAAGTTGGTTTTGTCTTTGTAAGAACAAAATTTTAATTTTTAATGCATAATTACTTAAAGGAACACTGTTAGTGCGTTGTGTTTAAGATTATATTCATCCAAGCTTTATGTTTGCAAAACTCAAACGATATTTTCTTCATTACAGGGAAACAAATTTATTATTTATAACAAAAAAAAAATGTATTCAAATAAAAATATTTTTAAGATGCATTTTATTGAGACATATTCGAATTGTAATAATTCTTTTTAAATCGCAAATGATATTGTCTTTGTTATTTTATATTACAATAAGTCTAACATTGACCGCTTTTCACCACCACTGTATGATACCACTGTATGACCACCAGCCATTCATACTTTTTAGGATGATGTAGGAGGTGGGGGGGGCGGTAACACCAGATTTTTTAACATGTGTCAAAATCCATTTTAACGGGAAGCTTATTTCTACATTTTTCGTTTGTTTTTGAAAGTTTCACATGCTCAAGGATGTGTAAGTGTAAAAACAATTCCTTCAAGTTGAATAAGATTTTTCAGCTAGAAAATTAAGTTAAATGCGAACAATAATTAAATACAAAATATGTTTGATTGATTTTTGATAATTGCTGTAATATTTATAACTGTCGGTTATATGTATAACTGTTTGATAATTGCTGTAATATGTATGCCAGTTGGAGAACAATATTTATTTAAAAACGCAGTAATTGATTTAAAAAAGAACTAATAAAATAAACACTGCTCTTGTTTTTCCAACAACCGTAGAAAATCACATTAATTTAGCAATCACTATAAAACAATATAGGGCAAACACTTCATTTAATTTAACATACGAATGCCCTTTTTTCGAAATTTTAAGAAGTACTTTCAAATGGAGAGTGTTTTTTTTTTGTTTTTGTTTTTGTTTTTCATGAAGAATTTCAACCACATGCTGAGGACAATGCACGAGCTCAAATATGTTATTCCCTTAGTCCCATCTTTAATTAAGGTTATACGTGAAGAGTTTTGCGTTGCATATGTAATGTTAATGTGTTAAAAGATTAAGCAGTAAGTTTTAAGCATTTTTTATTCGCAAATAATGATTTGATATTCAATATGTACATGGAATTCATACTTGGATTGTTAGTCTATCGTTTATTATCTTAAGTTTTATAACTTTAGCTATAAAACCTTTCCATCGTTATGGTCTATTTCAAGTACGCACGTAACTTGCTATTCAAAACAGAAGTGTATATGGGGTTTTATTGGAAAATTATTTTATTTTAAAATAATAAAATATTTTGTGATTGGTTTGCTAATTTGTTATTTGTATAACATATTTTTGGAAATACATAAAGTGTAATTTCTACTTTAAAAACTATTTTAGATGGAAAACGTAATTGAAATGATTGTTGAAGCACTTTAATTATGATCATTATTTTTTTATGTTTGGGAATATTATTCCCAAACTTAAAAAAATAAATTTATACTATTTATACCACTATTAATAATTTATACTATAGACCAGCATGCATCTAAAGGTAAATAGAAAAACTCAACATATAATTAAACATGACTCAACAAAAATAAATAAATAAATAATTTAAAACATTCTTCACATTTCATGATAAATATTGTTTAATAGGCGAAATCAACTAAAGAAGGGTAAATCATAAATTTAAAATCTTTGAAATTAGATGTGAGTATTCCTTTTAAAACAGAATTTTATAACAAGTGCTTGGTTTTTCGAAAAATAACGTAAATACAATAATAAAAAGATTAACCTTTAAGTAAATTCCAAAGATAAATACGTAAATGTGATCTTGATACGAGAAATTTTCATTTGAATATATCTTTTTTTTTAAGCTAGAGAAGAATTTTAACTGTTGATGCTAAATGTTTCCGTTCATTTTTTTGTCTTCATTTTTTTAATCCTTTTTCTTCTTTTCGCAACAGAAACCTTGTTGATTTAAGATGAATAGGTCTTTTCTTTTAAGTTCATAACGAATGCATACATCAAAAAAGAACATGTTATGCACCACTGAAGGGACTCCCAAAGAAACGCTGTATTGGAATACATGCATTTACACCTTATTGGTAAAAGGCAATTCATCACTTATTCGAAGGGCGTCTCCATCGGGGAACATTAGTGGCAAAACTTCACGCGGGTTCCTGGAAAGACTATATTTATAGTTTTTAGGTTGTGTTTTAATTCATTTTTCTTGTTTCTTTTTCCAGTGGGAGGGCAAAAATCTACATTGATACACCATGGAAGCTAAATCTCAGTTGGTTTTACAACTGTGTTGTCTGTTCCCTTAAAAAAAAAACTGAAAACTAATGTTTGTTACAGTTAAAAATGCGCATATTCTTATTTTTAAGTTTTTGCCTGAATAATTTTCGGTATCTAAATATGTTAGCGTGCATATAAATCCCTGAAAATGGATCCATATTATTATTTATTTATTCCCACTTCCCGCAAACATATGTAAACATGTCCTTATTTTGATATATTGCTTAAAGTCATATATACTCATTCATCGGATGAGTCTGAAAACTGCACACCACTTTCATTTCGAAACCGTTGGCTTCCAATGGATTTAGCCAGCTTTGGCGTTCAAATCTGGCTTGCAAAAGCCAGCTTTGGCGTTCAAAGATGGTTTGCAAAAGCCAGTTTTGAACAATAATTACATTGAGTGTCAAAAGAAAAATAAAACATTGTGAAAATTTGTGCAAATCGTTATTTATTCATGTTTTTTGTTTACACTTTAATATAACATTCAACTCAAACTGATATTTTTATTACTGTTTTGATTAAAATATTTGACTTTAAAATGTATTCTATCTTTATATTATCTCCAACCTTTTGAGAATAAGTACTATATATTTTACTTTTTACCCGCATTTTAAAGAGAGGGGGTTATTTAAAGTCGAAACCCCAGTTTCAGAGATTAGATTAAAACATTTTTTTATAAATCATATTAATAAGAGAAATTTTCATGAATTAGTAATTTACATTTTTAACATGTCCCGGTTTATGAACTAATGAAAGTTGCTACTCAGAAATTAAATTTTTTCTTCAGTTGTTAGTTATATCATTTTTTAAATATTTACTTTATAAACTCCGTATGTATCAGGCTGTAACGAAAATTTTCCGCCATATCTGCCTGAAAAACTATCTAACTCCTTAGATAACTGATTTTGAACTTTCGGTACCAAACCTGCACAGTGTCACATGATACAACAATAGTACTTAAAGCTGTACTCATAATTTGTTGATATTATGTAACTGACTTTTGCAACACAAATGGAAGTAAATGATAGTTCTAATCCTCTAGAGTGATAGGACATTTGGGACACCTTATACTTAATGATAACTATATTTTTTACAGATATCACCACACAGTGCTATAAAGTAAGCCTCTTTCTTTCAAATGCCAAAAATCGTTTGACAAAATATGAGCAAATACGCCAACGCGAACTGTGTGCTCACGATGTTTGCGGTGGCGGGAAACTTTCGTTTCAACCTAATACTTTTATACAGATTAATATAGGATCGGAGTATGAACATGATCTGATATTCAAACTCATTGTTATAATTTTAAACATATAATCTTTTTTCTGAGCCAATACTCAAGAACTAATTGACTTCTGATCTAAACACACACACACACACACACACACACACACACACACACACAGGCGCATATACAACAAAATAAATAGAGGCTGGTACTTGGTAACTTCGGTCAATGTGTGTTCGAGTTCGTAGAAGTATTTGGTAATTTTGGCAAGTTCTTGTTTGAACAATAATCACATTGAGTGTCATGATGATATTTTTAAGTACATAGAGTGTATCGGAATGGATGTCAATTACTCTAGCACTGATGATAATTTGCATTTTTAAAAATACATGAATATAAACTCTGATAGGTTAAATGTATTTCATAGCTTTCGAATAGGTAGACGATGTTGTAATAGTAAATGGTAATTTTAATTTAGTTACAATTTTGATTGATCTTTGTTATTTACATCTTAAGTAGGCTAACACTTATTTTAATTTCGCTGTTTTACATAATCTTAATTTAAATATGTTTAATAACTCAAATGTCATTAATAATGGATGAACAACAAACAACGAGTAAATTTTTTTAAGTGTATTTTTTTAATATATTCAATTATTTTATTACACCTGCTTGTGCGTACTTTCGAAATGGAACTTTATTTTCAAATTCTTTATTTGATAAGTGCTCAAATTTATGTAACTATAAAAAGAAAACAATAAATTAATAAACCACAACCAAGCATTGTTAAATATAATCTGATTATGAAGTTTAACAAGAAAAATGTAACACTGAATGGCATTTTATATCACAGTTTATCATAAAATTTTCATTTTAACTCTTTAAGTTTTATTAAAAATTTTATGCCCTCCTATCGTAATAAAATCTTATTTATAACACTAATTAGGGAGTTAAGGAACTCTAAATTTGAAAAAGAATGTTAGTTTTAAAATTTATTTTTCCCTCTCATGTCTGTTTACTCTATTCACTTCAAACTTTTTTTTTTTCTTTGTTCTTCAGTGGAGTTGGAATTACACCCGGCGGCCAGCGCTGCTGCTTTATTGTTTCTCCAGGCGTCCATTAATCAGCGAAGTCAAAAATTATTACGTAACTAATTTCTAGGATACGTAACTTCCTACCCGTTTTTTGACCTCTTGCCAAGAAGCCGGGGTTAATTATTTAACAAAATAATACTTGATTCTTTTATTTTTTTAATTAAGTTTGTTGCAGCATTTGACGGATGCACACTGAAATAAGTGAATGTTTCAAAAAATTAAACCTGGTGTCTCTCAGTGATTAAATTTCACTGTACTTTTCATAGAGAGCCATGTTTATTATTAACTGCAGTATTAAAATGCAATGATAAACATACTAAATTTTTGATCTAAAGATCGGTAATAATAGAGAATAATAGAGATAGTGCAAGGTGTTTATTCGTGTTATAAAATGTGTGAAATTTTGTCTAATTTTACTTATTATTTAGGCAAAAGTTAACTTTGGGGCCTAAAAAGAAATAATCAGATTAAAAAAAATTGCATTAAAAGAATTAATACCATCGTATGAAAGTAAAATAAAATTGTTACAAAAAATCTTCATGGATTAAAGTTTAAGGAGCTAAACATTAATAATCATTTTAGAAACTAAACGTTTGAAAATGATTAAATAATTCAAATATCTACGAGTAAGTAACTGCAACATGTCTAAGAGTACTATTAATACAATATTTAAAAGACTGTTTCAAGTTTTTTTTTCCTCCAATCGATTTTTATTAACATTTGAACTATTCGTTTGAAAGAGTAAGTTTTATACAGTTAAAAGTTGGTCTCTGATTACACAAAAACTTGAAATTGTTAAATTTATCACAATACTTACAATTAGTTGTTTCTTTGTACAGTTTTGACTCAGAACGTAATTTTAACCCAAAAGGAACAAAAAATCGACTATTCTAGTTAACGAGCTGTACAAGTTATTTTAAATAATCGCAGGAGGTCTTGGGAAAATGCTAGAAACATAATCTTATTTTTAACCTAGTAGTATATTTTAAAATCTCGCAGTGATCACCAACTTGCATAGCAATAGGTCTTGCAGTCCTATTATTCATTACAGGTAAAAAAAAGAGAAATCAGAGTTGTAACAATAACTTAAATTGGTGGTACAGAAAATAAGCATTCAAGCTGAAATAAGCCTGATAATGCCTGGTAAAATCGAAAATCTAACGATAAACATGTGTTAACTCTCTCTTTACTTATTCCTTAATTTCCCTTTTACAAAGATGAGGATATACTTTGTTTTATATCTGGATCTTTAACAGCGATCACCCAGAGAGATCCTATAAGCCATTTGCTTCCAATTTGTTTTCCGTACATTAATGTGTCGACAATAAGGAAAGTAATAACGAAGATTCTAAGAAATAGGGTTAGTAAATATTGAAACACATGTAGTCTGAGAAAAAACAACCAGTGAACATTTATTAATATTATGAATAAATACATCTCTAAGAACAGATACAAACTGTAAGAATATCACAAATTAGTTATTTTCACTATATGAGATGCCTAGGCACGTTATCTATTTTTTATATTTATTTATTTTTTACTAAATTTGAGCTAAACATGATATCATTGTATTTCTTACACTTTTCTCTACAAACAAGAAGATATTTTTCAAAAAATCGAAATTGGTTAACTCTTTTTATTTTAAGATGGAAAGCATGCCCAGCATGCATGGCAAGTATTCCAGCCTACTGAAAATCCACAGAAACAAATTTTTGGAACTATAATTTGAAAGGTAAAACACAGGCAATAAATTTTGCTTGTTACTTTTTTGTGTAATTTTTATTGTAATAACGATTTTTTTTTTTAATTTTACTGGTAGCGTGTTTGT
Organism: Cheiracanthium punctorium; assembly: GCA_038373885.1. Classification (NCBI taxonomy): domain Eukaryota; kingdom Metazoa; phylum Arthropoda; class Arachnida; order Araneae; family Cheiracanthiidae; genus Cheiracanthium; species Cheiracanthium punctorium. Next base: position 1,215,666 of record JAWZYV010002631.1, on the reverse strand, counting down.
CACCAGCGGTAGTATTTCTTGCAGATTCCCTTGAACTTCAGACAATTTGCGACAGAGCATTCCATTAGAGCAGCAGATACCGGTAGAAATTTTTCCAGCAGACGCGGTTGAGACTCGGCAAGCTATGGAATCATATCTGACAAAACTGATGTGGATGCGTGGGATTGTTTATTGAAGGCCATTTCGACGAGTAGCTGTTCAAAGTCCATGAATGCCTGGTTATTTAGCCATGAATGCAATTACGACACTACAATCCTCCCTGACTATTTCTGGAGTAGTACTTGTTAATTCAGAAGCGTACCAATCCCTGCCTGTCTTTTTTTATAACCTTGTTTTTTTTATAATTTAACTAAAATTTAAATGTGTAACAAAACAAACATTTCAGAACTAACCGTTTCATATGGGATTATTTAGCCAATTTTGTTATGAAATAAATACATTTAGAATACAAGAAGACTAGCTGATTTTGGTGGGGGCTTGTCAGTATCCAACGAGAGAAGTGTTGGAAAGCGTGCCCCTTTGCCATATTTGAACTTTGACATCACATTAACGAGTTATTTGCAAAACAATCGCATAGTATCATGAAAAGAGAAATTCTGTTTTAGTATATGCAATCTCAAAGCATTAAGACTAAAATGATAATTTTGAGTTTCAGTGAATATCAGAAAATTCATTTACAGTATAGAAAATTGAATAAAATAGTTTTTCCGACTCTGTGACAACAGCTACTGAAAAAGCTTTCGTAGCTAATAAGTTCTGTGTTACTATTTTAGACACTTTTCACTCTATCATCATCTAGGGCTCATGGTCTTCTCACGAGAGTTAGAAGACGTGCCCGTATGGTTAAGTGTATATGTACCCCGTTCTTGCTAGGACTTAAATTTGCCATTTTGGTGTAGCACTGGCAGTCGATCAATTGATTTACTGCTAGAAAACCAGCATTCAAAAGGGTTTCCTTTTTAGTTCATTTTCTGTTACTCCATTTACTTCATTTACCTTTTGTTCACTTTTTTTCTTCATACTTATGGAATCGGTATGGAATATTGCAGCTTCATTAAAGCAGCCGAATTTTTAATTTTTTTTGCAATGGACATCTTCGGTTTTGTCAATTGATTAAAAATTGTTCTTAGTCCCATGAAAACTTAGACAGTTTAAAAGAAAGCCTAAATAGTTTTACACAAGGCTCTCCAATTTTTGAAAGTTCTAGTAAGTGCAGAAAAAATTCTCACAGTTGTATGCAGAATCAAGGAAACCAAAATTATGAAATTAATGCATTTGGAAGGAAATAGACAGTTTTGCCTTTTAGCGAGGTGCAATCTGGAAACAGAAATGAAAGTATTCTTAAGTATGGAAAATAACTTCATGCAATTAAACACACACACACACACACACACACACACACACACATATATATATATATATATATATATATATATATATATATATATATATATATATGCGTCTGTGTCGAAGTCGAAGTAGGCAATTTTTAAAATATGATTACTACTAGCTCACCCGTGCGAAATTTTCGCACAATATTGTATTTAAAACTACAACTGTAAATATTATACTGTGAAACTGAATAAATGTGTCTATAAGTACATAATATTCTGTTAAATATTTTCACGCGCCAGTTAGATGTTTGATTGGAAATCATTCAAAAAGTAGACATTTATTTTAGCAGAAATTAATTTATTTTAATTGTTTTATTTTATAAAACCGCTTTAAAAACAATATTAGCACTTTATAATTATAAGCATACAGAAAATCTACTTAATGTTAATTGTATATCAATATATAAATATATATATTGGCATATATATTTACAGTTTGCACCACTGATCTCTATATGGAAGATGGCGCCTCTTACATTTAAAGTTGATTATATCGGTAGTATTAGGGCTATTCAAACGCCATCTTCTGTACATTTCTGCATTTCACAGAGAATAAAATGCATGTGTCACCAACAGGTGGCGATTTCGTCAAAAATAGAAATTATAAGCTTTAACTGGGTATTTTATATATTTTTTTGGTCACGTGTTTAAAGAGATCTAGCCACGCCCGTTTTAATTCAAGCCGCCCACCCTGGAGCGCCAGAAAAATTTCGCCAAACCTTCGAGAAAATGGCATAGAACAAAATATTCTGCCGGCGACTGATGAATACAACTCACTGAATTATCAAAATGAGCCGGATCGATTGAAAAGACAAAATAAGAAGTTCTTTTAACCTCATTTAAATATTTATTTCACAAACAATTTACAAGAAAACCTGTATTTCTAGTTACCTTCAATCATCCATCCAAGCTATACAAAAAACATAATAACAACTCCGAGCTGTTCTATTTTTCTTACATCTTTTTTCTGTCGTTGCCACTCATTTTTAAAGAAAGTATATTCAATTCATCTGACTCCATGGCAACCTGGAAACATTAAGTCTGTTACATTTTTTTTTTTTTTTTTTTTTTGCTCACGTATTTAATAAGGTGAATAAGATCTAGCCGCACCAGAAAAAACACATTTGAGAAATAATATATATATGATTCGTTTTTTATTTTTTTTATTAACAAAAAGATTTTTTTCCGAATTTTTGTATATTTGTCGTCAAAAGTAGAAATTATAAGCTTTAACTGGGTATTTTTAAAATTTTTTTTGGTCAAGTATTTAATGAGATCTAGCCGCGCCTGAAAAAAAACACCTTTGGGGAATAATATATATGATTATTGTATGTAAAAGAGGAATTAAGGTTAAGGGTATTTTAAAATAAAAGTACAGAAATATAAAGAAAAATAAAACTTATTTAAAGTACTATGCGTAGAATGAAAATTAAAAGCAAGATTAGAGGCCAAATATAAGCATTCAATATACAACATGCTTTAATTAAAATTATTAAAGCAATATGTGAAATATGCCTAATATTCAATATATATTAATATAAGGTAAATTATCTTCTATAATTGGTACATCTGTTTCATCATCATGCACTTATTAAATGCGCTCTCTACAAGATCGCTTCTTAATAAACTTGAAGTGAAAAAATATGGAACACACTTTCTCAACAAAGTACATTCATTATAAATTCAAGAACAGTTCCTAGCGAAATAATTAAAAGTATGCGTTTTTCTCCTTATTAAAGTCTTACTTATAACGCTAATTAGAGGTTGAAGAAAACGGAAAATTAAAATAATTACATGACGTTGTTTTACGATATAACGTTACGTCTTCACAATTAAATGTTTCTTGGTGAAATAATAAATTGAATCTGCGGTAGTATTATAACTTTACTGCTTACCCTATTCTCTGCTTTTGATAACAATTAAAGCTGTGTTTTAACTGTAATCTAGCTTTTAAGAAGATTATTTTATTCATCTAGAAATGCTTATTCTATTATTTAGCAATCCTGATTTCAGAGCTGTAAGTCAAGTCCTGTAAAACGAAACATCGAATGAACTTAGTATGTGTGAAACTGTCACATTTTGAAGAAATGTTTGCACCAGAAGAAATAAACAGAATAGAGGAATCAGAATCCGATTTTAGGTAATGTATCATTAAGATAAAATAAAAGAAATTACAATACAAACAAAACAACTAACTTTCTTAGAAAATATTATTTTGCATGCTAATGTGACATGATTATTTAAAAAACAGCTACTAGTATTTTACGGAACAAGTTGCAAGCAGGCGTAAAAAAAAAATATTTTACTGAGTAACATTATTTTGTACCTGTTGCGTTCAGACTGAAAGAAAAAGTTGTCTTTCTATTTTTGAAAAGAATAAATATTAAGAATACGTTGTTTAATTGAAAACATTTTGAGAAAGCATATCTATAACTACAGTCGTACTTTAATAATTCGAAGTGAAGGACGAAGTAAAGCAAAACTTCGAATCATCCAAACAATTTTATTTTTATATCGTAAAATAATCAATCGCTACAGAAATATGCGAAAAAATTACGTTTGATTATTTTAAATAATAAAACTACAGCTTTTTAAAATATTGAGATATTTCAATTTGCGTTAACGAGCTTGCTTGATTTTTTTTAAACAAAATCTCGAAGAATATCTACAGCTCGAAACACAACTTCACTCACGTAATATTGTCCACAATAGCTGAAAATAACCCGGCCGCTTTTCGAATTACTGTATTGAAACTACATTTTGTGATTTTTGTAAAAGGTAAAAACTTCGAAATAGAAAAGTTGGACTTCGAAATAATTAAGATTTTGTAGCACTAACTGAGTACAAGTTTCAAGGGACAGACAAAAATCTTCAAATTATCCACGAATTCGAATTAAAGACGCTATAATGTTAACGATTAACTTCAAATCAGAACAGGGTTATAAATGAAATCGGTTAATATCAAATCCCTGAAGTATATATGCAAATCCTAAAAATTAAATGACTTCCATGCATTCGAATTAATAAAAATAATTTTGTTGTAATTTGCATAAACTTTATAAAGAAAAAAATACACCATGAATAGAGACAAACTGTAAAACATATATATTAAAATAGACGAATATACGAGTAAAAAAAAAAATGCATCTAACACGAGGGAGTGCAAATGAAAATGTATAATTATAAATGGCTGCATACAAAATATAAAATATTTAAATTAAACATTTTAACGAGAAAAAAATATTTTTTTTCATTTTTGAAACATTGAGTAAGCATTGTGCTTATTTGAAGTGGGTGCCTGTTTGTCAATACAATATGCAGCCTGTTCAGGAGTCTAGACATCTATATTTATTATAAAGAGCTTCATTATATCATATATATTCATTATAAAGAGCATTTCAAATGAGAACTCACGCTAACTGAGTTATGTTACTGAAGCATGTAAACGTTTTGCTGTGTATATTTAGCAGTTCACCTTTGATTAGTAGGACTATTTTAGACATATCTCCAAATCTTACTCATAAAAGTGGGTAATTTAAGTGCAATTATTGTTTCAAAGTTGATTACGTGACAGAAAAACGAAAGCCAAATTTAATTAATTGGATAATTACCTCGCAATCAATAATACACTGTGCATTTCCCACTCCGGCAGATGTTCCTGTATTGGAAATTTGTGACTACAGACGTTAATGATGCTTTTAGGCCTGCTTAATAAATTATTCTTTTAGAAAAGTTTACGTGTAAATTCTGTTTGTTTCCAGAAAGTTAAACTATTGGAGATGAATTTCTGAAGCAGAAAAAAAGTAGAAATATTCATTGTTGAAAGTGCCTTCTCTAGAGCATAATGAGTCATCGTTTCCATAGAGCGACTTACCAACTGTCAGTTTGCAACAATTACGGTCGGTGGATTTTTCAAGAACATTTGTATATAATTGAGACGTTTGTGCTAAAAAAAGTGCATAATGTATTTATGCGTGCAGATGCTGCAAAAGATAGGGGGAATTTAAGAATATTCTCTGAAAGGAATATCGAATGCTCTTAAAAAATACTCAAATACGTCAAAGATTTGAAAAGTAAAACAAAATACTTCAACTACGTAGACAACAACGACCAAAGAAATAAATTATTTAATTAAATTAAGAAATAAAATAAAAGCCCAATCGGTCAGCAACGATAATAAAGCTTTTATATTTTTACGTGTTTAAAACTAAATTAGAATTGGAAACAAACATGTTTTATTAAATGTTTCAAAAATCTAAAATTGAGTAAAAATCTAAGAGCGTAACATTTAAAAAGTATTTCACTCAGTTTATGAACGATAAATAAAGAAATCTTGTCGAAGGCTTGTTTAATTCTGAGTATTTACAAAATATAAACATTCAACTTTAAAAAAAGATGTCATTAAAAAAAATCCTTTAAAGTAGAAAGAAATCACAATTCTTATTTAAAATCTTCAGAAGTACTTTGTAATAGATAACCATTTATCTGAATTGAAAATAACTGTATAAGAAAGAAATTCAGATAAATTCTTTTTTTAATATAACTTTCAAAATAATGGAAAATAACATGAAGTGAGCTATTAAAGCAGAGAAGACAATCAATTATAAATAATGGGTAGAAATAATTCAGGGAACAGAGAAAGTAGCTCCTAATAATAGAAGGGGATTGAAATAGATGATCCAAACTATTTTCTAAGTCTTTGTCGACTATTTTCTAAAGCAAAATAAGAGAAAAATGAAGAAAAATTTACAGTATGATAAATTTATGAAAAGAAATGGGAAGACGATTTTTTCCTCAAAATGGATAGTGAGGTGATAAACTAAATATAAATTAAAGAAGATGTAATATAGTAAATAAAATAATTAAACTATATCTTTAAAATAAGTTGTACAAGCAAATAACTAAAAATATATTATATCGTGTACAATATATAATTAATTAGAAGTATAAAACGTACTATAAACTTTTGATGATCGCACGTAATTTTGTATTATGTATTATTCATTATGAATTTAAAATGAAAAACGTATAATGTAATGGATGAAAAAGTTAAATTGCAAATTTATAATAAAAGATAAAATACTTTATAATAAATTATAATAGCGCATAATAAAAATCTAGTATGTATTAAAGATACACAATTTAATAAAAATATAATTGATATCATTAATGTAAAATTTTATATATATCTGTATTAAGAACTAGTCAAAATGTAAATTTTTGCTGTTGCTATAAAGCAAATATCATAATAAGCACCTTCAGGTTCTCTTTTATTTTTCTATTTAAAATAGATGCATTTCCATAACGTGATTTTTCAAGAAAGCCTACTAATTATTCGTTGCCTATCTAACAATTTTTGTTAATTGATTATAATCAACTAGAGTCAATTAAAATGCAGAAATTATATGGAAAAATGTTATATATATACTTTTATACACTATGAAATTATTATGCATGCATACTTTTAATCTAATATATTCGGGAATAATAATGTTCAACACGATAAAATTAATCCAATTTCCAATTAAAAAGAAATATAAATTTATACCGAAGTAACACGAATTAGAGGAAAAATATTTTATAATAAAAGATATTTCCTTGAAACACTTTTGAAATTTATCCTTCAAGCTAATGAAAAATAAGCTCATGAAGTGAGATATAAAGCAAGGGCGACAATCAATTATAAATAACAGGTCGAATTAATTCAGGGAAAAAGAAAGTATGGCTCCTCATAATAGAAGAGGATTCAAATGGATGATCTGAGCAGTCTTCAAGTCTTAAGATGAGTGCCTACTAAGGAAAATGAAAGAAAAATGAGACACAGTCGAGAAGGATGATAAATTTATGAAAAGAAACCATAAGGCGATTAATTTGAGACACTTTCTGAAGTTGATGAACTGAATATAATTTTTGGGAGACGAATTATTACAAATAAAGTATCGAAAATGTAAGATATTAATTAAGATGGCTTGAAATATTGATAAATAACAAAGGGAAATTTTCTTCATATGACAAAATATCGAACGTGTTTGGGGGTATTTATGAAGTTATAAGCAGCTTATGAACACTTTCGATATGTGTAATTTCGTTTTCCTTTGATTCCAAGCGTAAATGAATTACTAGTACTTCAGTTAGAGTACGTGAGTGATATACATTTTTTTTAATAACACATTTTTCGGAATATGATAAATATGCGTTACTGTCTTTCTAAATTAAGATTTGAGTTATGGAAATTATAAGTAGAACAAAGAAATTTCGAGTGAAAATTGATAATAATATTACATAATTGCATTATTCTATTCATTGATTCAGATGCGAACTCTTCCTGAGTTAAGCATTAGCCACACTTTGTCTTATAAGGGGGTTTAAATTAAATTAATGGAATAGTTAATCATAAGGTAAAAGAACAAGACGAAGATAATCATCTTACAGATATTAATGGAATAATCCCGAAATTAGATAAGTTACAAATGTAAAATAAACTTAACCCAATTTTGTAAATTAAGTTTTTCTTTTTATCTGCATTAATATGCATTCTTGCTGATATTATGACGGAAAAATAATAATACTGTTTAGCTCAGAATTATTTTGTTGATTATTTAAGTTCTGAAATGTAAAGATTGAAACATATTTTTCTCTTAAGTCCCCTATAAAAAATATTGTTAGGTTTAGGTTCAATATTTCAGTAGATATTGTAGAATGAAACATGTATCTTGAGAAATTGCACGTTTCTTCTATAACTAATTGAAAAAAAATGTTTGATTTCTTTTTCATTAAGCATTTACGAAAGGTGCAATTAAATTTATTTAGCTGCAACGGTGTAGGAGGTGTTAGAGATGTTTTCTTACAATGTGCGTCTTCGGAATTATGAACTGCATTACTGATTTAAAAAAAAATTTCAATCTTGAAACTTGATGTTAATAAAAGGAATAGTTTAGAAGAGTGTAAGCATTTTAATATCATATCTGAAACTGTGAAAATACTTGAAATTTCCTGATTTAAGAACAAGGGTGAATTAAACGTCTGCCTGTTGCCTAAATATCTACACCGTTTGCCTAAACATCTACACCGTTTGTACGTTACTTTTGAATTTTTTTATAATTTTGTATAAAAATATAGAAAGCAATCTGCGCTACTTTATAAATCTGAAAATCCACCCGTTCCCTCATTATTAAGCAATGTTTTTGCTATTTTAAGCTCCATTTTTGCCCGATAGAAAAAAAGTAACCATTTACGTGACAAAATTAGTTCTTTCAAGTGATAATGACGTTATATTTAAAGTCACAGTCATCAGGTTTTGAAGGGAAGTCAGTTTGTTTAAAATAACTTTTCCTGATAACATAGCTTATTTTTTTCATTCAAATAATCGTCTGATTGAAGTTTGATATAAAAGGGGCTACACAGAACAAAATCCTTCGAATGCGAAAAGTTTCCGCGCGTTTCGAGAACAGCATGAAATTCCATTTGGGTATATAATAAGCATTGAATATGAAGTTATTTATTTTAGGTGGACGAAGATTAAATATATTGAGTGCACACATCCTTTCGTCAAATGTTTTTCTAGTGCCCGTTGAAATTGGTTACATAATGGGCTTTGAATTCTAGTCGTATAAATAAAATACAGAACATTTCACCTATTTTAGTAGGGTTGTCTATTATTTTATCAGTGACAAAAAACCTCTTAAAATTATTATTTTGTTAAATGTTTTTTATTACGATAAACGGAAATTCTAGAAATCAAATCAATGACTACCATCACAGTAAATAAAATAAATGAAAACAATATATTTTTTACGATAAAAAAATTTAATGTTCTCGATTAAAATAGGTATGAGGAAGCGTCTTAAAAATTGGTAAAAATTATATCTCTCCAATCAAATACTAAAATGAAGGAAGGATTTTTCAAGTACCTGCACATTATTCTCGCAAGCCGAAAGAAAAAAAAAATCCGCTAAAAATGACAACGAAAACCAACTTGAGTGCTACTAATACCAATATGGCAAACAATAAATAATCATTAGAAAACTTTATGTTCAATAGAATTTTAAACACTTTCCGATAATTTGTCTCAAATCTGCTTTAAAAATCTCACAACGAAAAAGCCATGCTAAGTAATATTTCATTTTCATACCGAAAGCATCAAAGAATCGTTATTACATCATTAATCCCCTTTTAAATTTAAAAATAGACATAAAAGTCTTAATCTCACAAAAACTGTCTACATTACAATACAACGTCAATAGCACTAGTTCAATGTTTCAACATAAAATGAAGCGAAATTAGCTACAACCTATTTTTGCAGAAACGTTGAACCATAATTTTGTTATATTGATCACTGTGAGCACAAAATCATGGTTCAATGTTTCTCCATAGAAAGGTTTCTGCTAATTCAGCACCATTTTGTGGTGAAACGTTAACTACTTTTATTTACAGAGTATTTTTCATTTTCATTCAAAACTCCTTAATATTTATGAAAATAGTTAAATATATAGAATTTAGTTATCAGAAAAATCGTAGTTTATAACTGCTTTCAATCATTATGTTTTATTTTATTGTAATTCATTTAAAATATTCTACATGAACTTCATTTCGAATTTATATACATCAATTTACAATACTTTTTTTTTTTTATTTTAAAGTATTCCTTGATAATTTTCATGAATTATAAAAAAGTAAAATAATTAATATTTAAACGTTGGACTTTTCCTCAAGGACAAATAATAAAAATTAAATAACATTGTTCTTGAATGTATTAAAACGATTTTATCATGGGGGGTAGTATAAAAATACCTTCAAAAATCGAACGACGTCGATAAAAAAAATTATGGAAAAAATAAAGTGGAAACTTACAAGTTGTTCTAATCTGTGCTCATAAGCCTTCCTATGCCGAAAGTAAAAAAGTTAATCCAGAAAATACACGCCAGTTCGATGAAAAAATATATATATTTAGGTCACTTTGATGGATAATGTAGCGAAAATGATTTAACACCGGTGCTTTAGACGGTGCCTTGTATTGATGGAAAGCATCATAAGTAATACTAATAAAAATATCAGAAAGGTTCCCTGGCCGTATGCGATTACCTGCTACTTACCTTTAAATCCTGTTTTCTCAGAAACTCTTCTCTGAAAACTTGCGAAACAATATTTCCCGTTAAAAGAAAAGGGCGAAGAGTGCGCTGCACCACGATATCGCAGACACTCTTTTTTTTCTTATATCCTTCCCGTTCGACTTAAATCTTATTAGATAATGGTTTTATAGGAAGCAAAACTTCACCTGCATTAACGTATTAACTTAATTCGGCTTCCAGATTAGAATTTCGCTATCTTCAAGAAAGATCCAATTTTTACGGTGAAAAAACTGACGCACTGAAAGAAAAAAAAAAGGATTCTTGCAAAAGGATTTTTCGAAGCATCGTCTAAATAATTAATCTTAGTGCTACTTAAGAATGACTACGCTTGATCTTACACGGAATTTTCAGTCATTTCTTTTGCGTTTAAAAATTTGCTAATTAGCTTCTATTTTATTCATGAGATTAGGAAATTAAATTATGCAAATATTTTGAAGTAAAAAGAAATGTGTTTAGTGGAATTCCAACGTATTAGCACTTCCAACGTACTTTGTAAAATATTTTAAAATTCTGTTAAATAATTAATAACTATAAAAAATAAAAATTGCAGTTTGTTTAGCGCTCGGTATTAATCAAGTGTGGTAATTCCTTCATTATCTCAAACAAATTTTAAATGTGAAGGTCACAACACATGCATTTTAAAATAAACTAGAAAACTTGTGATTGTGTGTGCAAACATTAAATGTGAGCTTGTAACACATGTATGTCTAAGTAAACCAGAAAACTTGTGATTCGTAGTTAATTTCAAATTTTAATTTATTGTTCATTGATAATATAATTAAAGTCGATGTTTATTTTAACTTGTCATGTACCTATCACAACTTCATTCTCATTATAGTTTCATTGCGTCTAAAGCCCATGATGCAATATTGAAATAATTACCCTAATTAAGACGTCACAAACATTTATTTCCGGAGTTACAAAATGCGGGAAATCTTCAAGCGTTTTAGGGATTGTAAAATGCGTGTGGTGTGGAAATTTCACACACAACAAAAATTTTACAAACTCTCTTTTTCTAAGGTATCTGAGGGTATAATAGTGCCCACCAAAAGTCAGTTTTTAAATTTAAATTAAACTATTAAAATATTTGTTTCAGCTCCACTTTATGCATTTTATAAAATCTACTACAGAATCTTTTGAGATTTGGGACAAAAATATGAAATTGTCATCCCACATTACTACATTATTATGAATTACATGCATTTATTACAAATGACATCCCAAAAAACAATCCGAATCATACTTATATCTGCCACTGATTTGAAGAATATTAAGTTCAGAAATTTTAACAAGAATTTAAAGACATTTCATTTACAATTTCTTCCATTAATCTAATTCATATGAATGTCAATGCTAATGATCATTTTTTCCCAGCAACAGATGACACATTCTAATAGAGAGCAAGTACTGTCAGCCATCATAAATTGAAATTCACTTACAATCCATTTCACTAAAATGACATTTTTCAGAACAAATTTATCGCTTTTTTACTATTGTTTCCTTGCATTAATCTTCTGCAGCCACAGGGAAAAATTGATTGTGATTTAGAAATCAAATGGTGGCCTTACTCTTATATTTATGGTTTCGAAAATATATTTTGAATGAAGACTGGAATATAAATTTAGCAAAATAATTCATGAAAAAATTGGAAAAATAAATTTTGAAAATCAATAAATAAATCCATAGAATATTTTAATGTAACAGTTAAAAGCAATTTCACTGAAGAATCTCAAGATGTACCAGTTCAATTATTTTTTTGAAACTAAAGTATATTTAATCTTTCAATACAAGTTAATAACAGTCATTTCACTACTATCAAGTTAAGAAACAAATTTCATAAATTTCTTGTTTAAACTTTAAGCTTGCAAAAAATAACAATAGAACCGTTGCATTTGAGGCATACCTAAAACCGTAGTCTGGGCCAAATTGATCTGTCTTCTAAAATTAACGTAAACAAAAAATGCCAAATATTTGAGCGGTAATGACATTTGTTTTACATTAATATTTTTATTAAGGTTAATATTGCATTAAAAGTTTTAAAAAATTGTTACAATAATTGCTATTAGAACTGTTTCATTTGAGTTGTACTGTTTGACTGCGGTTATCGTGGAAAATTGGCAAACTGCCAATAAAAATGATCCGATCCTGGAGGGGAAAGCCAGCGGAGTGAATGTACATCTTCCTTAAGAACCTTCATTGCATTCTTATTCCTAGTTCAAATGATTTGATAATATCCGTCTGAATTTTATGTTTGTAGTTGTTGCCATAGTATTCCTAAAGAATAAAATGGCTGGAAGATCTAACAATAAATCGTTTCGACGTAACTCGTCAAGCGCACATCTCACTGTCACCCCCAACAACAAATGAAAGTGCACGAATACCTAACATTTCGAGATAGATCAAATCGACCAGACGAAATTCTCGTTACAATGAAAATGACATAATGGTGTGCCATTATGCCGTTTACTATGTCATTACCGTTAATTTTATTAATGATAGTGACATTTATTTAATTTCAGATGCAGATTCCAGAATCGTGGTAAATTGAAATCGAAATGACATTTTTCACGGTTTGTTATAAATTTTATAAACAAAAAAAAACTCTATCAAAGTTAAGTAGTTAATTTATCTCAGGTATTTAATAACATAAAGTAAGGAAAAACCAAAAACGCTTTTTTCCAGTTCGTAAATTTCTGGGAAAAAAAGAAAAAAAACCGGAAACAAGTTTCATTTTGGGTCAAAATTACTCATCCCGTGGTTCTAGTTTTAACGTAGTCATCTGGTCTTATTTAAGCGTATGAATGCATTGACAGTGTAAATTAAACACCACAGAAGCACGATCGGTTATGCTTACATGTATATCATATCTCAGATATCATATTATATCATATTTCAAATTATATCGCAGACGTATATGCGATGCGGGATATAATTTTTAAGTTTTAATAATGGAAAAGAAAGCTATTTAAAAATTACTTAGCAAGTGATTGTGTTTTATAGATATAAAAAAGAAAAGTCCTATGCAAATGTTTAATTGCGTAAGTAAGAATGTTTTTTTCATATTTTAAACAGTTACTGGAAATGTCATTTATGAGTACGGCCAATCGCAAAAAGGCACCAATTTTAAGATTTTCTTAATAGATACATTCAAATTTAAGTAATAGAGTACTGAGAAAATTACACCATGCTTTTCAATTTTAAAGGTATAATTTTGCCTTCTTCTTTCTCTTGTATGTTAAAAATACTAATGTAATCGTGAATCGTGTCATATAACAATTTGTTTTAAGAGCATTCAAAATTTAAGTAACCGAGCTATTGTTTTGCAATATTTAAGAGGTTAATATTACATTTCCTTTTACTGGTTCTTTAAGATTATGAAATCTAATGTTAAAAAACTGCAATTTTGGAATAAAAGATATTTTTGGAAAGTACATTAAAAATTTATGTAATAAGGCGACGAGAAATTTGCACCTTGTTTTACAACATTTAAATGGTTTAATTTTACTTTATTTCGTTTACTGCTCATTAAAGATTGAGAACTGTAATACTAAAAGAAATAAACATATATATTATTTTTCTGCCTTATAATACATGCGTGCTTAAAACAAAGTTGTATATCGATTTTCATATTTAAGTACTGGAGTTATATGAGCGTTTTATTGTTCACTGTATGTGATGATTAAGAAATTAATTTTTAATACGCATAGCGGCATGTCGTTAAAAAGTATTTCAATGGGATAAAATCAATATTTTTCTGTAACTCTCCACAATTCTCATAATTATAAAAATAACACAGTTGCTAAAAATGAGTCAATACGTTCATTCATTCAATCTAATCTTTATATTAAATGTATATAAAATGTTTAAATAATTTCCTTTGTTGAAAAGTTATTTATACTTACTTTACATTGTTTCGAGTGAATAATTGTGCTAATCTATATCATGAAATCTGTAAAGTTTATTCGAGATTTCATTAGCTCTGCCACTGCATTTTGCAATGCTAAAGCTTAGATATTTCTTCAAATGAAGTTAAAATGTTATTATTAAATATACATGTAATTATTTTATCACATTGTTCACTGAACTGAACAGCCCTGTGTGTTTTGATAAAGGTAATTGTTTTCAGATAAATTGATTAATTACGTTTCAAAATATGGTGGTTTAACTTCCAGAGAGATATTTATCTGTTCAACACATTATCATTTGCTTTTGCATCAATTAACTCAGATTACGTCTATCGAATCCTTTTATAATTAGAACATCCAATCTATTGATTGTGATGTTCAGGTTCCTTTAGAATACAGTGGACTCGTTTTCTTTTGAAACAAGCGTTCACGCAGAAATAAACGAATGGAAATAAAATATATTATTTATATTTACTTAATTCATTTAACACAAATTCTGGTTTCTTGAAACTCGTAATTTGTTTCCAGCAATTTAGTCGTTAAAATGTTTATGAAACAGCTTCAATAATTACATCTGAAATGTAGTTTTCATCCGATTTCAGAGTACTGATAAAAAAAGGTCTAATATAAAGCTTATTAAATGAAAAGAAAACTAAACAATGTTTAGTAAGTTGCTGTTAATTACAAATACCCATCTTTCTACGCAAACATTAAGTAAGACTATCTGTATGTGTTAGTGCATTAAATCCTTATTGGAGGATTCTGTATTTGTCTGAACACCCATCTTCACCGTATAAATCATGCACATGCCATTGTAAAATTCACGTTGCTTATTGTTATATGTTTATGTTAGCAGAATTATTTTCGATGCAATTGGTTTCATTATATTTAAGTATTTCTCGAGTGATCGTAAGTAAATACTGATAATTATTTTCTGCAGCAACAATATTATTTATCTACGTAGAATTTGAGTTGCGAAGCTAATTTCAAGACTAATGAAATGGCTCATTGTACAGCAATGTCGGTTCGGATAAGAGAACAGTATTAAATAAAAAACTCGTAAATAGAACAAGCTGCGATGAGCAACGTGCACGATACGAAAAGTACTATTTCTTAACAATGGAAAATATTAAGTGCCTTTGTAACTAATTTCTTCCAACAGAAAAAAAGAATTATCAGAGGACATCAGGTTCTTTCAGTTAATTCTAATACAACAAGAAATGCGTAATTTTAGCACCTTCAGTATTCATTTGACTGCAAGCTTTATCCTAAACATTTCAACGTTGATGTAATTTTTTGTATGGACTAATATGCTAACTCATACTGTTTGAAATATAATTTTTCTCTTTTTTTAAAGAATTACTTGCATAACGATCATACATACGAATAACAACTTTGTACTAGTATATAAAAAATACATCATGAATATATTTCATATTAACTAGTAACATTATATTTAGGAAAAATTCGGAAAAAAGAAATAATTTTATTAATTAAGTTGTTTAAAGAAAAAACTCATTTGAATCGAAAATGATACTTACTGAATATTGAACATTAAATTTACTTTATTAAAATTTAAAGGAAAAAAGTAAAGTTAAAGATCATTCTGCAGTTTGAAGGACTTATACTGCAAATATTTTTTCAAAGAAAAATATTCAATATATTTCAATAAGTTTCTTTTTATTTTAATAATAAGACAGTTTTAATACTTAGAGTGTATCTGAAACACTCTTAATCAATTAAAAAATATGCATTGAAATTACATAAACTGAAATACAAATCTGACAAATGAAATTAAAGAATGTAATTACATTTCTAATTTATTCTTTATAAATCTTACTTTTTTGTTTAAAACAATATGATTAATGAATCGTAATAAACTTTTCATTAGTGTTCCAAATATTTCCTTGAAACTAACTTTATTCCCCAGGGATATATATTTTTAATTAAGTGAAAGTATGGATTCAAATGATTAAGTGTGCTTGTATTTTTTAAATATTTTTTCAATATGCAATTATTTTATTTCAAAATAACTTTCTTAGAATAAATCAGAATATATTTATAACTCAATGCTTTAAGTGGAATTCATTCTCACTTTTTATACTTTCATGGAATATGTAACAAGAAATTTAGATTTAACGGAGGAGACTTATTAAAATTTAATTATGGTTTTATTCGTGTAGTTGAAGAATTGCATAATTAATCGAACAATTGCATAACAATTGCTAATTACACAGAATGCTGTAAAATATATTGTTGATACAAAATCCAGTTTTATTTTCTTAGTTAAGAAATGTAGAGAGCGTCCATGCCGAATGAATAACACGCTGAACATGGAAGATGTCTAGTGTGTGAAGATCTAGGGTTTTCGCCTAACGCGCGGCTGTCGATCTAGCGGTCTGGCATTTTGGACTTTTTTTTTTTTTTTTTTTTTTTTTTTTACAGATGTTGCGCGCGTACGCAGTAGAATCCTTTATAAAGTAACCCGATCAAGGAGGACGAGCTTTACGTACTATAAAATAGTAATGTTTTTAATGGAACATTCAATTTTCTTATGCATTTAATGTTAAAATATGTTTGAATGAAAATATTTCAAAAAAATTGAAATGAAGCTAAAGTGTCAGATTAATAAGTAACACCGGTCAACACGATTTTTGGGTCTGACTTCTACATGTTAAATTTTAGTTTCTTCTACGCCAAAACTAAGGAAAATAATTTTTTTTATGAAAGTTTGCTTTTGCAGAAATTAAAGCCATTTTTCAATTTTTTGGCAAAAATCACTGATTTTCATATTTTTTTATAATTCCACTCTAAATTATGATCAGAAAAGTTTTTGCTGGATATAAAAGTCTTTTTTATTCAAGATTTGTGATAATTAATAACATATAAATGTAGAATAATAAGAAATTAATGTCTAAAAATGAATATTTTTCGTATTTCTTTTATGTTCGTATGAGCAAATAATAATACAAACAAATAATAATATTACAAATAATACTACAAGCAATACTACATAGTTACAAATAATAATACTGTTTACTTTCGGGTTAATCAAAGTGCTGACATATTTCGTTTATGAAATAAGTTAAAATATACTTATCGACGTAAATCAGACAAAAGCAAACTTTAAGAACTCTAATGAAAATTTTAGTGTTTTTCAATATCTAGAATCAGAATTTAAGCATGGGAACAGAACCCCCAAAAAATGTTTTTGTTGACCGGTGTAATTTCCAAATTATATTTAATTAATAAGCATGCTCGAAATCATCTTATTCTATACTTTTAGACTTTTAGTAATAAATAGATAATGAAACGTATTTTTTGAACGATTAGAAAATTGTTTTAAGCAAAATTTTTTTCAGATTTCAACCGATAGAAATAATACTTGGATCTTATTGAAAAAAATAAATAAAAAGTTACAATAAACTTCTTAATAAACGATAATCTACCTTGTTATACATGAATCTCGATCCTCAAACGCTTAAGGAATAATAGGCCTCTTAAAATGAATCCAGTTACAAAACTGTCGCGCTGCAAATGCGAAATATAAATTCTCCCCGCTTTGTACAACACATTTACTTCACACAAAAATAATTTATTTGAAAATCTAAAATAAATGAAACAGAAAACAACCTCGATATCTTAGTGCTTGTAAGAAAACAAGAATAGAGAATTAATCTATTACCGAGTGACTTTCGCGAGAATTTCTAAATAACTTAAATCCTCCTTCACAATCAAGCGGAAAACTGTGGGATTCAAAGTGAAAACTTCGGAAGAATTCTCTGAAATTGCGAAGCAGTTTTCCTGTAAAAGATTCCCCAGTCTTAAATATTTAATAAAACGAAATTCAATTGAATTTGTTTCTCCGTACCAGTATTTCTTCTTTTGTAAGAAGGGCATGCATATTTAAATATTTTTGCAAGAAACTTCGAAATGTTACATGTAGCTTTAAGGTTTGCATAGCAAGAAAACAGTTGGACCAACGAAATGTCAAGTTAATAAAAAAACAACATACTTTGTGATGTATTTGCGCAGTTTTACATCAGTAGTATTTTTTCGAGTAACTTTCAGTACAAACGCACCAGATTTGTTATTTCATCAACTGACGGAACTTGTATATGAATTCTGAGTTTTACTGAATATATTGTATGACAACACATGTGATTTTTTTTTATTTCCAGTACAGTCTGAATCTTTAATCGTGACATCGTGTTCATTTTCAGTTGGGCGTTCTGTTCGTCTTACAGCAGTTTGAAATTCTTTTTTGACCCAGTCTTTCATTCAGCAAATTCTGCACATACATTAGAACAATCCTTTCACGGAGTAATGAACTTTATAGTTATACACTTTATTTTCAGTTCTATACACTATCTCTATACACTTTATTGTCAGAAATATCGTGATTCAAATGTAAGCTTCACGAAAAAATGTATGAAACTCTTAAACAAACAGAGAAAAAAACAGACAATAGAAAAATCTTAAATTTGAACTACTTTAATCAAATCAAATCGTGTATAGTGCAGTGTACACTTGCGCCACAAATTGAGGTTTCCATTATAGAGACGAAAAAAAAGGAAAGGAAAATTAATATTTCAATAAATTGAAAATTATCGTCCAGATCATTTCAAAACGATAAATCTTCAAAAAAATGAACCTTTCGTGAAATTTTTCTGCCAGTCCTTTTCTCGGTGACTCAAGCATAAATTTAGTAGCCTTTAAAAAATAAGTGGACACAATTACTTCAAGAAAACATATGTTTTCAAATAGAATGTAGAATTTGTTGATTAAGCGGCGAAGAATTCAGTTTACTATTTTTCAAACAAGAAAATAGGCTTCAGTCTGGGCCATTTTTCACTTCATTAGGGATAATATTATTCATAGTGTGTTTATGTTCAGAAATAATAAATCTATTAATAATCAATTAATTCTTATTTGCATCGCCGGTGTAGAAATTTAATTTCCAGAAACAAACTAAGGTTCTCTAAATTCTGTTATATCTTGCTTGAACAAAACAAAATGCTTTCTAAATACGATAAAAAGCAGATTTTCTCATTTTATGAAATCGGGAATGTAGTTTTATTCTTTAGAGTATATATTGATTCACCGCCGTAAAGAAAAACAAAAATCCAAATGTCAGCAGACGATAATGAAGAATTTATAGAAAGTAAAGTTTAAAAATAATAAAATAATAACAATAAAAAACACAATATTTTCGTAATATTCAGATTCGCAGAACACGTATTTCTATAATTCAATGAATAAAATGTTGCAACAAATGAAACTTAAAGAAATAAGAATAATATATTTTTCTAACAGCAGCATATTTTAGAAAATTTTTGTTAGAAAAAATAAAATATTTCATTTTTCTAACAAAAGAACGAAAACATTTCTGGAAAAATTTTTTGCAATATTAAATATTTTCAAGGAAAAAAATACGTTATATTTAGTTTAAGAAACTGATTTAATTAATACAAAATGAGATTATAAACAAGTTAAACCACAAATTTTACATCTGAATAAATACACCATGCATAAAATTAACTTTTCCTTGAGTGCTGACGAGAGCTACTTTTTTTGTAAATGTGCTTAATATGTTACCGTACGACATCACTTTTATGTTTAACTTAAGGAGTTTCTCATCCATTATTTTTCGTTCTTTATACTTGTTTTTTCAAGTTCCAGACGAAAAAAAATAAAGAGTGTTAACAAAATATCTTTTTTGAAAAGATTGAACTGCTGTAAATGACCAAACACTTCGTTTCATTTTTCTCCCTTAGAATGTTATTGATTTTTCATTTATGCGAATGTGGACTGGAGACATTTCAAAATGTTTCATAATAGTTTGTTCTACATTTTTAAGCATTTGTTTTTGGAAATGAAATTAGTGAAATAAAAAATAATAGGAAATATTTATTTCAAATACTTTAGACAATGGAGAAAGGTACGTGCTTTTTTTAAGTATCTTAATTTACATTAATTCATGCTTATAGAAGCATATTTTATAAGTAATACGTGATATTTTTGTAATTTAAAAGAATCTTAATTATTTTTAATTCTCGTTTATGTTTTCTAGTATTTCTTTGTATTCATTTTTTTGGCATATGCTGAAACTGATTCCCTCCTCCCGGTTTCAATTTTGGTATTTTAAATTATTAAATTGGATTTTTTATCTCCATCACACTTCTTCTATAAAAAGTAACTTTTCCGCTTAAATAATAATAATACACTGTTTAACTGTGACTTTGAGCTTCAGTTACACTAAGTTGTGTTTTATGTCAGACTTCTTTTACTTTGTGTTCTGTTTTGTATTTCGTTAAGATTTGACATTTACAGACCTGTATTTTCAGTCTCTATTAACAAAATATTGTTTTGATTGCTCAAGTGACTTCAAGTCATTACATTAGGATACCCAGCAAACACACACAGGTTCTCTGAACATCTATTAACGTTCAGAAGAAAACGTCTTCTGAACGTTAATAGACGTTCAGAGAACCTGTGTGTGTTTGCTGGGTAGATTCTTTAAGGAAGCTTCGGGTACTTTCGTTTTCCTGAGTAAAATAATATGATGTAGTGAAATCTAAATAGCATCAACTGTATTCCAAAACTCATCGCGTAATGTATGTAAACATTTCAAGAATCTGAACAGCATTTTCCAGTTTTAGACAGATTGTTTTGTTTATAAACTTTTGCTTTTGGTGCAAGGTAATTATGCATTGTGTGCATTTTCATTTGATTTTTGTTTATAATTCCGTACTCTGAATGTGTTAAATACATGGATAAAAATACGAAGATAATATATTTATGGTAATGAAATGGCCTAAACCCGTTATTTAAAGACTTGGGTAAACCAAGAAACCCCTATTGTATAACATTTTCTGCGGACCTCATCCCAAGTCGTGGCTTTTTATGTAGATACTTAAATTTAATTACTGGCTCAATGAATTAGTAATAAGTATTTAATAAGTTCATAAATATGTTAATTTCACAGTGTTGCTACTTAGTGGAAATATAGACACGAATGAGAGAAAGAAAAACTACTCCCTGATAAAAATCTAAATTATAATGTAAAAATTAAAATAATTTATGGAATATGGTTAAAAGAACAAACGCCACAAAAATTTATTTAAAAATTTTTATGCTTAAAAATGGTGTCATGTTTTATTTACCACTCTAAAACATGTTTCTTTTTAATTTCTGTGCTACTTAAATTTGTATCGCCATTTTTCATCCTGAACCCTTTGCAATTATTCTTCATACCTTTACAGACACCAGATAATGTCTATGAGAACCCTTGCGAGTTCTCGGACACATCTTAAGAACCTATGTTCTAAAGTAATCCGATATTAGAGGACGCTTTCTCTGCTAGGGATTACATACATATTAACAGCAACCTTCTAACAGTAAACTAATTTTTATTTTATATATGAAAACTACTTTCATAATACTTTATCTTTGTATACTTCAAATAGATAAATGAGTTTATAAAAAATGGTAAAATAGTCCATTTTTTACCAGCACTTAAGTTGTTATTTTGAACAATCGAACAGAAAATGAAATACTTTATAGAGGTTTAATGTTTCCGAATTTAAAAATATGAAAATATGGTTAAAATAAAATATTAATTTACTGACACAAAAACTTTCGGATCGGATTTTAAATGATATCCTAGCTATTTGAATCCTTATTTCTTGTTTATGTTTTACAACACATCTACCCCCTTGGAAAAAGCAGCAATATCTAATCTAAGAAAAATTAGAATCACTTTTAGAGAGCATTTAGCCTCACAGATGCTACTAATTATTAAATACAAACTATGGTTTAAAGGACTAGATATATTTCTTGTATCAAAAATAATATCAATCAAGTCTTTGTTACGCCAAACTCTTCTTACCAAAATAAAGTAAAAAAAGAACTGGTTATAGAGATAGGTAGACAGATAGATAAAGAAAATTCAAGAAATTATTACAATACATTTATGTTTAAAACGCGATATAGAGATTCGCTAAATAAAATTCAATAGATTTAATGAAAGTGAGTTGGAATTTCGAGAATTTTCAATGGAATGAAATCAGTTCCATTAAGGAAAATATACGAAAGGGCCATAACGCAAATTTAAACTACAATTACTTTATCTTTAATATCGTGATTTGACAGTGCAATTAAGCTGATTTGCCTAAAGAGTTAGTCATGAGTTTCAAATTAGCCTGTGTATTGGTTGTTGAAAAACTCTTCCAATGTACTACTTCAACCTTTCGAGATTTTGTAATATTCTTTCTGTTTCTGAAATGCATCTCCAAAAAAATTTACCTTAAAAATGCTAAAATAATGCATTAAACTTAACTATTTTGTTGTTTGTGTGTAGGAGGGTGGGGAAATATACATTGTATAAAAATGTATTTTTTTATTATTTTTAGAAATAATTTATGTTTAAAAAAAGACTGCATTTTCTGAATGAGATTCAGTTCTAAATTAACTATTATAAATTAAACAACATGTTATGTCTAAAGATAAATTATTGTCTTTCATTATACATATATAATTTATACATGTACATATATACACATGTACAAATATATACATGTATAATTTCATTATACATATAAATACTAGCTGCGTGCCCGTTCTTCGCACGGTAGGAAACGTACATTGTATACATTGTATACATTGTATAAAAATGTATTTTTTTATTATTTTTAGAAATAATTTATGTTTAAAAAAAGACTGCATTTTCTGAATGAGATTCAGTTCTAAATTAACTATTATAAATTAAACAACATGTTATGTCTAAAGATAAATTATTGTCTTTCATTATACATATATAATTTATACATGTACATATATACACATGTACAAATATATACATGTATAATTTCATTATACATATAAATACTAGCTGCGTGCCCGTTCTTCGCACGGTAGGAAACGTACATTGTATACATTGTATACATTGTATAAAAATGTATTTTTTTATTATTTTTAGAAATAATTTATGTTTAAAAAAAGACTGCATTTTCTGAATGAGATTCAGTTCTAAATTAACTATTATAAATTAAACAACATGTTATGTCTAAAGATAAATTATTGTCATTCATTATACATATATAATTTATACATGTAATATATTGTATACACATGTCCAAATATATACATGTATAATTTCATTATACATATAAATACTAGCTGCGTGCCCGTTCTTCGCACGGTAGGAAACGAAACATTTCCTCACATGTGTAATTCGAATTAATTCCAGTGATGTGGAATCTAGAAAAAGCAAAATTATTTCACTCTTGACTTAAAATTTGCGTCATATATGTAATAACCTGAGATCATTGCAATATAATGACACACACACAAAAAAACTATGTCAGCGTCATTCGGTATTAAATATGGATGAAAATGTGACACCACCTAACATTGTAATAGGAAATCACTATGAATATTTTTTTTAATTTATTTTTAATATTTATTCGTAACAACCACAACACAGCGACAGTTCTTTCACTCAATGTTAACGCGACGAATAAATTTAGATACCTATTATAAACATAATTATGTCGTTCTTTACCATTTACGCATTGCTAAACTGCTTTATGCGTTTCAATTCATCACAAAGATAGGCACTAACTTCACTACAATGGTACAATCAGTTATTTAATTGCGTGATCTTTACTACATCCGGAATGCAATATTGCAGTTATTGCTGCTTGTAGGCTTTTCAGTGCGAAGAGGCATAACTTCACATCTGGATAAAGTACATACACATAATTAACGTATTGAATGAAGTTCAAATAATGCACAATCCCCATTACAGGTGAACTAGTAATAGCAGAAAGTGTACTTCTTTGTTTAATGCTGACAAGTCAACCGTGGTTGAGTATCAAATTATTAAACATGAATAGAATACGCATTCTATTAATGATACGAAATCAAAGAGTTGTAAAGCGACTGAAGTGTGATTTAGTAGCATGTATCATTTAGTTGTTATTAATAAGCAGACATGGAAAGTTTTCATACTCATTAAGTACACACTTAACCCTCCGAGCAGCTTGGAAATTGCAAGAAAAGTCTCCAAAAATGTCCCATCTAGAGCACGCGTAAAGTGTTGAAAAAAAATGTAATTTTGTTGTGCTTGCACTGTAAAGTGTTGAAAATAATGAATATTTTGTTGTGCTTGCACTGAGAAGTGTTGAAAATAATGTATATTTTGTGCTTGCACTGAAAAGTGTTGAAAAATATGCATATTTTGTTGTGCTTGCACTGAAAAGTGTTGAAAAAATTGCATATTTTGTTGTGTTTGCATTGAAAAGTGGTGAATAAAACCCGTTTTATTCCCATATCATAACCCGTAACTTCGTATCATAACCCGTAAAGTTTTCAGCGTTGCTGGTGAAGAGAACTTTGTACTTAGCAAAGCTTGATTTGACAGCTTTGTTCATATGGTAATCATTTTGTGAGTCTTAGGGGTGCGACAAAGTACTACAAGCCTGCGTTGCTCATTGTTGAAGTCTCCTCACTTCTGAAAATCACCTATTGAAGTCTCACAAGTGTTGGCCTTTACTGTTGGCAGAATCGGGGTAGCACAGATGCGATTTAATGTCAGAACTGATTTGGAAGTAGTTTTAAAGAGACTGGATTTTACGTCGGTGACACTGTCCGGATATCTTTATAAGGTCGGAAAAACACGACGAAAACCGCTTCCGAAAGTCTCTTTGTTGACGGGATATTACGTCACAAAGCATGGAGGGTTAATAAATACAAATATGTTTATTCAATGATGAACATTTCTACGGATCGAAATTCTGTGATTTAATAAGCTTTTAAAGTATAAAAATAAATTAACTCATACATTAAGTTTATAGTATTCTCACCTTTTAGTTAGTATACGTTTTAAAAATTTTGCACAATAACTTTTGTCAGAAATATCTCTAAGTTATAAGGATCCAGTTGATCTCCCTCTCAGGTTGTTCTATCGTTATATAATAATCTTAATTTCTTTAAATAAAAATTATCTTACTGAATTGGAAGAAATTTTTGAGAAAGAACTGAAAATTTGGAAGTTTTAATACGCTAAAAAATTAAGTAATCTACCCAAACAATATCACTTTTAATGCAACGAAATTTCAAAATTTCAAATTTTACTAAAAACTTCACAAATTTTAAATCATCCGACATTTTTCCAAGCATATCTCGAAATCAATATTTGTCATGTTTATTTTTTAGTATTAAAAAAAAAGTTTCTTGTATTGCAAAACATAAAAACGAGGCAGATACTTAAAGTCCGCATACGGAAAATCATCGCAAAATGACACGTAACAGAATAAAATCCAGTTCAGACAATAAATCAAAAGTTTACGAGGAATTTCAGAATTAGTAGTTACGTATGAAAAATGAAATGCATTAAAAAACTTCAAAGGAAAAGAAATAAAGCCACAATCGATCCGTTTTGTTGACCACTAGGTTGTAAAAAAAGGAAATAAATTAAAGTAAAATTACTAGATCGACCCTTTTGAAGTAAAAAACAATCGTAAATAATTCATAATATTCAAAATTATGTATTTCTTGTAAAACCTTTTAGTAGCGACAGTAACTTGAGCAAGAGTGAAAAAAAAATAATAAAAAAATAAAGATTAGTTTGTTCCTTTACTGTGAAAAAAGTTTTGAAATATTTTCTTCTTGATGGATAGTGAGTTTTTGCATCAATAATCTATTTCACTAATGCCTTTCAACTTTTATCTTGTTGACCTTACTTCGTATAAGGAGATTTCTGGATCTTTAATCCTTTAAACTGAGCCCCACTTTACGAGCACTTCAACAACGCATATTTTATGCATGCAGCGGTCGAAGCACAGTGCAGAAAGATGAGCCTAAACAAAATTTTGTGCTGTGCTTTAAAAAAAAGTGGGGGGGGGTAAGAAGCGAGGTGGGTAAAAGAATATCTCATACTATACTGTGGTAGATTTACGTGAACAGGGAATTCTTATGCAGTATGAAGTTTTTATCAAAATTTATTTTTGAATTCACTTACTCTTTTGTAGAATTTTACTTGGTTCCGAGGATGCATACTAAGCATTTTTGCTTACTTTAAAGAATAACAGGTTTTTCACGTATTCATGCAACTTGAATTCAGTCCTTTAATTTGCAAAGGCTGGTGATATAAACTGGAAATACTTCTTTATAACAATTAAGATTTATCTAGAAAATAAAAAAATACAAAACAACGAAAAAAGATCATTGATCTCGAGGCGCGACATAAGAATACAAAAATTTCCTTTAAGCGAAATACTATATGTGATATGAAATGCAAAATTTCCAAACAACATGAAAACAACATAAATATCTCCAAGAAAAGCTTATTTTTTATAATTCTAATTATCTACTCATATAAGAATCTGTTTCAAGTTGCATGAATTCTTATTTCCAAGAATATAAGCAAAATATCGCTTTTGTCAGAGAAACATTGACAAAAGCATCCCTTGCATGGTGTAACTTGCAAATATTATAAAATCACCCTACGTGTATCCGTGTTCTATGTGTGACATACAGGAATGTTTTGAGTTGAAAATGAAGTTTGAGTGAATGTTGAAAATAAAAAAAAAATACAAAACAACGGAAAAAAAGACCATTGATCTCGAAACGTAACATTAGAATACAAAAATTTCTTTTAAGCGAAATACTATATGTGATATGAAATGCAAAATTTCCAAACAACATGAAAACAGCATAAAAAAGCGAATTTTCTTTATATAATTACCCATTCATAAAAAAAAATATTATTTCCAAGTTCCATGAATTTTTTTTTACAGGAATATAAACAAAATATCGCCACTGTCAGTATTACCTTAACAGAAGCATCCCTTTCATTGTGTAATAAGTAAATACCATAAATTGTCTATACATGTATTTGTTCCCTATTTGTGACATAAAGGAATGTTTTACGTTGAAAATGAAGTTTGGGTACCTAATACAAAAATACCTTCTTGGTATCAATTACAAGATTCATAGCCATTTTCTGAAAAGGACAGTCTATGTTGAAGCTAATTTAACAGGTGAGACGATAATATTTTAGCCGTAATTGATTCAATGTTACTGTTTAAGTCTGAGCTTCTTGAAATGAAATTCTCAGACGCAACATACAGTTAACAATGTCAATTAAAATTTCATATATTCGATATAAATGTGTACAGAAATATTAAATAAGGCATTTCAACTTAAAAGAATCCAATTTTTTGTTTCAAAATATGTCATTTTCAAACAGAAAATAATTTCAATTAAGATTCTGCGGTACAGAAAATTGTTTAAAGCTGAAATTTAATCATTGAAAATTTCCAACAATTGGTCTAAAGGAATAAATAGACTTTTATTAAAAGAAGTTGATGGATGAGTTCTAGAAGTAAAAATAATAATACATATAAAGTAGCATTACATTTAAATGATATTAAAGAAACTATTCTTCGTTGTTCAAAATCAGAGAAAAAAGACTTAAAATCTTAAATATCTTTCAAAATGCTTTAAAGGATTAGATCAAATATTATTTAAGCTAAGACTTCAAATTCTCATGGGATAGTAACAAATATCCAAACAACTAAATTTATCTCAACTATTTCTTTCAGCATCACATTTTACTAAATGAAATGTTCGGGATATATTTACTTTAAAATGCCATTCCCAAAGGTGGATATCAACATAAACCGTAATATCCTGAAAACTGGGATTTTTTCACGATATTTTGCTATTTTAAAACCTATGTAATGTATGCCCTGAGGGAACTTGGAAATGTGTATTTTAGTATCCCAGATCCGTGTCAAAATATAAACGCCCATTAATGTAAACATCGCAATATTTGAATTGGTGCTCTCTCACATTGTGCAACTGGAAATAAAATTTTACTTTTTCGCTTAACGTACATCCAGTAACGTTCTCAGAAATACGTACATACGTTTCTCAGGGCATTATTAAAAGCCTGTGTATTCAATCATACCTTTATCGAGTTTTTAAATCGCCAGGGTACCCAATACGTTTTTGTTTACCATGTGCCTTCGTAACTTTTTGTTTTGAAAAAGGGTGAAACTTCCTATAGCGGACTCTACGTTCATAACCTTGAAGGGGACTTTTTTTAAATTCTTCCTATATGTTTTCGGATATCGCCACGTCGGGTATGCCACACCCTGCGCGAGTACTTCTGGTATAATTCTGAGAGAGGTTCTAGTTCTGAGTATATAAACATATTTTTATAGTGTTCTTCGAGTGGTATTTATCAATCTATGGTTACAATGATATTTATTTCTTTATTTATTACCTCATGTTTAACGGTTTTACAGGAAAAACATTTAAAAAATACTCTTGGGTATGAGATACCCGGCGCGTGTAATTCCATTCGTTTTTTCGCGCGAATATTCCCAGGTTCCGAATCAGCTTCATTTAACAAACAACTTGCACAGTAAACAAATAATCCAAAACGCTCTCCATTGCAATAATCTTCTTTGGATGCAATTATAAAAAAGGTTGCCTATTTGAATTATTTGCTTGTAAAAATTTAAACAGGTTTTTTATTAAGTCTCTGTATGCTACAGTAAAAAAACAAAAACAAATATATACGGAAGATTCAATGCTGAAACAAGGTTTTACAACACATTTATGAGAATTCCTGTGCACAAAATTAACTTATCCTTATTAAACCATTTAAGTACAGCATTTTAATTAGTCAAAAATTAATAGGGTTATACATAGATGTTTCTTAGCGCAAAGCATAAGCTATAAAAGGAACGTCGAATGGAAACGGGACTGACATTACAGCCAGCATTAAGTGCAGGTTAGCAATGTGTTTGAATCAAAGTGTCCTCCATTGGGTGTCGGAAGGAACATCGCAAACGTTCACCGCTGTTCCATTTGTCTGTTAGACTTACTCGAATTTAGGATAGCAAATTAGTGCGCGTCCAATCACATTATTATGGCAGAAAAAGAGGAACAGTGATGTGCAGTGCGTTTTATAATTGAGATATCGTAAAGGCACAGTGTTACGAGAGAAATTACTAAAACATTAAATATGTTATCAAGACCAAGCACCCAGGAATTCTGATGGACGGCCATCATACTCTTTGACGAAAATGACCGCCCACATGTTTCCAACACTTTTTCGACTTAAGACCCTGTTGATACTGTCGAAATTTCATTAGAAACGCTTGTAGAGCCAAAGTCTCTCCCAGCTTTAAATATTGTTCAAGTCCTCAAGAAAGACACTCGTGACCGTAGATTTGCTTAGGAAGAAGACGTGCATACCTGGGTACAATTACGTTCCCATGTCTAACAAAAATATTTTCCCATGAAGACACTGAGTGTCTTGCATCAGAGCGGGACCATCGTGTTTCACCGGGCCTGATTGTGCACTCCGAAAGAAGCCTACGGTCGTTTCCTCATTGGTTAGATTCAGCCATTAGATGACGTATATAAGTGCTGGAACCAATAAGTGAATAGCCGTAGGCCTCTTTGGATGACTCATCGGGGTGCACAAGCAGGCCCGGTAAAATCACGATGGCCCGACCAGAGGAGGAAAAACGTATAAACAGATTCGGCGATTGCTTGTCATATAGTAATCAATTTATTTACTTTTTGTTCCACCAGTCTTGCTTTCAATTGATTGTCTCCTACAATAATAGCACTTGATATTTTAAAATATTTGTTATTAAACTAAATCATAAGGCTATGTTACAAAAGATGATGTGCATTAAGTTCTACTTAATACGTAATACTGAAAATGAAAATGGCAAGTGTTGAGTGACTGAAGACTCTCTAGTTCGATTGCAATAAAACAATAGTAATACGCGTAGATATTTGTAGAATACACATAATTTTGCGTTTCATGTTTATTACAAACTTAAAAATGCTATTCATTTTGAACACACAAATAATTTGTGAAAATAAACATATGCAAGTCCATTTCGCATTTTATTAAAAAGAAAGAAAATAAGATATCTGTCGTGAGTTCAAGAGGGAATAAAGGAAGCGCTGAAATCAATAGCTTGCTAAAAAATCTCAGAAAATACGCAAAAAACTCTGAAATAATTAACGAAGAAAAATAGCTTCTTTCTTTGTACTCTAAAATATCCCCCAGGGATTTCTTTTGAAATGATTTTAAAAATATTTTTCTCTTATGTTCACTCTTGTTTTATTTTATTTTTTTTCAGTCTTTTTTTCGCATTTGCCGTCATATTTATTTTTTTCTTTCTTTCGTTCAATTTGCTGCTGAACGGGAGCGAATTTTTAGCTGCTTTATTCTTAAAGCAACATTTAATGTCAGGCACTAAACAAGCAGAGATTACATACAAACACGACTAAGGATATTTAATTTGTTTATCCAGTTTTCTTCGCATTTTTATCGGATAACTCGAAAAGGCATTAAATAATCTTATTCAAAGAAAAAAAAAGACTAATTTGATTATAGTATATGTAGAACATTTAACCTGAGTAGTTAGCGGCTGCATTTGATTTTAATTAAATATTTGTAACTTGCGTATCGGTTTTAAGATAAAAAATGTATAATGCTTAAAACATAAAAAAACAGTAATAGGATGAAAAAACATTTCTTAAATTAGAATTCGTTAATAGTAAATGTTATTTAATCATTTAATGAAAATAGACGACCGCAACACCAGTTCTCTACGCAGTTCTAGTTTGAATGGTATTTAAATTATGGCGTTTTAAATTATTTGAACAAGTTACAATTTAGGTAATTTGAAGAAACGAAGTAATTTCTTTTCACATTTCAAAAGCTTCGATTGAATATTACACATGTGTTAATTCTTTTAAAACTACTCTGCATTTACTGATAGCTGGCTAAAAAAGCTCAGAAAATACTCAAAGAAATCTGAAACAATTAACGAAGAAAAATAGCTAATATTTTTATTCAAAGAAATCTCCCAGGATAGCCCAAAAATTGCGTGCGTTCAAAAAATCCAGATTTCTTTTGAAGTGGTTTTACTATAGTATTACTCGGCATTTAACTTAAAAAAATTAACTGTTCTTTTTAAAACAGACAGTTTTAATAAATAGCTTAAAAAATGAATTTTTAATTCACGAAAAACAGTTTTTTTCGTTAGCAAGTTTAATTATTCACCCATTAAAGAGTTTTAATAGAGAAAAATTGCGTCAGATTTCTCGAAAAAAGATAATTTGAGAGAAATAAAAGAAACTCTATTTAAATGTTAACGTTTTGAAAATGAAAAAGTAGTTATAGAAATGAACAAATACCTAAATAATACGTGTTCAATAGTGAAACGTTTTGACGTTCAATACATTATTGCGCATGAAATACAGATTTATTATTATGACAGACTTTAAAATGTAACAAATATATTACAGTCATGAAAACATCCGTAATCCAGATTAAACTTTGTGTACACCACACGACCTGTTTGTACGTCTGCAAAATTTCACAAATTTTTTATTTGCTTCATTTAAACTTACTGCCTTCTAAGTAAAGCAAGAACGTTAAAATTCCATAAAAAAGCAAAATATAATTTATATTAAAATCGAATATTTATACGGTTAAATGATTTAATTGAAATTTTCGAACAGCGTACGTCAAAATCACTTAGAAATATTTGGATGACCTCAAAGTCTAGTTTAATCAGTGACTGCACAGAAATTTTAATACAACGGAAATTCTTTGTTCGAACCCGATATCTAAAGCGCATTTTATTGCAGTCAAAATATAAGAACCAGAAATAGATATCACACCTGCTCTAAATACGAAATTTAACCATTGTTCGGATAATTGTTTTCAGTATTTCGAAAAATTCTCGAAAGCACAGACGTTACCTAAAATTAGTCACCATAGATTCAGCGATGCACAAAATGGATATTACCGTGAAAATCTTAAAATGAAATTTTTTTGATGTTACAAGACTTTCTGCCCACCGTACGCGAAAAAATATCATATATAAACTTGTATCGAATCTTCAATACATACCATACGCATACAGTATGTTTGAAACAGTTTGATTAGCCGTAAATAAATTTAATAGTCCTGTACGATTGATATTTTATATTGAAAGTTTACTCTTTAAATGACAAATATAATTTATTTATTTATTTGCCTGGAGAGGAATGCTCGCGTCACAGAGATCTGTCACGTAGAGGTACAAATACCTCCTTATCTGAATATCCCGCCACAATTGCTCATCAAGGACTTCTGAATAATGCCCCTCCCTCGGACCCCTGCTAGCGACCTCGAAGAAGACTTTCGGAACCACGGATTTAACGTGCACCTACACCGCATGTACACGGTGGTCTTTAGTGGTACGCCGGTATAGAACCCGCAACCTCCGGGTACATGAGTGGTTTGATGCATGGTATACATTCAAACAGGATTCAATAATCAACATATACGCGAAACAAATGACTGAAATAAGAAATGGCCAGTAGCGTATAGTATCCGAAAGAAATTGCGCCATTAAGTTTCAGGTAGCGCAATTAAGTGTGCGCAGACGAACTGCAGAGTTCTATCCATTTTTCACATCAACTCCCTTTTTCCTTTATTACTGCTGTTGCAAGGATACATCTGGCATCAAATCAGATTTCAACACAGCGGAAATTTATTAACATCTCTCTTTTAGTAGATTTATCAATTCAGCTGTTATTAAAGATATAATTTATAAGCAAAGACATGCTTGTTTGAATAATACAGAATCCCGATAAAATTAATTGGAGACAACCGTTAATTTCCCGTTTGAGTAATGACTTCTTTACTTGGAGAAACGGCGTCCTATTTCATTATCTTTACTTTTAAACACATGTTCGCTGAGAAGGATTATCTGAATATTTCAAATATCTCGCGCAAAGTTATTTTAGAAAGCTGCAATACATGGTTTTTAAACTTTGTATTTAATTACAGGAAGCGGTATTGATAATGAAGGATGCCTTGTAGGGTAAGATGCTTTTTATGTTTTTTTGAATGCTTTTGAATTTATAATTACTGCAGTCAAAACTAATCTAATTATGAAAGCAATCTGATATCATCATTTTAAAAATAAAAAATACTTTGCCTTTAAAGGCATTTTAAATAACCGATATTTTTGACGATAATTGCCAGAATACCTTTAGAAGAATATGCTCTCTTTTCGGAATAGATACATTGTATTATGATACGAATACAAGCATCTGAACTATAAGATTGCATGTGAAATATTGATTCAAGTATGTTCAATTATGTTTAAATTAATTTATTTTTAAATTCTGTTTCTTGTTGAACTTCAACTTTCATAATATAGGTTGTTCCGAAATTGACGCAAGAATTGAAGTAAATAGAAAATTAATTAATATAATTATTTCAACCAAAAAAGGAAACGAAACAGTTTGTCAGCTGACTGTTTAGAGTTAGGAAAAATGCACCCCGATACGAAAGAACAACGCGTTTTCATTCTTGAATAACATTTCAAAAATAATGAAAGTTTGATTCATGATGATTTTGATGATGAATGATGGGAAATATCATTTATTGAACATCATTGGATTTCTTTCTGTGGGTTTATTTGAAGGCAAATTTCAATGCCAACAAGCCCACATCTGCTCTTGCATTGAAGATAGATGTTAGGAGGATTCAATGCTGCATCATCGAAATTAAGCCATTTTGAAAGTCAGCACTTCTGTCAAGCCCATTTGCAAAACTCCCATAAATTTCGACAGAAGAGTGCATATTCCAGCAAAGTCATTGTGTTCATTTGCCCTACGTGCTATTCCATACATAAACCTATCCTATGTATTTGATGTTTCAATTAAAATAAACACAATCGCATACAAATCAACTGTGTTTTTCCATTTGATTCAAATCTTGCGTCAATTGTGGGACACCGCATACATTGTGTACTGACTTAAACATGACGTTATAGAAATTACATTACGTTAACATGCAAACTGGAATCATGTAGAAGATTATACTGGTTGTTTAAAAAGCCTGTTTCATGGAAACAGGGATACCTCAAGTCCGGACAGACATTGAGTTTGCAAATTTTTATTCAACGTTGTACGGCATTCGTATGATATGAAAAACAAAATCTCTGAATTTTCACAATATAGGGGGTTTCTACTAAAATACGATGAAAAGGACATCAATTACGAAAGAACAGATAATAGTTGTAAAAGGAGGCAGTTTGTTTAGAAAGATTTACTTCAGCAACTTATCGATCTGTCCACCACGATATTTCAAATTTGACTGCAGTTACCATACTACAAACCGATACAGTATTCGCAACAACATATGACGGGAACAACTGCCACTGCTGCTCATTCAAGTGTTAAAATCTTTTCTACGGACTCGTATTTTGACGGTTTCTCTAAAAATATTGATTCGTAGGAATCTAGAAGGATATCCGTACCTACTATTCCAGTTCACAGAGGCAGTCGTTGCCAGGTGTTGAACTTAGTAGCTCCAGCACTCAATGCACTCAATACACCACTCAATGCACTCAATGCACTCAATGCACTATTTGTATTGATGGGTTAATATGATAAAAATTACCATGTTTCGCTTATTGGGAAGTGTAGTGTATAATTGCTAAGTGTAATATATAATTGCTAAAGAATAATGCTGCGCACATGTTTTGATGTACGATTTTGTCTCGGGTCATACAACGGTGCGATACATGCAAGCCACGCAATAGCTTTTCTTTCTATAATTATTCTTCACCGTAACCCTGAAGGTTACTAGTAGTTGAAAATCAGAAATGAATCTCATTCATCAAGGAACTGTTTAATAGTTTTGTTTGTTCCCAATCTTCGAACAACCACACTGAAATTTCAGACCCTTGCTCTATGCTTTGCAATTGGTCGATGCACATTTTCAATTTTGTTAGAAATACCTACTTGACGCCATTCGGAGGACTTTCCCAACTTGTGTCATAGATCTGCCGGAGAAATGTGAGACTGCACAAGTACTCTCGCTGTTGTAAATGTGACTGCGACAGGGCTTGGTTATTTTTATGTTCTTTCAGTTATTGTAAAATCTACTTCTAATAGTTTGTCTGGTAATGCAGCGGCTCCTAACCGGTGGGGAGCGTCCACCTTGAAAGAGGGAGAGCATTTGCAGGGGGGGGGGGATAATAAAAATAGCTAAAGTGCAAATGGTGATACATGTTTTTAAAAAATCATCTTTTTTAATTCTTATTTTAACTCCAGAACATATCTATTTAATCTTAAAATGTTTATTCAAACTTTACCGATAATATAGTTATGCAGAAACGGCGACTAAATGTTCATTGTTGAAGAATAAAAACTGAATGTTTCCTGAGGAATGTGAGGGAAGGGGCCGTCATTCAAAGTTATCCTCTATTGTCGAGGCGCAATTTTTAAAGTTGGGAACTACTGTGTTAGAGCATGCTGATCCTTGAAAAATACTGTTTTAAAAAAACGTCGTGCAGCACAATTCCGTTTTTTTTTGTTTTGCTTTGTTCTTTTTAATATGAATGAAATATCCAATATTGTGCCCAAAACATATTTTTTCCTTGTGAGAGTATGCTGTAAACGTACGTCATGTAAACATATACATACGTCATTTACACGAAAATATATGCAGTCACACGAAAATATATCAGAGTCACACTTATTTCATTATCTACAAAAGTCAATTCTTAAAATTTTTATGTAAATATTTTCACAAATCGCAAGATAATAAATATGTCATTATCCTGCATGTGTTTTGTATTTCATTCTATGTTTTTCTCTTGAATATAAGTTTATATACCATGATACATTATTTTTTGTGTTGCTTTTTGAGAACGTAAAAATAAATTTTTTGTTAATGTTAATTTTACTAATAATAGGATTACGAAGTCCTTTATTAACATATAGACATGTGTGGATGTAAGAATATTGAGTCACATCTAAAGTGTTTAGGCTTTTTGTTTTAAATGGAGGGATACCTTTTCCAATTTCTACAGATTTTATTTTTTTATAAAAAAATCCTTATTCAAAACTGTATTATTAAAGACGATTAAAATACATAAAACAAGCTACATATATTACGCGAGTTCTATCCAAGTTATTCTGCTTGATACGCATTATTTATAATTTTCCCTCTGTAAGTAATTTCTTTTGAATTATTTTGCAGAATTATGCACATTTTTATAAATATTCTGTCAAAAGTATTAAAAATACTGACGATGAAAGTTTTGAAAAAACTGTTTTCATGAGATTCATTTTATTTTTTATTATTTTTTTTTAATCGATTGCTGAAAAAACATGATTTAATTTTTTATGGCTACACAATTTGCCTGCCTCACTTTTAAAAACCAGATCTATCAATCTAAATATTTTTTTTTCAATTGAACGTTTTGATCTTTTAAAAGAAATTTCTATTCTTTTATCCATTTGTATTTATTTATTTTTTACATATGTTCACAATGAGTTTTCTTTTTCGACATTTCCTTCCATTAAATAGACAATGCAAGGCTTAATGGATGCATGCTGCATTAAACAGTTGTCTAGCATTAAAAAAATCTATTATGATAATTACTTTGTAAGATTTATTTTCATATTAAGATTTTTGACTGATATGCGTACTGGCATGAAGGGATTAGTTTTCTTTCATTCTTCAGAGCAGTGGGGAGAAATAATTTTTTTTCCCTTTATAACAAAACTTTTGAACAAGAAGATCCCCAACTCATCAATGGCCTATTGTTTTATATGATAGTGTGAATGACTTGAGGCACTGTGTAGCGAAACTTAGAAGGTTGTTTTAGTTAAATCGCTCAAACAAATTTTTCTCAATATTGAGTATCATTTAATATTTTTTTTCCTTTTTTGTCTGAATGTTTCTATACAATGATAATTATTATATATGTATATGTATACGATACGAATAATCGTACGATCGTACTAAAAACACATTTTTCTTACTTTTTAGTCGATAAAATATAATTCCTGAAAGAAAGCAAACTTTATTCTCTAGAAAATTTAAATTTAAATATTTCTTTCCAGCAGCAATGTTATCTTTAATTGAATAAAAATTTTGAAGAAAGGTATACATTAAAAGGAACATTAAGGTATACATTAATGGTATCAACATTAGGAAACATTAAGGTATCCGAAAAGTAAGGTGATATATACTTAGAATTTTATCCTTAATATATATTAGTAGTATATTTAAATATATTGTAGTTACCGTCTATTTATCTATACACACACACACACACACACACACACATATATATATTTGAGTATTTTGTGAAATACAGCTGTTACTTGTGATTATATTCTTCTTTCTGCTAAAACGTTCCGCTTAATCTTGTATGATTCTTTGTAGTTACTGTTGTTGTTACTTATTTAGTACTATAACAACATTATTTAGTGCTAAATAACTAGTGCTTTATTCTACTTTAGTTGGTATACCTAGTTAAATTATATATCTCTAACCATTTAATTGAATATACAGTCTATTTATTAACTACTATTTCATAATCTTAATTTAATGTATATTTCCTTACTGTTCTGGTAACACTTCTATAATCTTAATTTTACTATTACCCTGCCACTACTCCTGTGTGGAGAGAATATCTCTTTCGATATGCCACACAACTGGGATCCTACTATTTTGTTGTTTTTAATCGTAATCTTCTAGGTATGGTCCCTGACGTAATCTCTGATACTCGTCCGGGGCCATACCTAGAAGATTAAGATTAAAAATTTCCATTCCATTCATTTCTGTTTAATTTTTGGTTCATTGTAATTCGATCTTCATACTGTTTCGCTCTCTGTATCTGCTGGGCTGTTCTCTTTTTTTTCTAGGTATATATCATTTTTGCAGTAATATTCTTAGTGTTTTGCTTATTCAATACATATATATATATACGCATATTTATTTATTTATTCATTTGTTTATTTATATATATTTGATAAAAACTAAATATTTGAAGACCTGGTGTAAAACATTTGCATATTTCAAACATTAACTGAATCCGAAGTTAATTTTCCGAATTTTCGTTAAATATGACTGTTGAATTTACTTCTGCTTTCCTAATCATCGATTCCAGTGTAGTATAAAACTATTTTTAAGGAAATACCCAGATCGAATATCTGTAATTTATTGAATTTCTCTATGAAAAATTAATTATTACTTAAAGAAAATTTATAAAAACTAATGTGTTCATATTAATGTCTTCCATGAAAGATTCACTGATGTAATAAAAAATACTTACTACTAGTTCTGTTATTAAGAAGAAAAACATATGAATAATGACCTCCAATGCTCCATAAAGTGAGGAGCGAACAAAAGTAATTATAGACAACCCATAATTTTCATTTGAATAATGGCTTCTTGCATCGAATCTAACATTAATCCAGTTTTTATTCGAAGTTATAGAAGAAATAATTTTTGCGTTACGAAGCTGATTTTACAGCACAGTTCATTAAGTTTAAATCTGCTTTAGTTGGAGTTAGTTTCTTTTCCATTTAATATTCCAAGCGGGTGTAAAGATAGGTACACTAAAAAGAGAAATATATTGTTTTTGTTTTAATTTAGCTGCGATATTTTCGCATCATGCTGGTTATTAATTGTACCATTTAAAAGAATAAGATATAAACTTGTTTAGGTTGTGAATGAATAATAAATCTAAAGGTGCAGCATGTATGAGATTGTTTGGGGCTTTTTTTTCCAGGAAACTTCAGTGTTTTTAGTGTAGTTAAAGAGCTTTATAAAGTTCTTTGTAAATATATATTTCGCACATTTCTAAAAATGACAAATTCACAATTTTACATGAAATTTCACCAATGTTTGAACCAGTCTTCTCTTTTTCAATTTATTTTATTGCGTCTTAAAGTTTAAAATAACATTTTACACATTTAAGTAAAAATGTTTCTATAACTGAATTTGTTACAATGGATTTGACTAACATAAAATCCATGAATTATCATCTAAGAAATAATATTCAAGTACTCGACTCATATTTCATTAAACAGTGACAGGAATTCAACATAAAAACTGCATCCAGCAATTTCGTTAGATCTCTGGATTCATTTTTATGGTTCTATAACATTTATCCTTCATAAGTATAGTTGGAAAACTTGCCTCAGATACTACGCAGATTTGCAAGCTTAAGTTGAAGACATAACCATAGTCTGTCTAAAAATATTTTATTTTATTAATTTACTTATTTATTTGTATTGAAAAGTGTGTGTTAGTTTCTAGTTGAATGTAAAATAAGTTGATATTCAGGTTACCGCAAGCAGGTAATAGCAAAAAATTACAAAAGATAAATTTCTACATTTGCTGTTGGATATAAACCTCACTTCCACTTTCATTAGTTTTTCTCTCCTGCGAAAATGGTTAAAAAGAATTGCATTGCAAACTCTATAAAATATGCCCTTATTGAACCAGACTAAAAGATAACAAATCACATTAATACAGATCATTTGATTGTGAGCGACTGAGTCTCCAAGCTTCATGCTTCGGGCGCTTAAGCCTTATATTTATTAAAAACTAATAATGAAAGGATTGGACAGAAATATTTTCATCGAAGGTAAATAAGAATTAGACGAGTTCTGTGATTCAAAAAGCGCACTGAAATCGATTCATCCTTTTGGCAGCTACGATGATGCGTGCAGACAAATATGCAGATCGACAGTGGCTTAAAACACCCCGCTCTTTGTCTTGGGTTTTTAAAAAAGAAACAGAGTTCCTGACGATCATTTCTTTATTTTGAACTAATGTGATGTTCAATTTGAAGTCAGTGTAAACTGTATTACTTTTTCTTAAATATTGATTATGCAGATGGTATAACGAAATAGCCTCCTCAAATCAGCAATAAACTAGTCTAACTCAAAACCATGTAAATGATAAGAAAAAACACTCAACATACTGGAGTTAAACGTTAAAATAAATAAAAGCTTTGAGAAAAATTATTTTAAGTGTTTTTTCACAGTTTTTATTTATTTCCTGTAAATAACATGTTGTCGAAAAAAAACCAGTGTGCTACATTTTTAATAAATAATTATAGCAGTCATTGGAAAGCAATCACTGCTGCAGTGTAGCACGCTTCCAAGTTCAAAGACATCAAATTTGGTGTATCCAACCAGAATATTTTGTTTGGTTTCTCATGTCTTTCAGCTTTAACTTACGTCAACTGATCTAGACTCTGAAAAAACTTTCATTATTAATATTTCAAAAGCTCTATTATTTCCTGTTCTAAAGTCGGTATGAATATTTCAGTACTTAATGTGGACACAATCTTCTCAGGCTTTGGGCATTTTTAGAAAAGTCTCGAAGATAGTTCCATAGCGTTCAATGGAGTGCCATGGAAATACAAATGTTTCAACATTCATACCTTCAGGCTGCAAACAGTTTTCAGAAAAGCTCAGACGTAGAAATAATTTATTTTCAAAAGTTAGTGTTACTCTCAAGGGGATAATATAAGTGTGTGAGTATCAAAATATCTTCAAATAGATTTTATCATTACAATATGCATTTTTTGAATTAAAAAAAAACTAGAACACTCATGTTGAGAGATAAAAAATAAACTTTACTGCTTAAATGTTAATCTATCTCTGGAATTTAAGAGTTTTAAAAAGTGCATGCATTGATTGAGGCTGAGCCAAAATAAGCATAAAAAAGCATTCATTTTATATTAAGTTACAAAATGAAATCCAGTAAAATAGTTTGAAACTTAAGTAAAAATAATTTTCTGGTTTTATCAAAAATGAACCAGATTAACGATTCTCTAAGAATAAAAATATTACTTCTGCTTATATATTTTTATTTTATTTTAGCTATTACTGTTCATAAATGAAAATTTCAAAGCTTTTATAAAATAAAATGTATTCATGTAAACAATCTGGCTAAAAATATCCGGACACGCTATGATATGAGCCCTGAGAGTCCTAAAGTATATATTAATATGATATGATTTATGAACAGTAATAGCTGAAAAGTACATGCATTGATTGAGGCTGAGCCAAAATCAGCACAAAAAAGCATTTATTTTATATTAAGTTAGAAAATGAAATCCAGCAAAATAGT
This sequence comes from Cheiracanthium punctorium, assembly GCA_038373885.1. NCBI lineage: Eukaryota > Metazoa > Arthropoda > Arachnida > Araneae > Cheiracanthiidae > Cheiracanthium > Cheiracanthium punctorium. The sequence goes on along the minus strand of JAWZYV010002631.1, from coordinate 1,174,238 downwards.
TTGAAACTTAAGTAAAAATAATTTTCTGGTTTTATTAAAAATGAACCAGATTAACGACTCTCTAAGAATAAAAATATTACTTCTGCTTATATATTTTTATTTTATTTTAGCTATTACTGTTCATAAATGAAAATTTCAAAGCTTTTATAGAATAAAATGTATTCATGTAAACAATCTGGCTAAAAATATCCGGACACGCTATGATATGAGCCCTGAGACTCCTAAAGTATATATTAATATGATATAAGCCCTCTTTTATGGAACTATGGCAGCCTGCACACATCATTTAAGACTTTCTACCAGTTTTTTCAATCTGAAATGAGTACTTGCTGCGAAAATGGTCGATTTGGTTGGCTTCGTAATCTGCATTTTCTTTCGTTCCAAAGTTGTTCTATAAGATTTACAACGGCACTCTTAGAAATCCTATCCAGTTTTTGAACACCAATTTCTTGAAACCAAATCTGCACGCGCACAAGTATCAGTATGTGACAGGAAAAGTTACACTGATGCAAAAGGATCACGCCTTCCCCGAAGTATTGTCATACAGTTGGGCGATCAACATTCTCTAGAATGTCCACATGCATCTCAGAGTTGCGACCCAATTTGCCAAAACATGTAAAACACCCCCACAACAAGATGCGGTAGCCAACAAACAAGGGCTCGCCGGGTATCCACCAAACCCAGCCGCATCCACAGAAATTTCTCATTGTAAAGCGAGCATAGAACATTTTTCAGCATACCCATAGTCAGCTGAAGGTGAGTTTGGCAACCCTGCGATCGGCTATTCACTTCCTGCGGACGATTTTCGAATCTCTAGGGGCAGCACGACCATGGAAACCCGGGTTTTTCAACTCTCAAAGAATAGTCCTGATATTAGCTCTTACGCCGGAGGAATTTCTGATTGATTTCAGCTGATGAGGATTAAGATTTTAATGCACTATTCTCTCTCTTTTCAGAGTTCAAAAACTGCGTTGACTATTTTTTTTTTTGGTTTGCTCTTCGTTTTACTGTAGTAGTTTTACTGTCTCAATGTATCCATTTCACAATTACATCACTCACAATGCATTTTGGCTTCTGTAGAATGGTGTAGACGAAATTTCACGAACTAATATCCCATTAGGAGACATTTCACTATGCTGCCGCAATCAAAATCACCAAGCTTCTTTTGACTTACATTATCTCACAAACACATAAATATGAACTGACAAACCATTACAAACACATTTGTAACTGTCAGTTACATATCAAATTACGTCACATGTTAGATCCACTTTTTTAGATGAAGGGGGGGTTTCCAGGTATATATATATATATATATACATGTGTGTGTGTGTGTGTGCATGGAAATTAAGCGTTAATGAAAAAATATATATAAATTTGGGAATTTATTACAATAAAAACGCAAAAACAATAGGAAATATTGTAAATATAAAGGTATTCAAAAGTAATATTTAAAAAAGTGAAAGAAATTTTGCATTATCCACACTGCGTTTTATATTTTGGTCAATATTTATTTTAATTAAAACTATTTTTTATCGATTTATTGATATGATCTTTGTTCATTTAAAGCGCTTATTCATTTTTTATGTTACTGAAATGTTATAGATGCTAACAAAATCCCTTTGGATAGTTAAAATATATTTCTACTGGTACCTAATTTAATGGAACATTTTTTTGAATAAAGTTTTTCTAAGATGATAGACACGCAGAAAGATTAATCTAGTTTACACACTTGAAAAAAAAAAAAATTCGAGTGTATACTAAATTTTATGCTTCACTTTCGTTACAAGATTTTAAATTAAATAAAAAAGGCGTTGGCGATTTTTTTTTGTATTGGAGTGATCGATTTTTATGAACATGAATATTTTATACATGTATCGCTACATTAAATTTGACTTACACTTGGGCTGGGATTTAAACCTCTATTGATCATTATTATGGACCAGTTTTATTGACAATTTCATTTTTTAAACCAATAATAAAACTGGAGTCGTTAAACAAACTTGTTTATAATGACGGTCTATAGATTCGACATTGTAAGAGTGGGCATATAATTTCAGATTAAGTGATCTATGAATTTCATACAGAACTGAAATGATGACTTTTTAGTTCATACACAACTGAAATTTATTTTGAAAATTGAAGCCGTTTTATTAATACTTTTATAAGGTGTGAAGTATTTTTTCTCAGGTTAACTACTTTCTGCCCACATTGTTACAATAACATTTGACACTTTCGCTTAAGCCTGAACGAATAAATAAATTCCTAACATCGACTGTATGAAGATTTCATAGCATTAAAAAAATGTATAAAATGAAAATTTTACAATGTAGCTAAATATCATACAGGGATTTTGTGGAAATAGCATATGAATTGAACTATGCATTATTACTAGGGAATGCAATCCCGCACCGTTTTTCTCTTCGCGAGATTTCGAGATTGAGATGGGTTGATCCCGCGGGATTCATATTTCATTCAACTAAAAATTGATTTCGATGGAGAAAAGTAGGAAAAAGTCAGATTGTAAGCTCTATGAAGTTTAACTTTAACAATAATACTTTATCTTGTTTGATAATTAATACAATACCTTACATAAATATGAAAATTAAAGTCATGATATTCAAAATAAAATACTAAGTTATTTAATAGTTGCTGAAAAAGAAGAATGTAAAAAAGACAACGCAAAGAGGCACTCGTCTTCCCAGTCTTCATCTAATTTTGATGGAGAATACAAAGGTGCTTAACAAAAGACTTTGTATGAAACCCTGAGGGAACCATATATTTTTTAGTGGTTAACTAAAGTTCATCTTTAAAGATATCTCTAGAATGGACAGCCATATGGTTGTTAATGGAGGGGGGAAGGACAAGTCAAGGGTTCTGTAAGATACAATATTGTTCCAGAAAGATACAATATTGATTGTTGAAGCACTTCTGCGTTATACCAGTACGTAAATCATAATAATATGGGAGGTAGGGGAGACTAAGGCGCCTACCTGCCAATAGGTATGAGCGTCGAAGATCACTGGTTCTTATTGCTCATCTTATGCAAAACTTTTTGGCCAGTTGATGATCTTGAAAGAGGCGTGAAATTGTAAGAAAAAGATGTATTTTTCAGTTTCAATCCCGCGGGATTACGGTCTTAATCCCGTGGGACTAGTCCCGCAAACATTTGTGCTGGATCCCGATGGATCCCGTTCCCGCGGGATCGGAATTGCATTCCCTAATTATTACTCGTGCATTGAATACAGAAAAATTAAATATGGTTCATGAATATTTACGAACGAAGGCAAAATATTAAGGGGACATAGTACCTTTAAACTTCTAAAAAATCAATTTTTCAAAAGTAATTTTAAAAAATAATTCAGATAGTTAGGAATATATTAAAACAAACCGCATCAAAATCGAACAAAAACTACGCACGCAGCAATTAAAAGTAATATAGCTAACATGGACTTTTCCTATAAACGCAGTGTAAAGAAACTTGATTTTCTCAGTTTCTGATTTTTGCACTTTCCCATAAGATTAAAAAAAAAGTTATGAATGAAAAGTTATGAAATTTTACATATAGGTTGTATGTACATATATTTATTTTCTGAACCTCAGATTTGATAATGGGACCAAAATATTTTATTTTATAACACAATAAATCATAAAAATCTCAATAATTTTAAAATTCTGTCATTCATCATGTTATAAAATAAAATATTTTGGTCCCATTATGAAATCTGAGGTTCAGAGAATAAATATATGTACAATCTATACAATCTATACAATCTATATGTAAAATTTCATAACTTTCCATTCATAACTTTTTTTTAAATCTTGTGGGAAAGTGCAAAAATCAGAAACTGAGAAAATCATGTTTCTTTACACTGCGTTTATAGGAAAAGTCCATGTTAGCTTTATTACTTTTAATTGCTGCGGGTGTAGTTTTTGTTAGATTTTGATGCGGTTTGTTTTAATATATTCCTAACTATCTGAATTATTTTTTTTAATTACTTTTGAAAAATTGATTTTTTAGAAGTTTAAAGGTACTATGTCCCCTTAAGATCTGAGTGCTGTATGGAGGACGCTGTGCAGAAATGCCTTATAATGTAACCTTAGTAATCAAGCTGATAGTGCTAAGTAAAAAAGTATACTTAAAGACCTTTGTGGAGTTACCTACACCAATCCGAACTTCACGGGAATGTATGCTAGTCGTATTATCTAATCATACATTAAGAAATTCGATAACTAAAAAATAATCATTAGGGACACTTATACCAAATGAAGGCTTAGAATCATTCTCAGGTTTTGGTTGTTTGGAAAAATAATCATCCTAAAATACTTTTAAAGGATATATTTTCGATATATGGATATATTAGTCATACTATAAACTGCACCACAGAATTCTGATTTTGGAAATGAATATCGTATATGCGTATTTGACATTTTATACCTGTTAACCAAATAATTAGTGATCCATATGCATGTTGTCCAAATCGTAAATACATTTCATACACATACTAAAGTGGATACAGGTGAATGTCGTTTACACTGAATGGAAGTAATATTGATATTTAAAACTTTATGTGTGGTAATTAATGTTTTTTCAGTCAATTTGGTTGTATCTGTTAGCCATGGTTTTTGAAAATAACTCCAGCTTCAGCTGATTTTACGTGAAAGTAAACGTTTTCTTAGCACCATATTAACAATATTACACCACTTCTCTTGGGTCGTTTCCCCAAGTCCGTGTAGTACTCTTGAATGCCGTATTACGAAAGAACGTTTTCATAAACTGGTTCTTTAAACGTCTTCTAGAGAAGCTCCAAGCGATTTTATAATGTTTCATTAAATTCAAGGTTTCGATTTTTTTTTTTTTTGTGCTAATTCAGCGGCAGACGACTTAGACTTGTAACACAAGACCTTAACCTTACCAAGCTCAACTTTAGCACTGTCCTTTTTATATAAAACGGGAATACTTTCTTAGAAATTCGAGTCCTAAAATGTTTTGTTAAAGTTAGGTTTTAATGATTTTGGATTTACTAGAGAATTTCTTCATTTCTAATTTGTCATCTTAGCAGAACTCTGGAACGAGTAGGTAACCAAATTTTCACTGAAGATGTCACTTCGTAAGGTTATTTTCATCAGTTGATCAAAAGAAAACTGCGCTTTGAATTGCAGTATAAATGTATGATCTAGATCAACTTAAATATGTGTCTAGATCATGCCTCATGGACTATTGCTGCATATTTTAAGTTTTAAGGAGCAAGGGGATTTTAATACAATTCTACACATTGTGTTCTTCTTTCAGCAATATGCCGTAGTAAAAAATTTCAAACTTCAGGTCTGCACATCTTTTTAACTACAAATGTTTATCACTAATATTACATTTAGTCGCAGATGACAATATTAGTTATATATCGACGGATTTTCTTTTAGGATCAATGCCTTCACTCCCTCGATATTTACCTGAGTTCGAACATGATCTTAGGATATGGTTTCGCTGTCATTTGTTTCGTTTTTACTTTCTAAAAGACTATTTCTCACTGTTAAAATTAATAAACTACTACAGATACATTATTTACTTGCAATATAACGCTTCATAATTTGTTGATTTGAACATTTTGGCTTGAAAAGTGCTGTTACGCAATCTTTGAGTCATTTCTAAAAATTTTAGAAAGAATTTTTCAAAATAAATTTTATTTTGCATTCCAATTAAAATAAATTAATGACCGACAATTATTCTATATTTTTTCAAAATTTTTCCTAAAATTCTAACCGAGAAAAAAAAAGAAATTTCGTATCTTTTATCTTAATTTGTGTATGAATCGCAATATTTTAGCTTCAATAACGCACGCTGATATTTTCGCTTAAAAATGTTTTAATATATATACTCCATTTAAAACTTCTTAACTTTATTCGAAATGCCTAAGAATGTATTAACTTTATGTATGAATCGCAATATTTTAGCTTCTATAACGCACGCTGATATTTTCGCTTAAAAATGTTTCAATATATATACTCCATTTAAAACTTCTTAACTTTATTCGAAATGCCTAAGAATGTATTAACTTTATGTATGAATCGCAATATTTCAGATTCTATAACGCACGTTGATATTTTCGCTTAAAATCGTTTTAATAAATATGCTGTAGTTAAAACTTGTTAACTTTATTCGAAATGCCCAAGAATGTATTAACCATTACGGATTTACGTGTTTTCATCCAAACAAAACCTTGAGATAATTTCTATAAATGGTGTGTTAGAATAAAGAAATAAAAATAAATTACCTACTGCTTGCCGCTGCCTTTATAAACGGAAATTCAATTGCTAGGGATAAAAAATAGAATGCCGTTTAAAATGAAATATGATTATGAAAAAAAAAAATTCCTTCTGCAAATACAATGAACACATACATGTAACTTCTCCCACACAACAGAAAATTACACGCCAAACAGAAAACGAACATCTAGCGTTACTTCTAGTTCCTGAAAAAAAATACCTCGTTTGCTGCAGAACAAAAATATTCCCTTTTAATTTTGTAAATCTAACTGCAAGGAATTTCAAATGAATCCTGGAGACACTTTGGGTGAATGCCAATTTTCTTGTTTTCCAGCTCTTATTTTCAATGCATTTTGTGGAGTTGAGAGTTGTTTTTCCTCTTCTTCATAGCTGACATTTTTCTGTTTGCTTTAAAAGCATGTAATATTAAATTTATTTTATACTTGAACGCTTCGGTGCTTGTTGACAGAGAAAACAAAAAGGAATTGGTTAGAGAGTTATTTTCTTCCCCCCTTTTGTCGTGTTTCAAAACTTTTTTTTGTTTGCATATCGGGATAAGTTTAAATTTTAAACGACAACATTATGTTATCTCATTTTACGGCTGACTCGGCATCTTAATTGAATGAGTAAGTTGAAACAGTTCAACTAGGCGAGTTTATTTAAATGAAATAGTTTAAGGCGAATGTCACACTGCGCAAAACGAAAACTTACGATGGAGATTTTATTTGCATGTCAAGATTTTATTGGAGACAGAATAATAAAAGTATAAAATAAAGAAATATGGAGATGGACGCAAAAGTAATTATTTACGAGCTGATCCATTTTGGATTAAGATAGACGCTTGACTATCTAATATATACCTTATTTTGGAATTTGAAAAAAAAAAATTGAAATTTCACAGCGTATACGCTAAAAAGTGTTTTGTTGAATTTAATAAAATTTGCTTGTTTAAACGGTTTGGTAGTTTTATTTTGGTGATGTGACAGGAACTTGTTTAATTCAAATAATGATTCAAAAAAATGCCTTTTTAAATTAAAAAAATCGTTTGGTTAAAATGAGGACCAATCAGGATCTTTCAACAAGCAATTTACGCAAGTCGTAGTGGGCGGTGCGAGGCAGACGGAAGATCAGATTTTTCAAAACTATTTAGTAAAGGCCCCTTTTATTAATATGTTGAACTAAGGGCTATATCAAATCTCCGCCATACTGGACACGATTAAGTTCTAATGCCTGCTGTCTTTGCCAGGAGGTCGTCCCAACTCTGATTTTGTTTCGTGCCCGCAAGTGTTCTAGACTGGTGTACAAATTTCACTGAATGATATTTTTTTTTTATTTCAGCTGACTAATTTTACCGTATTGCAGATATTTAGGAGTACAAAGCCGTTCGCCTGAATAAAGCTATAAATCCCAGACAACCCCCAACAACAACAAATATAACATATAATCCATTGGGAGTTTAAAGAGCTAGTCGAAAGTTTCAGAAGCAAGTCTAATTATTTTACCTATTCATAAAAATTTACATTTTTGTATTGATTATTTTACCTGTATCTACACAGTTTATAACAACACTATGTCATATTTGTCAGGATGTAATAATAGGACGGTTGTAATGTTTGCATTATAATATATATCGTTCATTTTGCGCTCATCGCAAGTGATTTCTTTTATTTTTTCTTTTAATTTTAGATCAAGGTTGCTCGCATACTTCTCCGAAAAATGGTCCCTACTGCTTAATCAGTGTATGTCTTGTTAAAACAAAAATGTTTCGCGTTTCCTCATCGTTCAAATATTTTTTTTTCTAATTTGTTGATATTGTAATTCGCATTTAATCTTAAACAATGCACCGAAACAGATTATCGAGTATGTCTTTGTCCACACATGAAATTAGTGTGAAAACTGCGTTAAAAAGAAACACACGGAATAAGTTTTCTTGACACAGTTTATATTATTATTATTAACAACAGAATTAGGGAAGCAGTCGTATATAAGAAACGTTACTCTCAACATACTACGCATTTTTATTTTCTAGCAAAGAATTATTACCTCGCTTAATTTATCTAATTATGCATTCAGTATGCATGAAAATTGTTTAGCTCATTTAAAACAATTAATTCAGTTGCTATTTGTGTTCATATCTGCTTACATTTACGGCTAACGTCTATTTTGGCTTCTCAATAGAAACACTTCTTTTACCTATATATATATTGGTTGTTTTCATGTGCAATGTTAAAAATTCATTCAAATATTGATATTAAATTATTCTGAATGTGACTACAGAATTGAAAAATGCACTCATCATGGGTTTTGAATAATCTGATTGTCTTACTAAGCTTATCTTGATGCGGAAGGGGGGGGGGCTGTGTGCGTCATAAAATTAAACTTGTAGCTATGTAAAAACACTAAAATAAAGATGTATGTTTTTATGAATAAATAATTAAGTAGTTTTGTCTCTGAATCATTCATTTAACTGTTTGTGGGTTAAAAAAATAACACAGTCAACAAAGTAATTTTGTTAAATAAACCATGAACATACCAGCAAACAAAGACGTTTTCTTTATTCAAACAAATAATTCGGTTGATTTTAACCAAATAAATTATTTAAACAAATATTTTTTTAATTAGCAAAGCATTTGTTTATTTTAACAACAACAGCAACAAAAAAAAAACATTGGTTGAACTGACGAAATATTTTGTTTAAACAACCAAATAGTTTTGCTAATTTACAAAAATTACGCTTGCGATATTTAGGCACCATAAATTTGATTTAACAAAATTTTGTTTGCTTTAACAAAATTTGTTTGCTTTAACAAAATTTTGTTAAATTTGATTTAACAAAATTTTCTTTGATTCAGCAAAACTTTTTTTTTCCGTGTAAGGTATTCAGAAATATAAAGTAGAACATTAGGATTACTCTTAAATGTTTTTTAAGGTGTGCTTTTTACGGTAATACTGTTGTAAAGGTATGAATACCTTTACAAAATTTCAGCGTTGGTTATTCGGAAAATCATTTCGATTTGTTTTTTTTTATGAAAATGAAAGACAATTTTTTAATAGCGAACAAATATTTTATTAATCATTTATTGTACATTCTGGTCCAAAACCTTTTGTCATGTTTTTGGCAGTAGCATGATTCCACACTCCTAAAATGTTCAGTTTTTTTGCTATCGAAAAACTGATTCATTTGATTTCATACCTCCTCACCGTGTAAAAAAAATTCTAGAGACAGGAAAAAGTAATAATCAGACGATGCCAGACATGGATAATGTAGTGGGTGTGGCAGTATATCCCATCCAAGCTGTAGAAGCTTTTGGTGAGTTAACAAACTTATATGAGGTCTCACATTTTCTTGGTGAAACACTACACCTTTTCTATTGATCAAGTCTGGTCTCTTCTGTTTAAATGAATCATTTAATTTGTTGAGCTAGTGACAGCATACTTCAGAATTGGTGGTTGTGTTGTACGGTAGAATCTCAAAAAAAAAAAAATGATTCTTTTGAAATCCCACCAAACAGAAAGCATAATTTTTTTTGATGAATATCGGATTTCGAAGTGCTTTGAGCTGGTTGATCATTTTTACTCCATGACCTCTTGCGCATAAAATTGTTGCAAACAATCCATTTCTCGTTACCAGTGATGATATGCTTCAAAAATGGAACATTTTTTCCAACATTGGAGAATAAAATCACAGACGTGAAAGAGATGACACACATTTCTCTCCCTAAGAACATGAGGAACCCATATGTCAAGCTTTGAGATTAAACTTAGGCGTTTCAATGATCATTAACGGTGAAATTCGATAAATTTAATCTTTAAGCGATCTCACGAGTTGTTTTTGCCGGTTTTCATCAATTAATACCTTTATTGTGTCTTCATGAGCTTCAGTTGTCCTTCCAGAATGTGGTGCGCCATCAACATCAAAATTGCCGGATAAAAATTTTAATACCAGGTTTGGAAATGGCGTTTTCTGAATACATATTTTTCATACACATCGGATTAATGTTTTTTTCTTTCATAAATAATATTTTTACATTTCAGATAATGAAAATGCAAAACATGTTGAAAATTCCGCTTTTCAGTTCCACCATATTTGAAAGTGTACCAACCAAAAACTTCTGCTCAGAATCAATCGAGCATTTCTTAACCCATTTGTGCCTGGATATTTTTGCGACTTTCTGAGATTTTTATTGATAACTGAAATAATAGATAAATTTCTGATGTCAACTTCTTGAAGAAGGGATGATTTCTTTTAAAATCATTATGCATAAAAATCGAAATATCAACATCCTACTGGGTCATGTTAAAATATTTTGTAGAGTTGAGGCTTAATACTCATGAATAAAGGCTAGGAAAAATAAATAACGTTTTCAACTAATAGTGAAAATGCCGTCCCAAAAAAGGGACACTAGGCATAAATGGGTTAAGCAAGCTTGCTATATAAGCTATCAAAATATGTAATAATTACGCGACTTAAATGTGCAGTTGGCTGTGAAAAAATAGCATTAAGTCTTGTGTTCGGAAAAAAACAAAATTACTTTCCGAACAAAACAGTGTCTATTTATTTAACACTGCACCAAACTTTCTCCCCGTTGGTATCTTTTAACGATAATTTATCGATTTATTTAACTTGAAAATCCAACTCATATGGTCCACTACATACACACTAAACATTTTCTTATACTTCTTTTAGAATGTTACAGCCCTAAGAGATATTTATACTTTATGCTATTGCGTGGTCATCGGAAGCTACAAAGATTGTAAAGAATGAATATTATGCATACTGTGTGGAGCATAATATGCGGAAATTTAAAATGAATGCGCAGCAGGAACTGCCTGAAACTAGTATTCGATGACGAAATTATTCCATGATCAGCATTTTGACACAGCATGTGAAATCGAAGTAAATATTTTAACTAATATTCTAAGGAAATAGACAGACAATATCAAAGCACTAAGATCATATGTCTTTATGAGGAAAAACTCTTTCTGACGGTTTAAAGACTAGTGATGCAAACAAGTACGATAATTCACTTGAGTGTTTGGTTATCTGAAATAACATTAGCTATACGATCCAGACAATCCCGTCCAACTAATCCAGTATTAATGTAAAAATAATTATTATCTGCAAGTAATTAAGATGCTTAATGCAAAACTGATACTACTGAAGCTAAAGCTCTTATAGATTAGAAGAGATCGTTATAGCCATGTATGTATATTAAAGGGATAAGTCTAAGTGTCAATCTCATCACGTGGATGCGTCTGATGCTACAAGGTTTGATCAATTGCAGTTTTCTATCGTTTTATTGATGCCATTATAACAATAGGTAGGCAATCTCGAATGTGTACGTCAAGACGTAGGAGCAGTAGGGTTAACAGTGGCATTCATATGCATATGCGAGAGGATATGGAAATTATATAATTTAAAACAGACTTTCTAAAGTTCCAATAAGATAATATTTTAGTCTGCCCTTTTCATAGTCTAAAAACTCTAGTAATAACTTCAGTTTCGTTGGAATGTTCAATTAAAAACTTATGTGGCAGTAATGGATGCTGCTACTATGAGAACTGGAATAGTGAAAATATAATGTAAAAATTATTATTTACTTAAATGGATAAAAATATTATAACGGTTGAGTGTTGTTTTCAGGAGACATAAGAATTATCTTACTGGTGATTTCTTTATAGATGCACAGATAATAAAATCTTATAAACCATAATGCATAATTGTTTTAGTTTTCGTTATCAAATAAATAGAAGTATGTTATATATATATATATATATATATATACAGGGTGAATCTAAACTCTTGGGTAAAACTTTAAGGGGTGATAGGGCACATTATAAGGAATCAGAATCACCTAGCAATGTGGGGTCGCGGCACGTCGTCTTCGTATAGCTGTTAATAATCACTTCGGAAAAAGCGCTGAAGCAACAGTGCACTTGCCGACCATTGTTCATCAGAAACTAATGTATTTTTCTCCGAAAACATAAGAATAAAATGCATAGTTTAAAAAGATTATTTTTTTTCATGGATGAAATTCTTGGAGAAGAGCCTATTGCTTATGAAACTTGCTTAAGAAATTAGACGGACACTTCAATGCTTTCCAAAAGTGATTATTACCGGGTAAGTTAAATCTGCGTTTTACCCCAGATTGCTATGTGATTACGGTTGCTATGTGGTCATCCCTTAAAGTTCTGCCCAAGAGTTTATAGAATCACCATATATATATATATATATTAGAATCAAATGCAATAATACAGAAATAGAAATTTTTGAAATCAGCAAGTTCTCATATTATAGATCTTTATCTGTATGATTTTAATATTCAGCTGAAAATCTCTTGGGTTAACGAATACAAATTTTCTAATATTGGTATTGCATGAACACACACACACACACACACACAATTTAACTTTCTCTAATAAAATAAATGACCTCTCACTAAAAGTTTTGAAAAATAAAATGGCATAACATATATGCTGCGACAGTAAAAACAATTTACAAAATTTGCAGATAAAATCTTTTTTAACCACTGACAAAAAAAGCCAGATTATTAGATTAAAGAGAACTGAACTAAAATATTTCCAACCCAATTTTTTTTTTCGTAGCACTGCTTCATCAAAATTTTCTAAAATCCCTAATGATATAAAACTTATCATATTTAATTCAGCTGCTAAAAAGTTTAATCGTGTTAATCCATGTATTATATTTTTATGCATAGACTGTGAGTATGATTTTACAAAATCCCTAAAATTAATCTATTTGCAGAAAATGTTAAAGTACAGATAAAAAAAAAAAGATTGGGGATTATAAAGAATGACTAATTATAGCTAATGAAAATGTAACAAGCGTTTGAAATACGCGTTACTCGAAAACTGCGTAACGGTCTGTATTTTAAAAGATTTAGTTTAAGAAGCAGATTTCCTTAGAAAAATGCAGAAGTAAGTAAGTTTAGAAAAGGAAATGGTGGTTGAGGCGCAATTTAAGGAAACATAGTTATGTGATATAAAACTGTCAACAGCATCTAATCAATATTTTGTATGCATTAAAGAAAAATTTGTGAAATTACACAGTGATCGCGGAATATAAGGCACATCTTACTGATGATTATTAACGCATACTATGTCCTTTATTTCGGTAATACTTCGATTCTCTTTAATCACTGGTTATAGACACACGTTATGTGGCCACATGTATTAGCCCTTTATCTTGAAGTAGGATATGTAGAACTTCTCGTCAAACCGATGGAAATTCTATATTGATGAATTGAAGACGTGTACGATGTTTTTACAATGAGTGCTAAGTTTAAAATAAAGATATAATTCTCACTACAAATAAGTTACTATATCACATCACATAATATTATATAGTGCTATATTATATTAGGTAATCTAATGTGATATTATAATACTTTTATAGTACATGCTAAGTTTAAACTAAAGATATATTCTGGCTAAAAATAAGTTCTTATATTACATTCCATAATGTTATATAATATTAGGTTATAGTATAGTATAGTACAGTTACTTTGTGTACTTGTTAACAATCCCGTAAAAATGCTATATCGCACTGAAAATTAAAACTGCTTCTTTTTTCCGAGAAAATACGACTTTTAAAAACTACTCTGTACCACAAGAAATAAATTGTTGGAAACCTTAGCCACTGGAAACTAAGATCAGCTTAGAAAAGCTTAAAATTTCTTTTAGGTGAGTTGGCAGCGGAGAAATCAAATTCCTTCATTGAAGCGTAGTGATCACCGGAACTGCACCGAAAACTTTTCGTGATGGTTACAACTGTTCTCACGGTTGGCCTGTTTCCTATCGCCTTCCCAATTATTTTCACTTTTAGGCCAGTTATCGCTGCCAATTAGATCGAACCGTAATTATTAGTCGATAATCTTGTTGCATGGTGCCTTTTCGAGTAATTCCTTCCGACTGCTATATTTAGCTGACAAAGCGTTGTTTTGATTAACTGCGACGGGTTTGGCTGTGAGGGAAACCATTGACTCTTCAAGAACAGGTGATGCTTGAAACAAAATAGCAGATGTTTTTTATCTGAATACATGCATATTGACTTAGTGGATTAGGGTAAGGTACAAACAACGAAGTCTGCATATTAGTACATAGTATTTTATCAGACAAAATAAAGTATATTTTATAAAGATAACTACCTGTAAAAATGTTTCTATGATCTTACGCGTATAATCAGACTAACTTTAAAGCTATTTTCTTCAGAAGTTTGTTGCATCGATTGAACAATTTGGATATCTTTTGAATACTTCAAATTACTTTCAGTGGTTTCTGAGTAGTTTTAAAAAGGATTTAAATATCAGTACATGAACTTCACCAACATTAATTCAAAATATCATATGCAAATTATTAAATAACCGCTTTCGAAGAACGTAGTAAATATGTATTATTAAGTAGAACCACGGGCATATTGAAGAAAAGGGCTGAGGGGGCCCGGGCCCTCTACTAAAATGCAAAGCAATTTAAAAAATGACAGATATTTTAAAACATGTATTTTAACTCTAGTAACAATAAGGTTTAAAATATCGGATCGCACCCCCTAAAACAGAAACCTATATACGCTACTGAGTGGAGCGTAGCATATATTTTGAAAAAATAAGTAATTATTAATAAATATTATGACAAATACAATATTAGGAACCTTGAACAACGGTGTCAAAAATTTATTTAAATAAATATTTACTAGAATCTTCAGGAAACGAAAAACATTCTCAATCAAATATACTTCCAAATCAACCCTATGCATTAAAGAACACATCATAAGAGATTTTGTTACTATTCTGAAAGATAAACAGATCATTTAAAAAAAATTTTAACTGCAAATTGGAAAATTTCATAATATAAGAAATATATATATATATATATATATATAATATAAAACAGTAAAACTTAAGTTGTATGGATATCCTATTTATCTTTCGAGCAAGTGATAGCACATAGCAAAAAGAACGATTAAAAAAAGAATAAAAATGGAAACAATGGGCTACAGATATTGTAAGAAAACAGAGCTATCAAAACTAAAAATAATTGTTAGGATCTATATAACCAGTGATATCTCTGTCTATATAACCAGTGAACTAAGCCTAACAACAAGAGCCCATACAAATCAAAGATGTGGAAGTAGTTATTGAAAATTGAAATATAAAACTCCTTATGAAGTGCCACCACGTTAATATTTCAGTTTAATAGAATAACAAAAATAGTTACATTTCTGCTCGTTACATGACAAAGAGAGTCATAAAATTAATCCACGGGTACGACTCTAGCTAATAAAGGGGAAAAAAAAACGTGGTAAAGATCCAAACATGGAGAAAAAAGATCAGAGATAATACCTATACTCGAAAAATGTGATGCCGATATAGAATTTTAAGTGACAAAAATAAGCAGCAAGTTCCAAGCAGTAAAAAAGAGAGAAAAACTAAACAAGATGATACTGTAGTCAGAAACAATGTAGTTAAAGAGAGAGAATATAACAAAAAGAGTAAATGGGGGGAGTGTAAAGTACAAAAAAACTGATATAGCGAACGAATGAGCAACAAAGTACAGGATTAAATAAAGAGTACAAAAGGAATATAAATAAAAATAAACAAATAATGAAAATATTCAATTTAAAAAATGTATAATACTGTTTTCGTTATATGAAATTAAGTAAAAGAATAATAAAATTAATAATAATAATAGTAATAGTAGGTAATAATAATAATAATAGCAATAACAGGTGATAAAAAATATTATTATTTATATATAGTTAATTGATTAATTAGTGCGTATACAACTCGATAATATATTTGTAACAATGTTTATATCTGCTATTTGCGATATGGCTTATGTCTGGATCAGTGAGTAAAATTGAAAAAAAAAAAAGAAAAAAACACCCCGGAAAGAAAAACGTACCAGTGATCAACAAATCTTCATTTTTTTTGTATAAAATATATAAATATATATTTTATAGTAATATATACATAGTTGGTTTTTTTTTTCAAATTTGAATAGACTATTTTTAAACATCAGCAAATAAAAGTCAAAAGACCAAAAGACACTTCGTTATTATGAGACTATCAGAGCAAGATAACTCTCTAATAATATAAATATATGTTTATACATAATGAAGGTTGCAAAAAACTTATTCAAAAAACTAAAGTCAAAGGAAACATTAAGGCTTTCTCAGTTGTTTAGATACATTTTAGGAATTTTAGGAATTTCTGTGCTATTTAGGAGACACATTTAAGTATATTTACATAGTTATGATGCTATGCGTGCTGACAGATGATCATTGTATGGCATGCCCTAGTTACTATTTTTATCCAGCTCTGCAAATTGTCAATAATTAGATGCGAAAGTTCCGAGACGCATATTAAGTATTAGAGTTGAGTCTTCTTTAAAACTCTAGACATATCTGTAATCTTTTGTTAAAATTTTGACATTTCATGTTTTTTTTCAGCATTATTGCGTTATATTTTGTGAACATCATTCGCATTTTCAATATTAATAAGACATGTCATAGTATAAATATAAGCTTATCTCTTTATGAAACATTCCATACATACGTTGTTATTTTGATTTTTATTGATAATATTATTTTAGCCTTTTACGCAGTTTTTCGCAATCCATAAAATGTAAATTTTATATATTTAAAATGATAAGAGTACCCCATTTATTTTGTTGTACATAAAATGCTGATCTTTCTGAAATTTCTGATAAACATAATATGAAATATGTAGCAGCTGTTAAACTATATACATCGCTCACTCTCTCTCTCGCTCGCCTTATATATGAAAGTTTTATTAAAATATAAATTAATAAGCAGTTTTTAAATATTTTCGAATTTCACATAGTTTAATAAGTACTAGTTAAATATTCTCACAATAGTATTTTTCTTTTTTATTTAAAGATCGCCATTAAAAAATTATTATTATTATTTTTCCACAACAATATCGTTTACAGTGAGAATATATATCATCGCCAGAAACATCTGTTAAAAAATAAAAATAAAAGTAACATGATTTATGTACATACATTTCTACTTTAGCTGAAAATGAAATGTTTTGAATAGTTAGAATTCCTCTGCATGTTAGCAACTTGATGCTTTTTTTCACCAAATTTTATATCTCAACTTAGAGATGTTACTTTATTCCAAGAAAATATAATTCATTTACTTACAAGTATTTCGCGTATCAACAAACTCTACTGAATTTGAAAATATGGTGTGATATGGAAAATACATATGGCATTCTCAATAAAACGATATCGTTTAAAATGCAGAATTTGCTGCTTAGGAAATTGGAAACATTATTTAAAGAATAAATAAATAAAATAAATTCTGTATTTCTTGTTCCATGGAGTTCTTGAAAACAGTAGAAGTATTTGACTGCAGAATGTCTATGCAAAAGTTCTTAAAAGATTTTTAAACATATCTGCTGTATTTTAACTATCGTATGACTTAAAATACAATTACTCATAAGCATACAGAGGAGTGAATTCTTTATCATAGGAAGATATTTTAGAAAGTACCCTCGAATGGTTTAAAATATTCTTAAAACAATTAAAAAAACAACTTTCTGGAAGGTTCTGGACTATTGTTAAGTTGAAAAAATTATATGTTACTAAAAAAGTGTGCAAGAAAAATGAATAACTTAAGTTGTTACAGGAAAAAGGAAAACTTAGAAATGAATTGGCGAACCTGGTAGCAAAAAAATTTATATTTCCTCCTGGGTAGAATCATACTAGAGAAGTTAATAAAATCAGAAGAAAAGTTTCAATTAGTCATCATACACTACTCATGCAAAATATGTTACAGAATACATTAGGTTTCATCTCAGAGGTGGAACAACTCCGTAACAGATGTTAAGAGATATTAATTATTTATTTTGACTTTTGGATAAAAGAGGAATGAGATGCCATTGAGGCGTGAAATTTATCGGAATTACTCTTGAAAGTTTCTGACAGTTGGAAGAGAAGGTTATGCTCTGCTTCATAGCTTTCTAGTTTAAGCCTTTAATTCTCTATTTTTGAATACCTCTGTTTAATTTAAAAATTAATGTTTAAAATTCCATTTTCTCGAGAGAATGTATAATTAATATTTTGATATCTTGAAACAAAAATGTAATAGGCTTAGTTTATGCTTATCTAAGCAAGATATTAAATTTTAAATTTTTCTTTTTTTTTTTCGTAAGTAAAAATAAATAAGGTTTCATTGATAACTGGAAGCATTCACCTGATATTGTATATATATATATATATCAGGTGTATTCTTTCAGTTATTCAGGGTTGAAACTGGTCTTGCAGTTTTAGGCCTGAAGGTAGCCTGAAGGTTTTATTTTTTTTTAATTTTTTTTTTTTTTTTAATTCTCTTACGATATTCGATCACACTAAAAGACTTGCATGCATTATAAACGATCCCCTAAAGTACATTAGGTAAGTCATTGTATTTATTACATATAGTTTTAATGATACGAAATAGTGTACTCAAAATATTAAAAACATTAATTTTCTGCATTGATCACAATGCATAAAATCTAAATTTTCAAATCGTATACAGTCCGTGTATAATATAATATAATTAAATATATTCGTGCAAATACTATGGACGTGAAAAGACCATTGCTGGATAAATGCGGGAGATTTGTCAGAATGATAAAACATATTTCTCGTTTGAACCCGTGAACTGTCATAAAGCGATTTCTTAGAAATGTATTTTAGAATTTCGTATAGTGAAAATATTATATTCCTTGATTAAATGATAACTATAAAAAATATACATATGTTTTATTGCTAAAATATGTTTGAATCCTTTTCATCAGAATAATCCTGTGAACAACACCTCGCATACTTACGAAAGCGAATTCAGGCAGAGAGACTGGAGAAGCGACAATACTTCCTCCTGCAGTGGATTCATGTTAAACATGTACCATATTTGCAGACAGAATTTAAGAATGCTGCACTTTTTGACAATCTCTTTTAGATAAACAACATCAGCCACCAAATCTTTGAAAAAATTATTACTGAGTTAAAAATTGTGTAATTTTTCAATGTGTTTTAAGTTTTATCGCAAATTTGATTAAATTTTTGAACCACACGATTAATGTGCTTTTTTTCGTCTTAGCTATATTTATAAATATAGATGCACACTCTGATAAAGTATTTGAGTATATGCGAAATTGCTTGTTTACGGCATAGAATATTTATTTAGTTTTGGAAAAACTCACACCTCGACAGGAATATGAAAAACTATTATGCACAACCGTATACAAAGTTTATTATAAAGATATTTTATTAAATAAAGCATCGTATGAAGTTAGTCTGTTTCTCGAAAACATTTTTGAGAGGCTATACACATACAATAAAAATTTAAAACGTCTATTTATTTTTTCTCAGAGAAATTACTGAACTTCGAATATAACAGAACTTAAACAGTAAAATATCGATAAAAATAAATTTATAATTATGTATTTATAATTTTAAAGCATAAAATTGTTATCAAATTTTAGTATATTTCGTACCGATCAGAAAAAAAAATGAAACACAACACATCTCCTTCAGCACAACTTGCTGAAGAAATCATCATTCAACCAAAGCATATTTTTCAAAAGGCACTTCTCTTATCTAAATTATGGAAACGACTACTGCATCAGGCCCGACTCGCAATATAACGTCGAATGATAACGACCCTCAAAATATCGATAGCTTGAAAAGGAAGCGAAAAGTTCTGCGCTTCATATCAGGTTCATTACATTAAACCACTCGTCGCCTGCCGTGTGCATATTCGGAAAGGTTTCACGCGCGTTTTAACTCAAAACCATTATAAACAAAATGGCTAATGAGTCTCGTAATTAAATGAATAAAACGCAACGTCGCCGTGCGGCTATTAGGTTAAGATAGAAAGCCTCGTTTAAGAGCAAGTCCCCGACCTATTCTGTACCTTTTATTTGCAAATCTTCAGCGTTTAGCTGCCCATTTGGAGCTGCGTTTAACGCCGGAGTCCATTAAGGAAGGGCTAACTTGCAACGAGTTTTAAGTTGTTCAAAGAATTTTAGTACAACTGTTTGGACACCAGCAAATGTAGGAGTCTGGGTAATGGAAGGCTGAGGGCGTGGTTTTCGCATGTAATTAGGGCAGATTCCTTTAATTGATCGAGGAGGACTAAATTTGAAATTAAGGTCTTTTTCAGTCTGACGATGACTAAATTTGAAATTAAGATCTTTTTCAGCCTGACGATTGGGTAATGTTTGTTTCTTGAAATAGGAAATATGCGAATTATTAGACAGGTTACGTACGAATGCAAAATATGGTGATGAGATAGTTTGTCAAATTTTAATGATAATTACTTTGCAATTACATCTATAAATATGCACTATATAGAAATTATCCCGATAATTTCTATATAAATCGTCTTGATTCAATGCCACAATTAAAAATGGAACAAAATTAGACAAGCTATTAACGTTTAAAAATGGGAACATAATTACTTCAGGAGTTTCAAAACAATGAAACGACATTGTCTCAGAATTTTTCCTTTAATTGAAAAGGAAAATAAAGGTAAACAATTATTTCATGGAAAATATTTTTTTTCTTTTTTTTTAAATGCACAAGATCCCAGATATTGTGCTTCAAATGATGTTATTACAAAAATTTGATTTGTAGGAAAAGCTTTTGTATGATTCCCTTTTGGTATTTTTTTGGACAAATAAATATGAGTCATATATTTTAATATGCTACTTTTTATCTTCTTTTAATCAAGGATATATATTCTTGCATTCTATATTTATGGATTTTGAATAATTAGACTTTCTGATGATATTTACATCATGAACAAAATGCAAACAATGACTTGTTATTGCTATATCGTGTAATTTATCGCGCCTGAAAAAGTCATCAATAACAACAGCGTAATCAAAGAATGATACTAGAGCTGTTCCAAATCTGAATCTTCACAGTGACAGTTGTAGAAAACATTGCAACAAAGTCTGTACTTCGAGCATATCTATACTTTTTACTTCCTTGTACGTAGTATAAGGAAGTAATGTGATCCCGAAAAATTTTGGAGGCCAAATTTCGACAAAAAAAACGATTTTGACTACCTCTAAATTTAATTTTAAGAATTTTTTCGATGCATCTCATCGTAGGCTAGCATGCACGATCATATCAACGCGTCTGCAACTCATTTTGACCAGCGGCGAGTCTATTGTGGTCAGTTTTTCCATGCCGTCTGTCGTCTGTACGAACGTACGTATGTTCGTACGTACGTACGTACGTATGTATGTAACTCGCATATCTCAAAAACTATTGGTCGTAGAATGTTGAGATTTGATATTTAGTATTGTTCTATGATCTAGTTGTGCACCTCCCCTTTTGGTCGCAATCGAATGTATAGTTTATGTACAGGACCGCCCAAAAGATTTGAAATACATTACGCTCTATGGGCCGAAATTCATTAAACTCGCATATCTCAAAAACTATTAGACGTAGAATGTTGAAACTTTATATTTAGGATTGTTGTAACATCTAGTTGTGCACCTCCCCTTTCGGTTCCATTCGACTGGATAGTTTATCTACAGGACCGCCCAAAACATTCGAAATACATCACGCTCAATGGGCCGAAATTCATTAAACTCGCATATCTCAAAAACTATTAGACGTAGAATGTTGAAACTTTATATTTAGGATTGTTGTAACATCTAGTTGTGCACCTCCCCTTTCGGTTCCATTCGACTGGATAGTTTATCTACAGAACCGCCTAAAAGATTCGAAATACATTACGCTCTATGGGCCGACATTCATCAAAGCGTTTTTTAGAGGTTTTGGGCTATTTCAAACGACTCAGGAGTGATATATGCTGTAAAGTGTTAGAAAATGAATTTATCCATTAAAAAAAGTGTCTTTATCATTTACAGTTCTGCTACAGGAACACTCAAAAGATTTTCAATACATTACGGTCAATGGCAATTTTAGGGGCATTCATCCATTTCAAGCACAATACCGTCGTACAACATAAGTTAGGTAATGGTCGGACCACGGTCACGTGCCTCCCTCAAGAACTATGCCAAAAGTCGCCAAGCTTGGCGACTTTTGGTGTACGTGTGTGCATATTTAACTCTCAAATCTCAAAAACTATTATGAAATTTCATATGTAATTTTGTTGTAACATCTAGTTGTGCATCTCGATTTTTGGTTCCAATCTACTGGAGTTTCTTTACAGGACCACCAAAAAGAATTTCAGTACTTTAATGTCTATGGACATCTTCAATATAATACAATTGTAGTCAGTCATTGTTTGGTATATGCCCAAAATCTCGCCGTCTGTCCTCGAACTTGGCGAGTTTTTCCGAAATATCGCCAAATTTGGTGATAGTCAGTCATTTGGTCCATGCCCAAAGAATCGCCATTTGTCATCGTTCTTGGCGATTTTTGGCGAAATATCGCCAAATTTGGCGATAATCTGTCATTGTTGGTCCATGCTTAAAATCTCGCCAAATGTCGTCGACATTGACGAGTTTCGCCGAAATATCGCCAAATTTGGCGCCAAAAATTATTTCGTATTTTGTATAACTCTAAAACTTTAACCCGTACAATTTTGAACTTTTGTATTTAGAACAATATTATAATATCTAACTGTTTTCAATATTTTTTTTGACAGCAATCGACAGGGAATTTATTTACAGGGTGAGCCAAATGACTTTAAATACATTAAGGTGTATGGATGCATTAAATTAATTGAAAGTCAGTGGTCAATGACTACTTTGGCTATCCCCAAAATCTCGCAAACTATCTCAAGTTTGTCGGCTTTTGGTGAAATATCGCCAAATAAAGTGTCAGAAGGAAATCTTTCAAATTGAACTCAGCTTGGCGATATCGAAATATTTGGCTAGAAATCGCTATACCTTACTATTATTGATATTTTATCTCTTTAAAACAAATAAGTTTAGAGGAAGTGCGTAAAAAAACATTTTTGAATTAATAGACGTGCAAGGAAGTCATGTGTTGGACACATCAGATTTTTTGAAATATGCGTCCACTCGTATTGAGGGAAAGGTATAAAACAGATCCTGCGAAAGGAAATTTTTCTCTCATAATCAGCACTTTTATAAAGAAATGCTCTTACATCATGGGTAATCAACGTTTTGGATCGTCCTGCCCATAGCATGTGAAAGTGTAACTCGTACTGAAATGCAGTCTACAAACATAGTATGCATTTTGTATCTCCCCATTAGAACACTAAGACACAGTCGATAGCAATATATTTTTTAAGGTAAAAACTAAGTCTCATGTACTCAAAAGTTGGCAACCCCTGTAAGATGGATTGTAAGCGTGATATTTTGACATTTTATGCGAAATATCACTTCTCTGCTATATTTAAAATTTATTTCTTTAGTGGAATTGTATCTATTTGTAACGACTAAAATCTTTAACCAAAAATGAATTTATTTAAAACCCAAATGCCAACCTTGTATTGCAAAATAGGGAGTAATAGCGTAGATCAAGAATCGTGTTTCAGATAGAGTATATTTACGTTATTATCGATGTCTGTTATAAGGAGAATTGCTGTATCTGAATACAATCGCTTTCGATTTTTCTATTCTTCAATAATGCACTGATTTCAATGTTTAGTAGTGAATGATAATTTTACATGATTTTGAAAAATGCATATAGGCTAAGCTGTAGAACCCTACTCTAATAGCAGTCCTCTCATAACTTCATACGTATTTTAATGACTAATATATTTAACACAAACATTAGGTTCAGGTAATCATGAATTCTCCAGTGAAGAATGAAATAGAGGCTATCATAAACTATCAATTTCTATAACATGCGTTAAAGTTATAATAAACGCATGAAACCTAATTCGAATCAGCACATTATATCTTTCTATTACACACTGTTCAATAACTGTTCCTTTTTTTTTAATGGAAAAGAAGTTTGTGCATTTTTTTAAAATTTCAATTTTGCATGCAGTTAATCTGCAAATCCAGTTACATTCATCAATTTTGGCTCATAAAGGACATCGATAAACGATTACAGAATTACGGATACATTAAAATTTCTCTTTATCACTGGAGAAATATTTTCTGTTTAATTTTATTGAGAAAATATTTTTGAACTATATGGTAAGAAAATTATTTATTTATTTATGCCCTATGTGTAAAATGTAGTTGCAAATAAATAAGTTATATTCAAGTAAAAAATGTATATTTTAGTGTGTTCGTAAAACAAAAACTCAGTATTTAGCAGTTTATGCTTACCATTTTTTTTTTTAAACTGAACTTTAAACAAAGTCTCATGTTATTTATTTACAATGATGGCAGTGAAATATCTAATGAAATATTTTACTTCAACATCTTTACAAAAATTTAATATTATAATAAAAAAATTGTCAGCATTGAGGTATGCTTATAAAATATATTAAAATGCCACTTTCACCTTATACAAAAAAAATTGCGCATGGAGAGACTTTAAAATTTGTTTGAAGAAATTTAATCTCTTTTGAAAAAAAAATGAATTATGAAAGACTTTTCGTCAGAAATTGCATTTTCTTTTCTTAAAAACACTGTTGTCAGAACAGCACCCCAGCAGTAAACAATATAAATTTGTTTTCTGAGTAAAAGAAACTTCGTACCTGTTCTTAACAAAATATAATAAACTGTGAACTGGATTGTGTCCAAGATCGAGTGTTTGGATAAAATATTCAAAAATTATAGAGAGAATAAGGGAGTTTTTTCTCGCTGAATAATTATACACTACTTTTAAAGATATCGAAAATATAATGATTGGTGTAGATATTGATTTTCACACAAAAGCGCTTGAACGAGTGAAAATTTTAGCACATTTTATGAGATTTGTTAATTTATATTAAGAAAAATACTAAAAATCAAATTCTCTCATTTTGTATAAGTTTTCTTAAATTAGACAATAGAATTCGATAAAAAAACTAACATATTCGCAGTCCTCATAATTCTACCATTTGAGAACAGATTGCAAAACCAGGCGCAGTTGTAAGTAGATATCTGTAAAGTAGATATTTGCAACAATGCTTTCTTTTTTTTCATAAGCATGTATTTTTTCTCCTTCATTCTTTATGTAATTAGACATACTCATCTTAATAATTGATATTTAATTTGAGGAGTTTTTCACAGTAAAGGATTACCTCTACAGGCTCCCTACGGGATCTGTTTCGATTGTTTAAGTTAAGGTGATTATGTCTCTATTTTATGAAGAAACGTACAATGGTTTTAGTAGGCTCATTTATTAAGGAGGAAGTTGGCTTGGAGCGCGAATAAACCCTTTAGATTACTTCCTGAAAATTTCAGCTATTTTTTCCTCTGATGCAGTTTATCAGATATTTTAATTGATTCGTATTTTTCTATTCTAAATCAAATATTATTTCAGCATTTTTAAATATAAATTATTCTCTTATTGCTTTGAAAAGAGGTAGTTTTGCTGTGCCTATTGGTACAATATTTTCATTTAGCCGAAGGCGTCAGTCTATTTCTAAAAAGAACGTTTCTGCCTTTCGTTTTCATGTCCCTGATATATATTACTTAGCGTTTATTTCTGATTAAAAATATTTTATTTTCAATCGTATGCATTTGATCATATAAGGTAGGCAAATCTAATAAAAAACATTGGCTTTCATTTTGGGTTACAGTTAGTTGCTACATTTCTGTTTCATAATTTTGACTCATCTGGCTTTTAAATTTGATATCGCTACTGCACTCCGACGTCTGTCAAACACGGAAATGCTGTTTGGGTCCATTTAATGCTCTTCCCACGGTCCTCGCCAATTTGTCTTCCTGGGCAACTCGCGTTTTCTTCGGGACTTCAATTTGGAAGGACGTTAATTACTGCCCCTTGTGATGCCGACATCGCATATTGGTTCTTGACAGTAACATATGACCCCTGTCCTGTATTTTACCCGATGCATGTTATATACAATCCCCCAAATCCGCTCAATTCATTTCGGTTATTTGTGGTTTATGATAGAAGATTTGCTAATTCTTATTCAATACGTTAAAAAGGAATTTCTTTTGCAGCTGCTACCTTTCGAAGAGACTGTTATTTTGTTGCTAAAGCCAGCAATTTTTTCACGCTTGGATAATGACGACTTTGACACGTTTTGGTAACCTTTTTAAATTTCTGCGCCTGATTTTTTTTTTTTTTTGTAAAATTAATACATTGTTTTATTCTTAACCACTCCTGATGTGCGCGCCTATTTTTTGTTCAGTGGCGTATTTTTTGTCAGCGCTGCATGACCAAGTTTGTTGTCTAGATCTAATTGTTTCCCTCATAAAAAAACTTCACTTTAGCTCGGGATTTTGCAACTGGTTGGCCGCAAAATTCGCAGTCCATCCCCGGCCCCTTGTCATCCCATAACTTAGTAAGACGTTGGCCGGTCTTCAATCAAATCAAGTTATGTCGACTTGTTGGAAAATTTCTCTGAGTTATTGCTGATTACACATGCATAGATAGAATACAACCTCATCTTCTAAACCTTGTCTACCTCTTCAACAGCCCATCAGTTAAAGCTTGCATAATCTTTGTGACACCCCTTACCTTGCCGCATGGCACCATTACGTACTAATAATTAATTAATAATTATTTTGCTTTTTTTTAAATAAAAGCCGTTCAAAGTCATTATTTTCTCTCATGTATTGCTCCGTGCCGTGCTATTATAAGGCATCTGTCTTTAGAATACTAATTACGACCACACTGAAGTAACTTAAGGTTGTAACTTACCGCAGCCGCTCCACAATCCCGTTTTATGAATGAAAAAGCAAATTATAAAGATTTTTCTACAGCAAAAATAAATGGTAAGAAAGAAATATTTCTATTTTTTTAAAGGTTTCAGAATACAGCTGTCTGCTGATTCATTCATATCTCTAATTAGAAACTGTATAAAATACAACAAAGAAATCGTTCTTCTACTTATAAATACATTTTTTTTTTTACAATACTAAAAAAAGAAAAAAAGAAAAAGTCCAAGCTAAACACAAATGAAAAATTAAACTCGCTTTCCACAACTAACAAAAAAGTATAAATTGAGTAAAGCAGAAATAACAACAAGATCATATGGCGAGAAATTTTAATATCTGTTATGTGTTGGTGGATTAAAAAACACCAAATGTTATATTACTTATGAAATAATTAAAAATTTATTAAAAATTATCAAACATAAAAATGTACTAATCGTCAGTAAGTGATTTTTGTGTGGAAAATATTCGCCCTTCATCAGCTACAAAATGTTTATGCCAGCTACAAGAGCTGCAGAGTGAGAACTGTAAAAGTGAATTGTGAAAGAGCAAATCGGAAAATTTTTCCCTTTCGAAAGATGTTTTCAGTTCTTCTACTACTTTTGCGGTTGGTAAAACCTTATTGTAGCTGAAATGTTAGAAGGAAATATGGAAATTACTATGCCGAAATAAGGGTTAGTATGAAATCTAACCAATAAAATTTCCGTGATGTCTCTGAGTGTCAAACCGTCCATTCATATCATCTGACTCATGGAACCATTGGATCAGTAGCAATAATAATTTCCCGAACATTAACAATATGATCATATTTGCATTGCAGTTTTATTTCTTTTAACAGCTCTCAGCTGGAAAAACCAATTTTATTTTAAAATATTAGTTTTTTCTCCTTTAACAATTATATATTTTTCCTCGATATGTGTATTTAGATGCGTCTGAAAAACATTATAGTGTACTGAAAAATACTCTTTTTATCTATGGCTATGGTTAAATTTGTTTTTATACGAATTCCACATAACCTAAAAAAATAGACAAAAGAATAATATGATATGCGAACTGTTAAATGACAGAAAAGGGAAGATAAAGAACTTGCGAGTGTGTTCAAAAAGATAATTGTTTAAATTATTTTTAAAAATCAGTAGAAATAAAAACTAAACCTAGTTCATTTTTTTTTCATAAAGGGTACATAATTCTAAAATATTGATTAAAATGGAAGAAATGGTCGTGATTCAAACAGTATAAAACTGTTTCATAATGCTTTAAAAATCTTGAAAAAAAATCTTGGTCTTCTATGACTGAACAGAAGTTAAAGATAAATAAACCTTGCTCTTGTATCACTGAACAGAAGTATCAAGTTGCATGAAAACAAGAACTCAGGAATTAAGGTAAGTCATCCAATACAAATCTGATTGGCCTGTCAAAAATGATTGATTAATACATTTTTCAGCCTTTGCTGTTCTGCTAACTCATGGAATAGGAATCAACCGCATTCAACATGTAATGAGTGGTTCTGAACAGTTGATCCATAAACTGAGACTTATGAAGTGGAATAATTCATTTATTACTTCTTTGTTAGGGACTCATAACGATATATCATTTTATGCTGAATCATCTAACGCAAAACTCATAACTCAGTTCCTTATAGTTAAGAGTGACATATGCTTAAAGAAAGCAAAACTATTAAGACCCAAACTCGAAAATATTTTGAGGAATATTTATTACGTGAGAGTGAAAGGAACAGTAATCTTATAAATAAAAATGAAATTCTGTTTGTTTGTTTGTTTATTTGTTTGTTTGTTTGTTTGTTTGTTTGTTTGTTTGTGGATTTGATTCGTATACAAATCCACAAAAATGGACCTATCGGCCTGAAATTTAGTACAGATATGTAAAATAATATAGAATAACTCATAGTCCACTTTAAAACTTTGAAAGTCCACCCGTTCCCGGAATTTAAGAGATTTTTTATGCTCTTCACGCAAAAATCTTTCCGTAATTGTAACCCCTGTAGTGAAAAAAGTGTGAAATAAGGATCGTGGTTGCCATATGTGGCGATTTTGCCGAATAAAATGTCGTTCGTATACAAATCCACAAAAATGAACCTATCGGCCTGAAATTTAGCACAGATATGTAAAATAATATAGAATAAATCGTAGTCCACTTTAAAACTTTGAAAGTCCACCCGTTCCCGGAATTTAAGAGATTTTTTATGCTATTCACGCAAAAAGCTTTCCGTAATTGTAACCCCTGTAGTGAAAAAAGTGTGAAATAAGGATCGTGGTTGCCATGTGTGGCGATTTTGCCGAATAAAATGTTTTAAATTCTCAAAGTAAAAATAAAAGAATAATAATGATCTTTTTTTGTTAGTTTATATTCGTAAGGTTATTTTTTTTAAATTATAATATCGTGTGCATGGGAAATCAGAGCAGGAATGTAATGCTTTACACGCAAAACAATAAGAATTGAAGATTTCCGAGGCTAATAGGTAAATTATTTTAGTTTGGCGAAAAAATAAAATGGCTCAAATGCCGATTTTGTGAAAGTGAGTTCTAGCGGTTTGCACAGATTTCAGCTTGGCGCAATTTATTGAGAGCTTAAGGAAATAGATTTTTGAAAACAAGTGCAAACGTTTTATTAGAATACAGCGTTAAATTTTAATGATCCGTGAAGAAATAATGCAGTTATTAAGGGATTTCAATTGATCTATCTCCAGAATTCTCGCCAATTGAGTACATTGATTTAAGTTGGGGGAATTCCGCCAAATTTCAGAAAATTGAAATCTTCTCATTTAGTACATCGGAGTAATGAGGAATAAAACACGTTATAGTTGATAATTTTAAAAAATTCGGCTGTATTAAGGGATTCAACTTTTCAAATAAAGGCTTGCTTTACTTTTTCGCGGTCGAACCATTTCTATATTATTGCTGCTAAGTCAATGCTTCGAATGATTTCCTGAAAAAACGCTTGCAAAAAGGCGTATGTTGGAACTTTGGCGAGGCTTAGATTTGAAACTGGATTTTATTTGAGACTGGGATATATAATGACACTGGTTATAGATAAAAATGAATGTTGGTATGAGTGTATGAGGTTGAGAAACTCCAGCACCGTTGCACCATGAAATTTGGTTCACCTAAGTCTTTTATCATGGAGAAGCTTTTTATGCTATCCGTTTTCCTCTAACTTGCCACCAGGTGGCGCAGCAGAACGTCGAAGTCTATTCCGTTTAGCCGTTTGCTATGCGAATATCGTCCAACCGATTTCGATGAAATTTGGTACACGCGAATATTAGAACACGGAGAATATTTTTCACTATCCATTTTGCTGTAACTTGCCGCTAAATGGCGCTGCAAAGCATCAACTTCTATACCGTTCGACCGATCGGCATAAAATTTTTTATACTTACACATTTGAGCACGAAGAATATATTCTAACTGCGTTCCTTTTGATGTTACTCACCACTAGATGACACTGCAATGCATTATTATTTTAAGTCGCCACTAGATGACGCTGCAGCAGGCCAAATTCTTGACCATTCAAACGGTCGCTATGAAAATCAGTATACATAGCTATTTGAACAATGAGAATATTTTGGCGTTATCCATTTTGCTATAACTCGCCACTTGACGGCGCTGTAGCAAATCATTACTTTAATTAACTACTAGATGGCCCTGCAGTGTATCAATTCTTGACTGTGCAAAGGATCGTTATGAAAATTGGTATACATAGATAGTTGAACACGGTCGCTATGAAAATCAGTATACATAGCTATTTGAACAATGAGAATATTTTGGCGTTATCCATTTTGCTATAACTCGCCACTTGACGGCGCTGTAGCAAATCATTACTTTATTGAACCACTGGATGGCCCTGCAGTGTATCACTTCTTGACTGTGCAAATGATCGCTATGAAAATAGGTATACATAGATATTTGAAAACGGGGAAGAGTTTGGCGCTCTCCATTTTCCTATAACTTGCCACTAGATGTCGCGTCAACACATGAACTTCAGGACTGTCCAGCCGATAGTCATGAAAATTCGTATACATCGATATCTGAATGCGAAAAATATTTTCTCCGTATCCGTTTTGCTAAAACTCGCCACTAGATTGCGCTACGCCGCATGGCCTTCTGCACCGTACAAACGATTGCCTTGCAATTCGGTATGCATGATTATTGGACACAATATAACGCGATATCCACTTTGCTATATCTGTTTATTACAATGAATAGTAATCACCACAAATCGTAATATCAAAAAGTCCATTCATTCCCGTGCGAAGAACGGGTACTTCAGCTAGTATTTAAATAAAATACTCAAAAATGGAAGATGGAAATTTTTTGGCATTTGTAATGTAAGAATAATTTTATTAATTGCTATGAGTGTTAACGAAAAATTTTCTCTCGACTTATTCACTAGTTCTAAGAGTTTCGAAAAAATAGTAATTCTTATAATAAAGCCATAAAACCTATTTTATTGCTGCACTTGTAATCCCAGATAAGTATGTTGGGGTTTTCGAAAATTATTTTTGAAATACTTAAATACAAACATCATGAAATATTGCACGACTATAATGTTTTACAATTCACTATGGACAAAAACAACATAAATAAAATTTGTTCATTGCGAAACTTATTACAAAATTACAATTCTATGCTTCAAATTTTAATATTCTGATTAAATAAAATAGATTTCAGATAAACATTTAATATGAAGATAAATGGTACTAGTGAATATGCTATAACTTTATAATTTCGAGTCAACAAGCTATTAATTTATTATTTACAATTCTGAATTTCGTAAATGTAGGATAAACTTATTACAAAATTACAATTCTATGCTTCAAATTTTAATATTATGATTAAATAAAATAGATTTCAGCTAAACATTTAATATGAAGATAAATGGTACTAGTGAATATGCTATAACTTTATAATTTCGAGTCAACAAGCTATTAATTTATTATTTGCAATTCTGAATTTCGTAAATGTAGGATAAACTTATTAAAATATAAATTTAACATGATTTATAAGTTTCATTCCAGTCGAAAAGACGAATATTTCTAGATGTAACAAATTGAAGCAATTTCCTCTAATCTGATTAGAGAGGTCTACCATCCTTCTTTAATATTTATGCGAATGTGTTGCTGATTTGTAAATTATCTAATAAATCTTCCCCGGAAAACGTTCAGTAAATAATCCAACACATTCCGCTGAATCTAAATTAATGCATTTTTCTGCTTTCCTGTTTGACCTGAAATATTTATTTTTAAAACTAGCGAAATTTTCAATCCGCTGTAAATATCTACATTTATAGGGTTGATGCAATAAAAATTATTGACATTTAAAATTTTATAATTATTATTTCTCAGAAGTTTACAATTTTAATAACACTTCATTTATTTAATGTTATGATTTGAAATATGTAATGTTTCAATGATATTGTAAATAGTTACAGTTAAATAATTCAGCAGCAGTTGACTGATTCTTTTAGCTTTAAGTTAGTGTCAGAAGCTTAAAATATTACTCCTACATTAATGACACTTCAATACTATAAACTTGGAAAATTTCCGATCGTTTCACGATTGTAAATTTTTGATGATTACAAAAAAAAAAAAATGTTATAATGTTTCATGGTATGTTTCATATTCATGCGCATTCAAAGGCTATGGTTGTAAATTTATGAATTACATATTGTAATAATGTACCTTTAAACAAATTATCTATCCCTGGATGCTAAATTGTAAGACTACTTCCATTATTACAAGAAATTTATTTAAAATTCCTTTACCTTACGTATTTTCAGTTATTTTGCACATTTACACCATTTTTGTTATACAGTTCATTTGAGAACTCGCACTAATTTGAGAACTCGCACATTCTTGATTATTGCTTACATTGTGACAGCACTTACAATCTATAATATTCTTAAATTCCTTTATTTTTTTTAAATTTCTCTAAGGAAAAGAATATCTCAAGAAAACGTTCTTTTACTTTAAGCGATGCGTGGAGGTTGTGGAGATGCATGGATCCTGATTTACGGATTTACCTGGGGCCATCGTGATTCTACCGAGCCTGCTTGTGCACTCCGCAAGAGGTCTACGGACATTACCTCATTGGTTAGATTTGGCCTGTAGATGACGTATCTAAGTGCGTGAACTAATAAGTGAGCATCCGTAAGCCTCTGTGGATGACTCATCGGAATACGCAAGCAGGCCCTGTATAATCTCGATGGCTTCGATTTACTTCAAGTAATAAATGTGTTTTTTTTTTTTTTTTTTTTTTTTTTTTTTTTTGTCAAACAAAGATCGATACTTTTCAGATGGCCTCGTGCATATATGTACAAAAACAAATATATAATATTTACAGGGTAATCCTAAACTATATGCCAGTAATGGAAAGGGTAGTAAAAGGGGCCAACATTGTTCAGAATCACATAGCATTTTGGGATCGGATGTAACGTACCTGTTAATAACTTTGAAAAACTGTTACTCTAAATTCTTAATCAAGTTTCATTCACAATAAGGTTTCCTTCGATACTTTCATCGATGGTGCAAAATAGAATTTGTAAACTATCAGTTTCAGTCAAGTGCTTTCTGTAAAAAAATGTGCCAAACGATGGACAAACGATGGTCGGAAAGTTCACTGTTACTTCAACACTTCCTGCAGAGTGATTATAAGCAGGTACACGAAGACATTTTCGAACAGTCTTGATCACCTCTACCTGTCTGTACGTATTTGGCATGTCGTTTAGGACCACCCAGTGTACATATATTATATCTATGTGTGCGTGTCTGTGTGTGTGTGTGTGTAAGGTTGGGTTGTAGTGAATTTCAGTGACTCCATCGTTGAAAGATGGGGTGAATGCAATTCTCCTAAGGAACGCTGTAACGAGTAGTCATTGAAATTGATCCGGTGTTGCTTTGCGGCTTGTCGCTGGGAGTTTCGTTAGACTTATTACATACTCCTAAGACTTTAAGAAAATCCTTTTCATTTATTATACGTTGCATCTTTTATTTACGTTTATGGTAAATGTTACATAATGATCAAGTCATTCGAATAGAACCCGACACATTCCCATGGTGATGAGGAGGCTTGCAATACAGGGGAGATATAATAACTGCCTTTTTTTATATTTAGATACTCGCTCAAATCCTATTTTTTGTAAACGAGTGTTACCAGGACCTCGCATATAATTTTAAGGGGCAAAGACAGAAAATAGGTAGAATTAAAGGAATTTTTAGTTTTATATGATTTATGTGTAGGTTTCCGTTAATATTATCTCTCTCTGTCTATCGTAGTAGGTTTTGAAACTATATATATTTTCTGTTAAAAAAGGTAACAAGAATTAAGAGTTAACAAGTTAAACAGATAATTAAGATAACTGTGTAGATTTAAGTTAAACAAGATTTAAATAGAATTATTTTATTCGGAAAACATTGTTATATCATGCAGTTTCGTTATCTTAAAAAAGCCATTACACTGCAATCAAACATTTATTTGTAGTGTAACGGTTTATCACAATGGCTTAACCACTTTTAGACTTTTATCCCAATCAATTATAAACTTGAGATAATAACACTTTTATGCTACCGTATGAATCTCTCGACAAACATTCCCGCGTCCAGATTATGCTTAAAATCTAAAGGCCTATTGATAGGAATTTTACTCCGTCATGATAAGAATCCATTGTATGAATTTATAGGAAACGTATTTTTCGTTAGAATGCCTGCAATATAATAGCTTTATCGATCTTTCCTTGCGACATAGTGGGTTTATTCATCAATCTTTCTGAACTGTGAATGACGTTTCTGATTCAAGTAACCACAGACTTGGTCATACAATGATGTATGGTAAAACGACTCCTAGAACGTCTATAAGGGTAAATATAGGTTTCGTAAAGTGCATACGTTTAATGCACATAACGATAACAATGAAGGGTCATTTTTCTTTCAACTCTTTGGTATGTTTTCAAAGTTCAGTAGTGTTGTTAATGATGGTTCTTCTTTTTGACAAAACATGGAAGCATTTAAGGAAAATTGCAATTATTTTAGCTACTTGAACGCGTTTAAGATATATAAAAAAAACACATTTTTTGTAATTATGCTGCATTAACAAAGTGATCGATGTTTAAAATTATTAAACATTATGTGAGTGAATGTGTGTAAATTGCATATCCAGTACACTTAAATAATTAGTTTTGTGTACTAATTCTAAATACTTAATGTTTATGCAATAGAACATTTACCAATTTAAACTAGGTTGATTTATTTGTATACTATTCAGTCATATGTTTAAGTTTATATACAAAACATCATATGTATAGTTATATTTACCCACAAAACAGAAGAAACTTGCATATTTTCTAAAACAGTTTGAATAGTAAGAAAAAATTATAATAATGAAATTGTAATATCTATAACTCTACAGTTTTTACTGTAATGTGAAAAATGTCTGCTGATGAATAAAACATGTATCACATAGTAACAATAAAATGTATAATATTGAGTAAATTGTCCCCATTTACATGTTTAACAGAAAATGCGTTCAATTATGATTATTGTGGTCAAATTATAATTCATTTTACTATGAGTAAAAGTCAAATTTTGGAGAATTTTTCTTTTCCGAAAACAGTTTACTTGAGGGCTCTTTGAATACAATTTGCTGAAACCTGAGAAAATAATGTGAAAATAACTTTCATGATTTCACAATATGAAAGAAATATTATCTTTTACATAAAATACTGTGAGGTGCTGGTCATTTAGAAATGGGTGTTGAAAACAATCCTCTTATTTCTTGCCATACAGAAATTGCAGGAAAAGTAAACCATTATCTTAAAAAATACTGAGTCCGTATTATTATATCCCAGACTACACAGTTGCACAAAGCAACTTTGTTTTTCTTTGGCTCCATTTCACTTTGTTTGACTCCAACGATAATCAACCACACATAATTTCGGTATTCCCGACATCCGCCAAGCCTACACCAGAACTTAAGCACTTTGGCATTTTTGCCTTCTTTTCGGAGAAGAGAATGTGTACACCCTTGAAAAATACGATTTCTGTCTCTGAAAAATAAATATTGCTTTATTAAAGCTATAAGCTGCTGTTAAGAGTTGCAAAACATTGAGAAAAAATCGTTGTGCTATGCGTGAACGTATTATAAGTTAAAAATTAAAATTAAATCAACTATAAAACTTACGTCTGTTAGATATAGCATTCTTATTATTAAAAGTTATATTCATATAATGAATGCACATTTATTCATTAAATTTTCTGAACTTTTCTTC
This sequence comes from Cheiracanthium punctorium, assembly GCA_038373885.1. Lineage (NCBI taxonomy): Eukaryota > Metazoa > Arthropoda > Arachnida > Araneae > Cheiracanthiidae > Cheiracanthium > Cheiracanthium punctorium. Next base: position 1,137,927 of record JAWZYV010002631.1, on the reverse strand, counting down.
TTTTGTTCACTGTGCAAAGAAAGTGAATTTAAGCGATTTCGTTTAACTTTGGTTTATTAGTTAAAATTTTGGCATTGAGCTCAGTATCCTTTTTGACTCATTCTAATTTCAATTTCACAGGTTTTTACAAACCATGTGCATGTTTGTATGTATATATGTGCGTGTATTTTTACCATCCATTTTAAACTTCCATAAATCCATTTTGATTATTTAGAAGTGATGTGTGCATGTACAAAAGCATCTTGGATAACTCAGAGATGATTAGCTTTACAAATTTCTATGTTTGCTTTGATGATAAGCTTTACAAGTTTGTATTTAGGGTTGTTGTAATACCTTATTACATATCTACCTGTCTTTTTGACTCAGATTGTCTGGATAGTTTATTGTTAGGGTCACCAAGACGATTAAATGTGCTCTCAAAGCATTAAAGTCCGCGGACAGTCAATGCTTGGAAACATGCCCGAAATCGCGCCAAATTTCGCCAGAAATAAGTTGCGGGAACTAAACTGAGATGAGGTATTCCATTATGTTTGGCAAGGAATCGTTACCAATTAATATTACTGAATAACCATGTCTCACCTTTATCCCTTCCATCCCAGGTTACAGATATTTTGAAAACCTCAGAGTACCGAAAATGCGCCCAAAATTTCATCCCCCTTGAGAAATTTCGGCTTCTTTTAAGGACGATCAGTAACCAAGTTGTTCTCGCCTTTTCCATGTATACGTGAAATGTGAAGAATAGTTCATTGTTAGGACTATCACCCGGTAATTGAGAAGAGAGCAGAGGAGAAGGGGGATTATCGCTGACACTGACGGATTGCTTTTGGTTGTATGAATAGAAGCTACCCTTCCCCCAACCCTGAAAAGATAAACCACTTATCATGTGTCAAAAGGGGTTTGACGCATTTTTTCTCAGGCTTCTCCGGGCGATCTACTTTATGCCGGGCACCTAGAGCCATTACGGGGTCTAAATTGTTAAATGAAAGAGGTTTAAATCAAGCGCATTGAATATGTGTATTATTTGATACACGTAAAAAAGGATGTCATGTTCTTTGTCCACATTAGCTTTTATATGCTGCTTCTGCAATATCAGATTATCAGAACTCTAGAATGTTATAGTGCACAGTATCTACTTATACTTCTTTCATCAATTTATAAAATGTTCCGTGATTTTAGAACTCCATTTTATAAAGTAGTCACATTTCCTTTTTCTACAATGTTTCCCTTATTTTAACTTCAGGTAGTATTCCCATAATATTTTCACTTTATATAACCTTAAAAACTTATTTCAGGTTATGATCTATTTATTCTATACAAGACGAGCAAATTTAGCTCGCTGCATACAGGAAATGGCAATCTCTCCCACAAGTATAGAATTACAATTTAATAAATATTCAACTTCATTGCGGAAGTTTTCACAATATTCAATATGTACTTCTTCCTTTTGATCTGCCTTTTACCTAACAGAAAGTGCATAAAGCAGAAAAAAAAACATACCAGTTACGCATCCCGTATTTGCATCTTTTTAGAAAGGAAAAATAAACGGTTTCAAAAAGACATTTCATGACAGGAAGAACACCGTTTTTTCCGGAAATGGAGAATCCTTGGAAATTTTGAATAAAAGTGGGGAAAAGGAAAGTTAAATATGTTGCTTGGAAGCTCCACCTTATTCAAAATGTTGCTTTTTTACATAGCAAATAGGCAAAAGTCTTTTTTTTTAACGGAAAGTAATACAGTTACACAGTACCCACAAAAGTTTCATCAATTCAGCAAGTAAGCATATGCTCTTGTGTTATTGAAATGCAGTGATGTTTTCGAAAAATGACTTTATTGGCTATTTCAAGAAATCTTCTCTTAAATTAAGATAAACACACCTTTCATTTTTATAACAAAATGGAAAAACACAGATTTGCTGAACGTGCTGTTTAAATTTATTTACTCTTTATACTTTGATTTCTCTAAAACATTTCTAAATACTTTTTTTTGCATATGTTATGTTTCTGGAAATCAGGACAGATAAATATGTTTGAAAGCAAAGTATATTTTCGAGAAAATACATGTAAAATCTCTGTTTATGATCCAGATGTTTTGAGATTTTCGAAAACAAAATAATTCAGCAGAATCTCGATATTCCGAAAGTCCGCCTATTACGAACGGAGTACAGAAAAAATACCTTTTTTTTTTACCTTAAAAACAGGAGAAATTAAAAAACGTTCGAGAAGAAGGTGCATTTATTTAATCCTGCAACTAAGTCGGAATGAAGGCTGGTTACTTACTGTATATAGAACTTACACTAGTAGCTATCCTAGCACTTATTTTTTACTAATTTTTTTAACACTGTCTGCTAAACTCGACAGTGTTCAGTCCCAACTGGTTCGGAAAAGCGGAACTTCACTGTAATTAAAGTGTGTAATTGTATAGTATGACTTTACTGAAAGTACAATTACGGAGTTTTGATTTATGGTAGCAATGACATATAACGATTATAAATCTCAGTAATTGAGAACCAAGGAGACATGCTGTGATTCATAGTTCGGTACATAACAACTTAAGAGAGGCTTTGATTTAAAAATCACCTTCATCTTGAAGCTCTTAGCACTGCCAGAAGCATTGAAGCGAACTTTGTACCTGCAACGTGTTTATGTGTCAAAGATTTAATCAGCAGTTAAAAATTTTAAATCAGCATGAACTACCAGTTTTTCTTCTTCGTTAATATTCAGGATAGATGCATGCATTGAAAATGTGTGAATAATTCTATGTGCATAATTAACCATGTTATTTTAGCTAATATTTTATTCTAAAAGACGGAAATCACGCGTCTATCTCAAGTTATCTCAAAAAAATTTCTCAGCTTTTTCACTTGAAGCATTCGTCATAACAGTAGATTTTTGTAGAACATTTTGTTAAATTTCGCCCAAGCCTCATCCACCTTGCAAACATTTCGACTGTGTTGACTAATCAGCGCCTGCGTACGTCACTAGAACTGCCAATCACGTTCTCTGTAAACACCCAGTGTGCCATGTGGTCTTGCAGAATATAGGCAGTGGCTCAGACAGAGAGCGTGCCATTTTTTCCTTTATTGTCTTGCTTCTAAGACCTCATAAATATTTAGGTCTGTCCTGTTACAATCTGAGTTCAATGCTGTAGTTAACTAATTAATTTATAAAACCAATTAAGAAAAATTTTTGAATTTCAACTAGTTCTAAACCCAATTTCGCTCTGTATCGTATCAAACATATATTCATTGTTAATTTCACAAAATTTATTAATGTTCTTGGTTCTAAGGTATGATATATGCTTAAAAAAATAAAGTAGCACAATTTTTCGAATGTAACATTTTTTTTTTCTAATGCTTATCTTACTTCATGATTAATTACGTCGTCTTTTTATTATATAGATTTTAATGAACGATATTCACGCATACAAAAATGAATAAGTGTAATAAATGTACTCAATATTCAAGTTAGGTTTAATGAATAGTTACACTTAAATAAAATATTTATCTTTAAACTAGTTCCCAATGCAACACATTTATTTATTCAACAATATCATACCTTCACAGAGAGTAAAATTTTATTCCGCTGACGGAGGAAACAGCATTTAACGTATCTCATATTCCACGTACTGTATGCATTAGTCAGAGAAATAACCTTAGCAGAACCTTAGCACCTTATATATTAATGTTTTCATAAGCGAATTGGGTAATACCACAGGTTAACGCAACCTACTAATTGGTAAGGAAATTGCTTCATTACATTAGATTGGCATCTGCAAAATGAGCAATTTATGCGGAAGGAAGGCATCGAAATTTACACTGCGGCAGTTGCTGCAAATCATGCAGCAAACTGTGGGAGTCGTAAACAAAGTAACTGATGAATGCGTGCGAAGTCAATAGGTCATTTTCATTGTAAGGCTCCGTGCAAAATAGATTTAATGCATTCCTTTTATTTTGTTTTCTCAAAATCTGTGTTCGTATCCATGGTACAAAATATTATTAACTTATTATTAAACACAATGGTAAAATAATTATGCGAATAAGAATAAAAAACAATTAATAAAAACATTTGCAGCTATAGTACTTCATTCTTACATGCAGTGAAGATGCTGTTATTATACACTTAAATGCAGCACCGTTCATTTCTGAGGAAAGTGCATTTTCTATTGTTCTTTAAAATTGCTGTAATACTTGTAAAAATGTATCTAGGTTAAAAGAAATGGTGTTTTTAGAAACATCTACAGAGATTTTTGAAATGTTAAAATAAGAATTCAGAATGGTCTTATCCAGTAACTAAGTACACTAAGTAAAAATCTATCCTAACTAAGTAAAAATCCTAACTAAATCTTATCCTAACTAAGTAAAAATCCAGTTTATGAAGGAAACATTTCTATATAATTTACAATATTACTTTTCAGAGTAGAATTCCGATTAAGTTTAAGGCTTTAAAGCTATTCTCAACGGATGTGGCCCTCTTTCAAATGTGTTATTTACACTAGCTGATAATAAGCGAAATATTGCATGAAATTTGCCATTTAATATGTTTTTGCAAAGGGTTTATATTTTATTCATAGAAAAACGCAAAAGGAAAAATGAAACAACTCAGTAGTAAATATACATAGAGTAACTTTGAAATGAATAAAATCTTTGTGACAGGTGCTTACGCAGTTGAAATAGAACATATGATGCCCAGAAGTGCAAAAAAGAACCATCTCATGGCTCAATTACACTTCAATAAACTCACAGTGCGAGAAGTCAATTGCACAAAAGAATAAAATTTAGAGTAAGCGAATTGAAATTAATATCAATTCTAATAAACACTAGACAAAAACATTATAGGTCAGAATATTTGTGAACAAAATTTGAATAAAGTTAATCCTCCAAAACTTTTTATGTGAATTCTTCCAGCCATAATAAAAGTCAAGAAAAAATAATGAATCTATGGAAATTTAGAAATTTTAGAAATGTATTTACACGCCAAGTTTGAAAGTTCAAAAATTATGCCGACTTTTTAATACATAATGGAAGCAATATGCTTTCTTAGTTATTATATTCTTATAATTACATTTTATATTAAAAGTAAAAAAGACAGACCTTTTATGGAAAGAATATTGAAATTTTTTCCCAAAGGGCGGGCACTAACCACAAGCATTTTTGCCCCTACTAAAGTCCGAACTACTGTCCATTTAATTATTGGGGCGACCCAACATTACTCCCATGAAGGGACGGGCGATTTAACACCCACACACATGCCGGAAATGGAACCCAGACCTGGGGCATGAAAAAATGGTTCTTAAGGCACTACACCACCCGAGTGGAAGAAGTTGAAATTGGAATTCTGAATATCGTTGTTGCAAACAAAAAGCATGATATAAATTCAATTAAAATAAAATATTTCACTAGAAAAATGCAATTTTAGTTCTTTCTTATACAGATCGCCGAAAAATACAGCGTCAAAAACTATGCATCACTTAAATTTAAAACGACGAATGTGCATAGAAAGGGTTTCTTATTCTAAAAAAATGCAATAAGACATTAGATAATGATAAAACTAAGACGACCATTATGAGGGGCAGACACAAGCTATGTGATTGTCTGTGTGACATACATGCATGAATCAAAATCCAAACAAATAAATGAAATTCAGAGACAATGCCTTGATAAGAATTAAGATCCATTAATTACAACTATTCATTCAAGAACGATCTATCTTCTCACTTTGGTACCCGACGCTCTCCTAACCCGGGCCATACGTCTAGCTCAGAAAGGCTCCGTAAATAACAACTTTCGGAGCAGGAGATTTAAGATTTATAGCGATACCCCTGAGCTCCATTCGATCATTGTTTGCCAAGTCTAGTCGAAAACGAAAGATTGTCTTTTATATTCTTTGAAATTAATAAAAAGTTTTAAGAATTTCGTTCTGAAACTACGCTACTCAGGCGTTAGATTGTTTGGTAGTAAATGTAAAGTTTGATTAAAATACCCATTGATTAACCCTTTGAGGCGCAACCCATTCCCTATGATGGAAAAAGGGCAGCCGTTGCCATCACTCGACTTAACTACCAGCAAGATGGCGGACTATCGAAACGTTCATCGCGTGCCACAGATCTAGAGACCATTTTTTGACGACAGTTGGCTGTGCTGCACGGCCAACTGTCAAAACGTCAGAGTTGGGTGTTTCGAGAGCAGGAACACTGTGCGTTAAAGGGTTAAAACTTACTTAGAAAATACATTTTATGTGGCATAAAGTTCTTTCGTGCTTCCGTGTAGTTGGTCATGAAGGACACATGCTATGAATTAAGGATTTATATAGCATTGCAAATATCTTTGAACAAAACATTGAAAAACAAAATTATTTTTGATGGTTTCCGTTGAACTTCTTTCTTGTATTGCCCATTTAAATATTGTTAGAGGAAGGTAGCCCAAAATGATATTTGTAGGCAAAATGATCAACATACGTTTTCTCCGGGAGAGACAGTGCTATCTGGCAGGTAACACACAAAACAGCTGTGTCTAGTCAAGGAGAAGCAATAGCGGTATTTAAGCGATCGGTGTATCAAGTGCCTGAGTAGAATTCTTCAAATATCGGGTTTATCATATCTCTTATAAGGTAAGCACTAACATTCTTATTTATTTGGAAATACAATATTTTAAGTTGCTGAAATGTGTCTTGGTTTACTGATTAGAGTATGTTTTTAAATGTGAATTACACTTGCTATGTTTACTATGTTTCTCGGCGTGTTCCAGTAATATGACTTAACAATAAGTTTATTCCCAGAAGTAATGATTTCATCTAATAAAGAATGATTCATATAAAATTAAATTTATAGATAATGAGAGAACTTTTTATAATATCAGTGAACTGATGTAAAATATTGATGCATATTTGAAAGACCCATATTTTGTGTTTGAGCATTGAAAAGCCAGTTTTTATAAGAAATTTCCTTATATCTGTATCAGACAAAACTAAACGATTAGGCTATCAAAAACATCAATTTCATCTACGTTTGGATATTTAAATTTAAAATCGCTGTAAGAACCAATACATTTGTATTCATAAAAAAGTTTCGAAAACGCATATCTTAAATTTATTTTTACATAAAGAATTCAGAATGGTCTTATTAAAAACTGATTTGCTATAATTAAAAGAAACATTGGAAGAAAATTCTCATTAGCACTTTTCTGAAACATAACCCATACATTTAAAAAATACTTTTTAAGCTGAAAACCTTGAATTCTTTGCTGATGTTATTTTGATAAAAACAAACATTTTATATCACCAGAGAAAGACATATTTGTTTCATCTTTTTTTGTTTATTTCAAATTTTAATACTTAATTTTGGTACGCTAGACACGATTTCAAAAAATAATAAAATAATAAACATATTTTAACCTCAAGTCCAGATTTCCTTCTCTAAGAAACAATAAATAATGAAATCACAAAAATCTCGAAGAATATTTAGTAGTAGTGATTAATACTTGTATTCTAGCAGTTGATGAAATTCAGTAGTTTCGAAGTAGAGAATATTCTAATATTAAAGCACATCGAGTTCTTGCAGCACATTTAGTTCTTCTAAAGAATTGCTACTTTAATTATAAACAGACTCCGAGCAAATAAACCTAAAGTTTCTCAAGCATTTCCTGTAAAAACAATAAGAAACTCCAAGCGCTATATATAAGCATCTCGACAGGGTCTTGAACAAAGCTCTTTTATTGAAAGTTCAATTTTAAAAATGATTGCGGACATGGCAGAGTGCCAGAGAAACTCTATTGATATCAGAGAATTGAACATGTATCTCCGTGCTCAGAATGGAGTAAACGTATTTGAAATTTTGAAAAATGTTCTTCAGAAAAGAGCTTAACGTACCTAAACTATTACCTTCAAGATTTTATTTTAAGTATGCGTTAAGATTCCGACTTCCTGTGTAAAATTTGTATACCACTTAAACTGAAATGTTTGAAACTGCTTTTCATTTTAAATCATTTCTAAGCACCGCAGATAGTTCGTGAGTTAAATATTCTGGATTAATTTTAAACTACTAAAATATATAAATGCTGCCTTAACCTTCTGTTAGGTTAATATCTGTTTACATTTGAACAAATTCGAATTAAATATTAATGAATTTAAGACAAATTTTTCAGAATGAAATTAATTAACCATTTAACACATCCCCCTAACAAAACTCAGAAAAAGCGATTCAAGCTAATATAAAATCACGTTGAGTGATGCTTTATCACATTAATTTTGCTGTTTTCTCATAATGTGCATGTTACATTATTGAATAGCTACTTAACTGTGACTAACGGAAAATAAATTTGTTGTGTTCCATATAATATTTTAACAATCAACCATTGCAATATTTTCTGCGCATATATATTGCTTTTCTTACAGCGTCGTCAATACTAAGCAGTAATAATTTTACAAAATTTTATAATAAATACAATTATTTCCAATTCTTTTCTGAAACTTAATTATAGCACATTAATTGTCGAGTTCTTACTGTATTATCAGCAGATGATGATCATCTTCACCTAATCTCATGAATCTATTTTTATTTAATTTATTTGAAAAAATATATATATCTTGCGACTACATTTTTATTTTATTTCAAAAATTATTTTACACAAAAGAATGTATTTTTTTAACGTATCAACCTTCTTATATAAGCTCTCCCAATATAAAATACACAGCGACATTAATAAGAAATTCTATTAGCCATACTTCATCGGTTTTCTCTTAAATTTTATTTTAAAAAAGACAAGCTCAAAACGCTGCTATAAACAAAATTCTCTCTCGGTGCTTTTTTTTATTTCACAATTTCGCTTAAACTTGTCACAGTTGAGTGCCGCGGGGTTTCCAGATAAATTGTAGTGAAGGTGACAGTAAATGTGCATGGCAATCTGACAGAATTATGCAAATCGACGCGAGATTAAATTTAACTTTAAAAACGACTTTTATTTTTAATGTGCGTACGAAAGATCGATGGCCTTAACATGTAGATCATAAAATTTATTAATGTGTTACTGTCGAACTACGTTTGTGGAAAAAAAAAACTTATTTAAAAATGAACGTTTTATCTAGACTATTCCAGAATTGAATTTCCAGTTTTTAGAAAGAAAAATATTAATAACTTTGACTCAAGTTTAAGAGATAAAACTTCATGGTTAAAAAAATTAATATTCGCTAAACTATATAACCTTATACGATGTATGAGCACATACATTTAGTATTTCTTTGTAATGCGAGTAATGTTTTCATTATACATAAGACTCCTGGATATAATTTCATTAATTTAAAAGAAAAATTAACGAGTATTGAAATAAATAAACAGAAAGCTTCAGAAAATTCGATTTTTGGTTTGAATGAGAAAATTTTAATAAAACATTTTTAATAACAAGGGGTAGAGAAAATACCCGTCAAAACTTTTATGCAACTTTTATAAAAATAAACCCTTATTATTATCGTGTTGTATTATCATTTAAAATGCTTTTTTACTTTTTAAAAATTTGCAAATTAATAGCATCCAATAGACAAATGTAAATTCTTTACATTTTTAATTTTTTTTTTATACTTAAAAGATATGCATATATTAAATAAATTTATACTTAATAAAATATTAGCTCTCACCATAAAAAATACATCCATTAAATTACCATAAGAGAATTTCTTGAACAGGAATAAAATATAAAGTTATTTTTATAATAATAAATAAACATGTTTTCCATTTAAAAACCTATATAAATACAAATTAACTGCAAATATTACTATACAGATAATTAACATTTTTATTAAATGCCTAAATTTAAGCAATTTTTTTTTCGTCTAACAGCTTTTAGTTATATTCAATTTAGTTTTGAATTCAAAAAGCTTTCAAGAGAAAATTCAAATGCACATTTTTTGAGATCGTTACCATATTTTTCCGTTGAATATTAATTATGTGATTTGAAACATGCATATTTCTAAGGAATAAAGTTATTTATTTATTTTTTCTCATTATATGTTACAGACGTAAAACTATTCAGTATAATAACTAATACATTATCATGCATTGTACAACAAAATTTTTAGAACAACTAAAATGCTGATCATAATTTGAAATATTTTATTTGTACTGATGTTACTTAAGAGCAGAAGTTTTAAAATAGAAAAATATCCATAAACCTATTTTGATTTGGGATTACGGGAATATTTAGATACTATTTTATTTTTTTTCCTCTATTATATCTATGGGGAACAGTTTTAATGGATAGTTATTATTCATAAAATAATTTCTGTATAAACTCATACAAAATTATAGTAGCAGATTCAATATCACGCTGTTACTTTCAAACTAAATTTTTTTAAGAATGTTGATTAAATATAGATTTTTAAAAAATTCCAAAGACATAACTTTCAAATATTTCATAGTACACGCAGTTCTTAGCAACGCGTGAGAGTTCTCGTGAGATTCTTAACAAAGAGCTTGTATCTCGTGTTAAATCTTTCTTTCCTTCAACTTCTAGAAAATAGATTGAAAGTTTAGATTTAAGACAGGCGTTTCTGTCTTCATTAGAATGGGGATTCTTATTTATTGAAAAGAAAGTGCCATTACTCCTTTCTCTAACAATGCATTCTAGAATTAAAATAATGTTTTACATATCTATTCTGAAAACATCAAATAATGTATTTAATGCCCCTTCTTTCTTGGAAGAAACAGCAGCTTCATATTCGTCAAATCAGAATTGAAAGAATGTTATTGTATGAGCAGAAAAATCAGTTGAGTATCCCCAAATGGCACACTAAACAGGAATTGGGCGAAATGGTTAAGTTTAATCAAGGTGAAATACACACACACACAAAAAAAAACAAGATTAAGACTTTAGAGTCGGTAGGATCTCGCACATTTCCCTTCCACAGAATGTAAAACTTTTTTCACTTCATTTCATCTTTGATTCACACCTGAATGTGTCATGACAACGGACTGCTTGATATGTGAAAGTTTTCCATTTTTACTTAAAAATAAAGAAAATAAATAAATATTTTTTTCCCCATAATGTCACATAATTTGATGACATCTTTGATAAACATGCAGTACTAAAGCCAATCTGCCGTCCTTCCTGATTGCTAGTAGCCTCAGTTTTTAAAGTTGATTGGTTAGGCAACATCCGCGTAGCCCAAAATGAAATTTTAAATTTTATTGGCAGGTATGCCTGCAGATTTACTCCCAAGATGAAATTGTAAAGAATACCGAAACATACACAATATTTGAATAAAAATAGTTGCACCCAGTATATCTCCTTCTGAAAACACAAAAATAAAATCAGTATTCCAATTACTTAACACTCTAGATATTCGCCATTTTACAGGGTTTCAGGATACGAAAATTGGAGAAAAAAAAAAAAAAAAACTCCAACACACTAGCCGTATGCATCTCGTCTGCGGGATTCAAATAAAAATGAATGATGCTCCCTCCAAATCCCTTTTTACATACCCTTTCACACGCGAAATAATTCGATCTGGTGTGAAACCATCTATGGCGAAGTCAGTCACGTAGACGAATAAAAAGCACGAAAACATATATCACGTTTGTATGTTTCTTTCTAGAATACTGATTTCATATGTGCAGAAACTGCCCTACGCAGATTATTTACCTCTCTATGTCTCGACAATTGTGGGAGTTTCTTTTTTTTCTCCCCTAGTCCTTATCAATCTACGTTGAGGTATATGATTGTTCACATCAGGAGCGTCAGTCATTGTCCAGAAAGATTGATGCACGGTATTTTCTGACGCTATATGTGAGTGGAGATCGATCATTATTTTTTTTTCCCGAATTTGGCCCTTTTTCTGAAAAGAATTGGATTTTTGCGAAATCAATTCCTTGCTCATTCTCTTTTCCAACGGGTGTAGGAGAGAAGTAACAATGAAATACATCTTGATGGGTTGAATGAGTTAGAAATTTTGTTCTCCAGATGTGAATCTTTTCCTTTTTTTTAAGTATTTCATTCTCAGGGGAACTAGAAATTTCGTTTGAAGTTTTCACATTGTTTATCACATGATTCAATAACTCCTTGAACAGATGGAATTTTAGAATAACGGATATATTTTTCTTTCTTTCTTTTTTTTTAGTTTTAACAATTCGAATTTAGAATCTGAGGGAGCACAATTCAGCATTTTGTAAAAAAAAAAAAAATAAATAAAAAAATAAAAAATAAAAATGTTTGTTCAATTAGTTTCCGACACATTTCAAATTTATTTTTTGTACATTTGTAGAAATTGTGAGTTGGTCATAATGATTCCACAATGTTGTTGCATAGGCGTTCAATGAATAGATCGAAGTTCTTAACATTCATAACATGTATGTCTAAATTTTTGTGTTATTTTACGTCGGTATTGGTACAAACAGACGAAGAATTTAGAGTAATTACAACACATGAATACCATTGTTCTTATAAAATGACACAGACTTTTATTTATTTATATTTCAGATTCTGTGCTAATGCAAATACTCTTGGATTGTGGATATTGCAATATGAATTTATTTCTTTTAAAGGGACGAAGACTATGTGTCGTGCATAAGAATTTTTCTTTGCCATTTTCCCCCACAGCTTGTTTTATCTTCTAGAACACATTGAAAGATAGTTCCTCATCCCGCGTAATGTATTGGGAACTTTTTGAATACTCCAATAAAGGAACTTTTTATGATATATATGCTATTTTTGGCTGGTTATATAATATAATTGATAGTAATACTATATTAAAATTAACTACAAATCATTTTTATCTAAAGTCAATGGTAACTCATAAAAATTTTTAAAAGAAGAACATTTCTTAGAAAGATATTAAAAGTAAGACGCATTCTTATAAATATGAAATATAACAATGTGCGAGCTAAAACGTTAAATAATAAGTTATTGAGAGTCACATCTTTCATTTTATTGAGTTTTAGCTTTTCTTCAAGATGTACACGCGATATAATTTTTAGTCTTTGCATTGATATTTTGATTCCAAAGCAAAAATGTACCAGCATTATTTTCCGACTGTGTTTTCATAGTTGGTTTTTTTGAAAGGCACTTTAATTTAGAACCAAGTTAGGACATGCTTCAGAATTTTGATCTGTTATATTTTACTTTTAGTTATATGGTGCCCGTAAATATCTAGCGCTAATGTTGAAAAAATGAATTTAAAAAATTTTTTAATGATCCACATGCATAGCAATTATGTAATGTCTGTACAATATCATTTTTTGGTTTCGTGATTAACACATAAGTGTACAAAATATTTCAGTATCAACCTTTAAACTGAAATATTTTATTTAACTTAACACATGTGATTTATAATAAAAAGTGTTTATTAATTGACAATAATTTAAAATCCATTAAAAATAATTTTAACTGAATACGCTATAAAACAATTCGATAAAAAAATTTCTAACTGTATGAGAAAAAAAAATTAAACAATTTTAATTAATGTTTATCGGTAGATTTCACAAATTCCACATAGTTTCAGTAATCAATAAAACGCATCTTCCTACAAAAATTACCACATAGTTTCAGTAATCAATAAAACACATCTTCCTACAAAAATTACTTTGTTTAAAAATTACACAAAACATACCAGTAATTTAAAAAACATTAAAATTTTTGTCTCTCATAGATTAGTTATGTTTATACCCAATTTTACATGACACTGCAAAAAATACTAATACAGAAAATTAGTTCCTTAGACAGTAGGAATCCGTTTGAGAGACAGAGAAACAAGAATTAGAAAAATTAATTTGCCCACCAGAGACAAACATCTAACAGCAAAACAGAAAGAAGAATGAAGTTTTCCGAAGTAACATATGTTTGTATTCTGTTTGTGAATTAGTGAATTTTTCTTCCTGAGAGGAAGTGGGATGTGTCTATTCTTTTTTCGAAAGAATTCCGTTTTGACACCTTTACTACAAAGGAAATAATATGTGTTTGCTTTTTATTGTAAAGAATGATAGATTGGTTCTCATTTTCCAAAGTAAGAATGATAAATAACCATGTTTTGTTTGGTAAGAAATGTTTAAAAATTGTTTTTGCTTCATAATTTTGGTATTGTTATCGTGGAAACCTTATGAGTAGCAATCTAGTTTTTTCCAGCATGTACTGATGTGCAAGTGATACATTTGATAAATTTTGAAAATATGTGACCTGACTGCATAGGTATTTTTTGGTGTATTTATGTTTATTACGCAGATAAATACCGAAGTGTACGTTAACTGTTATTTACGCATTCAGATTAAATCTATTGTAAAAAATAATATTTATTTTCAGCTCATTTGGTTTCTTCAATCAATCTTTAGATATCAAAATTACAAAAAATTCCCTATATTTAGATACTTGTAATTATAACAATTGTTTTAAATAGAATAAATAACTGCCGCTTCATTTTTATGAGAAACCAATTATTTATAATCAATTAAAATAAAATGTGTGGTTGACGTAAAATTATTGCTATTAAAAATCTGATGCTAAGCATCTTTATTTCCAAAACCCATGAATATTCGGGACACTAAAAATCACAGGTCTTCAGTCACTCTATTCAATTCAGCTGTTTAACAAAAAACTTCAATTTCTATATTTTTTCTGTCAAATTAAAGTGCTCTTCATACTCCGAAAATTAAAAGATACATGCCAAATATTCCTTATAAATTACTTTGCAGACAGTCGACTTTCCTTTTCAAAAGTCACAAAGTATACATGTGCATTGCTTATGCTGTAACACAAAGAACCAAAAATTTCACGTTAAATAAGTCAATTAGTGATTTAAAATAGAAAAAAAAAATAAAACTTTGTAAAATAACACACACCAAAGATACGTATCAAGCTTTGTTAAGTATCCAAGGCATCTATTGTTAATTTATATCACACTTGTCTGGATTGTAGTCATATTGTGTTACAGAAAAAGTACCAAAAAACCATATACGCAGCTAGGCTTAACAACCAGACAAAGTTTATTCTTTTATTGATCTGGAAGCCAGAACCTAAGTTGTTACTGTCCGCACCATATCTCCTTTATTTTCATTGCTAAAAATTTGTCTATTAACAGTGGACCAAACACAGTGATATTATTAACAGTTAAGCCGATATTATTAACAGTGGTTTAGTCTATTAACTGTGCTAATAATGAAAGGTCAGCTCCCTCATCTGTTTATTTTATTATTGCATGAATTAGTGATAACGCACCAAATTTAGCAGCTTCATTTCTGCTTCTTATGTTTGCGTAACTTATTTCGTATCTATGGTTCGCCAAAACTGGCGCAACAAATTAAGCGCAACAAATTAATTATTAAATTAATCAGCGTCGCGCAGATTCTCTGTGTTACGGAAAATCCCAATATATTCATTGTGATGAAATGAATGTCTCGAAATTTTTTTATTTGTTTCCCCATTCTACATATTTTTAAAATATTTTAAACAAATTAATTACTGTAAAAAATGCGGGTTGGGGCTGTGTCGTGTGTTTTAGGGAAGAAGTATACGTAACCAGTAATACTTTATATCATATGGTGTTTTGTGGGTATCCCTGGATTGATCTTGAAATGCTCTTTCCAACCGTCAGCGTTCTCTGTATTTTGATTTGGCTTTCAACGAGTATAGACCGATATTTGCATTGTTTATTTTATTTTTTACTTGAACATTATATGTATTCACTATAACTATTTCACACAAATGTTTCACACACGTAATTGATTGATCTTGTCGAGAGCTGACGACTGAAACGCAAACGAACGTTCTAGCTTCTTCTTGTCAATTGTTTTACTAAACGTAGATTATCTGCCACAGCGAAACGACCTCAAAATGGTGTGGCTTGTTTCTCCACCGCAAGCGATGTGGCATAGTCCCACTCAACGGAAAGTATTCTTTTATAGTTTAGCTATCGAGTGGTTTAAATAAATTTTGTATGTAAATTTGTTATGTAGCTGCAACATCAAACTGTTTCCCCTGATTTTGTTATCATAAGTTTACTTATTTGCCTCACACAATGGAAGCAAATTTAAAGACGTATTCTTATCAAAAGACAATTTTTATGTGATCGAATAATACTTTATAAATCACTCAAATTAGCGAATCTTTTCTCTGTGTTGTTCTACATCTCTATGCAATCATGGTATTGGATCCATACACAGTAATTCTACTTATCATAACTGATTGTTCCAATGACAAGCATTTATACTGGCAACAGTTGCCAATCCGATGCAGAAGTCTTACCTTTCGGCATTCTCTAACCTTTTAAAGCACGTTCCTGGTTTCTTTCAAACATTGTTGTGTGGAAAATGTGCAGTCTTCCCTTTTATCTTTCTCATTTTTGAGAGTCTTCTCTGGTCTACCGTCAACTGTCGTCAAATTATTACCACGATTTAATGCATGATTTCAATATTCGCACGCAGTTGTTCAAAAATGCGTAACAACTGGACACATATCTTGATAAACATATGTACAGTATGCCCGCTAAAGTTCCTTCCAACCCTCTTAATTTTGGAACGGCTGATGCAATATTCGTTAAAGTGATGTCTAGGTATAGTAAAGTAACCTTGTGCTACTTGTTTCGCAGAAAGAAACTGCCATCTGGGCCGACTGGTGAAAAACTGCGAAGTTAGCACCCTTACCTCGAAAACGGTACCAGATAAGTAAAAAAGTGATTTAAGTGATGAGAAAGTGGGTTTGGAAAGTCATTCCGTTTTTAAGAATACAAGGAACCCTAACGTCGAGCTTTGAGACGTTTCAAACAATCATGAAGGGTCTAACTCGTTAAATTTCATCTTTTAGCAATCTCAAATGTTGTTATTCGTCGGTTTTAATCAAACATTGCCTTTATCGGGCCTTCATCAGCTTCAATTGGCCTTCCAGAACGTGGTGAGTCATCAACATCAAAATTGCCGGATCGAAATTTTGAAAACCAGTTTTGGTACTGCCATTTTTTGAATACATCTTTTTCATACATTTTCTTTCCTAAACAGTATTTTTACCTTTCCGATTGGGAAGAAGAAACCCTCTCGAAAATGCCTCTTTTCAGTTTCAGGAAAGTGGCATTGTTTCGAATAGCCATCTTTCGTCCTTTATTTGAAAATGCACCAATCAAAAACTACTGCTCAGAATCAATCGAACTTTTTTCACAAGCAAGATTGCTATATAAGCTATTAAAATATATAATGATAATTTGCGAATTTGGCTTTGGTAAAATACAATTAAGTCCTCTGTTGGGAGAAAAACGATAAAACTTCCCGAACAACCTAATACAAAGTTGATTTTTCAAGAAAAGACATCTTGTGCACATTAATGTTTAAAATCGAAGGTGTAAAATGCAAGATGTAGAAACGTACTATTGATGTTTTTTGCAGCGTATCACCATATTATACAGCTTGAAACGGAAATTGCAGACCAGCGTCCACATGTGTAATGTTGCTGACGGAAAATATGAGCATGCCGGATAGGTGAGTTTAATGCAGGGTAAGTGAAGTTTCGCAAATTTCGACCTAACAAATGTGAGTTTTATGCCTTGTATTCCGTATTGTACGAATTAATAGACATAATGTTAAAAAACTGAGGTTCTTTTTTACTGTATCCATCATTCTAAACAACGTTGTAACTGACTTTCGTCCCTTATCTCATATTTTTTTTAGATAAGAACGCTAAATCCAGATTAAGACAATAGATGACGATGTAATTGGTTTCCTTACGTGGCGCATTACCATTTTACTATATCTAGACATTACTTTTATGAATGTTCCAGCAGCCGAAGTTAAGAGATTGGCAAGGGACTCAACAGGCATGCTGTATATATGTATTCATGATTCTTGAATAAATTTATTTTTCTTCGATCCTTGTTTTTCCATTCTACACTCTGGTTCTGCTGTAGTAATATTTTGGGGTGCTTACTAAGACAAGTTTAATTCATTTAAAACTTTCTGTTAAGCAAAGTTTTCGAGAACCTAGTAAGGCGTGTTGTATGAAAAACAATAACAGTTTTTAAAAATTACCTGTCATGAAAATTCAATTTTCTCTTAAGCTTATGCATGAACGTTTTTCGACAATGGCATTCACGAATGGCAGCGATATAACAATGACAGAAATATTCTGGTACCTTGAATAGCTGCCGTTATAGGGAAATTAAACTGGGGGCTGAATTATTTGCATTTATTTTTATTCTCAGTGCATTATGAATTTTCAATAGGCTGTAACAGCTATAATTTGCTCTGCATTTCTCTTAATAACTTTGTTTAAACTTTTAAAAGCTGAAGCTGTAGTTTTATAAGGGGGTATCTTTTAGAAAGAACATCAATTCAGTCAATGGATGATCTGTAATTGAAGTATATGTTCTATTAACATTATTTATACAAATCTGAGTCATTAAAGATAGTTTTATGATACGAAAATAAATTATAATGTAAATTTTAATTGACTGCTTATTCAAACACACATATCTGATTGTAATGAATTCGCAGGCCGTGAATAATGTAGAGTGCAGGTAAAAAAATATGCGATGATTTGATAAACATGCATTTCTAAATTACCGACGGTAGTATAACACCGCTCAGCAAATACAGTGGAAAGGATGCTGATAATTGTGCAGGAAGATGGCATGGGAAAATCACAGACAATGCGTCGACATAAAAAATGGTGGACTGTGATACGCTGGTATTAAATGTAAAACAATTCGGGCGAAGCTTCATCATGAAGCTTCATCCGACACCGTAGCAGTATCGCATAACGATTGTTGCAACCCTTGATGGAACACCCAACGTGAGCACAACATTCTGAGCACAAGGTTCACCAAAAAGAGCATATTTTTAGCATTCTCATTCCTTCATAAAAACAGTACACAGAACAGAGCGACATCCCCAGGACCCTTGCTAAGGCTGGTAGGGGATGTCCCCCCCCCTCTTCAACACTCGCAAAATTCTATTAAACTTGGCAATATTAGGTACTTAGTAGACAAAACTGGTGAAAAAAAAATTAGCGAAAACGTTAATTTACTTTCTGTTTCAGGTACACTTGAAAAATGACGCAAACCCAGTTAGTTGGCAAAAGTAAAAAGTTAGTAATATTGCTGATAAAAAAATAAGTAAGTTGGTAAAAGCCAATATTTGATTTGGCAGTTTATCGACACCCCCCCCACACTAATAGAAGTCTTAACAATGGCTATCGACATCCCACGCGGACCACACTCGACACTAAAATCACGGATTTGATGAAGAACTCTTGTTTTTTTATCTTACATGAAGGATTACGCGACATATCCTTTTACACGAAGTTAAAAATGTCTTAGATCTAGCTATTATAGACGCACTTCAAACAGTGCATTTTAAAACCACGCATATCCTTTGAGGAGGACAGCCGGGAACTCTGGTGAAAGCACCTTGCTTCTGCCTTTCCTCACATCTTACTAACACAGTAAACTCTTTTGAAAACCCAACCATCAATTCCCTTTTAAGGCAGGTGGTGCGTGGAAACGCACTCTCGAATGTTCTCGAAGGTGGAAGCTACATCATGATGCATGTAGTTCCAAGAGGACGGCAACCAAAACAAATAAATTAATTAATAATTAATTAAAGGTAAAAAAACAGGCAGCACACATTAACTTAGAGGAAGAGAAAAAGATCACAAATAAAAACAATGCAACTTTTGATTTTGAGATCAGGTCGAAGGAAACGAAAATAGGCTTTTGGAATAAAGCATTAAAAAAAGAATAAGAGAGTTAAAGTACTTTTATTGATGTATTTAATAATTAATAGCTAGAGATAAACGAAGTTTGAGTAGTTGAAAATTGTATAATAATAAAATTAATGCTGATTTGATTTTTTTTTTAAAATACGAAATACGCATGTTATGAAAGTAACATGATGCTGACATATTTTATATCTTTGTTTCTTCCTTTTATGTTTCCCTTTTTTTCCTTTACTAATGTAGAAATCCATCAGATAAATCAGCGAAAACTTTTACGTTCACAATTTGTGTGATGTCTGAACACATTTTTGAGACGTTGTTAAGTTTATTTTCAACGTAACACCACGAAATTTATATTTCGGAAAACATACTCCATAGACGAAGTCATGCCTTGAATAATGATCTCCTTAGGGGGTTTACTTCTTGAAGACAGATTTTTTACTATCGACTTTTGATATGCAAGGATAAAAAAGAAATTTAAAACAGCGTATCGCAAAAAGCGATCTTTGCAAATACTTTTAGATTTAGAAAAGAGGAAAAAGGGAAAGAACTGAACTGTATAATACATAAAAAAAAGGAAAAAAAAAGAGCATATAATAAAAGTAATAAAATTGATATGTAGTCGATACGTTCAAATGCGTAAAAATCATTTAAATTAGATTGCCCTACAGAGATGTGCTTTAAGGATATTCCTGAAAGTAAGACTAATATTTTCAATCAAAAAATGGCAATACCTGTAAAATATTCCGAAGTTATACAGTGAATCTGAATAATATGCAATTTATTTCTAGTTTCTTCATGTTTTATTCTTATTGGCTTTATTACTTCAAAAGCTAAAAGTTAACCCATTTATGCCTAGCGTCCCTTTTTTGGGACGGCATTTTCGCTATCAGTCGAAAACGTTATTTATTTTTCCTAGCCTTTATTCGCGAGTATTGAACCTCAATTCCACAAAATATTTTAATATGGCCAAGTAGGATGTTGACATTTCAATTTTTATACGTAATGATTTTAAATGAAATCATCCCTTGTTCAAAAAGTTGACATCAGAAATTTATCAATTACTGCTGGTGTTGGCAAAAACCGAAGAAAGTCGCAAAAATATCCAGGCACGAATGGGTTAAATAGATGTATTATGCTTTTCGTACTCTGCTTGACTGATTCATCCCATCCAATGAATTGCAGTCGTTCTTTTTAAGACATCTACAATTTAATTTGAAGGTTTGCATATTTATACTAGACAAATGATCATCCATAAAATGAAAAAAAGTACCTAGATTTTATAGTTTCCACCTACAATGACAATTGTCACATGTTATTGATTTTTATTACGAGAAATGCCTGAACTGAGTAGTTTACACTGCATCCAGAATAAGGTAGTGAGTGGAAGGTCTCTAGAACTGAGGTTTAAGCTGATACTTCCTATCACTTCACAAGACACAATGTCGAAGATTCGAATTATTTCTTCAGTTTGTTAACACATTTTGTTTTTTCAATAAGTTACGGGGACGCAAATTTGGGTTTGAGATGAATCATGCGATTTTTTTTAATAAACGCTGCTTAAATATTATGCGTGCTCAGAATAGCGTTTATTTTTATTTATTAATATTTCTTTCCGATTACTTCAATAGGCACAAAAGTGAAGATAAATCTTCTTTGTTCAGTATGTTAGGTAGTTTGGCTGATAGAACATGCTTTTCGTTTATAAAATTGAACTTCAGATGAATTTAATACAGCTTCTGAAATAAACACTGCTTAATGCTTCGGAATTAAATACTGTTTAGTTTTTTTTTTTAGTCTAATTAATTAATACTGGTGAAAAATCACTACCCAGCAAACACAGATCTATCGGGTAAGTGACGGGTCAGCACCGGCTATGACGGTTAGGCGTCGGAAAAGGCATGGTGATGATTGGGGCGCTCTCGGTACTGCATCGGCAAATGAAGCTGGCACGAGCTAAAGAAAACAACATAGAGAATATCGACTCCTTGGATTCAAGGCTATAAAAGTCACGTGTCGGTGGAAAACAAACAACATTTTCTGCATAGGTTTATGCGTTGGGCTCTTGGTAGTAAGCGCAGAATAAAAAGAAGAATAAATATGTCTCTGCATCGTGCCGCCTATGTATGTTTCAATAATTCTCTAGAACCTGTACATGACAACAGGAAGATATCTTTCCACAGATTCCCATTAAAAAAATGCTAACAAGTCAAAACTTATACTGAGATGGGGCTATTTCAGTCACGTGTCGATGAAGAAAGAATACTTCAGGCAATCAGATTTTAGGATTGCCCATCAATGCAGCCGAAAGGTCACGTGTTGGTTTAAAAATGACGTCACGCCGATAAACCTCATTGGCGTACGCAGCTTTCTGATCTCCCTAGAGCACGTGGTTTTACGTTTTCGGTGTCCCTTAACTAGGGCGTCCCGGCATCTGCTGCGCCGGCATGCGGGTGGCGGCCCAACACCCACATGCCGGCGCCAAAACTTATCCGATAGGGCTGTGTTTGCTGGTTTATTTCTAAATAATCGTTTTTTGACCCGTAACCAGCCATATAAATAATATATTTTCTTAGATAGAAAAGCCGATTCGAACTATTTCTTGCGGAAAGCATGTGTTTAAGTTTAAAATAAGCATACCATTCCATAGATAAATTTTTAAAATATATTTAAAAAAAAGAATTCTTCAGATAATATGATAAAATGTTAAGGAATAACTTCATTTTCGTTATTTATCTCTCAGAAAATCTTTCATAATATCGTGAGCGATTTGGTAGGGGTGTTACCACGATGAAATGTGAAACTTCACATTTTCTCAGAAAATTTATCAGCATATCTAATCTATTTCATTCTCCCTTCACATTTTGTTGGCCTCAGCTGTTTCTTTGGGGCCTTATTACTATACATTATTTAAGAAGATAATGCATGATTTTTTGGAGAGGATTGAAATTCAAATGAGAGCATATACCGTGATTTCCAGTTGGGTGAAAAATATTCTGCATGTTCTAAGCAACGATGTTATGCTCTGATTACCTATATTTTATTGAAGCTGCATAAATCTTCCAATCTGATAAATGCATTTATAAGGCAAATTGTTTAAGGTGTATATGAGTAATTCATTTTGTGTGTGCGCAAACAAGAGTGTATATTATGGGAAAAAGAGATAAAAAAATAAAACTAAAATTAATTTAGGAAAAAGAAAAAAAAATATATATATATATATTATTGACAATGAAATGAGGTGAATTTTGTTTGGTACTATGCAGAATATCCTAAAACTTACCTTATCTACTTAAGAAACTCGCTATCTGTGTATTTTATATTTTTTTTTCGTCTGCTTATCGTGGTGTAATTTTTTTATTTTTTTGTCGTTTCGCTCTTTTCGCGCCCAAGTTGCGCAATAAGAAAGTTCTACAGAATTCTTGTTCTTCAAATTGAAACGAGCTTATCGATCATTCAGAGAATTGCTCTTCTTCAGATTTATTTTAATTGTAAATAGCATGAAAGATGCAAAGATGTTTCTCAAAATATTTATCTCAATGACGCAGTACATGATTATAGGAGTTTGCTGCGTTGTCAGAAGTAAATTATGGAGATTCTTGGTTCCAACGAAAATATGCAACATGCCATACATGTAATGGAACTATGGGCAAGATTGAAGAAAGTTTCGGGATCGATTCACTTCCAAATATCTTCATCCACCTCTTTCCCGAAATTGGAGCATCTTGTACTTTTTTATGTGAGGGTATTTAAATAGCAAGTTTATTCAGATTAACCGCAAAGAATAGATGATCTGAAAATTGCCATAATAGGATTCTCTCCCACTACCTTCAAAAGCATTTCTATTAACATCCGCAAACAGCTTTACCGCATAGAAAGAGGTGGGCATTTTGAACACTTATTACAAATACAAGTCCTGCTTTCTTTTAAAACGTGATATTAAAAGTAGATTGTACCATTTACATAGCAATAATTTAATTTGAGGTCTGTTGTTTTGTGAATAATCTATATAAATAAAATTAGACTTTTGTCTGTACATTTCTTGGAATTCAAAAATTTTGCGATTTCTATCCGTTTCAAGCACCCGGGAATCCGATGCGACCCTCAAAAAAAAGTTTGTCTGTCTGTCATTCTGTCATTCTGTCCTTCTGTCATTCTGTCATTCTGTCCGTGACGCTTTTTTTGTTTAAGCATCACGTAAAAACGGCTGAAGCGAATGATATGAAATTGGGTGTCATCATAGGTGGTCACTCAACTTAAAACATAGGCGTCGAATTTCTTAAAAATCTTGATTAGATTTTGAGATTTTGCGAAAATTGTTTCAAACTGCGTAAATTTGTGTTCGCACATCACGTAAAAACTACAAAGGTGAAAAAATGGTATTTGGTGAAATGATAGGTGGTCACCTTAAACTATAAGCATCTAAAAAAACCGATCCGATTTTGGGATTTTGTGAAAATCGTTTCAAACTGAGTGAATTTTTGTTCACGCATTACGTAATAACGACTAAAGCAAATGATAGGAAATTTGGTCACAAGATAGGTTGTTGCTCAACATAAAGTATAGGTGTCCAATTTTTTAAACATTTTTATTAGATTTTGAGATTTTGTGAAAATTCTCCCAAAATGCGGTTATATTTCTTCAAGCATCGCGTAATAACGACTAATACGAAATTTGGTGATATGATAGGTAGTTGCTAATCTTAATTTATAGGTGTTGAATTTTTAAAATATTTTGATTACATTTTGAGATTTTGTGAAAATCGTTTAAAAATGCTAAAATTTTTGTTCCAGCAGCCCGAAATAAAGACTGCGGGGAATTAAACGAAATTGGGTGACATGATAGGTTGTCACACAACTTAAATTCTGGGCTTCCAATTTTTCAAAAATGTTGATTAGATTTTGAGATTTTGCGAAAATTATTTCAATATGTGTAAATATTCGTTCGCGCATCACATGATTACGACTAAAGCGAATGAAATGATATTAAATACTTACTCTCTAACCTGTAATATTTTAACAATGCATAAAAATTATAATTTCGCTTTCTTTACTTTGGCACCATACTACATCCATTCTGTGTACTCCTACAATGCTGACGAAAGTTCTTGCTTTTAGAAATTTGTATTCAGTACTAACCCGTCAACGACGGGTACTTCAGCTAGTATATCAATAAATGCAAATTACTTGAGTATGGGAACTTAGACTCTCTCAGAATATTTACTTTGCACATTTTTAAGAAAATATCTAGTGAACTAATATACAGTATTCAGTTTCTTTCATAAAGATAAAATGAATGTTAGAACTTTCAAAAATGAGCAAAATAATTCCACTTCGTGACATTTATTCATGAATTTAAAAAAGCCGTTAAACAAAAACTATAACTCAAAGCCATTTAAATATTTTCTCCATAAGAACGTGCTCAATAAGTATGTTTAATTGATAATGCTGTGATGGAGATCACATATTTCTCGAGTCTAAAACAGTTTTTTTTGTTTTTTCTTTTATAAATCAAATGTTCTGTATTTCAGATTTATTCATTCTCCATTCCGATTTTCTGCTTGTTAAATAAGCACTTCCGTTTCTATATTGAGCACACCGGTGCGACCGCGAATTAAGATATTTCCCTTTTAAATTAACTATCGAGTTAGTATATACGATGTAAATTCTGGGTACCTGCCTGTCTTAAGCTGTCTTGTATTGCAGGTTTGCCAAGCTTTTGTAATGGCACTCGGCGAATTTTGGCACTCCTGCTTTGGCGATATCCTTTTGACCATTTATTTCAAAAATTTTACATACGTTACGTCTACAGGTCATTTAAGGTCACGTGGGCAATCGCTTATGAGCGGCTCACCTTTTTCTCGCCAGACTGTGAAAAGCTGGCCTTTTGCATAAAGTTTTTACGTACTTCTAAGTATAAATGCCAACTGTGTGGTCGTAATTTACGGGACTCCGGCATACCGTATGGCTACGCGAAGCAATTAGATTTACCTGGTGTTATTTGACAAGCCTTTTTAACGCAATATAAATATTTTAATTATGTGTGAAACTTTTTTTTAAGTTTTATATCTTCAAAACAGAAATGTAACCTGAACAGCGGATCGAAAACATGTTTCATCAAGGACTTGTGTGTTTCTCTTATGGTTTTAGCACCACTATACCACCGTGTACCAGTTAGTTACGAAGTTATTTTTCTTCCTCGTACAACACTTCCACAAACACTATACACAGTCAATTAGAAAAAAATAATGCGGTTTTTATATCTTATTTTCAGTTTTAATATATGCTGCTCTATATATACTTTTTAATCCATAGCTTCACATTCTTCTTCTAAATGAAATTTTAGCTTTGAATATTGCATCACACGTAAAAAAGATAGCAAATTCCAATTTTCCTTTTATCAGAAAAAATTATATTTGAGCGAAATAGACAAATTTTAAACCTGTTGGTAGATACTAAAATATTCAAATCGACGAAATCTGCAGATGGTAAAAGTAAAAAAATACGAACTTACCAGATTAGAAACATTTCGTATAGTTAAGGAAACTACTCACCTGAAAGAAAATAGAAAAATGTAAGTAAAGACGCTTAAATTTGTTTTATAGAAAATAAACATATATATTCATATTTTTTCCAGAAGGAAACGTTTCCTTTAAGTTCAGTATTTTTCCCTTTTTTCAATACACACTAATTGAGTATAAAACATTAGATATTTTGTTACACACATTCCACTTTTAAGTTCAGTATTTTTCCCTTTTTTTCAATACACACTAATTGAGTATAAAACATTAGATATTTTGTTACACACATTCCACTTTTAAGAATTTATAGCTATTTTCGCTCTATGTATAGAAAATCTATAGTTTTTTTTAATATCATTTAAAAAATGCGTATAAAATGCAAAGAAAAACATAATAAATATATTCATTTGTAAAAACCAATATTTCGTAATTTGAAAAATGATACTCTTAAAAAATTTAAACATAATTAATGTTCATTTAGTTATTTACGGATATACACTTTGAAAAATAAATATTTTATACGCATTCTTAGTGAAAATAGTATTCTTCATATGAAATGCATATCGAGGTTATTTTATGAATAATTATTTTGGAAAAAATATAACGATTTAAAAGATAAGGTTTCTAAGAAAAAAGCTTTACACTTCAAGCATTCAAAAATAAATTTACTTTTGTTTGTATCGAGTTGACAAAAAGAAGAATATGCTGCATCGAAGAAAGAATATAAATTTCCACGTTTTCGAGTTACAGTAAGTATAGTTTAAGAAAAATGGAAAACAGGAACATCTTCACGAATGTATTTTAAGACAATAGACAATAAAAAGTAACAGTTTTTTTTCAGTAAAATGTCCACATACAAATGGAAAGCTTAAGTTTCCCAGGAATCGTGTTTTAAAGTGACTTGTTTGCTAATTATAAAATATTTCATTTCTGAAATTCATCATCTGTATCATCTACGGATATGAATTTTAAAATTCATCCTATAAATGATATATTTCAAGTTTGACAACAGCATAGCATATATTTCCGCATGCTTATCCTGCTAAATATTTTTAAATGGAATATTTATTGTGCTAAGACATGTGTACGCTGAAGGCTGTAACTATTATGGACTATTTTAGATTTCTGAAATGTATAAACTATATAAACTGTGGAATACTAGCCAACACTCTTTAAAAAAGGTCACATGTTAGGCTTCCTAACTAATATAACACCTGTGCCAACCTACCTCATAAATTGAGTATGAAGTTTCATCCCTTGTTTGGATAAAATCGATGATTTTCAGTATGAGAAAAATGATTTCTGGTTTTTCATGTTAACGTAAAAATAAGACAACATATAACAACTTTACAGCCTCGAAATTCCATTTAAATTGTATTGTTAGGAGTAGATTTTCTTGGATGCATACGAAAAATGAGACACCCTATCTCATCATCCCCTAATGCTATTCAATGGGAAGATTATGTTAGTGCGTATTTTGTGACCGACTTCTTTTAATGTATGATCAGCTACAATTTTTGATCATGTAGACATAATTCGATCATTCATTTTTTATATTGGAAAATGGCGTAATCCAGGATTGGTTCCATTTTAATCAATCTACATTCTGGTGATAAGAGAAATGACAAAATATACGATATCTTCTTTTGAGCTAATAAATATGCCTCTGACAAATCTTTTAGGATATACTACTATTTAAATTGACATGATGCCGTCATGGCGAAGGAATTTTATGTTGATTTTCTTTTTTAGAAAAATAAAACTTGTTTAATCACACTCGCATAAACTTTTGGAACGAATCAGAATCACAGATATCACCAGTCCTCCATTTAATCAAATCTCAATGCTTGAATTTTCGTGTAATCCCTAGAGCAACATCGATCAAAGTGTGTCATAGCCTTAAAGCATAAACACACTGGCCTTCATGAATATATATGCGTGTAGCAGGTGCATTCTGATAATTAGCCCGTAACAGTGATCAGCACTGGCCTGCCTGTTATTTCATTTCAATGATTACACGCTGAGGTAAATATGTGTGCCTTATTTTGTACACATTTAAATTTGTTTTGAAGACTCACATGACATTATTTATTCTATATTTGTTTATGCAAGCAACAGAAATAGCATGCACACATGTGATTATTTTCATTGATAGTGTATAATATGCATACTTCCTCAGGCATAAACAACTGTGATAATAAACAGCACTAGAATACTCACAGCTATTGCCTGTGAATATATATATACCGGGTGTTCCAAAAATGACCGGCATATTTGAAAAATCGATAAAAACTAAACGGGCAGCGATAGAAATAAAACGTTTGTTGCAATATGGTTGAAACAACAGTGAGTTCGCCATTCTGTAAGTCGTCTTTCTGCTGTAAGCGTGTGCTTGCTGTTCGCAGATTGGAAGCTTGCTGTGAAATGGCGGAACTCACAGACTGGCGAACTCACAGACTACGTTTTCTTCTACATCTTTCAATCGCCTGCATTGCCATCTGTTGTTGAAAATTGTAACTAATTTTGTGTATGTCTGCCTGAAAATTTACTGCTGTTCCAACCATATTGCAACAAACCGTTTATTTCTATCGCTGCTCGTTTAGTTTTTATCGATTTTTCAAATATACCGGTCATTTTTGGAACACCCGGTATATATATTTTTTCTTTGACTTGGAATTATCTACAATTTAGTGTAGATATAGT
Source organism: Cheiracanthium punctorium (assembly GCA_038373885.1). NCBI lineage: Eukaryota > Metazoa > Arthropoda > Arachnida > Araneae > Cheiracanthiidae > Cheiracanthium > Cheiracanthium punctorium. The sequence continues at coordinate 1,109,035 of JAWZYV010002631.1, read as the reverse complement.
GAATCTATAGTGTAGATATAGTGTAGATATAGTGCAATTTAGTGCAATTTGAACTGAATTTGAACTGAAGACAAATTCAGTTCAAATTGCAAAAATTATTTTAATGGTTAATCTTTTTTTTAAAAACTCAGTTATTCCCGTTAAAGTTAATTTAAAGTACCATAGTTATCTGCTTCAGAATAATTCGAAAACCTAATATTTACTCCGTCTAAAAAAATGCAATTTTCATTGAAAACTTCATATTCTTTGCAGACGGATAAAGTAAAATTGCAATCTTGTTTGTCCAGAAATGCCTTTAAAATCACAATAGAAAAATCAAAGAAAAGAAACGCGAAAATGAAATAAAATTAAAAAAAAAATGAGCTGTTATCTTTTTTGGCGACCAATCTTCGCATTTTGGACTGCCTAAAGAATCAGTTGAACTAATTTTCTTGCAGGAATTAGCTTTACTTGTTACGAGAAAAAAAAATTAAATTGCTCTCTCTCTTAAAAATAAGTTTTTTGCAACTCATGAGCGCAGCAAGCAACGAGAGTATGTCGGAAAATCTTTTAAAAGTGAATTTTTGCAATAATTTGCCAGTTCTTATAAGTTTTCAATTTGTCAGTTCCTTACAATTTTTCAGTTAAAGATATTCACGAGTAAGGAATTGTTATTTTTTATCAAGCCTAAACTTTACCAAAGCATAAATAATCAAAGAGCATTTTCTGACCGAAATGTTTTTATCCCAGAACACTATTTTACTTCGAAAAAAATCTAAGAATCAGAGCTGGAGATAATGGAAGTAGAAAGTTATTATGTTAGAGTGTGTTACAAGATTAAATTATAGGAAACATGACAGAGGAATGTGGAGTTTTAGCGTTTTTTCAATAACATTTTTTAGTTTTTTTATCTTCGTACCTTTAGATTGTAGATTAAACGTTAAATTTATAACAAGTATTTACGGTATAGAAACCCACGGAAATTGAAATTGAATGGAAATTACTGTGTATTATAACGTGAGACGTGCATGAATCATATTCACAGTCCACATCAAAAAATAAAAGGACCTTGTTTTTGATAAATAATGGTAAAAAGTACAAAAAATCAGAAATTTGCAACTGTGCTAATAGAAAATTGTTCTTTTCAAGTGCGCACAAATAACCTTTAAAACTATATGTTTCAATTTTTTTTTAATTCTGCAAACCTTTTTAATTCTTCATACAGGACGGCGATGGGCGAAGGGGCACGGCTTCCATTTTAAAGAGCCCTAGTGGGAGAAAGTCCAATTTTGCTCGGGTTCTTCTAATTTTCAACCAAGACCGGTTACCTGAAATTGACCAGCCCCTTTACAAATTCATGCAGGTATCATCCTTTACAGATTCAGGCAGGTATCACACGAGCACCCATTAGCGTACAGTGTTCCACAGTAGCCCGGCTGAGAGAAGTTTTCATCCTCCAAAGCATTGTCCAAGCCGGTGCTGCTTCACTTTCCGAGTTCTTAGGGTAACGTAACTTAGGGACTAGGCCATTGCACGATATACTTCTAAATTGATCTACTTTATTATATAGGTGCAATTAGCAGATAAATTTCAACTTCACTTTGCCGCTCACAAGTTCTACTGGTTTGGGTCCTATAGCATAAGCTTTTCGTAGGCCGTGAAGGATGCACGGTGTTGAAAAAAAAGCATACGAAGGATATGATGAAGGCGTATTTATAAATATGCCGAGAGCAACATAACAAGGCACAATAAACACAGTGAGGAACGATGTTAATGGTTTGCAGACGATGACACGGGAAATTCACCACGAAAAATATTTATCGATGAGATAGAATAATTGCAAGAACGGTAACGAACACTCATGTTTGCAGAAGATAAAAAGGGTGACTCAGCTGTGGCAACGAAAAGATCACACAATCATTCGCAAAATGCAGAAGCACAGAATCCAAGCTGATTTTTAACAATCTTCGTAAAAATATTGTATTTGGAACATATCATCCAACGTCGGAGCATACTTGTCATACGAAAAAAGAAATACGGATATTGATGCACAAGTTAAGTTTAATTTGACACACATAAAGACTGGCAAGACATTTTTTTTTACGAAGATGTGAAATCATTTATAATAGCACATTTTTAAATCACACATATCCTTTACAGATTCAGGCAGATGACTCCCCACAGAGAGCACCTTATACCCGAATAGCCTCACAGCTTACTAACGAACTTTTTTAAAAACCACTGATAGACAAGTTTCTTTAACGGTAGAGGTAGTGCGTCACAAGGAATACAGTGAAACGTTCTGGTACAGGGAAGTTACATGATGATTCATGTGGCCACGGAAGGGTGGCAGAAAACAAAAGTGTGGTGGTTTGTTACAGTATTGGTTAAAATTTGAGGAAAACTAAAGCCTAAGATGATCGTACAGTGGTATTATGCCGCGCATAACCTGCCTGGCAAGTACTCCTAGTATTACGCTGAAAAAATTGAAAAATGATTGACATACACCAAAACACTAAAAAAACTAAAGACTCTATGAATTGCAACTAAATACCATTTATTCTTAGTCATTCCACTAATATTAATTAACAGACGATATTGACATAATTTTAAACTTAAACATGTCTGGGGGAGATGTGGTTTTGGAGGATAAGGGGTATCCACAAAAGTTTTGAGACGCAAATAATAAATAGATTACTGTTAATATTCACCATTCTGATGAGGTAGCCGTCTTTACACAAGACACGATCGACGCGTGTCCTCTTGGAACCGCTGTCTTTTTCTTAAGCCCTCATCTGGCCTCTGATTCCATGTTTCTTTTGAACACAACTTGATCATATTGATTCGAAGCACACACTGATTTTTTTAAGTCCGTTCATACCTTTTTGCAAACTCTGCTCTCTTCTTTTTTCTAGCACACTCGTTCTGTCGTCTTTTTTTTCTTCTCCCACGGGGTTGATTCCTCTTTTCTTACCCCCTCTTACATCATTGGCTGGAGTTTCTGATTTGTTCGTCTCGGGGAATTAATGCATCCTCTCGTCGAATCCCATACATGTAGGCGGATCATTCGGGACTATACCCGCCAAATTTGCATATCATTTTCGGCCATAAATATTTTCGGCCATAAATATTTTAACGTTGACAGTTCATTGTGCTATAGTGTCCAGACTGTCCATTGCCTGGCGCCTCTTCTAATTTACGGTCTACTTGTGTGGTCTTCCCATGGGAACCGTCTCAAAATTATATTTTACTGCTGTTTCACTTCACCACATCTCTCCCCCGTGTACATAAAAAAAACAAGAAAAAAAAAATATTCAATGTCCACAGTTACTAGTTCATTACACGTAGCTACACATGTGCTACGTTTTAAAATTTGGCACTTGTCCTGTATAGTCCATGCGATATAGTCCATCATACGTAGCAAATTATGTGCTACGTTCTACAGTGTAGTAGTTGGAGTTTAGTCCATATAGTCCGTCACGCGTAGCTACACATGGCAAAAGTCTCAGTTGTGATACATTTGTTCTCCCGTTGTGTCTCAAGCATTTTGTGGTTTCACGTGAACATTTTCGTTCTTCTTTGCGGGTTTGTTTTGTCAGATTTTGTTAAATCTGGCAGTATCGATAATGTTTCCGAACCACTTTGCATTAATAACATTAATGAGTTACCTTTGTATCTTGTTTCTCAATTTCTTCAAAATAATATATTGTACACCAATGGGATTGTACACACATTATTATGTTTGATCACACATTCTGTACCAACATGCACCATATTTATATTATTAGAGTACCATATTTATATTATATATATATTAAGAATAACATACAATATCATGTGTGTCTATTACTTGTTACACATATATATTTATCTGCATATCATAAAAAAATACTCGTCTTCCTTCCCTTTTTTTTTTTTTTTTTTTTTTTTTTTTTTATTTATTATTATTATTATTATTATTATTATTATTTTTGCTCAGACAGGGGATTCATTCCTATATTGCACACCCTTTTATTTATACGGTACACCTCACGTACCACTGTTTCAAAATATCTAGCCATAATCATCGATGCGTTCTTATTTACTCATTCAATTCCTTAAAAGAGTTTCACCGCTAAACCCGTGCGTTCTGGAACTACCCTCTCTCCTCTTGTATTCCTTTTAAGCAGATCCTTCCGGCTGCGAAACTGTTTGTCGCTTGACAATCGGAACTCATGGTTGAAATTTCCGGTTTTTCACTGCGTATAATACATCCGCGCGTTTGGAAACGGGGGAAACTGCAGCTCGACAGCTCAACTCGTGCTGAAGGCAATCGGTTTATCTCCTGCGCCGGGAGTGACTCGGCACCTTTTTCGCCTGTGTTTTTTTTTTTTTTTTTTTTTAGGATGTCAACGTCGTGTAGAGGTAAGTGATTGTTATTTAATTATTTTGTTAATGAAAGCTTATGCCGCCCTATTAACTGTAATTTTGTAAAGAGAAACAAACTTAACGTTACTGTTCTTACGTTTTATTTTGTATAGCGCCGATCTGCATGTCGAGTCCATGCGGTCTGATAGGTTATTATTCTGTGAACTCCCTATGTTTACTTTAAAATAAATAGTCTTCTATGATTCTAGAGCGCGTCTTACTCATCGTGGTTATTGCCTGCAATTGCCCGATAAGTACCAAAATCCAAGGGGAAATCTGCAGCTTTCCGTCCCAGGTACTCTGGTGACGCAACTCAATAATTTTATTCTAACTTGTATTAATTAAAATTTTTTATAAAATTACTGTACTATGTAATTGTCTCTCCTATAGTTGTATGTCCGGTATTTATTTATATGCATATTTTTGTCTTTTCATGTTGCCCTTCTCTTGCATCCTATGCGTGACATCCGAACGAACGACTCTAATCCGAACGAACGACTCGCCCCCATGCGAATGACTCCCTGCCGGTTTGTTTACCAACAGCAAAAGCCAAACGACAACACCAGCTGATGCCTGCTGCCCTGCTAACTTGTGTTTTACGTTTTATTTATTTATTTTTCTTTTTATTTATTTATTTTTATTTTTATTTTTATTTTTATTTTTATTTTATTTTATTTTATTTTTTTTTTTTTTTTTTGACATACGTATGTGTGTGCCTGTTATCTTATTGCTTGCTATTATTATCAACATTATTATATTTTGTCCGTCTCTTTTTTTTTTTTTTTTTTTTTTTTTTTTTTTTTTGTTAACATTCCCTTCATTTTCAGCTTAGCTTTTTTGCAGTGCACAAGGTTACACGGAATCCCTTTTGATTATATAGCATGTCATTATTATTATGATTCTTATTATTATTACTGTTATGATTAGCTAAATTCAATTGCCTTCCAGGTCGCGTTTTTCTCTTTTTCCTATCAGTTTTGTAATTCTCGTTTTCGTTATCCTTTCACAGAAATTCCAATCTTTTCATCATCTATTGATGCAACCGAAAAAGCAAAAACTCTGAATGAAGCTCGTGGAACACTCTGGACCTCACAACTCGGCTGCTGGTAAGAACCCTTTTTTTTTTTTTTTTTTTTTTTGAATTTTTGTTCTTTTCTTATGTTTGTGCTGTTTCTCGCCCCTTCCGGGAGCGGTTGCGTAACCAATAACCATGGGTGGGGGTTTTTGACTCGTCAGGGTCTGTTTCTTGTGTCTGGGGTTTTACCCGAAAAATGAGGTTTTTATGTACTTTCTTATCTTCTCCATGAGGTTTATTCACTTCTTTAAGTAATAAATTATTATTACGAAACAGTTTCATTACCCTATAAGGGCCGGTAAAAATGGGGTCAAATTTACACTTCTTGTGCATATTTTTCATGTATACCAAATCCCCTATGTGGATTGGAGTATGTTTAGCGGGTTTTTCTAAGTTCTGCGGTTTAGCCGCTTTTTCTTGGAATATCCAGGCCTGTTGTCTGTTATTTAAATTCTGCTTAATTAATTTGTCCACAAATATTTGTATTTCCTCTTGGGACCATCTTGATTCGAAAATATTTTGTCCCTGTCCGTCCGTTGTATTGTCCAGGGGTATTTTAATGTCACGACCCAGAAATAGTAACGCCGGCGGGAAATTCGTCGCCCTGTGTTTAGAGGCGTTGTAATAGAGCTGCGCCCATACACTTGCATCTTCCCATTCAAAAGTGTTCTCTGCTATGCATCGAATACACTGCTGAAGCGTGCCTTGTGCTCGCTCTACCGTCCCATTCGATTGTGGGTGGTAGATCGACGAAAAACGACTCTCTATATTGAGAGATTTTAAAAAACTCCTTAATTCCTTTGATCGGAATTGAGGTCCGTTATCCGATATAATCGTATCTGGAAGCCCAAAACGAGAAAAATAACTTTGTAAACATTGAACTATTTGATCCGCAGTGATTTTTCTACATGGAAATAATTCTATATACCTTGAGAAACTGTCAATTACGGAAAAAAAAAAGCAATTGCCTCTGACACTGCGAGGCAGCTTCCCAACAATATCTATATGTAGACACTTTCCGGGCAGTATTGCTCGGTCCATTTTTTGTTTCGCCGTAGGGGGAATGTGCCTGTTTTTGAATTGTGCACATCTGTGACAGTTATCGATAAACGTCTTTACGTCATCAAATAAGTTGCCCCAAGTATAATATTTCTTAATGAAATCGATCGTTTTTTGTCTGCCGAAATGTGTGGCGTGTGCAATTTTGATCACGGACTGTTTTAAAGCCTGAGGGATTACTATTACATCTATTCCTGCCCTCTCTCGCGTGGCTTTTTCCCTATAACGAAGAATTCCATGTGCATCGAGATAGTAATTTTTGAACTTAGGACTTTTAGGGGTCTTTTCGCGGACGTGTGGTATTATTTTGTTCAATAATTCATCGTTCTGCTGTTCTTGTTTAATTTTTTCGGTCGTTAAATCCTTCTTCCCTTCGAAGATTTGTGCCGTTATGTTATTTACCTGTTCTTCTTGTAAGATGTATCGGGACAAATAATCCGCGGGGTTTTCCTCACCCTTTATATGTTGAAATTTAAACGCAAATTCACTTAAAAATAATAGCCACCTTGCAGTGATATCGGATTGCTGCGTTAGATCTAAATGGTATTTCAATGATTTCGCGTCACTAATTAATACAAATTCATGGTTCCATAAATAATTGCGAAAATGTCTCACCGCTTCATAAATTGCCATTAGTTCCAGTTTAAGAGATGAGTATCGTTTTTCCGCATTTTTTAAAATTCTGCTAAAAAATTTGACTGGTGTTCTGCCTTCTGGCCGATCCTGCATTAAAATACCATTAATGGCCGTGTTGGATGCATCGGTTGCTAACAGGAATGGTTTTGCAAAATCAATTTTGGTAATTCTTGGTTTTTCTAAAATGATCTGTTGTATGTTCGCGAAACTGGTCTGACACTCTTCCGACCATTCAAATTTTTTGGTCTTTCTTGTGAGCTGCACAATCGGTGCAATAATTTGGGAATATTGTGGAATAATCGTTCTGAAGTAATTTGTCATCCCTAAAAATGATTGAATCTCTTTAACTGACTTAGGTGTTTTAAATTTTGTGATTTTCACGATGTTTTTTGGGTCTGGGGAAATCCCTACTTCGTCCACTTGGAATCCTAAACATGTGATATTTTTTCGGGCTATTTTGATTTTTGACGGGTCCAATGTTAAATTAAACTCTTTAAGCTTTTGGAATATTAAAGTCATTTTTTTTCGTAATTCTTCGAGGGAATTAGCTGGTATGATTATATCGTCTAGGTAGAAATTTATCTTCGTTTCTCTCATACCTCCCAGCACCGTATTCATGAGTTGGGTGAAGTAACTGGCGCTGTTACGCAAGCCAAAGGGTAGTCTCGTGTGTCTAAAATTTCCTCGGTGGGTAATTATTGCACATTTCTCTCGCTCTGCCTCCGGTAATGCTATTTGAAAAAACGCAGATTTAAGATCCATAGTCGTGTACCATTTGAATCCGGCAACTTCTTGTAAGATATCTTCAATATGCGGGATATATGTTTTATAAGGTTCAGTGATGTTATTTAATAATCGAAAATCTGTCGCCATTCGGTATTTAGGGGTTTTATTTTCCTCACTCGTTTGTTTTTTAACGAAGATTATTGGGAACGCGTAACCCCCGTCGGATGGTTCGAGTATACCCGCTTCTAATAGCTCGTCTATTTCGCGGTCTGCGAGCGTTTTCATGTTTTGCGGTATTGGGTACGGTCTACATTGGATAGGGTAATTGTGGGCTAATTTGATTTGCGGTCTCACAGCGTCTGTCACTCCTAATGTTTTATAAGAGGTAGAGAATACCTGATAGTTTTCTTGTAGCATTTTTTTAAATATACGCTGTTGGTCTTCCGGTAAATGATCTAAATCAAAAGTCGCCTCTTCGAATTCCTTTTTTCTCAAGTTTAGGATATTGTCCCTATCATTAGTTGTTTGTGCACAATAATTCATTCCTACTTCTGTACCTTGTGATGGCTCCCGTATCTGCCGAACGTTCTGCGGTTCTATGATTTTCGCGACTTTCATGTTTTTTTGTAAATGTTTCGTGGTGTTGGTGTTATTTTCGAAAATCATTTGTAACGACTTATCTGTTTTTTGTTGGATGATGCATATCTGTTCCTTTTGGAATTTGGGTATCACTTGAATGTTGCTTTCATTTTGTTGCTTTTCAATAGGTCGATCTGTTTTTAAATTTACTATTTTTGTGTCCGCGGGCGGAATCAGAACTTTCCGTGCTATTCGAATGCAATTATTAATCTCCTCCGTCTTATCATTTTCTTCCCTTAGCTCCGTATTTTTGGTCTCTGATTTATTAATTGGAATTTCTTCATTATTTATTGTTATGCTATTTTGTTTCGTATTTAAAATTACTTTATTATTAATCATGAAGTCGTAACCTAGTATGATTGGGTATTGTGGGTTCATTTTGAAGTTTGCCACGAAAAAGGTGTTATTACATTTTTTATGCCCTATTTTAAATGAAAACTTCACGGCTTTTAGAAAAGGTACAGTTTGTTGTGTCACAGATTTTATTGTTACCTGTCTGGAAATAAAGTTTATTTTTATTTTACTTTTTATTTCTTCAAATATTTCGTTATTTATTAAACTAATTCCTGCTCCTGAATCAATGAGTGCAGCATATTCTTCATCCCCAATGTTAAGCGTTACTAGTGGTAATTTAATTACATTTTGCTCGTTGTCACTCACCGACATTATATACTTATGGTTCTCTTGTTGTTTGCGTTTATTATCATTTATTTCTTTCGTACTATTTTGTGCCTCTATCATTTGATTTTTATTTTTGTTTTTATGGTCAATATTTACTTTGGTAGCCTCGAGTTTCGTTCTATGGGATCCCAACCTCTGATTATTATTTATCTGTTGCCTCTGGGACCCCTGTATGAGTTTAAATTCTTATAGTTCCTGTTTCCATTGTTGTTCGTTCTGCGGACATTTGGTTGCTGTCGACCGTCCGCGGGAATTCTTTCCCAGCATGTCTGAGCGGAGTGGTTCGACTTTCCGCATATTTGGCAGATAATTGCAACTTGTTTATAACTACTATTATGTTGATTAACTGGTTGTCTTCTATTTCGGGGATTGAACCAGCAGTCTGTGTCTGTGTGATTTTGTTTTTTACAAAAAGAGCATGATTTCAATGGATTGGATTTTTCATTCACTTGAGAAATCTCGAGTGCCTGAATTTTATCCTCAAACTGTTTTATTTTATCTTTTAACTGCGCGATTTCTAAGTCCTTCAATAGACCAGTAACGTCTGATTTTTGTACGTCAATATTGTTTATGTCTTCTTCTTCATTAAAAATTCTCTCCAGTCTGATTGCCAACTCAACCGCCTCGTCAAAGTGTTTTACGTTTTCTTTTAAAATTTCTCTTCTAATTTCCGGACGTACCGCTTCCGTGAATTTCGCGAGCATGATGTGGTTCTTTATTTTATCTGTTTCCTCTGACGGCTTATCGATCCCTAAAAATGCTTCAGTCTTTTCAGAGATTATGTCCCTTAGTTGTATAATCGATGTTTTCGGGGTTTGCCTAATTGCATTAAATTCCGCGTGCACTTCCGAAGCTGATTTTATTTCCCTAAATCTTTGGAGAATCGCTTTTTTCAGGTATTCGTAATTGTTTCCGTCTTTCGTCTCTTTTAGGCCTAGTATAAATGCTTTTGCCTTACCTTTGAGGCATGTCTTTAAAATTATGCCTTTCTGCTCATTTGACCAATCGGTGAGAGCAGCTACGTTTTCAAATTCGCTGAAAAATTGCTTTGGGTTCTCGAGACTATCGGCCGAATATCGGGGCAATAGAGGGATTAGTCCCGTGTCTGGCGTTTTGTTATGCTGGCTTTGTGCCGAACTTTGGGTATTTCGATTCCTAAGAGACTCTGGCGACTCCTGTCTAACTCTGGGACGACCCATTTTTTTTTTTTTTTTTTTTTACTTTAAATATTTACAGATACTATTTTACCTATTTTAACACTATATGTTCCGTTACCTTCTACATATACAAAATGCACTTTGACACTTTCAACATACACATAAATTAAAAATATTGTACATGAATACATACATATTAAGCAAGTATTAATTCAATTGTTCAGTTCTACTGATTGTTGCATAATATTCCATCAATAAAATATTTATTTATTTATTTTATTTATTTACTTAATTTTATTTAATTTAATTTTTCTATATGTCAATACGTTGTAATGCCTACAAACTACCTTATTCACAACATTCTTTCTATTAGAGAAATTAATTGTTTTAACAAAAATACCTTCTTTGTCACCTTTAAAATCAAAGTTCTTTCGTATATATATATATATATTTTTTTTTTTTTGCAGCAGTATATTAACACTTACAAATCACAAATAAAATATTCAAAGAATGTCAATGCATGTTTTTTTTTTTTTTTTTGTTGAAACTGAGAAACAAGATAGTAACTTCGTTATTATGATGCATAATTTCTCTCCCAGACTTTGTTTTATTTTTGAAAAATCTACTATAGATATTTATTATTATTATTATCATTAATTTAACTATCATTTGAGTTACTAGGAGTACATAAAATTGCCTTTTTTCTACGGCACCATTATGTGGTGGTTTGTTACAGTATTGGTTAAAATTTGAGGAAAACTAAAGCCTAAGATGATCGTACAGTGGTATTATGCCGCGCATAACCTGCCTGGCAAGTACTCCTAGTATTACGCTGAAAAAATTGAAAAATGATTGACATACACCAAAACACTAAAAAAACTAAAGACTCTATGAATTGCAACTAAATACCATTTATTCTTAGTCATTCCACTAATATTAATTAACAGACGATATTGACATAATTTTAAACTTAAACATGTCTGGGGGAGATGTGGTTTTGGAGGATAAGGGGTATCCACAAAAGTTTTGAGACGCAAATAATAAATAGATTACTGTTAATATTCACCATTCTGATGAGGTAGCCGTCTTTACACAAGACACGATCGACGCGTGTCCTCTTGGAACCGCTGTCTTTTTCTTAAGCCCTCATCTGGCCTCTGATTCCATGTTTCTTTTGAACACAACTTGATCATATTGATTCGAAGCACACACTGATTTTTTTAAGTCCGTTCATACCTTTTTGCAAACTCTGCTCTCTTCTTTTTTCTAGCACACTCGTTCTGTCGTCTTTTTTTTCTTCTCCCACGGGGTTGATTCCTCTTTTCTTACCCCCTCTTACATCATTGGCTGGAGTTTCTGATTTGTTCGTCTCGGGGAATTAATGCATCCTCTCGTCGAATCCCATACATGTAGGCGGATCATTCGGGACTATACCCCGCCAAATTTGCATATCATTTTCGGCCATAAATATTTTCGGCCATAAATATTTTAACGTTGACAGTTCATTGTGCTATAGTGTCCAGACTGTCCATTGCCTGGCGCCTCTTCTAATTTACGGTCTACTTGTGTGGTCTTCCCATGGGAACCGTCTCAAAATTATATTTTACTGCTGTTTCACTTCACCACAAAAAGTAAATAATAAAAAAAACAGCAACGCACGTGGTGAGGGAGAAATGAATGAACAATAAAAAAGGAAGCTTTTGATATGAGATAAGGACGTGGGAAACGTACTGCTTGGAAGAAAACGGTAAAAGGAATAAAGAGAACTTCATTTTTTTTGGACTATTTAATAATTAATGAACAGAGAAAATTGAATTTGAATAAGCGGCAATTTGTAACACAAAAATTAATGTTGTTATTTTTTCCCTTTTTTTAAATAAAAAATATGCATGTTAGGAAAGTACCATGACAGGCCCGGGTTCAATTTCTGGCATGGGCTTGGGTTTTTGAGGTGTCCTTGTTAGGAGTAATGATGACCATCCATTTGGGGGTTTTATATACCAGAGCCGCATTGTTGACAAAAAAAGGTACCTTTAACTACCTAAATTGCTCCAACGCATTTACATTTGCCCCCTTTAGCGAAACATAACTTTATTGCCAACGACGCAACATTCTCTCCAAACGGATAAACTAAAAGCGTAAATTGCTTATTCAGAAACACCTTTAAAATCTTCTAGATTATTGAAATAAACGTGAAAATGAAACAAAATGGATACCTCTTTGTGCGAGACCAATCTTATTTCTTAGTTCGTCGAGAAAATCACCTGAAGTAATTTTCTTGTGGAAAATTACTTTACTCGTAAAAGTAAAAAAAGGAGCAGCGAAGTTGTTCTTGCGAATAAAAACAAAATGTTTTTTTGCCTCTCTCGCACGGCAATCATCGATAGCATGCCATAAATTCTGCAAAAAAAAAATGAAATTTTCTAACAGTATTTCATGCTGTTAGAAATATATCCACGCGAGTTTCAATTTTTCGGTTAAAGATATTCAGAAGTTTATTTCTTTCGTTAAGCCTAAATTTTAGGAAAGCAGACATAATAAAATAGCATTTTCTGAGAGAAATTTCTGCATGTCGGAACATGTTTTTCTCTTTCCTGTTTTGAATTAAATGCAAGAATCAGGTACTGTAGTTAATGGAAGTAGAGTAGAATGTTAGAATTTATGGAAACATTATGGAGATACAAAGATTTTTACGAGCTTTTGAATTTTGGAAATTAAGAACATAGCTTTCCAATGATTACTAACTGAAGTTTCTAAAAAAAGAAGAAACAAAAAACAGCTCTATTTTTTTCTTTCAATGTCGAATTTAGTTTCGCAATACATACGATGCCTTGTAAAAGGAATAATATTTTACAGATTTTTTTCATTATTTCACGAAACTATCAATATATATCCGAGCATGCACACTTTGCACTACCTGAGATTGATTAATTTAAATAGCGTTTCTAGTTGCAAAACATGAATTTTAGTAGAAACCACAGAGTCTGTTCTCACAGATACTAAAAATTACAATTTATTTTTACAATAACGCCTTTAAATACACCATAAGAGCATACAAAATAAATTCGAAATTTGGATGTACGATATTTTGCATTTTTCTGTTTTGTGAGACAAGTCTTGTTTCTTGGTTTGTACAAAAAAACACCAAGAGAATTTTTTCTTGTAAAAGCTATTAAGTCTTAAAAATCAACGCAGTACGTTTTTCTGCTTAATAAAAATCACAATTTGTTTGTTTTCCTTGCACGGCAATCATTTTGTAAGATCTAAGGCATACACAATATTCCGTAGAATTTTTTTTTTCAACTAAAAGTATATCAGGTTGTTACAAAGAATCACTACTGTGTTTCAGATATTCGATGAGGTCATCAGAAGCTTCGAAACACGCCTTAAGTTTAGTGAAGTAGAAATAATAAAATAGCATTTCCTGACAGAAATGTCTTCGAAGCCGGAAAATATTATTTTTTTGAAAAAGGACAAGAATCAGAAAGTGGGAGATAATGGGTGTAGACAAAACTATTACGTTAGAGAAGGTGGAAATATTAAGTTATAAGGAACATAAAGCTTTAACGATTTTATCGCCTGAACTCTATTCTTCCACTATCTCAAGTTTTCCTGAGGAACCACTGGTCTTATAAACATAGTTTCAAATTTATACTCAAGCATATTTCACGGTACAGAAACTCGCGAATGATTTTTTTTTTTTTTTTTTTTACAAACACCACTCTGGTTCAAAAAGTAAAATGACAAGTACTTTTAACGAAAAAGTGTATTCAAGCAATCAAATAGATGCACCAACGTAGGACAGTTGCCATCAACGCGCTTGTTACATCTGTATGCCAATCAATCGAAACTGGCAGCTGTAGAGATCAGGGGCCTAATCGCTAAGCCACTTCATAGCGGTATCAGTTTGAAAATGACGTGCTGCCGGGAGCTTCATCAACTGCCCGAAGACACTGAAATGAATGGATGCGAGAGTCTGGGCTGTACACTGGTTGTTCCACTACACTCCACTGAAAGCGCTGCCACTACTCACGTGACATCTAGTGACCATCTAATGATGTTTGATTGCTGTGGTCAGTGTTGTACTTGGAAATATCCACTCTCTCGAGGAATATGTGCATCTTAAAGACATCCCTTGTTGGCTTACTTTATGAACAGCCTAAGTAATATAACGCTGGAACTATGCATAAGATAATAACATAACAGATAATCCCTTTGAGGGCAACTGGTCGCTTCTTAAACGGAATACGATACCTTGTAAAGGACGATATTGTTTCACAAGTGCTCTCCCTCCTTCGACCATATGTAGAGGATGAATCTAAACTCTTGGGCAAAATTTTAAGGGGAATCAGAAGAAAAATTAGAAAGAAATCAGAAGAAATCAGTTAGAAAAATTATTATTATAGTGATAGGGCACATAATAAGGGATCAGAATCATATAGAAATGTGGGGTCTGCAACGTCGTCTTCGTGTAGCTGTTAATAATCACTTCGTAAAAAAGTGCCGAAACAACAGTGTACTTTACGACCATTGTTTCGTCAGAAACTAATGTATTTTTTTCCGAAAATAGAAGACTAAAATTCATAGTTTTAAAATTCACTTTTATTTCATGGATGGAATTTTTGGAGACGAGCCTATTGTTTATGAAACTTGGTTAAGAAATTAAACGGACACTTCAATACTTCTCCCAATGTGAGTATTACAATGTGAAGTTGAACCTGCTTTTTTAGCCCCAGATTGCTACGTGATTACCATTCCTTATTGTGTGTCCTATCACCCCTTAAAATTTTGCCCAAGAGTTTAGATTTACCCTATATATATATATATATATATATAATATATATATATATATATATATATATATATATATATATATATATATATATATATATATATTGTCTGCGTGGTCAGAAATGTCAACTCAAATGAATTTTAAATTAAAGATTTGAAACCTAATACCTAATATTGTTCAAAGCTTATTTTCTACTGCAAAGAAGTGAAATCGGGAAAGCAATTGTTAAATTTTGTTATTTTTATAAGTGATAAGGAAAATGTATATCCTGCAAAGATTAAGTACACGCCCAGAACTAATTTTAAAAATTCATATTCAGAAGCTTCGCCATATTAGTATATGCTAAAGGGGCACTTAAAGTAAAGTGGGCGAAAAGTAAATTGGGAAAGTAAATTGGGATTGCGAAAAGTAAATTGGGGTAACAACCTATGCATGTGCATTAAAATAATAGCAGTATTTATTCTTTTATATTTAAGAATAATAATTTTTATTCGAAACGTGCTCAAACTTAGAAAATATATTAAAATGTTTTTTGATTCGATTTAAAAATCAATATACGAAAATATACAGTCACCTTTTGTTACCCGAGACTGATTTAACAAGTTGTATTTCCTTCTATTCGCAATACATCCCTTTTTATTGAAAACTTCATATTATTTACAGATGGATACAGTAAAAACGCAATTTATTTATTCAAGAATGACAAAAAATCATTGAAATCAACCTGAATACAAAATAAAATGGTAGCGCAATCTTGAGAACCATCTTGTTCCACAGTTTGTCGAGAAAAATCCCCACCAGTAATTTTCTTGCGGAAAATTACTTTATTCGTAAAAGTGAAAAGAGCAACGAAGTAGTTCTACCAAATAAAAACAAAACGTTTTTGCATATCTTGCATGGCAATCATCGATAGTATGCCATAAATTATCCAGAAAAAAAGCGGATTTTCCAAAGAGTATTTCAGGTTGTTAGAAAGAATTCCTATTGAGTTTCAATTTTTCGGTGAAAGATATTCAGAAGTTTCGAACTATTATTTCGTTAAGCCTAAACTTTAGTGAAGTAGAAATAATAAAATAGCATTTCCTGACAGAAAGTTCTTCATGTCAGAACATGCTTTTTTATTTTATTTTTACTTTTTATTTATTTTATTTTTTTGTCGAAAAAAATAAGGTGCAAGAATCAGATAGCTGGAGATAATGGAAGTGGAGTCCTATTATGTTAGAGAGGATGACAAGATTAAATTATGAGGAACATATAAGAGAGTCACAGAGTTATAACGATTTTCTCACCAAATGTCTTTTACTTTTCGATGTTCAGTTGAGGGTATAGCTTTTTGAAGAACATACATTGAAAGTTGCACTAAAAGAATTCTTAACGAAACAGAAATTCAGGGAAATTAAATCCAAATGCCTATATTGCAGTGCACGGATTATAGGTGCTCTAGTGTTTACTTAAATAAGGAATATTTACACGTTTTGTTCTGCAGTTGATTCAAAAGCCAAACTTGAGTACATAACTTAAGCTACCTTCAGGCAAATTGCACTAACGAAAAAATTCTATTTAATATTGATTATTTTGTGTGAAATATTATTACTTTCACATTTCACATGCCATTTAGAAAAATTATTATATTTTATATCAAAATTTCAAATTGAAAAACAATTACTCATGAAAATGCAATTTAAGAAAAGAAACATGCAACTATCAACTTCGCTGTGTCATAAAGCATTTCACTATGCAGTTTTTACAATATTACATGGAAAGAACTCTAAAGAATACACTTTCAAAAACTTGACAATTTTGAAGGAGTCTCACTCATGCATGCAATACATTGCTCGTTGGTGTACTTTAAAACTATCACGTACTGTGAGGACAAATCTCGTGGCAAGTGATATGAATATTGATGTTAAAAATGTATTTCCCCTGTCTGTATTTGCAACATGAAACTGAACGTGATTTAA
Organism: Cheiracanthium punctorium; assembly: GCA_038373885.1. Taxonomy (NCBI): domain Eukaryota; kingdom Metazoa; phylum Arthropoda; class Arachnida; order Araneae; family Cheiracanthiidae; genus Cheiracanthium; species Cheiracanthium punctorium. Next base: position 1,091,923 of record JAWZYV010002631.1, on the reverse strand, counting down.
AACTCAAACCCATGTGAATCTTTATGAAAGTTTTAAATTTTGAAAGATGGTTTGAATAGACCATTGTCATTTTTAAAATGTGAAAGGTTGTGAGATTGCTTTGACGGAATAAAATATCGATATTTCATTCCTGGAGACATTTTGTTTCTTTCTTAAAAATGACACCTTTTAGTATCACGAAGTATGCGATATTTTTTACCATAACTTTATTAATTTTATTTTGTTTTAATGTGTGGTTTCAGTTTTTTTAAAAATTATCATGTAGAATTTGAAATCATTGTTTCATAGTAGTCTTTGTTAAGAACATTCATATTGAATGAGCGCATTCTATTTTTTTCATTCATAGCACATCGAAAGTAAAATTCAGACAAAGAAGTATGTTAAAAATTCATAACTGAATTTGCACTTACCGTTATCTCCTAAGACGAAAGTTTCTTTTCTTTATGTAATTCTTAATATAAAAAACGTTTAAGCACTCTAACTTTTATGGAAATATATACTTCTTATATTTCATGGCTATAGAACAAACTCTATATTTAGATTTATTCTTTAAAAATTGAAAATATAGTAATAAAAAAATATGTATTTGCATAGAACTACATTATAAAACATCCGATTATTCTGACATTTAATTTCTAATATAATTTCCAATGTAAAAATTTACATGTAGCTCATGCATCATCTTAAATATAATGAATAGCCTTGAACTCACACCCGCCACATAGCACTGTGTTGAGATAAAAAACAAAGTCGTAGAAACTTACATAAAAATAATAGTATAACAGAATAATAGCGTCGAACGGTCTGAAAAGTGTTTAGACGATTGCTCATATAAAATAATATTTCTCTAAGCAATATCAATTATCATTGCATAGCACTTTTTGCGTCGTCTAGTTTAGCGCAATGTTTTAATTTAAAGAATAAGAAAATTTATTGTATTGATTTTCCCCCTTCAAACAAATTATTATCGAATCTTAATAAAACGAACGTTGAACAACGTATCTATCTTCTGTAGCACTGGAATAAAACTAAAATGGTAAATTCCATCTAAACATATATTCATGCTCGTGAAAGAGCATAAAGTTTCATTCATCGTACACAGTTGCAACCCGACAGTTGAGAAAGTATAAAGGTTGTGGAATTTATTGTCCATTCTTATGCTTTTCAACCCCTATTAACATGTTCGTTACTATCTCTCAACGGTCTCAACCGTTGTATATTTTTTGTATAACGTAAGTAGCCATTGAAATATGGATAAGCGACTAAAAGTAAAAAAAGAAGAATGACATCTGCTTCAGTGGTATAACTGCGAAAGAAACAGCCCTTTACAATATGAATTTTTGTATAAGACACTCTATCAAGTGAAAATAATTTACAAGCACCACTTTCAAACTTCAAAATTGAAAGATATTTGTTGTTTTAATTTTTCCCCTTCTCTTTTAACATTATATAGAGCAGCAAATAAATTTAGCACTAAAGTAATAACTAATTTACTTAAATGAAAATTCTTGGCGAAGTCGTGCATTTCAAAACAAAACTTTTCACGATCCACCTCACTTCAAACAATATGCCGATATATTTATGACTGAAGAATATTTAAGTACACTCTAAACCTTATTCTCAATAACTTTCTCGAACACTTGTTCCTGTAAGCAATCAGGCAATTAATGAGAAACGGGTATTCCCGGAAGAATTTACAGAAATTAATTACGGAATGCTTGACACGGTTTTAAGAATGGTTTATCTATTGATTGCAGACTTTGACATGATACTCGGGATCTTACATGTTTCGTATAAAGAGGCAGTTTCAAACGAACGTTGAGAGGTAATTTTCCGAATTTATATTAAAGGGTTTCAAGTATTTCCACTAATCATATTAAACATGGCAGCGCACATCCTTGGGTAGATATATTTAAAAATTTAGGCCAAGGGGATTTCTCAAGTTTGTTAAGCTTTGTTTTGCCCTAGCACAGGATAATTAATTGCTTCACTTATAATTTTTTGCACTGCATGTTATTCGGTGTATTTCAGTATTTGTTTTCATTCCAACGATTATTTTTGAAACATAAAATATGATTACTAGCCAGCTTAAAAATATACCTATCGCCGTTTTTATCTCTGACAATGGGTAACTGATTGCAATTTTTTTGTACGTTAGGATATTTAGCCCATAAAGCTCTGTTTGTATACATATTATCAGAAAAGGAACTGTAATTCGATATCATCGTAATAAATGGAGTGTTGAAATACGTCACTGCAATTTTCCACTAACAGAGAGTTTGGTTATCTCCTAATTTTAACATATGCGTGTTTCTTATTATAGGACCTGTTATATATCAGTACTCACTTTAGTTGCCTCCTGTAAAAAGTTTTGGAATCTTACAAAATGTTCATGTTTCTTGAAGCTCATTAAGATTTGTACATCAGTTCAAAATTGCAGAAAATACTGCATGCTCCACAATATACATTAGAGAATATAAAATATACAAGATGAAAACATTTAAAAAACCACATTTTTCCTAATGGTGGGCACTGGCCTTTTAAGGCGGAAAATGTCGGTCCTTTTATTATGGAAGCACATAATAGGTAGACTAATAAAGCCAAAGAAGCCTAATAAAGCCAAAGTAAACCCTAAAAAAGCCTAACAGGTGACCTCTGATGAAAGCAAGGACGAAATGATACCCAAGCCCAAAACGGAAATAAAACGTGTTGTTTGGTAGAATGGTTTTCAAGCCACTACATAATCCAGGCGTCGAATTAAATAACTACTGTCTAATAGTAATCGAGCTTGCTGGTTTGTTAAACATGCACTCACAGTAGTTCAACATAATCCTAATGAAACTTTGTAGAATAATGAATTTCTTAAAAAGAAAATAACAACTAATTACTGTCAGGTATACTTATTTTGGCAAAGTATTTCAATTTTAGTGCTCATATAGCCTACGTGTGTGTATCACCAGTTTGCTTGCTTATTTATATTTAAAATGTCACCATGTTTGAACAATATGCACAGACTAAAAAAAACACACACACACACACAAAAAGAAGAAGAAAATAATATAAAAATGAAAGACTTCATATATGACCATATATTTGAGCGTCACATGTTTAAACACAGAAAATCAAGTTACTTATTGATTTCTAATTATTCTTCCTGACTTCCTTGAAGATTTGTAACGTTGCAATGCTGAAAATTGCAAAAAGTCAATGAGTATTTTAGGATGTTTCCATTCCTATCTTAACGAAATAGAATACATTTTTTTTCTATACGAAATGAGAAAAATGATGGTCTAAAACGCTCATTCATCCTGTAACGAACACGTTACATATACTAAAAGTCACAGCGCGACTTGTTTTAGAATAAACATTGTGATTTCACTGAAATGACTCCCGTCATGGGCGAATAGATCAGATACTGAACATGGTAGATGGCTGACGTATGCAATGATACTGGCCTACCGCTCGGTTGTCGATCTTACAGTCTTGTGTTTTGGGCGTTTTTCACCATATTTAACAAGAAAGAATACGCGTTAAAGTTCCAGAAAAATTCTTCCGCCCAAGTAAGGCAGACCCCTTCTCGAGGGGTATATCTCAAGACAGATCCCCCTCGCTCAGAGTTGCTAAAACACACGCGTCTGCCTAAACAAAGATGGGTTGCCTAAACAAACACGTTGGAACAACAATGTTTGCCTAAACATACACGCTGCAACAACAAGGGTTGACTAAACAAATACGTTGCAACAACAATGGTTGCCTAAATCAAGACCTTTCAACGAAATGAATTGTAATCACAATCCATTTCATTGAAAAGTTTTTGACAAATCGTCTATTCATTATAAAAGTGGTGAATCACCAATCACCAGTCTACTAAATAATTAACATAGTGGTTTCACAGAAAATCTTTTAACCGTCAAAGTGACGTCACGGTATTACTACAGCTTTTATAGTGTGGGTGGGCAGGACTTAATATTTTGAGTACATATTTGGTACAAATTACACTTTTTCGTACGCATTTCAATGGCACATAAAAATGATTTATCTTAATAGTTTTCTAACTATCACCATAGTATTTTTTTTCAATCATATAATATTATGTATGGAAGTATATTACGCTCCATTCACGACACTTTTTTTCAGTAAATCAACTCTGAAATTTATTTTATACAGGGAATACCTTCTTACGGCTACAAAAATACACTGATCCTTTCACGTTTTCAGCATTCAACCTCATTTTATGTGTCTTTTTCTTTCACGAATACTTCCATTTTATTTTTGCTGAAAGATATTCCGTCATACTCTTGTTTGTATACACATAAGATGAACCGAAAGAAAAATCTTTCTTTGCATGCTAACATTTTCTTGAATTTTGTTTATTTTGTAGTGGGTTTGATAGGAGGTTTTGTTTAAAAATGTAAAACGTGATGAATGGTATTCGCAGAAGAGTAATACCAAAAGTACATTCGGATATTTTTCAGAGACATTTTAAAAATATATGTCATCTATTAAAAGAAACTGTTATTGAAAAATACATTCATAAATAACAAATCATTTTAATGTAAATTGCTGCAAATCAACTTGCCACTTTAAAATTACATTTCAAAAAGTGATACATGCTCTATTATAAGTTATACAAGCATATTTTTTGTGCATTTGAAATAGAGAATAGAATTTTTAGTTTCATGCAGCTTAAATTATATTATTTTCAAAGAGTTCTAAAAAAATTGTGCCGTACAAAATAATTCGTGTGAATTCCCTTACTAAAATAAATATATTAATACATGAAAAATAAGATAATATTTTGAATAAAATGATTTAAATAAATATAGGGTAAAAACTATGTTCAATAAAATTGATATATAATGGAAGGTGACCTAATATGATCTTTGCGGGTAAAATGATCCAAATACCATTCACTTACGTTTTTATCGATACAGATAGCGTTATGTTCCGGTTAACACATAAACTAGTAGTGCTAAGTGAAGAAGAAGCAATGGAGGTATTAAAGTGATCAGAGTATTAGACGTCTAAATAAAATTCTTTGAAAAATTGGATTTTATAAACGTTTGTCATAGAGTAAGCACTAACTTTTCAACTTATTTAGATAAACAGTGCTTGATGTAGAGGAATATGGCTTGGTTTAATGAATTGCGTATATTATTTGGTTAGATCCAGTGTCACAAATGCCTGGATATGAAAGACGCATACTCAGGGATATCTGAGAATGGCTGTATGTTTCATTAAATAAATTGTGAGCTGTATGATTCTAAAACTTTATTTCATTGTGCATAGTCATAGTTACTTTTGAATCGTATTATTTTTTCGATAAAACCAATTTTTAATTATTTTTAAACAAAGGATCATTTTTCAGTTTGGTTAAGGGTAAAATGATCCTTTGGATATTTATCCAAAATTCTATTTTTTAGCTACTCTACATGGGTTGAAAAAAATATGCAAATATTATTATAGTGAGAAATATACAGTAAACATACTATCAAATCGCTTTAAAATGAGCGATTTAAAATAAGCAAATTTCACATAATTCTAAATTTTGAGTGGTATAATTTTTAAAGATTTAAAAAATTTCAGGAAAAGTGATAAAGAATTGACTCTTCCACGCAAATTTTAAGTAATTAAAATTATTTAATTATGCTATAATATGCGTTTTTATGTTTCACTAATTGAAACGAATTCCTTCTTAGGTCTTCTTAGAAGACCTAATAACTATAACTAAATAACTATACTAAATAACTATATAAAATATTTCTGATTATACTTTTCGACGTTGCTTTTTTCAGTAAACTAACAAATGTCATAGTACTACCAAAGATATGCCTACAAATATTTAGGCCAATATTGTAAAGTTTTACAGTGAAGACTTTGAATATCATGCCAAGTAATCAGTTAGTGAAATAAAAATGCTACTTTCGGTATACCATAAAATATTTCGGCTTATTCAAGAATAATTGCTAGCCAATCAGGACAGGAAGAAAAAATCAGAAAAATCCAAGCTCATTTTATGTCTAAATGATCTGTCTCTATAAAAAGTTAAAGGGAAGACAGAAACATTGAGACAAATAGTTGTATCTGATGATAACTTAGATAATGTCTCAAATAAAACTTTTTCCTGACTCTTCTCTTGCCAACTATCACAGGGTCAATAATATCAAAAGAAAAGCTGATAGCGTAAGTAGAACAACTCAGTTGGAAATAGCAAGTTTCGGCGAACTGAAAAAGGAATAACAAGTTTCAATCACAACTTAGAAATAGGTCAAATTGTGTCAGGAAAGATAGCCAACTTAAATAAAGTTACAGAAAGCTTAGGAGATAAAAACAGAATTTAAAATATTGAGAATGCACTAGAAATAAATTGTATTTTGGTGGCTGCATGTAATACGTTGTAAATCAACTGAGCTAAAGGAAAAATAAATGCAATAGATCTTCATGGGACTGACTGCGTAAGAATGTATCTATATCAGTTTAAGGGGATTTATACTTATTAGAAAGAGTATCAATCTTTAGTAGAATTTCTTATTTGTTATGTAGTAACACTTATATAATGCATAACATATTTAAATATTATTTTAGTTGTACTGTAACAAATTAAATAAGCAAAGAAACAAATATATATATATGTAATATCAAACAGCTAAATGTACTTATCGTGGATATTCATTTAGCAGAAATACATTTAATATATATATATATATATATTTTTTAAATTTATTTTGCCCAGTATATATTATATATATATATATAATTTATTATAGCGATAGTCTAATACTTTTATACACTTATAAATAAAAAAAAATATCAAGAGACGCTTAAACTTAAAAATATGTTGATTTTAAATTTTAGTTTAAATACATAGTGTTATACAAAAGTAAATACGATTAACAATGCACATAGTGCATTTTTTAAATACAGAAATGGAAACTATTTTCCAAAAATTACTTCAAGAGGCATACTGGTATCTAGATTTTATTAAATACAGGATAGTCATAAAAGATTTCCCTCATTTATGGACATACAGCCGCATTTCCGTTGAACATAACGAGATGACATTTCAAATATAATTTTTGAGAGGTATACACTCGAGATTGGTATTTTTTTAAACAAAAGATCTCCTTCGGTTACGGATACAGAGAAAACACTGCGATTTTTTTCTAAAACAACCCTCACTGTTACTGCAAATTTGATCAGCGCATTGAAAAACCATAAATGAAGGATTGTAAAGAATCAAAGTGAACACAGAGGGAAAGTTCATTACACAGTTCTCATTAATTCACTGGAATAAGCAGTAGAAAGGTTAAACTAACAGCAGAGCAGTTGAAAACTTTGATTTCTAATAAAATTAATTTATCTCTCCTGTTTTCGGCTTTGATTGGTTTGTTGCAATGCTCTTCTTTAAAAATATTTTACGCCGGCTTTTTTCATCAGGCGGCTAATGCTATCACCTACGAAGAACCCGGCCACATAATCGTAGTCTGCAGTGCGCTGACTACCGTTTAATCTGGGGCATCACACATTGAAGTACTAAATTTTAATTTGTAGTATCGTTCTGTCGAATAGAATTTTTGGGCATTGACAAATTAACTCAATTTGGAGGCTTTGTAAATTAAAAATAATCCAAGGGAACTATTTTGAGATTATTGTTTTTATTGACACCACTATTTTGATATTATTAACACCACTATTTTATAAAAAGCTATAAATGATGAATTTTCAACTTTTGCGAAATTCTAGACGATATTATTAAACTGTCACTTTAAAGATAGAGAACCTATTGTAAAAGTAATAGTGAAAAAAATATCAAAGCAGCTTCTTATTCTAACTTTTATGTTTAACTCCGATAAGCATAATTTTGGTCATGATAAAGAAACTGCATACAACGTTCTTTATTCGCAATTAACGCAAATTTCTATAATGAAAGTAGCTAGGGACTGCAAAATGTAAAAATAATTAAAATAGGCTTTCGTATCAGTAAATATGTTTCCTGTTAGACTGAGAATTTTCTACGTCATTTTTACGTTAGGCTAAATAAAGATATCAAGGAATTTACGTATTTTGGTTTTTCTTAAAGTGACAAAAGGTAAATTCTAGATCTTGGAAACCTTCGCGTTTTCGATTTCGATATTAATTCAACGTTCCGTTAATCAGTTTGTTAAGTGTTTCTTTTAAAAGCCATAATTATAACAGCAAGCAGTAACTCAGCCTGAAGCCCTAGTGATTTCACACACAGGAATAGTGCGAAAGAGCAAATCTACTTTTTCCAAATAATAAATAGCATTCTTCAAAAGTAACATAAGAGTTTTTCACGAAAGAAAATAAAAATGATGGCACACTCCACCTTCAAATTGAAGAATGAAAAAAATTCAGACTAATGCCCTAAAACAAATGTGATTTAATGAATAGATTTTAACGTGAAAGCGGAAAAAATAAAGAAGATTTTAACTGCACAAATTAAATTAAATTAAATCGAACAAAGATAATAGAATTAACACTATAATGAATCTCTCTCTATAAAATTAACAAATCACAAATTAATGAAAAAAGAAATTGTGGAACGTACCTAATTAAGAATAGCTGGATTTGAGGAATTTCATTTAAAATATCCAATTCCGTTCATTTTCAATTTTTATAAATTGAAAACGCAGAACTTTTTCATTCGGACATTCCCTTAGGGGAGCAAGGCTTAATCTTTTCTCCTTTTTGATAATAATTCATTATTTCGTTGACACATTATCATTTTAAATGCCGCATTTACATAGAGTCTAACACTGCTCCGAAAATCCCGAAATCTTCCGGATTTCATCCATCAGTTAACGTCACAATCGCTAGAATGAACGTCACATGAAAACGCAATTTCGGGATAAAGACAATACTCCGGGCAGAAATCTAAATCCTATTAACGCTGCAGTTAGAAATTTTAGTGCGGATGAAGTTCATATAAATATACATAAATATTTGCAGAAGGATTTGATACATAAATTCCTTAATGTTTAGCTGCATAAATATCCCTCCAGTGACATTTCTACGTTGAACGAGAATTCGCTTATTTTTGGATATTTAAATAACAAACTGCCTTAAATTGAGATAAACATGGCAGATAAAACATGCTAATAAAACGATGACATATGTATGTATATATAAAACTTTTGAACGAATTCGTTTTACTCAAAAATATGTCTCAAAATGACCTTAAATTTTAAAGATTGTGCCGATTTTTGTGGTCAACGTAGGGTACAAATGCTTGACAACGTACTTCAGGAATTAATGAGGTTTAGTCTTAATTCCTGAAGAAAGAATTATTCGATCGATTAATGCATATAACTTGTAAAAATGCCATTTTGTCGCCAAATTTGTTCGTCTAGACGCTTTCTTATAAATTTCGCTGAAATCGGAGAGTTTATGCAATCATCTCAGATCAATCCGTATCACAAGGAAAAGTAACACGCACAATATAGAAAACTATTCCAAATCTGTAGCCACTGATAAAATCTTCTGGGACTTTCATCTACTGAAAAATTCATCGAAAAAGTGAAAGCATGCATAGTGTCAATCATAGAATATCGGCCGCCGTCATGCAAATTAAAACTGGCTGTCGTTTGTTAAGAACCTAGTCCTTAAAAAATTTTTTTCACCAAAACTAAGTTTGGCTGCAAACATACTGTGCACCCTTTTACCCCGAATTATGATGTCTTAATATAACTTTATATTAAAATAAAAAATATTTAATTTTAAAAGTATAATACGCATTATGAAAATTAAATGTAAATAATTTTGAAACGCCTTCTGCAAATGAGAAAAAAAAAGAACATTAAGAGGAAATAAAGTCTTACACCAACTACATTATAGCGTAAGCTCTAAAAGCAATTTTATAAAGCCCTAAAAAGCTGCAAACGCTAGCTTCCATATTTTGATTAAAAGAAGAAAAATATGCGAAGTATTTCCTCACAGAAATCAATGGAGATAAATAAATGTATAAATATTTTTAGATTTTTTTTTGAAAGAGCACAAGGAGACGAAAGTTAAAATCATTTTAAAAACTTTTTCGAACTTGTTAAGTACGGCAATGTAAAATTTAACTCATCTCGACGACTTTAACTCATCATTTAACTCAAATTTTAACTCATCTCGAAAATATTTTATCTTTATGCATACCTTATACTAATTTCACTGCTTAATCATAATGTCAGACAATGCGATTTGCATACGCCATTGAAAAAGTTTATTAAGTGTATTTTAAATGTCATTAGGCAAAATAATATTTTTGTTAATTTAAAATTAATCGTAAACGTAAAATAACTTTCGCGACAACCAAATCTACAAATATGAAAAATACTTTTTAAATAAAACGCGCACGTCACAAGCTCCCCAGCAAAGTCTCAGCCCACAATTTTCGTAAAATTTTAATCTTAAAACTCATGCTTTCTAATTTTGAAGCATGTGGAAAAATACTTTTTAACGTGCGTTAAATAAATTGTAAGTTTTTCAGTAATCAGAATTTCGGAAACTTAATTTTTAAATTTTATTTCCACATTTGGCTCTTTAAAATTAATTTTTTCTGCTCTTTTTTTGTTGCTTTTTTCTGAAAAGAAAATAAATTCTACCCATTGTACTGCAGTTCCCATTGCAATATATTTAATTTATTATTTGCTTGCCGAAAAGTACATGGTAAATAAACTACGTTAAGTTCCTAAATGAAATGCTGATAGAACAATTGTTAGCGTAATCAAAAAGGTCTATGATGCATAGTTTTCGATAATAATACAAAAGAGAAGTGTGATGTCTGATCCGGTACAAAGACAGGAATATTAAAAATACACGTAAATATACGTTGCTGACTTGGATGCGATGATGCGGTCTTGTGTTTCCCAAGAACACCTGATCCGATATAGTTGGATCACTTATTACATGGTCATCAGACGCAATTGGTCTTGCAAGACCCAACAGTTACCTCAGAGGGTGACTTAGGTGCTCATTTTCATGCTTGTGTAGTTTGGTAGAAGTGACGCTACTGAAACATCTGCAGTCGGATACTGCGCGGCGTGTACATATAACGTGTCTGGACACCACGGTGAACAATTTGAACATATACTTATATATTCAATAATACTTTATTTTCCTTATAGTGGCAATTTTTTTCTCTAGTATTTTTAAAAAAATGTCTTAGTAGCTGTTGAAAATCATCAAAAAATCGCAAATTAGGAATCTAGTCGCAAAGTTTGAGGTCTTTTTGGGACAACATTTATTCATTTTAAAATTTTTAATACATTGCACAGTTATACCAATTTACACGCATAGGTAATTCAGTTTCGAATGTAGACGGTTTTCCGTTAATTTAATGACAGCAGGAAAAATGCTGCAATGTTCGATTTTTCTAAGCTAAAACAGAAAACAGCTTAAAAAATACTTTTAAAAAATTAGGATGCACGTTTTTACAGCAGTGTGAACTAAAGGGTAAAAAAGATCGTCTTTAAATATAAAGGTTTTGATAAACAACAATATGAGTCTCTTCAACTCGGCATAGTTAATACTTTGAATTAAGCTGACAATTAGAAATTGGAGTCAAAAAAATAGATTACTGTCAAAAAAAGCTTAGAGTGCTTGATATCAGAGATGGTTTGATATATTTTTATTGTTAGCTATTATTAAAGACTGCCATTATGAAAATTTGAGTGAAAATAATATTTTCTAACTGCTAATTTTATTTATATAATCCAATTCCTTTTTTCAAACAAATTTACTAATAGAGCCTGAATTCAAACTTTAAAATCAACTTTTATATACAAATTTCAATTCTCAGATCATTACTGATGACTCAATTATATTTTGAAGCATTATTTTATTTTTAGCCTGTGAACAAACTATCAGCTCTTGATACAACAAAATCTATGCAAGTCATGAGGCCTTGACCTATAATATACATGCCCAATTTGAACTCAATGTAATGCACCCTATTGAAGCTAGCAAACTTTCAGGAAATTCTGTTCATGGATTATAATGTAAAATAACACTCATTTGGAGACCTGTCAAAAAACCATAAGTCCTACAAACAGCAAAATCTATACGGGATGTGGCCCATAATAATCATTCCCAAATTGAACTTTCCCGAAAGCACTATTGAGACCCTAGCCCTTTTTAAACGATTTGCGTCCATAGGCCATAATGTATAAGAATTATTTTTTGCAATCCCGTGAAGAAACTATAAACTCTACACACACCAAAATCTATGAAGATCGTGTGACCGTGACCTTTTACGTACATGTCTAATTTGTGATCAATCGAATGAACTGTTTGGTTGATAGCGCACTTTCAAGAATTTCCGTCCCTTGGCCATAATGTAAAGGAAATCTTTTCGTAGCGCTGTAAAAATCGATAAATGCTATACATACCAAAAGCAATATCGGTATTGCAACGATGGTCTATAACATGCTTACCAAATTTGAGCTCAATCGAATGCACCGTGTAAAAGCTAGCGCACTTTGAAGAATTTCCGCCGCAGGCCATAATGTAAAAGAGCTCTTTTTCGTAGCCCTGTAAAAAAGGTATAAGTACTATACACACCAAAATCAATACTGGTCTTGCGACGATGGTTTATAAAATATTTAGCAAATCGGAGCTAAATTATATCGACAGTTTAGAAGCTACAGTGTCCAATCACACAAACACACATGCACACGCACATATATGCATACACACGTAAGAATAGCATAAATGCATTCTGAAGACCTCGAAACGTAAAAAAACAAAATCTCAAAGTCGAATTTTTTTCATGATTACAATATTTTCCTTACATAGTACATATTCGGAAAGTAAAAATGGAATAAAGCACATTTGATATTAACGTGTGTTTTTTTTCTTCAAATAGTAAAACATTTGATTTTTCGCTAAAACGAAAATAAAATAAGAACAACTTAATAAAAGCATTTTTTATACGTATGAAATTTCTAAGCAATATTTTTTGAAATAAATATTCTAGCAGATTTAAAGGACATTTTTGTATAGAATTTTGCTGTTTGAAATTTTTCTGTGCAAGTTATATTATAAACTGGCTCATTTCCAATACAGTATCCATGAATAAACACTTTTAAATATGAAAGTTTTCATATTTTATAATTTAAAGAAAAAGTATATATACTACACGGGGTATTACATTTGAAAGTGCTATACATAAATATATTTAAAATGCGTTTTTGCTTGTTTTTTTTTAATTTTGGAAAGAGTCTTTGAATTCATTCTAGCACACTAGCTAGTCATATATTCTAGCACACATTTAAAAATAAATACAGAATTCGGGTTATTAAACATGCGAATTTATTGTAAGCGTATCTTTATCAAACAAATAAACATTGAATATACGTGAATCTTTTGAATATCATGAGCAAAGATACTTTCGACCTATTGCAGATAAATGCTAGTATTTATTTTTAATCACAATCAAAGTGTAAGATTCTACATCAAGGTTTTATGTATTCAAAATTTTCGTAAATATTTACGACAGTCATAATGAGTTAGGTTTAAATGTATGTTTCATTAAACATTCTGTAAAAGGGACTGGATATTATTCCACAGCATGTATGTATATTTGCGGGGATATGATATATATGATCGGAATCCAAAATATAATGAAGTGCATGTGAGGAGACGTTAATGATGTTTTAGAGTATGCGTCTAGCTCAGAAACTGATAGTATCTGATCAGTGAGGTGTTTAATGTATTAATGTATAATAATTGATTAGCTGCTTTTTTTAAGTAATGGCTTGCTGCTTTTTTGAATAGTCCAAAAATTACCCTCATGTTTCAATCATGTCAATCAGTAATGTCATTGAAGTTCATGTCAATGCATATCTATTATCTTGAAAATTTATATCCAGATGAGGATTTGAACATAAACCCTTGCACAAACTTATGAATTTGGTATGCCAATTCACTACATTGCTTATTAATTAAAGAATGCTTATCTCGCTGAAGGAAAATGCACGAACATTAGAAAAAGGAATATTTACTAAAAAATAATATGCGTGTTATCATAAACAAATGATTTGAATTTTATATCGTACTATTAGTTATCCCTTTGCTAAGCTTTTTTTTTTTTGAAACAAGCTTTTTACTGATCAGCAGATATCAAAATATTTTGTTATGTGTGTCCGTTATTCACACACGAAAGATAAACATACTATCTGTCGGCACAATATAGCTTGCTTAACAATTATGATAAGACTATATATTATATTTAACCAAACAATTTTATAACCACTATAGATGTTCTAGAACGGCCTAACGTAGTTTTATGCTTGAATGTTCCAAAATCTTACATTCAAAATGAATGTTTCTTTTACTTTTTTATGGTCAGACAATTGCTCATGACATTCGTCTGTACTAAGACCCGAAGCACTGGCAAATTTTATTATGGTGGTACGCAGATGTCGCGAGTGTTACCCCATATGAAGTGACAGACAAGCTAATTTCCAATCCGAAACGCAGAATCGAACCCGGAACCAAAGTGTGATAGACTACACTACTAGGGCGGCACGCTTAAATATGTATTACGAAACCATAATAGCATTCATATAGAACCATTCAATAGCCTTACGTAAATAAATATTCTTAAAAATTTTACCATATTTATATTTTATTATTTTTGAATTTTTATAATCATAAATATGGAAAGGTAATTGCAAAATTCTGGGGTTTAATTAATAAGTTCCATTAACAAACGGATATTTACACGGTTAGGATATATTTCTCCTCTCTAAAAACAGCCTTATAGTTCAAAGCTTTACGTTTAATCATTAATTCTTGCTACGGCATTCGGTACGTTAAAAACAGCGAAAATATTAAGTTGTTCCAGCACACGAAACTTTAAAATTTGTCCGTGAAGATAAATGTATCGTTTAGTGCGGTATACATTTGGGTTTCCAAACTCAAAGTAGCTACCATTAAAGAAAATTTAAATATAGTACTTCCCTATTCTACAACTTAGTTTTTCAAATTTGTTTAAAGCTTCTAAGGGCACAAAAGAAAGAACCTTCTTATTTTATTCAGCGGTGGGCAGCTTTTTTTTTTTCCTTGAAAAGTTCCTATAAAAGCTTTGCGTCATTTGAAAGTTTGAGTTTGGTGAAATTGAAAGCATGTGTTCATGCAAAGGACTAATGGAGGATTATTTTTGCTATTTTATTTTAAATAAAAGCAATACGTAGTAGCTGCAAAATGGGTTTTCTCTAAAGTTTAAAAGATACGCCGATGTTTATTGTTGGAATGTTTTAAAATAAAATGTAAAGATTTCATCGAATTTTGAAGCAAAATATATAAATAAATAAATAAATAAATGCAAATTTTCTTTTCCGACATTCAGAAATATTTATGAATACAATAGAATAAAAAATGTGATTTGGTTACTATAACAGTGCTACACTTGAAATATTTACAAATTGTATATCTGGCATAAATATCAAGTATTTTTAAGTAGTTTTTTTGATTATTCAGGTTTTATCGTAGAAGAAATACATTAGTTAAAATGATTTCTCGTGAAAAATATGTTGTTTTACACTTCAATGCACATTATCACAATACCGCTTCATTATTTATACATACGATTATTTTTAAAATCTGATTTACCTAGTAGATTTTGCAGAGATGAAAATGTGATTCGGACTTATTTAAATTTACTTTCTTTTTGAGCATTTTGCTATTTATAGAAATCCTACTATTTCTGTCTTTATGCTTTCAATCTGCTCTGTGTGGTCCCTGCTAAGAATCTCAGTGATTGTAAATATTTCCAGTTTTCATTTCAAAAATTCTGTTTTGCTGTGCTTCTTTTTTCACACATGTGACCAGCCCATTGTATTGTTTTTTTCACGGAGATATGATGATATGTTTCAGTCAGTAGTTTATTTTACAATTTTACTTCTGATATATATATATATAGGTCTATTCGAATTTAAACTATATATGTACACTACTAGCCATTAAAACTGTTACACAAAGAAGGTGCATATATTAGGATTGCATTATAGCTGAATAAAACACAAACTACGAAGATATGTGAGTTACGCAAACTAGGAAAGTATATGATGTTGTTTATGAATATAAAATTTCTAAACTACATGGTTCAGAAATGTAAAGGAATAAATATTCATATTCCAATATAAATATGCTGTTTCAGGAGATATAAAGAAAGTTTAATTTTTTTACGGCTAATGTTATTCTTTAGCTCATTTTTCAAGACTGTATGCATAAATAAGTATCGAATATTTTTTACCCACATTACTTGAATATTAAAATTTATTAAGTCAGTTACAATTCCTATTTTAATAAAATGCTGCTTGATGTTTTAATATTCAAATAAAGAAAAAAATAAACATTTCTATCGAACCAACTAGTGTTTAAATTCATAAATAATAAAGTAGGAGTTATTCAAAATTGTTGACTGTTTATGCATGATAAAAATGTATCCTTATGTAGCAACCATATTCGATTATACTTTATGTTGAAAATATTAAAATTTATTAAGTTACTTTAAGTATTTCATTATCACATACTATACCTATTTATTTGTGTTATGAAATCATAAAATTATTCAGAATTAATTTGTTTTATTGAAACTGAAAACATAACCGACTAACCGAAGTGCTTTAATATAATTTTGTATTATTCATGAATTATGTAACTCTATCACAGACTTCCTTATTAAAAATTGTAGTCGTAATGACTTTCAAAAGTTCTAGGAAGAAGTAGCACACGGTTCCTTAATAGATTGTCAAAATTATGCTGACGTGGTATCTTAGGATAACATACATATTTTTTTTCCTATTTTCTTTACACCGTTTAAAACATTTTTCCAGCTGATAATTTTGATTTATGAGTAAAGTGATAGGGATTAGATGCACTTTAAACTTTTGATAAAAAATATTTTTTCTTAAATTTTATTCACAGAATAACCCAGTTTTCGAAAATCATATTAGTTCAAAAAGAAGTTTCTGATATTAATTTTATGAGCAGTTGATAAACTGGCTTAAAAATGTGAAGTGGAAAGCAAAAGACTGAAATATTTCTGTTGACACCTAAGACCTTTCCCGAAAACCAAATACTATATAAACGGCGAAATACAAATACAGTATGTAGCCTTTTGTTGTGTATTTTTCTGACAAAAATGAGAATGTTAAAACTAGACGATTTTATAGAGAAATCACCGAAACATAAGCGACTCAAATTGAATCATATTGCAGCTATATATATGTAAACGAAAAAGAATATATAATATTATAATTGAAACTATGTTCTTTGTCTTGAAGCATGTGGATTAGGTCCAACACAATTTCATTTTAAAAGAGAGATTATTTCTCGTTCTTAAAATAACTTTTTTTAATCTTTTCAGCTCATTCGAGATTTAAAGTCATTTTAAAACTGCTTTTGCCGACCCAATTCATACGTACTTTTGAGAATTGAATAAGTAACGTAAAACGCATCGAGAATATTGGATACGGGAATAAGTCGATATCCGGCTTACTGCCGTAGATCGTTCTTTAAATTAATCACCAGAGATTAATTTTCTGCAGCAGAACAAAATTTCACATCGGAACAACCAAGCTTGAAGCACTGCCTATGTGAAAAAAAAAATAATAATAGTTAATTTACAGTTCCAGTCACTAGTAATTTCAGTATTGAAACACCCGTATTTTATGGCGAAAGTATACCACCATGATCAAACTACTTCCTGTACTGAATTTTCAGCAATGCAGAGTAAAGTAATTAATCAGAAGGGAATACTTTAATATTTAAAAAATTGTATAATTAAATCTCATTTTATGTATAAAAATTTTAATAATAATTACATGCATAGAAAGAACATTAAGCCTGTTTGGATGTAGCTGTCTGTTTATGCTAGTTCATTTTAGGTGTGTTGCCTAAATATTATTGAAAGCGGTCAGAAAGGCTGCATATCTAAGAGATTTAACCCATTCGTGCCTAGATATTTTTGCGACTTTCTTCGATTTTCGCTAATATCAGCAGTAATAGATAAATTTCTGATGTCAACTTCTTGAACAAGGGATGATTTCTTTTAAAATCTTTATGTATAAATATTGAAGTGTCAAGATCCTATTAGGTCATGTTAAAATATTTTGTGGGGTTGAGGTTCAATACTCGTGAATAAAGGCTAGGAAAAATAAATAACGTTTTCGACTGATAGCGATAATGCCGTCCCAAAAAAGGGACGCTAGGCATAAATGGGTTAACTACTGGCCATTAAAATTGCTACACCAAGAAGGCGACATGCTAGAGACGTGAACTTTAAAATACAGGAAGACGATGCTGTGATATGCAAATGATTAGCTTTTCCGCGCATTCAAACAAAGTAGGCGCAAGTAGCGACACCTACAATGTGTTTAACTGAGGAAATCCCGGTACAGCCGATTTCTGATACACAAATTGAATTTGAAAGTTGATACCGGGCAAAAGTTATGAAGCTTCTTGTAAGAAGGAGAAATGCATACCAGCACGTTACTGACTTTGATAAAGGTCGAATTGTAGCCTACTGGGATTGCGGTTTATGCTATTGCAGTATTGCTGCTTGCGTCGATCGAGATCCAGTGACTGTTAGCAGAATACCGAATCGATGGCTTCAGGACGGTAATACGGAACGCCGTGCTGGATCTCAACTGCCCGCTATCACTAGCAGCCGTGGAGACAGGCAGGTTACCGGCATGGCCTTAATGGATCGTGCAGCCACGTCACGAGCCCGAGCCAAGAAGGGGGGAAAGTGTCTGCACGAACAGTTCGAGGACTTTTTCAGCAGCCTCTTAGCGCTGAGACCATTGCTGCAGCAACTCTTGACGCTGCATCGCAGACAGGAGCGCCTTCAATGGCATGATCAATGACAAACCAGGGCGCACGACTGGCAAGGCGTCATTTTTTTCCGATGAATCCAGGTCCTGTTTACCGCATCATGATGGTAGCATCCATGTTTGGTGGCATCGTGGTGAACGCATATTGGCAGCATGCATTCGTCATCGTCATACTGGCCCATCACTTGGCGTGATGGTTTGGAGTACTATTGGATACACGTCTCAGTCACCTCTTGTTCTCACTGGCGGCACTTTGACCAGTGGACGTTACATTTCTGATGAGTTACGGACCATGGCTCTACCATTTTTCGAACCCTCATTCGAACACATTCTGATGAAACTCTACGTTTCAGCAGGATGATGCTCGATCGCATGTTGCCAGTATTGCACGGACCTTCCTCGATATGGAAAATGCTTGGCTGCTCTCCTGACCAGCACGTTCTCTAGATCTCTTACCAATGGATAATATCTGGTCAATGGTAGCCGGGCGACTTTCTCGTCACCATACGCCAGTCACTACGGTTGATGAATCGTTGGATCGTGTTGAAGCTGCATGGGCATCTATACCAGTACATATTATCCAATCTGTGTTTGAGTCAATGCCCAGACGTATAAGTGCTGTTCCCTACTATCAATTTTTCTCGGGCCATCATCGGCCGGCTAGGTGGCTGGTGGTAACACGAGGAAAATTGCTACTAAGGGTTATCACTGCCATAGGTGGTTGTCCGAGGTACTGATTTCTCAGGATCTACACACCCAAATTTCTTGAAAATTTAATCATTTGTTATTTCTAGTATAATGGCACTTTGTTATCTACCTTTCTTCCTGGTGTAGCAATTTTAGTGTCCAGTTGTGTACATTTTAACATTCATAGAAAGTGTCATAGTTAAAAATCTGAATTCTATTTAATGCATACACATTTTTTTTTACTTCTACAATTAAACTGCAAACACTCACAATAGTTCATTGCTAACAAAAATCATTCAAAATAACTGGTGTTCAAAGCATAAAATAATAATAAAAAACTTGGTACAAAAGCACCATTGCTGTTGCAGTAGATCATGTTTTACTTAGAATCATTCTACAAAACTCAAAACTCTTCGAAAAATTTTGGCTTCTAAGGGGAATGTTTGGTTAAAAAAAGGCTCTTGAGAAAGGAAATGTACAATATTTATTTTGAAGAACAGTGGAAAATATTAATCAAAGCTTACTTGTCACAATATATTTTATTTTTACTTTTGAGTTTTTGTTAATTACTATTACAAGTGACCGTCTTTCGATTATGATAACAGGATGGAAAGTAATATTTTTGATTAATATTAGTAATGTTTGATTTAATCTGACATTGCTTCTCAGAAAGAGGAATTATAAGTTAGAGTATACATGGAAAAAATTCTGACTCATTAATTTTGTACTTTAGTCTCCCAATTCCGTCGTGGTAACATATTACAGTTAATTACTAATATCACTAAAAAATATATTTCACTTATGGTGATTGCAATGAAATCACCATGCAGTACATAATTTTTTTTTAATCCATTGAGGAATATTTGATTAAATAGAGGATACTAAGATGAGAACAGAGATACTAAGTTCTATTTTGGAATACTCAAGAAAAAGTATTCATCACAGTTCATTGGTTACTTGAATTTTTGTTAATTACTATTAAAGGTAACCATCTTTCGATTATGAGAAGCTGGAATGGAAAGTAGTACACTACGGAAAATTTTTATTTGTATGTGTAACGTTTGATTTAATAAAGGCTTCTGAGAAAGAGCAATTATAAGTTATATTTTGAAGAAAAAAATTCTACCACGTTCACTTTTTTCATTAGTCTCACAATTCCATCGCGGTAACACGTTACGATTATTGTGGTAAAATTTTTAAATCTCTCACTTCTATAGTGCATAGATAAATAAATACACTACAGCAATTTTTTAAACTTTTATGAGGAATGTTTTATTAAATAAAGGCTTATAAGAAAGAAGAGAATCATAAGCTACGTTTAAGGTTTCTGTTAAAACTAGGAATTATAAGCTATATTTTGAAGTATTCACGAAAAAAATTTCCCGACTCGCCAGCTTTGGTACATTTGTCTCACAATCCCATCGAGGTAACATATTACAGGTAATTACTACTATTACAAAAGGCAGCATTTCGCGCATGGTCATTGTAGAGACATCAATGCACAACAGCAATTTTTTACCTTACATGAGGAATGTTTGATTAAATAAAGGATTCTAAGAAAGAGAGAGCTTCTAAGATATATTTTGAAGCACCAAAGGAAAAGTATTAATCACAGTTTATTTGACACGACCTGCAGGACGATTTATCTATCGATTGCAGTTTTCGACATACGGCAAGTGTTTCAGTGCTTTTCCTCTAGAAAATGAGCCGTTAATAACAACTTTCCATATCAGGTGGTGAATGATTCATGATCGAGCAATCGAATGTGGTTCGTTAATTTTACATTATTTTGGCTCGTAAATTGAGGCCATCCATTTATTTTTCGTCCTGATACAACATACATGAAGTGCAACTTTCATATATGGAGCGGTTAAAGCTTAGGCAGAAAGATAAATACGCGATCTGTATATCGTAAATATTTATGACATTGTTAATAACTTGTTACAACGATGTATAGCACATTAGCAATATGTACGGCGTGAGGCAATTAATTAGTCATTTTTATCATTAGGATTTTAGGATAGAATATATCTATTCGTGTGCAATTGGTTGAAAATGATAGTAGAAAATTTAAACATATTATTTAAGGACTAGTACTTAGAGATTAGTTTTAAATTTTAATAAAATAATAATTGATATGACAGAAATTAGATGTGGTTTAATTTTATTTTGCATAATTCTTTTTTTCCAAGTAAAGAATTTTGGTAGAATATAATTGATCGATTTGTTTATCAGGAAAACTATTGCCAATCAGATAAATTCAGTATTAGTAATGTTGAGAATATTCATTTTGAGAAAAACTAACATAAATCTAGTGTTAAAAGAATGTTTTATCAGATTTAGGACAAACATTTTTATGTAAAGTTATTTTTCCTCTCGTATGTTTTTTTCCGTTGACGAAAAAGAGCATTTTTTATCCATGTTAATATATTTGTTGTTCGTATAACACTAATATTTTCCTTTGAAAAAGTTACTATGCATAAAGTAATTCGTAAAGTAGGATATTGATTGATTAAATTGAGGAAATTATTATATACTAATTTATATTTCAATTTACGGATTAACAAACGATTTTTTGTACATTTCTTCAACGGATTTTACACTAAATCCATATTTTTTTGCGAACATTAAAAAAGTAATAAAAAGGTACAAAAGATTGTTTTTATATTTCAGGGATAAATTCATGGTACATTAAAATGCACGTGTGAATTAAAATTATTTAATTATGCATCATAATTTATCGCTTTATATTATAATAATTGATTGACAGTTACCAAACACAAAAATTGCAATTTAATCTAAAAGTTTAATCGAGTTTATAATATAATAGAGAAAGGTAAATTAAATAGTGAATTAATTTACACTCCCTACACATGTCATTTTTCTTTTAAACTTTTAGAAGCAAAAATTAATTTCTTGATACCTGTCAATATTCTTGCCTGAAGGTTGGCGAGAAAAATAATCTTCGTCATGTCAAGAAAAATGCTTTTTAATTAGTGAATTTTACGCAGATTCTTAAAAATATTTCATCCATTTAAAGTAAAATTATTCACTTAAATTTATTAAATAGCTAGAGGTGTCGCATGCCCTTTGGTATTTTATCGGCTTTCTATTTTCATTTCTATTTTATATAATAATATTTTTCTAGAAAATTCTAAACCAGCACAACTTTAAATTAATTATGAAAGTTTTCAAAATATTACATTTTTGAATTTACTAAAACAATAGATATGTAATAAAAATACAAGAATTTGTAAAAATATTTTCGACGAGTGTGTTTTCTAATTAATAAGATAAATTAAAAACTAATTACTGGATTAATTTAAAAAATGAAAATGTTAAAGTTCCTGAAATTGTTACTTATATACGTAGGATAAATTATTTCGCATATATAGCGTTTTTAGTATTTAAATAGTTAAAATATGTCACAGTGAAAACTAATGCAATATGACTTCAGTATATCAAATATATTAAACACGATATTTGGCATCTTTACTCGGAAGCTATTCAAAACAATGAATAAGTGAATGCAATACATTTAAAACAATGTTGAAAAGCAAAATGGCTGGCAACTGCAATAAAATACATGGACACGCCCACCAAGAAATAATCTGTTGCATAAATCTTATCACACTTAAAATATATTTTATGCCCAGAAGCAATAACGTTACAGAAAATCTCTAGAATTTTATATGTACAGTATATATATATATTTTTTTTTTCACATTAAGGGCCCTGCTTTCCCGCTATTCTTTTTTCTCTCTTTAAAGCAATAACTACGAAGAATGTACATAATGCAAAATAAACGTTTTATGACTCAGACTTCTGCAATGGCAAGAAACCAAGAGGGTATAAACAAAAAGACTTTCGCTATTAAACCGAGTTAGGGAGACTTAGGCGCTCTCTAAAATGCAATAAATCGTCCAAGGCGGAATCTACAAATAGAGACTGTAAGTGGCATTATCGGAGGGAGGGGGGATTTCGGTTACATGCTGTAACAGAGATTTCTAATCGTATTAGAATATAGTTAAATGCTGCTGAAATTGAATTTGATATATTTACGGCTCTAGATTTTTTTAGTATTGAATAAATTTGGTCGAAAAATTGATGATGAAACGAAATATGCGAGTAAGTACGGTACAACCCTGCGTAAAACATGCACCAGTAAGGAAGGTATGTCTTACGATAATAATTATCTTTTGTAATGCAATGCATACTTGTATTGTTCTTTCATAATTAACCATTAAATTAATCATTATTAATCATTAATTTTTTAAATAAACCAATTTATATTCGGTATATAACACGCACGACAAAAAGCGAAGTAATTTTTTGAGTTGTAAGTGTGTATTTAACTCCGATTTATCTCGGCATATAACACGCACTTTCAGCTTCAAAAACTAACTTTTTTGTGTGC
This sequence comes from Cheiracanthium punctorium, assembly GCA_038373885.1. Classification (NCBI taxonomy): domain Eukaryota; kingdom Metazoa; phylum Arthropoda; class Arachnida; order Araneae; family Cheiracanthiidae; genus Cheiracanthium; species Cheiracanthium punctorium. The sequence goes on along the minus strand of JAWZYV010002631.1, from coordinate 1,067,971 downwards.
GTGGTGTACACCGAACTATAAAATGCAGAATATAAAATATAAAATAAATTGGCCTATTTATCCTAAATTTACTGATGCGTGTTATACGCCGGAATATACGATATTATGTACTGAATATAGATACTGAAAGAGTTTTTTTAAAAATAAATAATCAATATGTCAATTAAAATTTGTGTAGTAATAATTGATTTCGTTTTTATGTGATCGCTTGATGATTTAGGAACATACTTCACATACACGAGCAAGAAATTTAGTTCCAGATTATCAAATGTGTATTTTTCTGTTCACAATGAACTATTTTAACAACATTAAGATATTCCGAACAATGCACTATTTTTTTCTAATATTTAGATTTCACCAACATAATTTACATGCTGTATTTATTGTCTTAGATTAATTATATGGACAGTATAAAGCTTTCGATATACATAGTATCTTTCACAATGTAAAATAAATAATCAAGCAGTATTTTGAAGATTAGAGCTTGGCTTTTAGAAACGTGTACGCAATAAAATGCATATCATATTTCATGCGAGTCTGATAAACTCGCCAAGCATGACTACCTAAAAACGATTTTTAATTAATAGTTAGAAAAGTAATCAAAATTTCAAAATCCTGAATCTCAGGTGCGCATTACCGAAATCATGAGCTTATTTGCTCCAATTTTCAAAGCTCTGCGTGCTGTAGATTTGTCTGGATAACATTCAATTTTATTGTTATAGACAGATAGATTTGGCTTAAAACTGGCATAATTTCATTGGTATTCCATGTTTTTCAAATGCACGCGATTCTTCATTGAAGTGATAGCATTTCTGTTTGCTCAAAACATGAATCATTTTATACGGACGAAGCTCGCCAAGTATGGCAACGTAAAAACGGTTTTTAATTAGTTTTTAAAAAAGTAATTAAAAATAAAAAATTATAAGTAGGCTATAACCGTCTCCAGGGTCAAATCCATCTCTAGCTCAATATTCATCATAATCGATTCAGTGGTTCAGGAGTGAAATCGCAATAAAACTAACAAACAAACAAACAAACTCACTTTCGCATTTATAATATTAGTTAGGATTACGGGAAGGTGGCCCAAAAAAGATCCTAGCGGACAAAGCGATCCAGCTGTGTTTTCTTCCACACAGGCAGTACTATCTACTAGGTAACACATAAACTAGTGTTGCCAAGTGAAGAAGAAGCAATGTCGATATTAAGCGTTTGGTGTATAGATTTGTATAAATTTTTCAGTCTGAGTAGAATTTTTAAGAAAACTGGGCTTTATCATATCTCTTATAAGGTAAGAACTAACTTTCCTATTTAGTTAGAAATACAGTCTTTAATGCACAGGAACATGACTTGATTTTCTGAATAAAGTATGTTAGATGTGAATTGCACTTGTTTAGTTTGCTATGTTTCTCGACGTGTTCCAGTAATATGGCCTATAGTAATCGAGGCAATACAGCTGGGCAATGTGATTCATCGACTGAAGAAAGTACACTACCAGGTCCTAATCATCATGGCAGCCTTTCACACGTTCTCAAAATCCTTGACTCCCCATTATATTTTTCAATTTATTTCTGTATTTATTGTAAGCCATACTTTTTTAATTATAATTTCGAAATATTCCATTTTATTGTTTGAGGCACTCCTTTATTTAAAAAAAATTGAACTTATATTTGAATAAAGTATCGTTTTGCCCTTGGGTGCGGGTAAAATGATGCTTTTGACACATTTTTTTTAAAATTCTATTTTTCTCATAACTTAGTGTGGGTTTAAATATTATTAAAATATGTTTATGATACACAGTATAGTGTAAAATATTGTGGAAAGGGGCCAGAGCTTTATTTACCATTTATGGTATTTTATGCAAGTTTTCTTCTTAAGAAGATCATTTTGGGCCACCTTCTCCTTCAAGGTATGTAAGACGAACCAATACTCACTTTTGCAGTTTATTTTACATTAATTAATTTGCATTTAAATTACAATAATACTACATAGATAAACATGCAAGAATAAAACAAATTACACTTTACGATATATGAGTATTACTACAACATTCACCCCTCCCTTATTTTAGTCTGATTTTATTTTGAATTATGTTTGTAATTCTTCGACTAATACCAAGTTTAAATTAAAATGTTACTATAAAACGAAGAAAAGAATGCGTATTTTTTCAATAGATGAATTATTTAACTAAATTTATAAATACGTACATATTTAACTCTAACTTCCTTAGTAAAACGATAAAAAAAACACTAACAAAAACCCACTTGCATAAGCTACTGAACATTAAAATCTTAATGTACAGCACAACAAGGCATAAAATTGTTCCTATTTAGTCCTTAATAGCCGTCTTTTTATACACAAGTAGAACGTTGAAAAAAACATCCCCTTTCAAACCAAAGACCCTTTATTAAAATGCATTTTCAGCATAATTATCCCGAATGAGCGATGGGAAAACTCACAAAGCTTTCACGAGGAATTGCTAACTTTTGAAAACCCATTTCTAGTTATCGTAGCAACGAATTTATTCTCAAATTCAAAACAGCACTTTGTGCAAGCTTTACAATCAATTACTGGAAGATTGCCTGAGAAATGCTTACATCCATTCCAAGTTAGTCCCAGAATCAGACACTGAAAACTCGCTCTCGTGCTATTGCAACGTTACGACTCTTTTCAGACGAGTTTTTGGCCTCGCCACTCTGGTTGGCAGATTGTTTCTGACCGCTTATGAAGATTAATGACGTAGTGCGCTGGGATTACAGAGGGATAAAGCGGCGATGATAAAAGAAACAGAGACTGCATGCCGTGACGCTAATTTTCTGGTGGCTTGTCAGTAGTCACTTAAACTTGAAACGCGGACTCTGTGGTCGAAATTAAAGATGGAAATGTACTCTTGGTTGAAGCACAGGTGCGCAGCTTTTAATGATTAATACTTAATAATGTTTACTAATTATAAAACAGATATTAGGGGGAAAATTAATTTTAAAACACATTGTAAGCATATATAGTAAATGTTAAAAAAACTCATTTTTCAACATCTGATGTTCAGATAATATATGAACATGTGCATATTGAAGACTTAATTTAAAAAAATGAAGACTTAACTAATTAATCTACTGCATTTTCATGCAAACACATACATACGGGGGAAAATGTTAACCATTTAAAGTTAAGCAATAAAATTCATAAACTATTTAATTGCATACTCGGTATTGGTATTATTATTGTATTTAATAAAATATAATAAAACATCGTAAAATTCCATCGGTATTTTCATTAGTTAACCTTGTCCAGTATTTCTGATTTCAAACTTGAACATAATAACAGTAATCAAACGTGTGTTTATATTTCAAATTCTACTGCCACGAGATAAATGCAATTTTCTAAATCTTAAATTGAGCATTAGATTGAACAGCTTCTAACTCCAAAATGTAATGTCGGATCATTTTTATCTAAGTAATTTTAGAAGATTAGTTTTATTTTCAGTTCACTAAAACTTCATCACAAATCTAATTTTGCTACATGAAAAAATCTATAAAAAATAAAAAGACATTTTCGAGTAAGATATCATTAAAAAATGTTTTCATGTACATACATCCACCTTTAAAAAAAGCTATTTGGCTTTAGACATCGAATTATTAGACGAGATATATCTGAGGAAAATAGTGTTACAGCCATCATTCTTTTTCTTTTTAAAATATCTTTGTTGGTCACGTACCAGACATTTTCGAAAAAAGAAAATATGTATTTTAAAACATTTGTTTGCTATTTTTTCCTTTTCACTGAAAGGTTTCCATCGCCAAGCAGAATACCTTCGTTGAAAAACCTTTGGAAAAGAAATGGGAACTTTTAAACTTTTGAATAAAATGTAAACATGAGTTCAAGAAATAATAATTGTGAGACATACTTTTCTCTTATAAAAACCTTTGAGAGAAAATAAATATAAAGCGTTCTTTTTACTGTCCCAGGTTGCTATTTTCTAATGTCAAACTTTATATATTGAAGATGCTGTAGAAAATTATCATATTTATGAAGCCGACACTTTTCATTAAAATGACACTTGACTATTGTGCTTTCCTTTTTTATTTTGGATGTGACATTTATTAGTAAAAAATAACCAAAGAAAATTCTTTAAAATGTTTTATGGTAATTAAATATAAGCAGAAATATAGTTGTATAAATATAAAGCTTTTTTTAGATAAACAGGTAGTTAAGCAGCTAAATTCACACTTATGAGCTGATAAGTCATCGTCTGTTATCAGTTATCCTTCATACTATATCAATTAATGCTGGATCGTCATTATATAGAAAGAAAATTTCAAAGTCCCTTGGAAACGAATAATAATAGGTAAATATACCATCTGCGTTAAGGTTTAAATACACACATGAAGGGTAGTGTCTGAGATAAGCCGGGTACCAAATATGCTTCCTATCAATGTACTCAATTATTAGAATAAAGTTGTTTCAACTTCTATTTTTTAATTATTTTTAATAACTATAATCAATGTAAATAAATCATAATTCGTAAAGTTTATCGTGTCGTTTGGTGCAGCGCATAGTATGAGGATTTTGTGCCAATAAACTGCATCCAACCAAGAAACATAATTTGTAAAGTTGATTCATTATTTCTTGGAAGTATGCAATGCAAGTGCCCAGTTTTATTTGCCTACCCGATTTTGTCAAGATTTTCCGTACTCCACAGCTTAAAACTTTCAAAGATAATAATTTACCATTGCAACAGAAATTATCGATTAATAGAAGTATCGTTGACGAAAAGTAAACCATTTTTTATCACGTTAGATAAACAGGAGTTCAGTCGATTAATTCAGGAACTTAAGTTAATTCATTCGTTGGCCTTTGCTCTTGTTTCTTCGAAATCTGGTTGCTTAGCATAGAGGAAGGAAGAAAATTTGTTCATCATGCATTAGAATTGCTCGTTCGTTACAAGAATATACAGTCATTTCTAATTTCCAAATTTGCTAGTATACTATTGTTGGGAGAGAGCGTGGCGACAGTTGGGTTTGAACCCAAGGTCTCTGGGTGGTAGAATGAGGCGCAATCCAGCTCGGCCAAAAGGATTCGATCGGCTTTCAATTGCCGGGTGTTGTGTGCGCGGAGGTGATCTCGTGCCGCCACACAACTCACTGCTCTGGAGAGTAAGTCGGAGGCTGACGAACTGTGTTCCAAGCGTTATGGAACGCTGCTACTCGTTGTGGACTCTGAAAGAGCCAAGCGAGAGATGGAAGTGGGTGGTGCAGGCGCCATCTGTCGCTTTTGGTGAGAAGGATAATGAGTGTTCCTTGTCCGGGTCATAAATGTAGGGAGAGCGCGTGGCGACACCTGGGTTTGAACCCAAGGTCTCTGGGTGGTAGAATGAGGCGCAAACCAGCTCGCCCAAAAGGTATCCATTCGACTGGCCTTCAATTGCCGGGTGTTGTGTGCGCGGAGGTGATCCCGTGCCGCCACACTATTGCTAATAAAGCTTTTTGCCAATAAATTTTTACTTAAAATAGGTTTAAATTTACCTTAATTTAAACTTGTATTAAAATAAGTAAATGTGCAAGAAAAAATATAATTGTTAAGGAAAAACTTGTTTTCTTTTAAATACTAAATTTTATTATGCATAGGCAGATACTAGCAAAATCTGTGTTAGTTCAGACATTGTTAAAATTTCAAATACTGCAATTGTGGCAAGACTCAAAATCTTAACTGTAACATTCTAATGTTAGATCAAATCGCATGGACTGCTGAAAACTGGGATTTTATAAAAAAGGGATAATTACCTAAAAATATTGAGATTTTATAATAATTATATCGTTTTTTTTATAAAATTTTGGCAGTTATAAGCTAAACTCACTGTACGGCAGTCTTTGTAACTTTATCATTCTATTTAACTGTACCAAATTTTATCGCAAAACAAGCAGATATGGTTTTAGGAAAATAGTGTCTTGGTTTCATAGAGCCGTTAAAGCTTTGCTGCACTGCACTTTTGGGCTGTAATCCACACAGTTATCACCAGGGGCATTGTATCTTGAAACAATGAAACAGTTATATATGACTTTAAATTTATTAAGAAACAACTTATAATGAACTTCTTTTTATGTTTTGGAACATATATCGGAATATATTCTAAGTACTTTTCTTAGTAAGATCTTCAATTTTCGGAACATTTATTTGAAGACTACATAAGCATGAAATGTTCAAGAAATGGTAAAACTAATCATTATTGTTGTTTTATAGTGGCTATTTTTATGACTGAAGCAATAAATGTGTACTTGAAGTAAATACCCGAATGTTTTCAAGTAATCAATGACTAGATATAAGTTGATCTCCAGAGAATAATATTCTGACTCAAGCTTAATGTCTCATCAATCATCTAATTGGCTCCAAAAAAGACTAAACATTTTGCAAAAAGCATCGTAAAACATATCATTGAGATTGAACAAATTGCTTGCTGCATCCCATACATGGAAAATAACTATTGAAAAGAGCGTTAGATTTGTAAATGTTGAGAATGACTTCTATATTTAGCTGTCTATCAAGGTAGGAAGAGAAATTCGCCGGGTAAAAAGTAAAAAAATATAAAAATAATATAAAAAATTAAAAGCATAGTGCTGCGCCAGAATGTTATTCCCGGGTTTTGAAATGATGCCGCAGCTAATCATCCCAATATATATGTTTTTTTTATTGGCAGCTTTATGTGGCGAAAAACGACCACGTTTATCGCTAAATATGACCACTTTAATGTTTCCGACGAAAAAAAAAATGTTATGGCAGGAAAAACGGAACAAAGTATAACATCCTCTGATATGATGGCCGTCAATAAAATTCTTGTGCAACACCTGACTAAGAATCAATCCCTGAAAATTCTTCAGTCCTCAAAAATAAAATGTGAAAGTAAAAACAAAAAATGGTAAATCTTTATATATATATTTTTTTTTCTCTTTCAAAAAGGCGTCATGTTTTATGGTTTATCGTTCTTTTCAACTGTAATTTTAACAGTGAAGGAGTGAATCCAACTTTTCACAATTTTATCTCTCTAAAAAAGACTTATTAAAGTTTACCGGCGCCACTTTTAAGAGCCCCATAGAACATGCCCTGATAATACGTCAAATATCACCGTCTTTTGTTTAGTATGCCTTTTTTTGTTGTTTTATATCATTTGTAGCATAAAGGAGAGGGAACTGGTTATAAAAGTGGTTCAGAATTGCAGTTTTATGTACCAAGCAAAGAAAAAAAAATGTCATTGTTTAGTTGAAAGTGTGTTTTTGTTATTCGTTTATATTAAACAGTGCTAAACTAGTGGCGTTGTGGGCATTTTATTACTCGATGAGGTGTGACTCGATTAAAAAGGGACTGCCCCGTCTGCTTTTGATCGTAAAGTGTACTGAAGAAGATAGATATTCGTCTCGGTTATTACACTTAATAAAAAGGATTTTAAAATATCGTAAAAGTTTAGATGGGTTTTTATAACGAGTTGGAATCAGAGTATTGAAATGTATATTCTGAGGTAAAATTAAAGAATGTCGGAATTTAAACGATACATTTGTATATTATATTTATTTTTCCAAAATATTTCCGAAATGGAAATATAAAGATAAAACATTTATCTCGTGGACAAAAATAAAAAAAGATCAAGCATTACATATTATATCTCTCCTTCTTTTCAAGCTTAACGACAGGTAAGAAAATGATTGAATATCATTAAAACAGGCAACAATTTCAAAATACAAGAATAAAGACATTCTCATTCTAATGTTCATATTATAGATTTTTAAAAGATATTTTATTTACCCTTTTAATTATTTATTGTGTGTTTTATTCCAGCACATTACACTTTTAATAATCAATTATGTATTATACAGTTATCTATCTATACATTTATCTTTATCGGTCGGTCCCTCTTTCTATTAATATATGAGATACATATAAACCTTTCAAACCATTACATATCACGGTCTGGGTGTGGTTAACGTTAAAATTGTTGTGCTGTAGCATATTATTCGTGCACTTGAGTAGAGGTAAGGCGTAGAAAAAAAAACAAATATTAAGTTAACGTCTTGTTCTGCAACTATTGTTCTTCTTCTAGTAACACTTAGGGGGTGCCTTAAAAGTTAAAAAAAAATAAATAAAACAACTTTTTACCCGACTTTAATTTATGCTTTTGATTATTTGACAACAACATTTGACCTCTAGAAACCTTACTTTAGCTAGAATTTGCATATAATGTATGCTAGGTGGTTTCGAGTAAAATTTAACTCACACGATTTTCGCTATTACCTTTTTAAATTCATTTTGAAGTGCTTTGTAATTCGTGAATGGACCCTAAAAGACTAAATTATCGGTAATTTCAGAATCCAGTACCTATCTGCTCAAGCGAAACTAAATCTGTTTATTTCGTGTGCGTTTCAGAGCATTTGATGCAATTTTACTACAGAGATCAAAATTTTTATTATCTCATCGTTGATCCCGTAAAGTAAAGCTTTTTTCGCCAGAAAACTGACTTCAACATAGCATTTAAAGTAGTTTAAATAATTTTTTTCATCATAAAATATCTAAGTAGCTGTTTAATGCAATCTCTGGGATTTGTTTTATTTACCTTCATACACGAACATTTTTTCAAACATTAGTGATTAGAAATGCTGGACCATATAAAAATTAAATTTTATACTTTAATAAATATATGTATATGTGTGTGTGTTTGTATATATATATATATATATATATATATATATATATATATATATATATCCCCTTGTAAAAAATTACTGCATATGAAGCTACTCTAAATTTTAAAAAAAAGCTGTTCTAATTCAAAGGATGCTTCTATCACTCCCGGTTTACGAGATAATCAGTGTAAAATCTATTTTCAATCACCCAGTATTATACCACAAAATGTTTCAAACAAAAAAGTCATTTCTTACATCAAATTTGAATATTTAAAACACTTGACTTCTACACGTAAATTTAAATACGATTTATCATCTGCTGAAAAGAATATCTTCGAAAATTTATGCATCTTTTTTATCATAGAAATGCTCAGCCAAATTTTCCCAGTTTTATGCTTTATTTATTAAACAGAGCAGAGACCTATATAAAAAAAAATGCTGAAAAAATAGTTAAAAATTCTCTACGAAAATCACAACTATAACATACATATTGCTTTTTCTCTCTCTACAAGATGTTGCTTTTGCTTTGATGATACACAATTCTTCAATGTTCTTGCATTAAGTAGCTTTATAGATTTGCAATTATCGTATAATTTACAAGAAGAACAAAGCTTTAATTGCAAAATCGATTGCTAACATATAACTACCTTGTAATGTATCTAATTTTATAATATAATGAGTTTTAGGAAGCAATTAAGAAATTTATTTTAAAATTAATCTTATTGGATATATTTTAAATTATAGATTTTACAGAAATCATTTATGTATAACTTCAAAAGCGTAAATTTCAACCTCTATGACTTTCCAAAGTTCAATCTCGCGTACGATTTCTTGAGTTTTTTTCATAAATCGGTCCAACTACTGTCAACAATCTCACATATCGACTCAGTCACACATCGGCAATTATCGGATACTTTTATGAAAAGAGTACTCTTTAATTACAAAATCAATCTTTCTCATAAAACTTGAGTTAGCATCCTTTCATTTTAAAACAACTCATCTTCATAAAGAAGAAAAAATATTTTATGATAAGAGGAAAAATTATGATTAAACTTCAATGTTCTTGCAATATCTATAGGAATATTTTGGCGTCTTTCTAACATTTAGGATTATTATTATTATTGTTATTTCCGTGATAAAACATTTCCGTGAGTAAATATATTTTAAACAATTCCATTTTGATTTTTTTTTTATTCAAGTGAGTTTTTTCTACACTTACTTTTTAAATGAATACTTTTTAAAGGAAGGAAAATTCATTTTAAAAATATTTTTATTTAATTTGGATTCTCGAAGTAACACGATATTCAATTCTGAATATATTGAATACAAATTTCACATTATATTTCAATTTAAAACTCACACAACCACACACACACACACGCAAATAAATAAATAAATAAATAATGCTTCAAGCCACCTGAAATCAAACAGTTTATTTAAGGTGTTAAAAAAATATGGAGATTAAAAATGTATTAAAAAAGATTTTATAATACAATGTGACAAAATAATTTATTACATTTTTAAGGTTTGTATACAAAGAGATATAGCTATTACAAAAGTGAGTTTTAAGGTTATTTAATTGTCACAGTGGTATTAACTCAATTTTACATATGGATTGCATATCAATATGAAAAATAAATATTTTAGGTTCTTGTGAGCAGCTAATATTTTTTTTTCCATGAATTGAACATAAAATTGACAAGTGCGGTATCTGGGTTCAGCACAAAGTACTGAGTTGCATAAGACGAAACTAGAAGAAGTTGCCATTGATATATGAAATGATTTTGTTTTGCCTATTTAAGGCTTCTTTTCCAGCTAACTTCATATTTGGACACCCTCCGCAAAAGTCGTTAATTATCTCTAAAACCATGTAATTTTACCGGTTCTCACTTTTGTCTAGAGGATACCGACGATCAAAGTTTAAAAAAATTCTTTCTACGCAGAATTTGGAATATTTTTTACCTTTTTTGTTAAGAATAAACCGTAAGTCTTTATGTCTTAACATTCATTTTGGAAGTAATGAAACACAAAATAATTGTCAATGCCAGGGTACATTGCACAAAAGGTATGGTAGTAATTGGTATTACTGTTTAAAATAAAGAACGGTTTTCAAATTTGACCCCCTAAACATTTTTTTAAGAAAAAAAAATGAGAAAGAAAGAAACATGTGTATGATAAATTTACAAGATGCGCATATCCTGAAAATTTAAAAAAAAATCAAATATGTCAACTAAACAAGCTTATTTGCGTCATTAAAAAATATAAATGGAAATTAACTCTGAAATTTCTATATTTTTCAGTGTTCTACGCTTGTTTTTAAACTTTGAATACATTTTGAGTGAGCAAAGGTTATTGAACTAAGAAAAACAATGTAGAAAGTACGCATAACCCGATGACTGTTTTTAATAAATAATCTAATATGCATAGTTGAAGGCTTATTTCACATAAAAGTATAAGACTTCAGTAAAATGCCGTTACAGAAGCAAAGGAAATAGATAAGAGATAAAATGTTTTATATTAAAGTTCATACATAGACAATCTCATATTTAAAAGTTAACTAATTAATTAGTTAACCATACACCTAAAAATTTGAAAAAAGTAAACTGTGAAATTCCAAACTTCCCTTTTTCTTGTTTATATTAGTTCTAAAATAGGGAAGTAAAGTGCTTTAAAAATGCATATGGAAATATTATTAATATTCATATATTTCCTTAAATAAGCACATGACTAAGTGAAGTATTTAAAAAATAATATTCCTAGTCACAGACAGAAAAATATTTCGATGAACTCTTGAAACCAAAGCAATTTCGTTTAAAATCCATATTCTCTTAAGATAAACAAAAAGGGAATGTAGGTGAATTCTTCAAACAATTTAGTTTCAGTTAAATGCCGCCTGCCCAGATATATACAGATAACACTTGGGGTTAAATTTTCAAAACGATGTGGATTTTAATTCAAAAGAAAAATATTAGGGAATTAAAATCTATATTGTGGTTACTATTTTTCTCTTTTTCTGCATAGTATTATTCTAAGAGTGTAAAGTTACTGCTTTCAAAAAGATTTACTTTAATAAACGCTCACATTGTAACGCCTACATGTATTTTCAAGTTGTTAAAAAGCTTAAACAAATTCTGGAAGTCTCAAACATAACAAACCAGACAAAATTTATTAAGATAGTATTTTAATCCCTTTAAGTTGTTAATACTGAAACTAGCTGGCTTCCGTACCACACATTTAAACTTTTATATACAAAATTACATTCTGAAAAATGATCCTCCTCACAGGGAAATAAAATACTAATTAGTTGGAAAATATATCCCGACAATAAACTAAAAGGAGGGCCGAGTTGTTTTGTTACTTGCTTCGAATCAATTAAAACAAATTAAAACTTAATTGGACCAATACCAAACTTTGAAGAAAGCAAAGATAAGACGGAGAATTAGTTGATGAGATCTTTCCATTGTACTAGACACATTCCCTGAACATCAAACAATTACGTGAGTTGCGTTGTGATATTCTCTCCAGAGATTCCCATGTTCTACTTGGATTCCATCTGCAATTTAGATTCTTTTGTGCCCAAGCATATGAAGAAGTATGTTGGTTTATTTAAGGAATCGCTAGCAAACAGGAATTATTATTAATGTTACATTTTGGTTGCATGACAGTAGCTGAAAAGAAATAATCGCAAATTAAACGCTCTCAGAATGATTTAAGTGGGCTTAATATTAATCTTCTCAGCATTTTCAGAAAGGTATGAAAATTATTTGTGTGACATGCTATTTTAATCGGCTAAAAGTTCACATTTTGCAAACTACATCACTTGCTATCTCTTTAAAACATGTGAATTTTATAAATGTAGAAGTTTAGTTGTTAAAAAAAGCAGTGGTGTTAAATTTACTATATTAATTATTTAAATACATCATTTTTAGTAAACCACAAACTGCTACCAGTAAAACTCATACGTGGACTTAAAAAATTAAGGTACACTATATGCAAAATATTATGGAACTACGCTTGCAAAATTACTTGAAGTAACATATTTTATTGAGAAAAAAATATTTATTCATCACATTTTAATCAACGAAGATTTCGTTTACCATCTTTTAATAGCATATTTTAATTAAAAACGATTTACCTTATCATATTTTAATACCATATTTTAAATTAATAGAACAATCAAAGTACACACCTTAAGCAACTTTAAAATTAAACCAATTCCTATCTTTTTACTCAGAAGCTTATACTGAAGTTTGAATTTTGAAAAAAAATGCACATTCAATTAAAAAAATATTTTTTTTAAAGGCAGAATGTTTGAAAAGCGTTTTTACTGACGACAGAGTCGCTAATTCTATTTGAATTCGACTGCATAGAAATTATTGAGCAAGTTTTTAACAGAAAATTATAAAAATATATGTTAACGATCATTTTAAAGTCTCTACAATATATTTATAAAGCTTTAAAAGTGTTGTACTTGAGGTTACATACTAACAAAGCCTTTAATTTTATTATTACTGGAATAAACTTGAGCTTAGAGACACCAGTTTAGGTATTACCTAAATTAAACGTCATTACCTATTTTTTTCTTAAGTTACACACCATGAAAAATATAAATTAACTCACTCCTTAATACTGAAAATAACCTTCTAATATTTTATTCACGTTACCATGAATTCCATATAACACACACTCTAAAATAACAGTTTATAACGCCTTTAACACAAACTCAAAAATAATTTTATTCAGATATTTGGAATCGCCAGAGATAAATGAAAATCTTCAAGTTCAATTAAATTACCGCTTATAATTAGGTAGCGGGTTGCAGTTGATTAGAAAAAGAACTCCTTCCAAAACTTATTTACGTGTTATTATAGGTAATCTTACTTTGGAAAGCCAGTGAATGAAACCCAAGACAAACTAATCCTACGGCCTTTCTTTAATTGTACAGTATTAGTGAAATACCCAGAACTTGAGAACACTTCCATTACGTTACAATTGTGCATCTGCAACAAAAAAGTGCTTTCACAAGAAAATGAAGTTGGTTAAATGAGAAGGCGGGATTAGCATTTCTTGTTAAGATTAACCATTACTTAGAGCGTGTTATTTTGTCGCTTATTTAATAGTGGGTTGCGGTAGTGAAATTAAATAAAACCCGCTCGGTTTAATGGAATGGAACTGATGCATCTGGCATTGCGTTAAATCCTATATTAGCTGTGTTATCACTTAATTCACTTTTGAATCTGTTAACAATAGAATTGAAATAAAGCTTACGGATCTCCAGTATCAAAGTGAAAGTGATTACTTTTTTTTTCTTTTCATTAAGTATCGAGAATTCTGAAAGCTTCATAATTCTGTGATTGTTCAAGAATTTTCTGAAAATGGTAAAACATTGATACGTTTTTGTTGAAATGTCAAATTTTGTTTTCGGAACAACTGTAATGTAACCGTATCAACGTTTATTACTTTTAAATGAAGGCGACATCCGCATAAAATTGCCTATGTAAAAATTCTTTTATCCATGAAGCATTCTCGTGATTAATTTTGATAGTACTTTCTGAATTTATTTTAAAAACGTGCAAGTAAACACAGCAGTTTCTGATATTTTTACGTTTAGTTTAATTTCCTTAAGTTAATCTTAGGAGATATAGGATTAACGTAAATTTAGATTTAATAGTTAAGTATCAAATTATAATAGGTATTTTTTATATTCTTCTATTCTTAACAATTGTTTATATTTATACTTTTTTGACTAAAGCAAAAAGAATTTAAAAATATATAATTTTCAATATATTCAGAGATCCTTCGGATTGTTGAAAACTTAAAGGTAGTAAAAAAAGCACACTTTATAAATAAATTGGAATAAATTTTTCGAAATGAAATAAAGGATTTTGGAGTAGTTTCGAATGTTGTTTTTCAATTTACTAACTTATCCCTATTTGTGCCCAGATATTTTTAGAACTTTCTTTAATTTTTGCTAATACCAGCCATAATAGATAAATTTCTGATGTCAACTTCTTGAACAAGGGAACATTCCTTTTCAAATTATTATGCATTAAAATTGAAATGTCAACATCCTACATGCTCACCTTAGAATATTTTGTGAAGCTGAGGTTCAATACTCGTGAATCAATGCTAGGAAATGTAAATAACATTTTCAACTGATAGCGAAAATGCCTTCCCAAAAAAGGGACACCAGACACAAATGGGTTATTTTAATGGCAAAGATATGAATATATACATGATGCATGGATTGAGAATTATATTAATAGTGAAATCTCTATTAGTATACCACAACGTATAAGAACTAAAAGAAAATTTTACATTTTTACGCGAGTACATAACACATGTTGATCTTGCTCAATTTTTCGTCATGTTTTCCCAATTAATTTCTTATATCATAAAAAGGCATTACTTTCTTATTTTGAAAATAAAATTTCAAGTTTAAGAATATTACACGACTTCCACAACTCGACAATTTTATATTCTAAATACGGACATTTCATTAAATATTGAATGAAAATCAATCATTAGTATCTAGATATATCTTCAGCTGACATCATAAATAATGCACAAGATGTTTGCAGAAAATTAAATGTGCCTTCCTTTTGTGTTCCCTTGCGAGCTAATTTGTAACTTAAACAGATAATTTCTGATAATTTGATTACTGTTTCTGAATATGTAATTAAATGTGACACATATTAAAAGCAGCAAATACATAAAGGGAGTGATTTGTCTCTGCTTTTAATGGTAATTCTACAAGGAAACCAGAGTATTCGTATTAATTATTAAGAAAGGTAGCATTTAGTACCAAATTTTTCCAGAATAAGTTATTTTATTACTTGCGATCTATTCTAACTCAAGATATAATACACAAACTATGTTTAAGTTAAAAGCAGAAAGTGTAAAAGAATTTTCCGCGCTATACAAATAAATATTTTTAAACAAATATTGAAGACTTAAATTTTGAATAAAATAAATGTACACTAATTTTTTTACGGTAAATCTGAGATTTGTTATTTTCTCTAAAACAATCCACTTTATTTAATTTAAAAAATAGAAATAAATATCCATGTATGTACATCTTAATATTGGTAGCATAGTTTTTTGCCTGGTATAAAATATATTTAGTACCTACAGCGTGCATCATATGTGAGTACTAATCAATAACCATCTCTATGAGTGATATTTGAGTAATACTTAGAATTAATATTAGGTGCATTATAATTTGTCAAATTAAAGTTAAAAAGGGAGTACAAAGCATGTACTAATGATTCAAGTCATGGGCAATGATGGATCATGAATATGACTTTAATAGTTGCTTAATTAAACGGAATATTAATATTTTTATACTTTAACAGTTACAGTGACTTGTGCAAAGTGGGAGCAAAGCTTAACGTGTTGTTATCACACAGTTTGGAAGTAAAAGTCTGAAGCAAAAAACTGCGAAACTTCCGAAGTCAATATGCTAACAACAGACACAATAACAAAACACCCATAAAAAAGGGAAAACTTTCCTATTGTGTGAGTGCCTAGATCATTGGAAACAAAACTACAGTAAAAAATCTGAAAACCAGAGCTGATAAATTATAGGCAAAACAATACTGAACTGCGAAATTTTCCCATGGATAAAATCATGAGCAGAAGTGTGAGTGAGGGAAATCTGATTTAACAGAAGCACAGATAGAAAGTTAAGATATATACCCAGAGCTGCCAAGTCTCCGGCTTTTTCCGGGAGATTTCCCACCACAATTATAAAATAGTTTTATTTTGTATTAAATATTTGTACTTATTTTAAGTATAAATTTGTAAGGAAAAATTAGTGGTGGGAAATCTCCCGAAAAAAGTCCGGAGATTTGGCAGCTCTGTATACCTAATAATATAAAAATATGTTATTAACTGCACCATAATCTCTCTTTAAATTTAGTTACCTTTCAAACATACTCATTGTAGCTGTTGCTGTGGAAATTGTGCTGCATCAGTCGGTTGCTTAAAAGTATGCAGAGGCATTTAACTGGCGCGTTGTATATCGTCGTTGTCAAATAAATATCTTATACGTGCACTTTTTGGAGATTTAGACATTTTGACTATTATGAATAGTTTACTAACCAAATTTTCGTATAATAACACTTCTGTGTGACTCTAAGCATTATACGGTGAATTCTGATTGCTTAAGCCATGCTACCCGGCCGGAATATTGTCAAAAAATAACTGCCAATAAGCACTAGCAATAATAAATAAGTTTTTTGCGCATAGTAGATATCGGTTTGACAGCGACGATATTTTAAAAATAGAAAAAATTAAATTTCTGTATGAAAGCGAGGTAACTTTTTAATTTAATATTTTAATTATAAAAAAATATACTTTGATGTACAGTGGTGGCCAAAATTGTGGACACTTTTGGAAATGTTTAGGTTTCCTAACTTTGTATGCTTATAGGAAATGATACGTTTAAAAAATGCAAACTCATATATCATTTTAAAGGGAATTCAAAACTGATTTTAATACACAAAACTAAATTTTAAAATGTGCAATAGAATAAATGTTATTATTAGTTTAATCTGAAAAACAAATACAGTGATGAAGTAGTATGTAATTTCTAATTTTCCAGGTGAATAACTATTATTTTCCTGATCCTAAAACTCTCCTCAGATCAATGAAATATGGATATGAAGCTGTAACAAAAAATTAAGGCTACCGTAGCAGCTTTTGATAACTCACTGCAAGCATCAATATCTAATGTATCTAGATAATTATTTCCGTTTAACATTTTTTGTATTGTAAGTATTTCAATTTGCTTTTTGTATTGAAATTAGTATCAAATTATCTTTAAAATGATGTAAAGAGTTTGAATTTTGTGAAATATAATTTTTTTTATATGCATAGAAACTTAGAAAACAAAACAAAAAAAAAAGTTTCCAAAAATGTCCACAATTTTGGCCACCACTGTATATTGCTCACCCCGTTTTTCAAAATGCCATTTAATTCATTTTGGAAAAATTTTGAAACAGTGTGAAGATAAGAATAATAGACACATGATATTGCTACGTACATTTGGAGTATTCACATCTCTAATAAGTCGTTAGCCTTTCACGAGAGCTAATTTAACGGAATACAGTGACTCATATAGAGATGCAGTTACTATTCACGTTGATCTTTGGGATAGTCTATATGTAATCGGATGTATGCATGGCATTGAAATATCCAAATTGGGCTTAAGCACATTCGCGCTGCATGCGCAAACATATTCACAATGGCTTTTATAAGCTATCATATGTTTACTGCCGTTTTACCTCTACTACTCGTATGCATTAGATACATATAAATACATATCAATACATGTGTTTTGCCATGTTGTGTTTATACATATATACATAGGCAATTTTAATTATAACAACCATGTATATTTATATACAAGGTAACTAAATATACCAGGTATAGGGGGAGTTTAATTATAAACTCCCCTATAAACAAGGTTCTACAGCTAAAACGTATGGAAAGACTGTAACTAAATTTGAAATATGCACTATACATGAGATATGCTCAGGGAATTTCGGAAAAAAAAAGAGTTCAAAAATCTTCACAAGGTGGCGCTTTGTAAGAAAAAGCAGCATATTCTGAAATAGAAATCTCTAATTCGAAATACACAAACAATTTTAGCATTTATTCAATACATTTTAGGAATTTATTAGCTAATTTTGATCATTTTCTGAGCTGCAACAACCCAGCTGAGGGCCACTTAGTGGGTATTTTTTTAACTATTTTTTTTTAATCTTGAGCGTATCTTGTGTACAGTGCATATGCAAAATTTGGTGGTAATCTTGTCGGCCCACTTTGTGGATGAAAGGCTGATTCAAATTTGCCCCAAAACGGAAATAGAATCCTAGACCAGTAGCACGGCAGATCAATAGGTGATATTTTTTTTTAAATAACTAATTAGAATTACCGGCGTACGCTATCCAATAATATATGTGTTTCTTTTAATCAAAACAGCTGTAGTAAAATTTTCAAATATTAATTAATTTACTACAGTTGTAACGTATAATTGATTTTGAAAAGCTGATATCAGCAATTTTTGATAGTAAAAAAAAATAATTATATATATAAAATCTAGTCTTAAAATACCATCCCTCTAAAAACCTTACTAATAATAGTTACAATTTAAAAAAATATTTCGAACAATTTATGGAGTCTTTGAACCATTATGTGAACGATTTATCAATAAAAAAATTAAATGCTTAAGAAATCGATAGTTTCTTCATAGGCTGAACAAATTAGAAAACGTAGATGGAATATTTGATATTTTTCAAATCGTGACTAATGATTTCTTTTTGCCTGAAACTTGGTATTATAAATACACTTAATGTTCAAGATTTGTTTCATACAGTAATGATAAAGTATCTGAAGAAAGAATATTTAAAAACATTTTCTCTCTCCCATACTAGTGTTTTCGGAAAGTTTTAATTTCTTTGTAAGGCAAAACGTAATAGTAGCAACGAGATTTAAATATTTTATGATTGGATGGACAAGGACAAATTATTCATCATTTTTCAAGTCTCGTCTTTTTTTTTTACTTAGAATATGTGATATAAATAAATTTCAACTTGTAGTGTAAATTTAAGAAAGCAAGGAGCAAACCACATGTTAAGGTGAAAACCTCAAAATTCTGTTTCGTTTTCCACATTAATTCCCCACCAAAATGTTAAGAATGTGTTGATAAGTATTACCTCATTGGAATGTGTTAAATTGCGAATAATGCACCACCTGCACCGGAAGCATCAAAATCAACACCATTCCATTTCCGCTACTCCACACCATACCAAACGGCTAGGGCATACGCAGTCCAGACTTTAATTGTCGGAGTCGTATTTCTATCCCTAGTTTTCATTTTATATATTGCGACACGTTTTATAGAACCAGCTTTTAAAAAAGTAAGGAAACATTTTTTTTTTTTCTAGATGTAATATAGTGTCAAGGATGGGAGATTTTCAATCTGCTAATAAATGACACTCGTCTATCTTTCTCTCTTTCTTCTGATATATATATATATATATATATATATATATATATATTTGCTAAAAATAATAACTCCCCGGGGTAAAAATAATCGAGTTCAATACCCAATCTCTCAACAAAACTTATTTTTATTTCTTCTGCACAGTTCCACCCCCACCCCCGACTTGCAGTAAAGGCTTCTGCCAATAGTCCAGACATGACATATAACTCTGAGCCCTCCTCCTTACCTTTCAGCATGATTCACATACGCTGTATGTCGATGTAAGATAACATCTGATATCAATCGATCAGAGATGTAATGCATTTTCCGATAGCTCCCTTGTATATGGCAAAGGGATGGGGGGGTGGATAGCCCCCCTCCCCTCGTACTGCAGGTGAAGACTGTCCCTTAAAGACACAGATCCCCTCTTCGAAAGATGTATCATTATATGCGGTATCCCGTGGAATAAATTTTTAAAAGATACTTGCGGAGGTAAGGGACGAGATCATTTGCAGGGTCGTGCAGAGATGGGAGTAGGACATTTTCGTAGTAAAGTGCTGAAGCACACTGTGTAATGTGTTCATTACCGCATGTGGGAAAATGCACAATAATGCAATTTAGAATTTTTTATTTTTAAGTTTCGTTTTACTGACATTAGGAAATATTTTATCTTTTATAGTATGTATGCTGTAATGTTTTGCATTTTTAGGCGTGCGTTGTGCTAATATTTGACAAAAGATACTTGCACGTCATGTTCTTTTACATATGGCTGCAAGATTTTTGCATTTTTAGACGTGTATCGTACTGCAGATTGACACAACATATTTACATGTGCTGTGTTGCATATGAAAAGCATTTTATAATGTCCATTCAAGCAAAACTAGAAAAATCCTTCATGGCTCAGATATAGTAAATGCAATTTTATACTACTTGCTTCTACCGTCAGCGTGATGCAGTTCATCAGAAAGTTTCAATAAGTTCTGATTTTCCTTTAGATATTCTAAAATTAATAATCTCAGGAATTTTTGAATACCTAACCCTATCCATTACGCTATTTATTTATGTTTCTTAAATTACTTTGGCTTCTAAATGACACAGTATACTTTTTCAGGCGCCCTCGTGTCGTCCTGTGGATACTCTTCCATTGGTCCGTTCCCACGGGGCATCTATATTTTCTCGTGTTACAAATTCTCTCTACCAATCTCTCCTCAGCAACCCATCTTTAAATTTTGTAACTATTACGTTATCTTTAACTGCCAACTCACTATTTTCCAATCTGACGATTTATTTGGCGACCGTTTTTCCTCGCTCTTTCCTTTATCGCCAGATTGACTTTCTGAGTTCTCACACTTTTTTCAGCCTCTTATCGCTTTGTCCTGGTCCAGACAACCCACGCATGTTCTTGTTATACTACCAGACACCGTTATAATTACTATGCTTTCTAAATAAACTGATTTTAATTTTAATTGTGTTTTATTCTTTCTAGAACAGCAACGAGCTTTGGTTATTCTCAACACAATCTACATAGTCGCACGATAACAAGTATTTATAAATTCATAAAAACTTTGACTCAATGTCTCCGCTTCTCTTCAGCACAGTCAGAACAAATAAAAAACCGTCACAAATGCGAGAAGGTTTTCGGGTAAAAATATAAGAAAAATTTTCAGAAATAAAAATGTAACTCAAAATATGCAGAATATTTTAGTTTTCCATGTATTCAACTGAATAATCTAAAAAAAAGTGATACATTTTGTGAAATTAAAATTCGTTGCACTGCGAAAATGGGAAAATATCAATTATTAATTCATAATTTGAAATAATGTAGTTAATTTAGTGTCTTGTAAGAGAGTAGACAATGTCAAATTATTTCCAGTGTACAAAAGTCCTTGAAGCTGTAAAAATAATTAAAAGGTACAGTTCTGTTTAAAAATAATAACAGATGTAAAAGAGAAAACAATCAGTAACTATTAGTTAAAATCCCTCAGGTAAAATAAGAGTGGTTTTAACTATTATGAAATGTCAATTCGTTGCAGAAAATTAGTCTAGTTAAGTGATCATAAAATTACTCTGCACAGAAGTTTTTCACAGTCAAAAGAGGAAAAAAAATTGCCCAACTCCATTTCAATTACTATAAAGCTCTTTGTATATTTATTGATTCCCAAGTGTTTTTGATAACATTAAATATACCATATAGTTTGGATTTATTAAAAATATTTAAAGAATGGAATTATTAACAAACCACAAACACCTTGAAAGCGCGAGAATATATTATTCAAAATGTATAATTTGTTATCTATAAAAATGTATTTCCATCAACTTCAACGAATAGAATAATTCATTTGATAATAGCACAGATTTAATGAAATCTGTATTATACAAATATTTTCATTAAAAATATTCATTTTTATTTGATGTACATCTTTACGTGAGTATAATGCCTACGTATTTTAAAAGTAATATTACTGAATTAATTCTATTATAGATGTGGGAAAAAAATAAATTTTCTCTCGAACTTCCAATTAATTTGCAGAGTAACAAGTGCTATTCAACAAAATTAGTTTTTTTTCTATGTAATTTTTTCCATACTCTCTCTTTCTGAATTATTTTTATTCTGAATCATTTGCGCCTTAACTATGTTTTTTCTTCCTTTCGGCAATGAAGTTGAAAACTTATTTCGAATTTTTCTAATCAACTCCTAATACACTTGAAGTGCCAATTCAAATTTTATTTCTGCCTAATTTTTATAGTTAATTTATTTAAGCTCTAAATAAATGGAAATTATAGTAGTTTGATTAATTTAATCTTGCATGAATTTATTTATATTTGCTTAATTGCACTATAATTAATTTCATATTCTTTTTTTAAATTGACTTTGAAGCTTTCGGACACCATGCCGTTGTTATTCGTGTAAATGAGAGATTTGTTTTAGATTTATACGATGCGAGACTATGACGTAAAAGAATTTTAAGGGAAGAAAAAAACGTTTTTTTAATTACACATAAAATATTTTTTTCATATTATCAAATAAACTTAAATTCATATTGATATTAAGCACTTCAGTACAAAAAAAAGATCTTGAAAAATCTAAATTCATAAACAGTTCACGTTGTAAATACTTTAATTTTGATTTTTTTCCCAAAAAACACAACACTCTTGAGTTTTGGTACCATGAAATTGTTTTGACAATGATTCATTATTAATTAATCAATGCTTAATGTAGCACGTACGCCCTTTTTTTGGTTCATTCAGAAAAATATTAAAAAAGGAAAGGACTAAAAAATATTTTATCAATAATATGTAAATATGTGGTTAAATGTGAGGGGAATAGTTTTTATTTTCCTTTATTCTTCTTTTACACTTTTATTTCGATGTTGGTATCTTAAAAGGTTAAGGCACTAAGATGTTTTTTTAAAAAATTAAGAAATCGTACACGCGTATTCTAAAGAAACTCAGATTACCTACAGTTATATTGTGCAAAATAAAATATAAAATAGCGGTAGCTTTGTAGACACTTTATATGACTTTTCAAAATAGCTGTTAATTAGGAAACTACTCCATTTTTCTGAAACTGCATGCTTTTTCCATACTTCGGAAATTCAAACCAGTCTTATTTCAACTTAATTTAAATGAACGTAACAAATACATCGAATATATAATTCCTGATCACGAAATCTTAACGGACAAAATCATGACTGCACTCTGATCAGTTGAAGTATGTAATTCAGTTCACGGACTGCAGTTTTCAATACATCCACAAATTTCTTCAATAAAATGCATTTATGTTCAATTCTTTTGTATTTTTCCAAGATAGAAAGAGAAATTTAGGGCTCATTTTTTTAAATATATTTCATTTTATCAATTTATTTTTATTAAGTAGTATAAATCCAAATTTAAGCTAAGTACTCTTTCTGGGTGTAGACCAATATTTTCAAAATTAAACCTTGAATAGAGGTTTAATCTGTTTAATCTGTTCACTCGAATCGTTGAAACGCTGTTGTGGTTGAACCAGTCAAAACCTGTTTCGGTTGGATCATTCAAACACCCGTTCAATTGAAGCGACGGTTGGTACAGAAAAGAATCACCATCGCTACGTTTTTGAAACGTTGAGGATAAAAAGGGGAGGGGTTAGCCTCCCTATCAAATAAGTCTGCATTTTTTTATCATTTTCCTTGTTTCTAAAATGTTTAAAGTATAAGATGTTTAAATGTATAATATTTTTAAATGTGTAAGATGAGTTTACTTATTCTTTAATCTTCGAAATTGATCTGAACGTTCCATATGAATTATCACATTCAGGTTCATGCAGAAATCACAGTGAACCTTATAAGAGAGTTTACAGCTGTGAGGGAGTTGTCGGAAGTCGATTAAGAAACTTTCCCTCGGCCGTCTTTACATAACGTATAGTGTATTAAAAATAGCCATGAGTTACGCTGAAGACTTAGAAAATAGGAAAACGACTCGAATTCTGAAAAGCTACTTTTATTGGAGGTATCTACAAAACAGTTTTAAAGAAAACACGTTCAATCTCATACAGTACATTGCTTCAGTAGAAAATAACACCAGGCACTGATTTAATCGTTCCGGCCACACGGCGTGCCGGAGTCCCATAAATATAGAACACAACCTCCTATGACGGAGATCTATCAAGAAGTGTACTCAAAACTTCTTACAAAACTGCCAGATCTTCACATGTTGGCGAGTAAAATATGAGCACTCATAAGCCACAGCCCCACGTGACAACAATTGTCCGGTAGGCGTAATAAATATAAAAAAATGAAATTGACGGAACAACAGCAAATCGCCAAGGCAGCAGTGCCCGAATTTTGCGAACGCCAAAACAAAAACTTACAGCTCCCGTGAGAAAGCAAAGACGGACGACCGGGAGGCACCAAGAACTTACGTAGCAAATACTAAAGTGGAATTAATTTAGAATAAACACCGCGAACGTGAATTAAAAACAAACGCGCACATATAAAGCAGAAAAGCAAAGTGGAGAGAGAAATTTATACGGAATATTTGATTTAAAAGGCCAAACAAAAGAACATTATTTTAAGACCCGAAAAATATGTGAACTTCGTCACATGCATCTCTCCACTGCCCAACAAAAAAATTTGAAGCCAGAAAAATATGTGAACTTCGTCACAGCAGCTATCGATGTCAACCTCCACAATTCGTTAGATATTCCAGCTGCTTTACATCCTCCAGCCAAGGAAATAGGGTCTGCATGGATATTAATCACAAGGATAGGTCGTAATGTAGAATTTCACTTGCAGGTTTAAATTGACTTTAGAAGGCGCTGTGAATAAGCAAAAACGAAGGTTAAGGACTTCATTTGCAAAAACAGACGAAAACATTAGCATACTTAAACTGTTTAGTTAAAAGAACGATTGAAGAATAAATGTATTAAAATGACGGCTGGAGGCGGCTTCAGCGGAATAAAAATATGCCCTCTCCTAACAAGCGATAAACAGTGGAGTGTCTTAAAAAGTGTGCCAAAACCAATCTTCACAATGGCGAGAGCAAAAACTTGGGCGAGAAAAACATACGTCACTTGCAAAGCAATCCATGAAACTTAAACCAATGAAATTGAGTAACAAACTCGCCAACGAATAATTTTAAAGATGGTGCAGGGCATTGAGACTAATTTATGCCAAAACGATTCCAAGATTGGGGAAATCAAAAATTCGGTATGATTGCAAACTGGTGTAATGCGTACTCTATTTTTACCCAAGAACGGCAATTCCCAGACGAGGGAAAAACAATTAAAATTCTATTGCATATGAGAAAAGCAGATATGCAGATAGAAAACCAAAGTGGGGGAAATTGAGACAGAAAAAATGAGTTAGAATGCATTGTTTTTAATAGATTAAATTTAAAAAAGGAAAGTAAATGAGAATTAATATTTAATATGTGATCTACATCACATAGGTTATTAATGCTCTCAGATATCTGACATGATATTTTGAATTATTTTCATATTTAGATATAATTTGTACTACATAAAAATCGATGCGGAGCAGTAAAGCAAACAGCTCATGTATATTCCTGTAAAACATATAGCTACTGAGTTACCAACATATAAGGTATGAATTATCAGGATTCTCCTTGTTCCGGCATTACTTAAAAAAAGAAGTTTTCCCTTTCCCAAGTAAAATACATTAAATTGCATATCATTGCTTATTAGCCAATTTCCTCAGCATTTGTACATTCTCTCGGTGAATTCGAAACCTTCCGACTATCATAGCTGCATGCGTTGGTGACGTTTAAAAAGTAATTTCCCATTCGCGAAAAAAAAAAAAAATGCTACAAAAACACTTCCCAGTTAAAAGGTAGAAAATCAAATTTTCTTCAAAGAGGAAGTGTCTGCAAATTAGCTCAGCGATACCCCCCGTGTGCCCCGTTCTTCCCCTTCCGAACTTTCTTTTGCAAAGCACGCAAGGAAGGCACACACACACCAATCCCCCACTCCCAATCCCCGTCGAAAATTACCCGCATCCATCTGCTACCCGAAAACGGTCCCTAATTGCAAAAGAGTAAACGCACATGGGAAATATGAAGCGCTGTACTCGCCTAATTAATTTTCTGAGCCAGAAGGAATTCATTTGAATGGAAACGCTTTCGCATTCAATAGTAATAAGTAATAAATTACTCCTGGCTTCTTGTAGTTTTCCATTTCTCCGCTGGGGGCGGCATGGAGAGTTGGTTCCCCACCCCCCACTTCTCTTATTTTCGTTTTTCCTGAGGATGTTAGAGAGATAATATCGATTTAACCATTAGGGGTTTTGAAGTCAGAGTAGGGTCATACCTTACGCATCTTAAAACTGCAGTGTCTGATCTGCGAGATAATTTATGTTGTAAATCGATTAAAACGCTTTCCCGTAAGCGCATATTTGACAAATAATCCGTTTGCGCGACGGATAAAAATGCGCTGAAACGTAATACCGTCTTTTCTTTCTTCCTTTGGTAGAATGTTTAACAGTTCATACGAGAAATAGTATGCAGTTGTAAAAACAATAAAGATTCATTTCTGGTGATTCTATCGTGGAATTTGAAGTCTAAACCAGGTATGGGCAACCTTTGAAAAGTTGCGGGCCAAACTTTAGGATGGTAGCGAAGTCACGGGTCATATAACTGGGTTTAAATGGGATTTTGAATGGTTTATATGGTTTTTTAAACGGGGTTTTGGTATATTCCGCGGACCAGATGAAAGCCTTTGCGGGCCTATTCCGGCCCCAGAGCACGGAGGTTGCCCATATGGGGTTTAAATATTTTTTTTTTCTAAGCTCCATGTCAGCGGCCTACTGTTTTTTTCTAATTTCCGCGTCAGCGGGCTACTGTACACTTGACGCTAAGAGGATCGCAGATGTTGAGCATTTCATTATGTCCCGCCCCCCGCCTATGAGTGGCTTCCTAATTTTGAACCAATTCCAGATGAGAGACCTAGCACCTGAAATCGGCACCCCCAGAAGTATTCTTTGAACACGGAGGACATCGGGACAAAGAAGAAATTTTACCTGCAACAGCTTCCATTAATTTACATGGCCGAGAGAGGTTTTCACCCTCCCTAACCTGTTCTGCTTCACTTTTTGTGTTCTTACGGGAACCGAGCTTAGCGATTAGACGACTGCGAGACACAGTAATCTTAAATACAGAATAAATCAGCTCTCGCACTTAAATACTCTATGCCAACGCATAGAATGAACGACAAAAAGGGGGTAAATAATAATATAAAGGATTTTAATGCGAATTTAAAAGAAATAATACTTCAAATTTTCATTTTAATTGTTTCCTTTTCTTTTTTATTCCGCTTGAAATCCCTGAGGGTTCACGACTCCTAAGTCTATTCGACCTCTGCATTTATCACAGAAATGCATCTACATTTTCCCTTTATTGACAGACTCACATATGAGAAACGATTTCTCAAATTTGAGAAAATCATTTGCTGTTTCGTTTTGCTAATCGTTTTGCTATCGCTGTTATTTGGGCTTGCAAATAGCAGCATTTTTGAAGTCATTTAATATATATTATATTCGATTTTATCCGAATTTGTTTCAATTGTTTAAAGAACCTGAATGTTTCGAACGGGCTAAATTACTGTCTGAATTTTACTAGTTCATCTTGAATTCAGGATCAACCTGTTTGTTATCAAGTGGAAAACAACAAAAGTGAAGATTCTTCTAGTTGACTCGCATTGCTGATCATAATATAGCAGACGTAAAGTTAAAAAAAAATTATAACCTGATAAAAAATTGGATGCACTAAATCTTACTGTCAGAAACGTTTCCTTTGAATGTAAATTCCCTTATTACACTAGAAAGAATTTTGAGTTTGAAACAAATCAGGTTTCCATTTATGTATAGTAAATTTTTGTAGAATGAAGTGTCAGTAGAATAACTGCCTATTTATAGAAGTTGAAGCACTCAAAGTTTTTCGAATGTTTACTTATGAAAGGATTTTCAACTTAAGAAAGACGATCAAGCCAGACCTTCATACAGTTTGTGGTTTCCCTATAATATATTGAACATCTTATGATTACGCTGTAGAAACTGATGGATATGTAAGTGGGTACATATCAGATGTTTTTAAAAAAGAAGGATACAGCTATTTAAAATCAGTCTAATTCTTTGATGACATATGAAGTAAGAAAATTTTATGTTCTTTTTCTTAATTATTCTATGAAAAAAATGTTTTATTTGTTTATGAATATCCAACAAACACTTTCTTTCAATGCATAAATTTAATTATGAAATAAAGCACCAGTTTTAATTTTTTACAGAACGATCTCGAGTGAATAATCTAAAACACTTTGCACGGAGTATGTTAACCGAAAAAAAATTGAGATCTTTATCCTCAGTATTTTCATAAATGAATGAAATATTGAACATACAACCCTCATCATAGGAATCGTACGGAGATCCTTTTCAAAGTTTGAGTGATTTTTAAAAATGTTTAATTAAATATCATTATAAAGCATGTATTTTATATTTTAATGCACGAATAATATTCAACGTACAGTTGAACTTAGTATTGCAAAGACTAATACATGAAAGTACAAACTTAATAATCTGAAAAAAAATATAATAACTCACTCATAGCGTACTTTAAAAATGTCCTGGAATGATTAAGAAAACTGCTTTGTTAAGGGAATTGTTTGACAGACTTTTGGAACACCATAAAAGAATTTTTCTTTTTCAGATTTTAGAGTTATTGTTTATGTACGTATTTTTGGTTTCTAAATACTAAATACTGGAAGTTAATTAAACCGCATTAAAATGATGCACTTTTAACAAATTTTAAGTGTTAAATTTTATGTATCGATAGTAAATAATCTTAGAATTTTTTTTTTCACAACTGTACTCTAAAATAGAGAAATAGCATTTTTTTTCTAAAATTTTATTATAATGAAGATTAGTGAATAATAATTTACTATACATTTCAGTATTTAAATAAGGCCTGTTAAATGAAAGGTATTATCATTATTTATCTCAAATTAAGTCAACATTTTCCTCTTAGTAATAGAGAACATTTTTAGCGCAGTAAATATTAATTATTCTTTAAATTGATCTATCTAATGAATTATTCTGCAAATTAAAGATTCATCTGTCTCTAATTCTATTTAAAAGTATTAGATAATTTAAAAGAAGATTAATTAAATTTTGAAAGCTGAAGTATTCAAATTGTTTAACACATCGTAACGAAGGAATACTTTTTAAACCTTCATGAAAGAGTACAAAAATTAAGCAATGTTATTGCATAGTTAACATTCATTCTGTAACAAATGTATCTACATTTATTTGGACTTACTATCTAATGGCTTATCATGAATAATTGAAATTTTAAAGGGTGTTCCGTAATTTAATAAAATGAAATTGCATATTAAGAGAATTTTCTTTTAATGTTTGTCTTTTATTTTGCTAACTTTACACAGCCTATTTAAAAATCATTAATTTTATTTAATTTTCAGGTTTTAATGAGTTTATCACCTTTTCATTTTTAATATTAATTAATGTATTCACGAAAGAGACGACTTGATAAACATAGACTAATCTTTTTTTTAAAATAAATGAAAATTTTTATAAAACATTAGTTTAAATAAATAGTTTCAATTGTTAATTTTGTGTAGAAAAAAAAAACGGAGGGAAAAAAATAAATACTCTGCGTAAATATTAAAGTTCTCATTAGATTTATTCTTCTGTTTAAAATCAGTAATCACTTTTGTAATAAACATTCTAGAAACACATTAGAGGGTTCTTTTTTTGTCTGCATGTTTTCAAAACATCATATATTGCGCTATATATTAGTTTTAAAAAGAGATTTTGATATTAATTCAATGTTTTTATTATTAAATATTATGTTCAGTAATATTTAATAATACAAAACAGTATGAAATCTATGAATGAAATTCTATTATTTTTGAGATAAACATTTTATGAGAATTTAACTTATGAGAATATACCTTACATCTCGGCTTATAACACGCACGTCTTCAAAAATTTACTTCAT
Organism: Cheiracanthium punctorium; assembly: GCA_038373885.1. NCBI lineage: Eukaryota > Metazoa > Arthropoda > Arachnida > Araneae > Cheiracanthiidae > Cheiracanthium > Cheiracanthium punctorium. The sequence continues at coordinate 1,037,815 of JAWZYV010002631.1, read as the reverse complement.
TTTTTCGTGAGCGTGCTATACACCGAATATAAAATGCATAGCATAAAGTATAAAATAAATTTCTTCACATATCCTAAATACACTGATGCGTGTTATACGCCGGGATACACAGCAATTTTATAAGTATTGCATGAATTTATATTTTTGGGTACAAATGTAGTTAAAATGTATTTTTTATGGATTATTATCCCTATCATACGTAATCTGATTAAATTTTCCGATCCAAAATTTGGGGGTTTATCTAGCCATCTTCATGGTAACGCTATATTTCAATCATGAAATCATAATTTGTTCATTTTTAAGGATTTTTCAAAGTGGCCCATCCAGTTTGTATTTCGAAGCTTCGTCAAAATTTATGCAAATAAACTTTCAAAAGTTACTGAAAATTTGATAGGAGAACAAATAATGATAAAAAGTACGGTTTGCATGGATATAATTACAAAGATCCTAAACTTTCGTCATATTACACATGCGAAAGCAATTTATCGGTAGCTTTTTTTCGGTAACCGATTAGAAATTTTTGGCATTCAAGAAAATCTAATCAGTCTCTTAACCTATTCGTGAAAACTCCAATTTTTTACAATTTTTCCCCAAATGTTTTTTTAAAGTCTGAACAGACTTCTGCATCCACTTTTTCTTGAATAGCCTAGTGGGAGAAGCAGTGGGACTAACGTCTTTAAACATATGGAGAATGAACATAGCAGGTCACGAGAAACTGATTGACGTAAAAAAGCTACTTTCAACAAAAATATTTACTTTAAAATGAGGCACTAAGAACTGTTTAATGTATATAAAATGTAACATATCACAATAAATAAATAAAAGGAAACGAGTTTGTGTGTAAAGATTTGGCAGCTACAACACTAACAATAACTAAAGTTTTCGCAGGTAGTTTCCAATTTGTTAGCTTGTTTCATGTCAAGCCTTGAAGTCATGGGCATAATACCAAACGATCTAGACCGATTTTTCCTGCATGCAAGCGAAGGTATTTTTCTTTATCATACCCACCAGATTTCCCATGTGTCCTCGATAAAAGTACAGTTAAAATATTCCCGAACCAAAAATCACTCGGCATTGGTTCAAGTGAATGTAGAGACTTCAGTGTTGGTGGTAGTATTATGTTACGAGCTATCTCTCATGGCGTGATATGTATACTTTTGTAATGCAAAGACGTGAAGTTCAAAGCCTCCATCAGCAAGTTGTCTCAAATAAAGGTACTTTAATTTAAACCAATATGTATTTGCAATAGAAACAAATTAATTATGTCTTTCTACATGTACTAAAAATGTGTTCACCGCATTTCGGAAAGTAAGAAATGTTGAATTTAGGACAGTCTTAATACGTGTAAGTAAATGACACGCACGTTTTGATACAGAGTGACATAAGTCTAAGAAGTTATTTTTAAGAATAGTGAAGGGATTCCTTCGCTTCTAAGACTATTTTCACAGAAGATTATAAATAAATTCTAAAATATGTACTTTTTTCTACACTGAATTTTATAGTAAATTTTAAAAGTTTATTTAAAAAATGATAATTTCATTATAAACAATCGAATTAAAAATCGCAGATGTATCATTTTTAAATAATAAATTTATTGAATATGTTTTATATGCTTTGAAACATAAACAAATCAATTATATTTTGGTTAAATGCATTTTTAGACAAATTACCAAATCACATTAATTTTATACTTCAATTTGCATGTTTCAAAGTCAGATCATACAAAATATGCATATGTATTAGTCATTCAAATTTAAATAAATTTACATCTATTGAAGAAAATTACTGAAGAGAAAAATATTATGTATATAGAAAAATAAATTTTTCAATAACACTCTAGCCCTTGAGGATAACTCATCTATTTTCCATATTTTATGTTAGGCTTTCTATTTTGCATTTATTTTACTCCATATTGATTTCAGTCAAGGAGATCTCAATTTAAACATTTATTCCAATACCATGCTCTCAATTTCTACAGTAGCAAATTCTGAAAAAGAGATTGATAATAGGATATCAATCAAAATACTTGCCAAGTTATTGAGCAGGCTGGAATTTTACCTAGAGGTAGATTCGATTTTAAAAATTCAAAGGAATAACGGTAACAGCCTCGAGGTTACTTTATTTTTATCTCCAAAAAAGTATATTAAGTTCTCAATTCTAAAGTAATATATCACTTGGTGAATTCAGCAGTTCAATTTCTTTTGCAGAAAATATTCTTTCAACTTTTCGAATGTGCATATTTTAATCCTGTGACAGTGGGATGACAATGAGCAGGCATCCATTCAGAAATTTTATTTTGATAGGCATTCCATGATAAATAATATTTATTTATCTCAGATTTTTATTGAGTTTGTTTAAAATTATAATATAAAAATGAGATTTCTGAAGAATCTGTAAGCTTGAAAAAAATAATCCCAAAAGTATTTTACATGTTAAAATTGAATATTTTCCTATAAAAATTTCGATTTCTATATTTTTTTAATGTTTAACCCTTTGAGGCGCAGCCCTTTCCCAATGCTGGAAAAAGGGCAGCCGTTGCCATCGCTCGACTTGGCACAGCCAGCTGTCGTCAAAAAAGAGTCTCTAGATCTGTGGCACGCGATGAACGTTTCGATCGTCTGCCATCTTGCTGGTAGTTAAGTCGAGCGATCGCAACGGCTGCCCTTTTTCCAGCATTGGGCAATCTATTCAGCTGTTCTCGCATTCTTCCATTTTTCAGCAGATGTCAGTGCTGTTAAAAATAATCGTGACAATTTTTTACGGAAAATGACGTGCTAAAAAGTAAAGGATTCTCGTGGAGCTATGTTACCCGCAACTATTTTGATAGAAATCAAATCTTCTATTTTTCATGACTGGCAAAAGTCAAAACGTCAGAGTTTGGTGTTCCAGAGCGGGAACACTGCGCGTTAAAGGGTTAATGTGACACAAGAAATAATTAGTTGATTTCGTATTGTAAAATTCTGCAATTAATATTCTCAATCTCAAGTGTTTCGCTAAACCACACAATTGTTCAATATGCATAATGTTTTCATACAAACATGTATTGTAGTATAAAGAAATGATTGCACTATATAACATGAATTGTAGTGTGATTTTAACTTCTGAATTTTTCTCACAATTTTTTGATGACTTTTCTAATACTATTGTAAATTCCTGTCAGCTGGTATGTTCATTTTCATTTTCTCTTTTTTTTTAAATTTTGTCTCGCAGCCCAGAACTGGGACCAGTAATCAAGTGTGATTCTATTTAAATGTAATATATTTATGCAGTATCAATTATTCGAGATTTCTGAACATTCATTCTACTGTTCACTCTACTGTTTACTCTACTGTCACTCTACTCTAAAGAAAACCTTATTCTAAAGTTTACACTTAAAAACAGGGATACAAGTATAAATGAAAAACATAGTCTTCAAAAAGTTCTGCTCACCATAAGTAGCGTAATACTCTTCCTATAAAACCTAGATGATTAACTGCAATATGTAACGGATTTCAACACCTCTAATTGCTTAAAATGCTAGATCTTGAAGATAAGATAAGTAATTTATGCTTTAAAATGTCCTGTGTGAAAATTTAATATATCATCTTAAAGCAACGCATTCAAGGCAAGATGAAACGCGTTTTCTGAATCAGAAATGTGGAATTCATTATGGTTTTCAACCTAGTTGAAGTAAATCCGAACAGTGTTTAACTATGTTAATTTGGAAACGAAGCAAGTATTTTAAAAGTGCCGAATCCATGTCAAACCTTGAGTAAAATGTAAGTTTAATACCTCTGGAAAGCAGCTGGTGTCCGTAATAGCATTTTGAAACGCTGCCTGTTTGCAATAACGTGCTTTAATTAGAGAAAGAACGTTTGTTTTAATGTGGATGGTGCGATCTCATACGTACGCTTAATTTTCAAAATTCTAGAACAAAAATGAGTCTGTGAAATTTTATATCATCAGTGTTTTTAAAACTGCGAAGCAGTACTCCATGAATGGAAAGAGTAATACATTCTTCCATTTCGTTATATGAAAGCAGAGTTAAATGTAAGTTGAAATATAATATAGAATTATGTTTATTAAGAACCACATTTTTTAAAAATAGTGTTTTAAATTTTCGATTTATAATCTGGTAAAAATTATGCATATTATTAGGAATAACGTTTCCTTTGTTATATTAGTATATTAACTTATGCACTAACATAAATTTAATCAAGCAGTTGAATTTTGATGTTTAAATAAAAGAAGTTAGGTTTTTTGTTAAACATGCCATTGCAAAAGTATTACATTGCAGAGAAATATTTGTACTAATATTTTATCTATGTGATTGATGCTGGTAATTTACTACGCATTTCATTCTTTCTATTCCTATAAAACTGATGATTATCAAATTATTTTCTAATTATTTTCGAAAGAAAATAGAAACAAAATTACATTCGTATGCCATTTTAAATATTTTTAATCACTTTAAATAATAAGTTTTTGCAGTTGCTTCTCAGACCAAAGAATATCATTTACGATTTAAAATTAGAACAGTCTTCTAATAAACAAGCAAACAAACAATTCCCCACAGGACGGCTTCCAGATTTTTACGGACGACAGTAAAGATGATCGGAATCGTACTGGAAGTCGGGTGTTTATGAAGGGTCCTGAAAACGTTATTAACATCTCGTTGAAAAATCCAGATTCTTGCTCCGTTTTCCGGCTAGAGCTATTGGCAATTGAGGCTGGATTGAATGCAACTGAAGAAGACCCGAGGCTGGCTTCCATTTGGATCCTTACGGAAAGCAAGAGCTTTATACAGCTCCTGAGTGTATGGTCAAAATTGGGAGACGGAGCAAAACATAACATATGTTCTCAGTAGATACCATTCCATGTGGGAATGAATTAGCAGATTCCCTTACAAAACAGGACGCAACTGGACCCTTACCGAATAACCTGGCTCTTACATTTTCACAACTTTATTCAATAAGAACCACGACTGGTTCAAAGCAAATCAGCCGGGACGTGCCCTGACTTTCACACTAGACAGAAGCGACCAGACAGCATTCTGCAGATATATTAGTGGCCATATTAAAAGCTGTAAGTACGAATTTAACCAAAACATTTTCCAAACCTGTAAGAAATGCTCCTCCTGCACAGCAACTCCTTCCCGCATTCTCAATCGCATATCAATTTTCGAAAGAAAATTGTCTGAGCAACCCCATCCAGTTTTTAGATTTTCTGAGGGTACATGTGCTCATGGAACAGTCTAGCTTTCGCTAGGCAAGGGGGACTAGCAACGACAACAACAGACACAAACAATTCCGCTTAAATTTATTAAAAATAAAATTACTAGTTTCTCTGTATTGTTATAAAAATTATATATATATATATGTAATAATAAAATAAACTTTGCTAATTTAACCTAATTTAATTTAATGTTATTTGAAAAATCCTTCTTTAATCTTTTACTCTTACAGTAAAGTTTGTTTCTTGGCCATACAAATATTACGCTCGGGGACGTTTTTTGAAGTTCCATAAGTAGAAAATTGTTTATTCAGCAGTATTTTCGGTTTTCTGTGGTTTTCATTACTACGTGCTTTTAGAATTCCTGGGTAAGCAGGTGTTTCTCATGTCTTGATTGACAATCTAGTTAACTAATTACGTTTGAGAGTAACGCCTTAGGGATCGTGCTGCACCCTGCCAGCAGGTGTGGTAATTAAGGAGTATTTAAGCAAGAGCGCGGAAATTTCGGGAGCTTCGTCTTAACTTCGAGCTTAGCTTTTTAGGAGTTTGTAACGTAAAGCTTAGCTTCGAGTCTTTAGACTGCGATGTAAGAAGATAGCCACGGAACGAATAAGGTCGCCGGCCCCACTCGCCACTCCTGCCGTCTGTCTGAACTTTGAAATAAACTATTTAACCTAGAGAACCCCAATGGATTTGCGTCAATTATTCCAACAAGGAATGGCGTAAGGCCCATTCTTTACATATATATATATATATATACACAGATATACCTCGCCAAGTATCGGTGCCACAAACGATTAGGAAGTCGTTCAACATATCTTCTCTCACACATCCAGTTATCAATCAAAACATAAGACCTCTTCAACTTTCGGGGGAAAAATAGTGAAAAGGCTATGAAATCTTTTGATCGCAGGATAAAATACATGGGAATTAAGAATAATAAAAAAAACAGTTAAAGGGAACACTAGAAACTGTAGTTTCCTGTTTAATGTGAAATATATAATTTGCGGCTGACATGAATTTACTATGTATGTCCTCTGGCAACCGCAAAGCGATGCCAGATCCTGCATTCAAAACGACGATGTGCGGAAGGAGAGGGCTTCCATTTAATGAGCACCAATGCGGGTCCGACTTTGCTAGGATTTCGCCTGATTTTGAACCAATTCCAGATGAGAGACCTAACAACTAAAATCGGCACTCTCAGAGGTTTCGTTTGAACATACAGGACATTGGAGCCACGGTATATATAATTTGCGCCTTTCGTGATGTTTTAATCGGTAAAGCTGAATATCCTATAAGTAAAATGCGCTTACAATCGTAAGAATTAATTATTTTTAATAAAAATACTACTAAATTAATTTCTTTCTAATGGTCAGGCCACCCTTTCATCTATAGGATTGAGCACTAGAATGTGTGATTATGATGGCCAATGTTCCATTATGGGGCACCTAGCAGGCAGGCCTGGAACTTATCTGGTACTAGTTCCATATTATAAGACTACATTAATTGGACATATCATTTTATATATGGATATGATTTAACGATTGGAATTAGTTCCAAAATGTAAGACTACATTATAATTTGTAACTTATTCCAGATGTGAAACTAATAAACTGTATCGGCACCTCTGGTGGTAGAAATTCAAAATACATAACTAAATTAAATATTCTTATAAAATAAATATGAAACCACCTTAAGAGATTCTATAAAACCAATCCTCGGAAGTTTTCTTTCAAAAAATAACTACAATTTACATACAAAGCCTCTTTCATAAATATGCTTTGAACAAATTTTACTCCCCTGAAACAATGCATAGTATTAATATTCATTTTATCCGGGCTTGAAGTCAATGCTCCTTTAGGCGCCTGCATATATTAATGAACTTTAAGAACAGGGAGGATTACATTGATAACGATTTTACACTTAAACCATGCGAAAGAGAGATAAAATGAAACATCCGACCCGGTTAATCGACCAGATTAGAACATTTACTGGACTTACGCAATTTAGAAAACAGCGTAGGGCGCCATAAATATCTCGAGACAGTGCTCTGCATTTACGCCAGGTAGCTAGAGTTACTACGCTGAGATTATGTTTTAAGATTAATGACGCCGTGGAATTACAGTGGACTAAACAATGTGACAAAGAAAATAATTTGTGATTTCGCTGTCCCACATAAAATTTTCATTCCTAAACTAAGCATTGTTAAAGAGTTGAGGTTGAAGGAACGCGCGCGTGTGATATTTTATCCAAGAATTTTCACGAGATAAAGCACTTGAGCGAAGCAGATTTAAGTTGTACTAATCTCACTTTAAATAACGTAATTTAAACCGCGCAACCAGCATGCATTATTAGGAAGCTTTCTTAAATAAAATAAATAAGAGAATTTTTTTTCAGTGAGATGCATGCATATTGTTGTTGCGTAAAGTTCATATATACACGACTGGCCAAAAGTATTGCAAGTTTCAGAAATCTATCCCTTTTCAAGATTAAGCCCCCTCTGACTCGCCAATATTAAAAAACAATATAATTGATACTTTTTAATGCCATCATGTTAAATTAATTACTTCAAAGACAAGATAGCATTAAGTTAAAGAACAAAAGTAATTATTTAATTTATTGAAAAAAATAGCATAAGAAATACATAGGTTATTATACAAATCATAATCCCCTTTGGCTCACCAGAATAAAATTAAATAAAGAATTAATTTCAAGTTATTCTGCAAAAAGTGGATAATAAATAAATGCAATTGAACTAAAGATCATTAATTATTATGTTACTGAGCAACCCTGACTTTGATCACAACAGCCGCTCTTTTAGATGTAGAATACAGAATGTTTTACAACACTTCCTTCGGTGTTTCATGGTGACAACTTAAATTATTGGTTCCTGAATCTCTCATTTTGATTTTTGGTGATTTTCAGATGTATTCTTTCCAATTATACTACATAAATTCTCAAAAATATTTAAACCTGTCAAATTTCCTGTCCAAATTTTTCTGTGCTTATTTTTGAAAGGATAGATAGATTTCTCAAACTTGCAATACTTTTGGCATGTGGTGTATTTATAACAATCCATAACTACCTAGTTCGTTTATCGACTTATTATTATTTAATGAAAATTTATGTTGAAAAAGTAAAATAAAATGTTTATTTACAGACTGGATAAAAGTATTTCCGAAGTTTCATTTTTCGGGGAAAACTGTAGCACACGCAGTTTAAAACATTATGGTGCGTATGTGATATTACAATTTAATAGTGCAGAAAAAATAATTTTGTATAAATAATAACTGACCCATCACTGCTATAAATTCAGTGGTACACTTTTTATATTACAACTGCTGATTCATAACAGCAAAATGTATGTATATCATCCGAAATTCTACAGTTATTTCTTAATAATAATTAATATCCCCTGGCAAATTTTAGGTATTAAAATAAAGTTCATGAATTAGTAAATCATCTACATTCAGAATTACTGGAATTCATTTAGATGAATTTGTCTACTTGCCAACGTACGTCTGTGGCGTTCAAATATTTATGCACTTTTATACGATATTACTCAACTTTATATGTTATATGCATTGAAAAATACTTATCAGATTTGTTTAATAATACACAACTAAGGGCTTCAAAATTAACTTTGTTGTACAAAATTTTCTAGAACTTATTTCTGATATACAATTTCTTAGAAAAAAGCATAATTGGACTTTCGTACTTTGGGTTTCCGAATGCTTAATTAGTTTTTGAAAAACACACACAACACTCGACGAAAATATGAAAAACGGTATTTATGCATGAGCGTATTCATATTTTATGATCAATAATTTTCAATATACGACATCAACGTAGGCAGTTTGATTTTTACTCGAATACATTTTTGAGAAGGAGTATGTTATTCAAACACATGTTATTTTCTCTGTGAAACTAGGCAAACTGACAGCTATTAGAAGAAACGGTAGTTGAAGAAATAGTTTCCAACTCTCAATTATGGGGGAAAATAATGAATAAAAGACTTTCACTTTATACTCACCATATCTTAAGTATATCTTAAGTAACTGAGAGAATTTTGGATTTATTAATTTTATATTTGATAACATCATTATTAAATTATCTTGCATTGTTTAAAACACAATTGGAATATATTCTTAATCTAATCTTAAACATTCTTCTATGTTTTTATGAAGTCTTGCTTACTAACATTATTTTAAGAGTTCTTTTAACTTAAAAAAGTGCTCTAGAATTTCTTCTACCAAAATCTAATACCAGTAACAGGTTTCCATCGGTTTTTCAGTAATATATTCAAGAAAAAATGTTTCTTATCTTACGACGGTTCAAGAGTTTAAGATATTCCGATATTTATACCGAAGTTTTGTTGACAAGAAATGAAGTTTTCCCGCAAAAAGTATATAATGCAATGGTGTTCTGAAAAATAGCAATACATAAAAAGTCCCAAGACTCAAAAGATCATGTTATCGAAATTTTTCGAGGCACAAAGAATGTGGTCTTTTGCCCCAAATACTTTTTTTAAATCACAAAACGTTGAGTTAAAATTGTATATGTATGAAACATTTTAAAATTAAAATTTGTGACCACTGTATGAAGGAATAATCTTGATATCTTGTAAGTAGTATAAAGTAGATTTAAATCCTTTTTTTTTAATCACAAAACGCTGAGTTAAAATTGTATATGTATGAAACATTTTAAAATTAAAATTTGTGACCACTGTACGAAGGAATAATCTTGGTATCTTGTAAGTAGTATAAAGTAGATTTAAATGCTAATTTTGTACATAATTTACAATTTAATGTTTTGGGTAGCAATCACTTTAAATTTTGACAGAGAGTTTCGTAAAAATATTATATCTGGAGAACAGTTGGCCCGTTCTCTTAATTAACACTCTTGAAGTAAAACAATGCTTAAATATAGGAGTGTCGATATTTGAGGAACAATAACCTTGTACATGTTTAGAAATTCAGAAGTAAAAAAGAAAATAGCTATATAACATTCTCTATATAACATTCAAAAAATATCATTTTAAAATACCTTTATTAAATCATGGGTAAATCGTTTACCTTGAATAAGAAATTTTGCAAAAGCTTGTTATAAAAAATAAATGACCGCATTAATATGAAATTAATTGATGGATTTTCAAACATATGCAGGATGGTTACAATTAAGTTTCCCTATAAACATGGTTCTACAGATTTAACGGGTGAACGGATTGTAGCCAAATTTGGTATATAGACAATACATGAGATGCAATCAATGACTTTTGAATAAAAAAAAGTTCAAACTATGCTCACTACGTGGCGTTTTGTATTTAAAAACAGCAAATTTAACAGCCGAAATGACTAATTGGAAATTTACTAACACTTTCAACATTCATTCATAGTATTTGAACACTTATGAACTAATTTCAGTTATTTCTTGAGTTGAATTTCCAGGAAAAGCACCACCTAGTTTATATTTTTCAAACTAAACTTTAAAAACAGCTTTCTTTGACGCTTCTCAGTAAATCTGCCAAAGTTCGCGAGAATCTGCTTAAACGTTTCAGCTACAAAATATTGTTAATAGGGGAGGTTTAATTATAGCACGATATACATAAATAAATAAATGTATATAAATATTTTAGGGAATTCGACACTCTTTTGATAAGGACTTCGCCTCTCTCCGAAATGATTGCAGTCGAAGCTGGTTGAGGTTAATCTGTAACTTCATTGTTTTTCATACTATGTTGGAGAAGGACCGGCTACTTACCGACGCACTTATTGTGTGCTAACTGGGCAGTTACTAGAGCGAAAGTCCTAGGTGTTTGGTTGGGATTGTGTTGGTGGCTGTTTTTTGTCTACTACCTACATTTTATTCAATTTATGCACTAAACCCTCCATTTTGTTGTTGTCTTAGGCTAAATGACCACTTCAAGCTGTTTCAATTGTTTTGGTAATCCGTCAGTTAGTCCGCATAATAGTAGTTTCGGTTCTAGTGCTAACGCTTTGCCTATTTGTAGCTTTTTGCAACGACATTCAGAAACATTCCCCCCTGCCCTGAACACAATACTCGAAAAGTCACTAAGGGAATGTTCTCCAGGGGTCGTAAACTCTTCTTGAAAAAATTGTTCTAATTCCTCACAATGGAGAGCATATAAACTACTATTGGCAAATACAGTAAGGGCTTCTCCCTTTATGAATCGGTCTGTGTTCCTGATTTTCCAGGACGTTGCCCAGTTTTTCATCCTGACAATTCCCCCTCAAAGTTGGTAACCCGATTTTTCCACTCTATTCCAGCTTCAGGGACAAAATAAACTATTTCGGAAGTCCTGTCATATACTGCGGTTTCTCCTTTTTGGGCCATTATAGATGTATTCTTTAGTTCCTGAAATTCCTCACTACTTTTGACTAATTCAGAAGAGGAAGCCGATATACTTCCTGTTTTTGTAGCCTCAGAACTAACATCTGGGTTTTGCGGTTTATCACCGGTTGCCGTAGTCTCAGTTTCCTCTATCTCACTCCACAGCTCAATCGCATCTCTATTAAGTCGCCAAATCCCGCAAACTTCATAGAATTTTACGTGCTGTCTCCTCTTCTGACTCTAATTGGAAGAATGTCGCAATTCTAATTAACTTAATTTTGCTAAGTTTTCTAACACATATTTTAATTTTCTGTCAAACACTTCATCCCCGATTTCAAATTTAAATCCCCCAACTTGTATTAAGTTGCCTCTATTTCTGTTTTGTTTGTCTGTCTCGAAAATAAAAGCATGCATGAGTATTATTGTCTCAGATTTAGCCGATTGAATGGATGATTTAATTTGGGGAATTTCAGATAACTTCATTTTGACTTTTTTAAAGTTTATACTAATACAATTTACAAATTTTTCATCAATGTTACAAACATATATATATATATACATAAATAGATACTTTTTATATTTATTTTTAAAAGTAGAAGAGAAGAAGATCAAGGGAATCAGGTACTCCGTCGACCTAACCGTTTGGAGTTTTCCGTGGTTTTCTCCGAAACTTAGCGTAAATACGGGTTAGGACTCTTTATAAAAACCCCCATAGAGGGCACCACCCCGCCCTTGTGATTACCTTCTGACGCGGATTTGTAAGCGGGTTTCGAGCCAAGCACACAAATCCGATATATATATGTTCATACAACAACAACAACAACAACAAATCAGGTACTATATGGTGCATTGGTAAACTAGAGGTAGGGCCCAGGTTAACCACAGGTAACGTTAACCCATGTGCCCAGATATTTTTGCCACTTTCTTCGATTTTTGCTAATGCCACCCATAATAGATAAATTTTTGATGCCAACTTCTTGAACAAGGGGTGATTTCTTTTAAAATCATTATGCATAAAAATTGAAATGTCAACATCCTACTTGGTCACGTTAAATTATTTTGGGGAGCTGAGGTTCAATACTCGTGATAAAGACTGAAAATAACGTTTTCGACTGACAGCGAAAACGCCGTCCCAAAAATGGAACGCTAAGCATAAATGGGTTAATCGACTATCTCCATAGTTTTCAAAGTGAAATCAGATAATTTAACACCTTATCGTCCAATCATTTCATAATGTTTCCTAATTTATGTCGGTACATGTACTGATAACTTTCAGATATTTGTAGAGTATGAAGAATGTATTAAAAAATAGGAATAGGATAGTGTAAGATTTGAATTTTACTTTGTAGCAGATGAGTACTTTGGGGAAATCAAATTTCTAATTCGCGAAAAGGAAATAGAAAAAAAGTAATTAATGTTTATGTATTTTTGCGAGCAATAACTTTTGAAACCGTCCTAGAAAAAGGTCGCTTAAGTGGTCAATCGTGAAATAAATATAATAAAACGGATTACTGGTTATGTACTTTTGTGATCAATTGCGTGAAAATTTTTAAATTAGAAGGGGCTTAAAATATAACCCATTTATGCCTAGCGTCTCTTTTTTGGGAAGGCATTTTTGTTATCAATCGAAAGCGTTGTTTATTTTCCTAGCTTTTATCCACGAGTATCGAGCGTCAACGCCACAAAATATTTTAACATAACCAAGAAGGATTGTTCACATTTCAATTTTTATATATAATGCATGGAGTTACAGATAAGGAGAACAAACGCCATGCTATGAAAGTAGCTCAGCTTTAGTTGAGGATGAGGCTTGATTAGTAGATTATCTGATGCTGCTATCTAGCGGCAATATTTGCAAACAATCTGTCAAGAAAACTTTTTTCATAAATTAGGAGTCGATGTATCAATTTTATTAATTATTTATTTATATTTCGAAATTGAAAAAATATAATAGCTCTTTTAAAAATAAATAACCAAAGTCATGTGTGCATATTTAAATAGTTTTTGTGGGAATCCTCAAGGATTTGTATCTATTTAAACTGCATTTTTAAGATTAATAAACATTTTTTTTTTCTTTTAGAGCTTCATTACACCTCACCATCAACTTTTTTGTGACACTAGGAGAAGTTGATAGTTTTATTTAATTATTTTTTATAATTTCACTATTCCTGTTATAATTTCTTCTTTATAATATCTTTAAAAAATCTAACAGGAATAGTTAAGAGTACCATAAAAACTACTTAAATATGCATACATAACTTTGATTATTTATTTTTAAAAGCGTTATCATATTTTTTCAATTTCGAAATATAAATAAATAATTAATAAAATTCATACATCGACTCCTAATTTATGGAAAAAGTTTTCTTGACAAATTGTTTACAACTATTGCCGCAAGATGACAGCATCAGAGAATCTCCTAATCAATCCACCCCATGCTTATCCTCAAGGTCCATTTTCAGGAAAGGAATCCCACTGCCGATGTTGGTCATTTCCAATCTAATTCCATGACATAATGATTTTAAAAGAAACCATCCCCTGTTTAAGAAGTTGACATCAATCTATTATTTGTGGTATTAGCAAAAATTGAAGAAAGTCGTAAAAATATCTGGAGACAAATGGGTTAACCTTTATAAGGTCGTGGTAAGACACTTACCACATATGGTCTATTAAACACAGAAATCACTTACATTAGTAATTTTCTGATTTTTGTTCAGTTATATTGGATGCATATTTTTTACATACATCTAGATTCTAAATTATATTTGGATTATGAACTTTTCTTTCATTTTAAAGAAAGCTCGAATAATTACTCGAAAATTGAGCCTGAGAATCATCGCTTTTATATATATTTTTGCGTTTAATTCCGTGTACAAGCAGCAGGTAGTTTTCCGACTTTGATTTTGTGAATAATTAATGCATTCTCCTGCAAAATTTTTATGTTTGTTTAATACTTGTTACTCCAATTTTCACGTGGGATATTTCAGTAGAGGAAAATATATGAATTAATCCTAAAAAATGGGCCAGAAAAATCCCAAGTACTTCGACTCTCTGCACATGAACTTGCCTGATAAAGGGTTAAATCACCAAGCACTAGAACGTGTACCGTTGGTCACAAATATACATAAACTTAGGCCACATTTCCCACTCCTTTACATAAACAATGTTACTTGCTTTCACAAAATCTTAACAGGTGACAACCAAACGAATGAATTTCTCGCTTTTACAGATATTTTTGAGAAGAATCTGATGTTCATAAATTAAATATCATTATTTTTTTCCTGAAACACGGGCACTCGATCTCCAGTGATTAGCCACTGTTAACCCATTTGTGCCTGGATATTTTTGCGACTTTCTTCGATTTTTACTGATAACAGAAATAATAGATAAATTTCTGATGTCAACTTCTTGAACAAGGGATGATTTCTTTTAAAATCATTATGCATAAAAATCGAAATATCAACATCCTACTTGGTCATGTTAAAATATCTTGCAGAGTTGAGGCTCAATACTCATGAACAAAGGCTAGGAAAAATAAATAACATTTTCGACTAATAGCGAAAATGCCGTCCCAAAAAAGGGACACTAGGCATAAATGGGTTAAAGCCCGAAGTACTGGCCACTTTATTACGGACGCATCTAATTTGTAGACCTGCACTATATGCTATGAAAAGACGGAAAAAATGACACCCAAGCTCATGCCGGAAATTGAACCAAGACCCATGGTGTGGTAGAATGATTCTCTAGTCACTGCACAACCCGGGCGGCTGTCATTAAATTTTAAAATACCTTTAATGTCTTACAAAACCTTGAACATGGAATAAAACAGCGTTCCCTTTCCAAGGACTTAAAGATTAACTATTTCAGAGACACAGAACACCTTCTGAAAGAAGTATAAAGGTGCAAGTCAAATTTCCTGTGTCAGTTTCATAACAATATGTTTAGTTCTCTATAAAAAAAAGTTTATGTTCAGAACCAGCAACATGACTTTTCATTTGCAGTCCCGGTAATAAAATATTTATGTTCAACTCTTAAGTTTACCAGAAAGATAAATGTAGATTAATTTTGTTATATCGTTGTTATAATTAATCTTTAAATGAATATTTTCAATACTCTCTGCGGCTCACATAATTTTTTAAGAGTTTCTTGAAATATTACTTTTATTCTTATGTTAATGGCAAGATAGCTTATAAATAATAAACTTCTTCTTCTTACATAAAATTACACAGTTAATATCAAGATAATTAGAATTGTTCTTTAACTATAAATTTTATCAGCCATTTCATTAAAGGGATTTGTTTTTCTCTTTTTACTATACATTTATTTTTTTCTTTTCTTTAGTTGACATAAAATCATTTTACATTGACGCTAAATGTGAAACGGAGCACTAGCTATTACTTTAAGCTCAAGACGACCAAAGTGTTCTTTATTGGTACTTCCTGTAACGACCTGGAAATGATTTACTCTCAGCAAATGAAGTCCGTATTTATGATAGTGTTTACGATGTCTTTAACTCGTTAAATCTATCTATAATCATCATTAGTTTATACCATTTATTTTATCACAATCTTTATTAAGTAAAAAATAAAAAATAAATAAAAATAAAAATCGAGGTTAGAGTGTAGTTTCTTTTCTTCTTTTTTTCAACATGCGTTAACAGATGGAAAAAGATATAAACATTTCTAAGTTACATCAATGAAAGTGAAACAGCGAAGTCAGATAGATGTAATAAAGTCAAGCAATTTGTATTTGCAGAAAAAATACATTTTTAAAAGTGTATCATTTATAATTATGAATGATATTAAGTTAATAACATGTTTTAAGAATTAGAGCTTAGTATTTTAAATAGCAGTCCTTCTCATAAAAATGGAATCAGTTTCATTTTTTCAACTAAGCCAGGTAAAAAAGAAGTGGTATATTTTATCTGCATACATAAACTTACAAGCAGTTCAAATCACTAGAGGAGACGATTGGTTTTTTGAATTATAAAGCCAACAAATAAAAATTTAAAGCTCTTCTGTAGATTTGTGGAAAGATTCAAATTTTTTGGAAAATTAAATTTAGCGTGAATTATTTGAAAATATGACATGTCCAAAATAACACTTTTTGATTATAGACAAAGTGTTTTGCTTTTAAAGACAGCACTGGCAATATCTATTTAAAAGTATACAAGCATATTTTACGGATTGGCAAGATAACTACTTGAAGGGTGAACATGTGGCGGGAGACAGGCTTGAGCCCTTGAAAGCCGAGTGGTAGACTGCGGCGTTTTGCAGTCGGGCCAAAAAAGTACCCCTTTTCAGGGCCTGCAGTTGAATGTGTTATGTACGCAGAGGCAAACTCGATATGTTACACTCCCCAAACACCTCCTTAGAGAATCAATTGGAGGCTGGCGAACGGTGTTCTAATGGCGTTATGGAATAATGCCACTCGTTGTGAACTTCGTGAGGCCGCTGCCAATCAATTTGGACTTGGCTGCTGCTTGTTGTGAACTGTCGCCATCTGTCGCTGAAGACAAGAAGGGAATGCGGGTTCTTACGTACGTTGTCTGGGTCATCAATGAAGAGAGAGTGTGTGGCGGGAACCGGTTTCGAACCTGTGAAATTCGTGTGCTAAATTGCGGCGTTTTCCAGCCGAGCCAAAATATACCCACTTGTTCGGCCTTCATTTGTCAAGGTCAAATTTCCTGATGTGCGTGTGATTTGGTGCGTGTGATTTGGTGCTTTGGTACACGCAATACCAAATTTGTGAGCGTGCAGGCAATATCGCTCTGCCACATAATGTGTTATAAAATGCTAGACATTTGATAAGCTACATTACTGTAAATCCTTATTTACATTAACAAACTACGCGTTCTATTTAGTCATAAATCTGTAATTTAAAACGAAATTTTCTTTTTGAAATTATTAAATTAAGAATTTGTTTAGTATTTTGTAATTCAGCGCATTATTGTACTTCAAACTCTGTTTCAACAGCGTACGTTTGTCAGACACATATCTTTAAAATAATCAATGTGCTTTAGAATATTTACGGAACGTCAGCGAGAGATCTTATCCGTTAATCTTATTTACATTTATTAATCTTTAAAGTAAAGATGTGTTGTCAAATAGCAGTATAATGAGTGGGATATATTCAAAATGCTCTGAAATCTATTGATTAGACAGCAAATCTGTAAATCATATTCTGCCCGCATATTTACTTGTGTAAATAACCCTTTGTGTGGTTTCGCCATTATGCCTCCTCAGCTTCCTGTATTCAATCATGAAGTCGGAGGGGGTGTTTCCTGAAGTTCAGATGCAGCTGTCCTCTGTGTTACGGGATATTATAACTAAATAACTGATTATCTTTCGTTGTGCCCTTTGAATAAGGCAGTGTGTAGTTTCTGGTAGTCATACAGAATAACGCTAAGATGTATTGGACGTCCAAGGCCAGTATAATAACCATGATTTATCATATATTTATTTAACTGTCCGGAATTTAAATGCTTCTCAAGAATAAATGGCGTCAGTTATTGCAGTGCAGCTGAGAATAATTATGAGTAATGCAGTAACTTGGCGCGAACTTCTTAACTTCCGTTTTTAGGTGGAAGATGTGCTGAAATAAATTAATTTTCAAACATTACGGGTTCAAAAAACTGGTAATATTTCAGATTTTATTTGAGAAAAATATTGAAGTTCTTTACTGTGTAAAATGGAACTCATATTGCCGAATGTACGTAGATATTGTAGGGATAATAATAGTATCTGCAGGAATGTATTGTTTAATGCTATGAAAAAACGACACACTTGTGGTGTAATGTTTAGATTTATAGGATATTAATAGGAATTGATGAAATTAAAATGGTAGTAATCAATATAAATAACTGACATTTCGCTTTAAAATATGTCTTTTGCACGGATTATATAATACGCTCTGAGAGTTATTGTTTTTACTATTTAATGAACTATAGCTAGTTTGATCATACAAAAGAACCTTTCATGTTAATTCCACTTAACTATCCATTCTGGTGAGAAGTTATCTGAAAAAGGGATGAAATTGAACCCTGCGGGGCTACATTTTCAAATATCACTTTAAAAAGTAGCATTTTAAAAACTATCGAAATTTTAATTTTAAAGGAACTTTGCTATTTGACTTGTAAGGTCCCGACAAAAAAAAATAATGAACCAGTATTTAATATTACTTTCCATTGGATAAAAATATATACATATAAATGTTTTTCAAACATTGAGTTCAAAGGCATTTCAAATATACACACAATGCGGAACCTCAACTTTCAACATTCCTTTGTTTTTACAATGCCCTATCTAGTTTAATAAAAAAGACAAGAAAACAGATTAAAACTACTTTTTAAAAGATGGTAAATTTCGAAAGCAATAAATTCCTTCTAGCTTAAGAGTATATTGATCATGACTTATACGCGGATTCGAATCTAACGTAGGCAAATAGGGAAGCGGAGGACCACAACATTTTAACTATATTAATGCTTACTATTACCAAAATTACTACACCAGCGGACAGGGGAAAAACAAAAAAAAAATAGCCTATTAAAACAAACGAATATACTTTCACAGATTAAGTATATGTTTTAATTTTTTTAAATTTTTATTCTAAATTGCAGGCTGTATACATGAAGTAAAGAAAGTTATTTTTAAAAAACTAGAACAAAAACTCTTATCTATTCTATCACTTATTCAAGTAATAAAATGGAGGACACTGATTGAAAAGAATAATATACTCGCTCTGTACTACATGAAAATGATGTAGAAATCTGATACGGAACTCTAAACGTAATTTACATCAACTATTACATAAATAAGTTAACATATTTTACGTAGCTTTATATACCGTAACTTAAAAAAAAATCTGCCACAATCTTAACTTTAAATTCACATAACAAATTAATATTTGGATAAATACTTATCTTAAACTTCCAATATTTCAAACAGCTCTGAAAATGTCGTTCTAATATGATATATTAAAATCATTGCAGAATTTCACAGTTATCTATAATATTTCACAAGATAATCAATATTTCATTAAATTTTCCATTCAAAATAACAAAGCAACACTAGTGATAATAATCATGAAAAAAGAAAACAACCCTATGCAAAAATAGTTTTCAAACCGAATTTTATTAAAAGTAAATAGCGTTGATTATTTAAATGATGAACACTTGATTGAAACAAGCACATAATAGTTTAAGCCCAAAAATACTCTTTAGAAGACCTTTTAAATAGTTTATAATAATTATGCAAGAAACACTATTACAAAATAAGAGAAAATCATTTTATGCTTAATAAAAGCTTTAGTTTGTCATTAAGAACTTGGATTCAGTAATTATTACAAGTCTGGATCATTGAAACTGACATTTTTAAAAATTTACCTCAAAAATGATACTTTGTCTTTATTCATAACACACAGAAAACTATAGGAATGAATATATACTTATGTAGTTATAGTAATAATAATAATTATAATAATAATAATAACACAGCGTTTTCTAACGTTGTATCGGTATATTCCATTGATAAGGTATAGCAAAGCATAATATAATATTTTTAAAGTGTATCTTGTGGGAAATTTAACAAATTATACAAAAGGTTAGCTTTTAGATTTTTTTCTTCCAAAACACTTAAATTAAATCATTAAGTGATATTTTCGTAGATCTCTAACATTACAATAAAAAGAATTTGGCATTATTTAAAAATTTGAATAATATTTATGGTGCATTTAAGTAGTTAAAAATATATAACGTTGTATGAAGTTTTGTTTAAGTCAAGCTACTCGAGTTCTTTCTGTCTAAGGGTGAAACGTCTTGCAGGTAAGGCTTTTTCTAACACGCATTCACCTTACATTTTGAAAAAATCACCCAAAACTCAAGATCGCCTGCCGTGTGATTGGTCAGATTCCTGCACTTCAAACCTCTGCTATCGCCAAATGTTCAGTGTCAGTATATTGGCTGTCCCGCAGTAAGGGGGTTTAAGAGGAAATTTACATTGCGAAGAGTTATTTGCGTACTTATGATTTTAAATTAAATTTAACTAATTTAAATACCTCAATATACATTACAATAACATTACATTAATTACAAGTAAAAACAATTTAATTATAAATAGAAATTTGCTGTTTCCATGGATGTTTAATGAAAAGTTTTTAAAAAATGTTTTAATTTTTTTTCTTTTCTTCAATTTTAAAAAGTAGCTTAATTTACCATGTAAACTTTCAAAACAAAAAGGAAAGCAATCGAAATTTGCATTTTGTATACGTAAGTCCGTTAATTAGACCATGTTTTGAAAATTAATATACAATACCATTAGTTATTATTAGGAATGCTCCTGCACATTAGCATAAAATCAAAAATCCGTTGTCAGTTTTTACTTTTCTGAAGCGACGTTGTTTAAATGCAGTTTAACGATATCTCTTGAGTTTTTGAGATTCGCAAAATCTAACCGAAATCCATTTAGTATTAGTATAAAATTCATAAAAGTTAAATTTGAGAATTTTTGCAAATATTTTTTGTTCTCTACAATTACACCCAGTGAGAGACAGTTTTTATAAGATTTGAAAATAAGTTTTCTCATCGATTCAATACTTTTTTTCAGTTGAAAAGTAGAGAGGGTTCAATTGTACGCGAATTTGTAGACTATTCATAAATGGTGGCGTTTAACTAATTTCTCTGGTTCATTACGGGGAAAAAATACTTTTTTTGATTTTTTTAAAGACATCATTCTTATTTTTCTGACAAGAAATCTGCTCGATTTTCGTTCAGTGATTTCGTCTTAGTACACCCCTCTTCAAGTAACCCACCATAAAAAATGTACAAAAATTTTTCAAATCGGTAGATTAGAAAAAATGCATGGTTAATATCGTTTTCTTTTTTGCAAATCTTCTTCAGTGTTTAAAAAATTAGACTGAATCTGCTGCGTAATTATATAAGCACACATTTTTTTTAGTTCACTAGTTTTATAGCAACAAATCAAACACTTTCATCTGCACATAAGAACATTTTCTGATGTCCCGTAACATTTAATTTGAAATACTGAACAATATCACGTTCACGTCTTTAAATCAAAACAAACGCAAATTCGTGGACATTCTTATGCGCATCTATGTATAAAAAATATGCATCAATCATGACACATTTTTTTTTTTTTTTACATTTCTCTTTAACTGCAGAAAAATTTCAAATAGATTACAGATACCTTTATCGCTTTTTAGAGTCCCAAACTATACATAAGTAAAGATAAATAAAGTAGCTTTTTTTGGCTGTGTTTAATGGTGATGTTGCGTGCAGACAACGCTTAGGGGAGAACAATCACCAAAGAGAATTCTTTATTTCCGCAGAATATATTATCGTTTGCAAATATGACCCAATTTGCTAACGATACTTATATAAATATCTCGTCCGTTTTCTACTGCAATAACACTGCGTACAAAGGTAAAAATCTACAGGTGCATTCATAAATAACATCAAAGGTTTATTTATTTTTTCACTGTACGTACAACAGTGTGGGGTTTCTTCAATTTCCATCCCGTATTTCTAGATTATTGAATAAAATGAGTCACCTAAAGTAAATATACCAGTGTGCCTATTTTCTTTGTTTTACTTTTTATTTATTTTTCTTTTTAATTCTCTCTCAACAAAATTATTTAAACTTTTATTACGTATTTTTGGTGGGTACTTTTTCCATGCGTTTTTATTCAGGGCATTACTTCGCAATATTTTTAGTGCTGCGATATCCTTCAAAGCCAATAGCATTTTGTATAAGTCATTGCAACATCCTTGTTAGAATGCATGCTTAAACGTAGTAGAAAAATCTTTATAAAAATGGATCGGCATCGTCAATTCTTTAGACTTCTTGTCCAGAGGGCTTTAAAATCTAAATACTGCAATCGTCTACTATCACTTGGAAATTACTTATATAGCGTGTTTTTTAATTAGTAATCTCGCATAGAAAAAATGTTTAGAGCAAAAGAAAACCATCGGTAACCGTTGCACTGATGATTATTGATTGAATATTTCAAATAGTTTATTGTATAAGGCTTTTGTAAGTTAGCAATGTCAAATTCTGTGACACTCTACTGTAATTTATAAATATTTCATTTGATAAAAACATGTTTCCTATCTGGAACGTACTTTTAACTTTCTGACTCTGGCGGTACAACAGTTGTACCAAAAAATAAATGTGACTGAAAAACGGCACTGTTACAAGTGACTTACCCAGGACTTGTTTCCCCTCGTTTGACGGGAAATCTATTCATCCTTCATGGACGATGGATAAGGAATTTCTAGCAGATGTAATTTCTTTTCTTATACAGTGGGGGAGTCAGGCGTGTTAGTAGATGATTGACTTGTGAGAAATTGAAGAACAAAAGACAAGGCTTCCTCTTTAGCTGAGAAGTAGGGGAATGAAATATTACGTATTCTGCAGCTTTCTCGGGCAAAAATTCTCAAATGTGAGCAGGGTCGAAAAGGTTAAAAACAGATTGAGACCCACATTATACCTAAATGCGTCTCTCAGGCTGATAAACTATGATTTAGGCTATAACTGGTGTACAATATGCGACACCGTAAAACTATTAGTACGTTCTATACATTCATTAAATCATCTGTTACTGACTTCTGAATTTTAATTGGCCAACTATGAAAAACACGTTTTTTAGCGACGTTGGCGTAATAATTCCAAACTGAGGCCGGGCTTCGACACCTCTGCTTTATAGCATTTTGTACCAACCCCAAATCCAGATTAGACCGAAAGCGACAGTACCTGACAAGTGCGTTTATTTGTACCACAAACTACCGAACACATCATTTTTACCGCATTCAAGAGCCGATAGGTGGCAGCACTACCAATCGTTAGGGGGTCTTTGGTTGTTCCAGGATCGAACACACAACCTTTCGGCTGCGAGATGTACGCCACTAAAAACTGGGCTACTGCGGTCTGGCTGTGTAGTTGCTGAAGAACTATTCAACCAAACGCTGCTGAGGCCTGGATGTGGGGTTGCTGAAGAACTATTCAAGCAAACCACTGATTCGGCATGACTTCACTGAGTATTTTCCCGTGACGCCCCTGAACTTTTTTTTAGGTCAACTTGGATATTTAGGGATACAAAGGGACGGTTTTGGCCAATGACCATTCTCAAATGAACGAATGTTTGACCAAAAAAGATTGCTAAGGTGTGGGGTAGTGATAATGACGTAGGTGAAAGAGCTCTGTACGAGACAACGCTGGTCCACCTATTAAGTTCTTGCATAATAAAGTGGCCAGTAATTCCGACCTTAGTTGTGTCCAACGCCTATAAACGGAAAGTGCCTATCATTACGGAAAAAATCTAAATGACGTCTGAAAGTTATCTGAAATTTTAAATTGCGAGCGAAAATTGTGTGTCAAGCACGTGAAGTGCTAAAAATGTTCGCAAAGACGGTGGTTTGAAAGAAATGAATTAGCCTCCAAATTCAAGATATATAGCTGCATTAGACTGTTTTATCTGGAGTGTTTTTGAAAGGGAAATTATTATTGAAAATTTCCTTCAATGAGTAGATATTCCCAAACAGTGCCACCTTACATAGTGTCATGCAAAATATCTTCCAAATGTAATCTCCATTTTTGTACACTTCATATTAAAATAAAACATTTTCATTTTTGAAATAAATAATACGTTTTATTAATATACTGAAACTTCGGAACATTAGAGACACGTTTTAACAAGGCTTAGTTTTATGCATAGTTTTCGGTATAGCTTTATGCGTAAAAGCATATCAGAACATAGATAAAAACTGTATGCTCTCAAGATATGCACGTCAGTTTTGGCCATTTGATTTATGAACTATCAAATATTTCCAAGAAAAACATATTTGTATACGTATAAATTATTGGAGAGAAAGAACAACTTTGACGTGCTACTTGTCAACAGAAAAAAGCATATTCATATGAAAACCATCATTGTATTTAATGCAATTAACTTTCATTCATTTGACGTGGGTAATTATGGGTGACCTTTGCCAAAAAGGGGATTCAAGGAAAGTAATTAAGAAAATAATACGAAGAAAATTCATAAAGATGAAAGATTGCATGGCTGAAAAGATGATTGTTTTGATTTTTGACAGGAAACATCGTGAGTATTTTGTATTTAGTAATAAAAATTATTTAAACCCAGCTAGAAAAGCCTGCACTTTTTTTTACAAAAAAGTATAGATTGTACACAATTTGTGCATAAAAAGTGGATAGTTTTAAATACTTTGAAAGTATACACTTTTGTGCAAATTAGATGCAGTTTTCATGCATACCAAAAGTGCATATTCTACATTGTCAAAAATTGTGCACAAAAAGTGTATACTTTTCAAAGTATTCATAAATATTCACTTTTTATGCACAATCTATATATATATATATAGATTGTGCATATATTGCTGTGCATATATAGATGTGCATAAAAAAAATGTATATATATATATATATATATATATATACATTTTTTTTTTTTTTGCAAAAAATGTGCAAAAGGTTTCTGGCTCGGATTTAAACATTTTGAATAATTTTTACACAATCTCTCATATTTGACCACTTATCATGCCACTAAATTTTGTTTTATTCGCCTAATTTGTTATTACGTGATGTGTGAACAACGGTTTACGCAGCTTAAAACGATTTCCACAAAAATCTCAAAATTTTTATACCTTTAGTTTAAGATGAGAGATCCCCTATCATGTCACCAAATTTCATTTCATTCGTTTTTATCGTTATTACATAATGCACGAACAAATATTTAGGCATTTTGAAACAATTTTCGCAAAATCTCAAAATCTATTCTTTTTTTAAAGTTTCATTCGAATAATTTACCTGAGAGATCACCTAGTATGTCACCGAATTTCATATCTTTCGCTTTGGTCGTTTCTATATGGAGCGGGAACAAAGATTTACGCAGTTTGAAACAGTCTGAGCAAAATCTCAAAAACTAATGATTTTTTTTTTCTTCGATGACTATAGTTTAAGCCACCACCTTTCATGCCACCCAATTTAATTTTATTCGCTTCAGCCAATTTGACGTGATGCCTGAAGAAAAAAAAAGCGTAACGGGCAGAACCACGGGCCAATAAACTTATTTTGACGGTCGTACTGGATTCCCAGAGGCTTGAAACGGATAGAAAACGAAAATGTTTGGATTCCAAGTAATGCCCCGACAAAAGTCTAATTTTAATTATATATGATGCATGGAGTTCACGAAACTGAAATAACTCTCACTTCAAACTTTAGTTATTTCACATCGAGTACCGGGCGTATGAATGAAGTTAAGATGTTGGCCTGTCACACCTAGGGTCTGCGATTCAAACCCCGAAACTGGAAAATAGAAAAACCCAGTTTATATAGAAATTAAGCAAAATGATTATGTTTGTTCTTACGAGCAATGTTAGATAGCAGCACCGTTCTAATAAATCAGCCACGCCCCTGTTTTACTTTTGCTTGTCCCGAATCAATTAGTGCACTTTTTGTGCGCAATTTAGTTTGCACTTTTTTGCATAAGCCGAGGTGCCAAATATGCTCGGATTTTATGCACTTCTTTTTTGCACTTAAAAAAAATCTAGCTGGGACGTTATTTATTATTTACAGGCGAGTATAAAATTATGCATGAAAATCAAATAGCTGTGCTTAAAATATTTGAAATTAATAGGCATCTATAATAATTATCAAATTAATATTATTGTTTATTATTATATGCAGATACAGGCATATAACGACGTACACTATTGTTACTTGGTATTCTTTAGGGATTCAAGCATATTTCTGTAACAGTTCTAGATAATTTCAGTACTTTCATATGCGAATACTTTATCTCTATCGAAAGTAAGAGAAATCAGATTTTCCGTAAATATTCTTGAATATGAACTACTTAAAAACACCTATTAAAAAGTTGTATGCTAAACTACATTTAAGTTCTAAACAAAATCCTGTAAAATGTAAATATTCATGATACTGAACACATTGTTATTTTACGATAGTCAACGCTATCCTCTTTATTAAAATATCGATTTTTTAATCAAACATATTCGAAGTAAATAAAACGCAATTCCATACATACATTGTCAAAAAAATGAGTTTGTATGTAAAATATACCTGATGTATTAATGCGTCAGATAACTTTTATGAAATTCCACCGAAATATTTTAAAACATTAAGTGCATAACATGATCTACGTTTAATGTAATAATATTATTCTTTTTTTTCACTAAAACAAATACATACTCATATATTTTGACAAAAGAAAGTATTTTGAGAAAATTTTTTTTTAAAGGAGCTAATGAATGCAAAAGTATATTTCTGAATGATGTTTTCATTCAGAATCATGCTTTACTTATACAATCATTATATTACTAGTTTCAGTCTAGTTTTACTTAATGCTCTAAATTTGTTTCCATGATCTGTAGAAAACTAGATTCCTCTAAGAGGAAGTAATGTTAATGATCTTAAAGATTAAATCCAAAATATAAATGTCGTTGCTATCCTATTAGTTTTAATGAACTTCACGGCGAACGTGTAATTTCTTAAACAAATAAAGAATACTTTGCTTTTGGAATGGATTGAAATAAAAATAGTTTTAAATGGAAAAAAAAATATTTTTTTCATTAAATATAATATGTTTCTACTTTGCAAATGCCTTGATTTATTACAGTATATGAAGAATCGGACTGATTGAAAGAGAAATATATATAGTATACTAAGAATAATTTATTATAGTTTGAAATTTAAACTTTTACATATTCAAATCGAATAATTTTTAAAATTTATAACTTTCTATCGGTGTATTAAATATATTTTTGTGTTTAATATTTGCATATACAGCAGTTGATATGATAACTATTTATAATATTTTGATTTCCCTTCTTCCTAAAATTTAAAAATAATATACTATGAAAGTAATGTTTCCTCAACATGGGAATTTATTATGTAATAATAGGTGAAGGTCCTTTTAAAAATATTTAGAAATAAAATTCGTTATTGATTTTTTATAAAGAAATATTCAGATAATATTATATTATTTATGAAAACATAAATACACTTTAAATTTCTGCAACCTGTAGATTTATATTTATCAGAAATGTCAAGTGTATTGATGTTTACATAAATAGTTCTGTATTAGCAGAAAATCTTGGATTTTAATTGTAGGTTTAACTGAATGTTACACATATTTTGTTATTTTTTAATAATACTGCTGTTTATTTTTAACTTAAATATGCTTTTGTTACATTTAGTTATATTATCTTTTTCAATCTACAACCAGTTTAAAGTAGCAGAAATAAAATTTGTTCCGAAAAAGACTTTTAAATTAATTTATATTAGAATAGAAATATTTATGCTGATAGAAATATGAAATAAACCAATTTACCTGCAGATAGGTTAAAGTATAACATTCCGTACATAACAGAACTTTCTGTATCTATTATAAGTGAAATATTGATCATAAAACTTAATATTTTTTAAAAATAAATCTTGAGTGCTTTCTAAAATGCATTATAAGTTTATCCATTTCGGAATCAGTTCCTTTTAATTAACAAGCAGTAATCATTTTAATGTAGAAATAAATACTTAAATATTATGTGAGTTATTCCTTTCATTGGAAGAAATGTAATTTTAGTTTTAAAGTTACTGAAACGTATTGTTAAACAATACAGCCACAAATAATAAAAAAAACAGGAATATCCTGAAAAAATCAGAAGCACTGATATAGTGATTTGTTATTTTATTCTATGTAAACGTATTAAGAAAGTGTATATTACGCAGTATATATCTTACAACATTATATATTTATTTCTTGCTTAGCTAATACAGGAAAAAAATTCTAGTAATAAGTTTTGTTGTTTCACGCTAACCCACGCTATAAATGGAGCAAGTAATTTTAAAATTACATAATTTCTTAGCGGAAGAAGTTCTTTGACTCTTTACACTTTCTAATTTTTATATAACTTCATTTCATTAATCTTTCTTGCACAAGTTAAATTGAACCAAAAATGTAACGAAATCCCTATTATTCTGATAATTACCCGACAAGCTAGTCTTAATTAATCTTTTGAAAATTAATTTGATTCTGATAATTCTCACTGCATATATTTTGAAAAAAAGGCTTACTTATTCTTTTGGAAAATATCGTTGTCTCATTAACATAACTTCCGTTTTCCCGAAAGAAAAATGGAAACAATTTAAATATTCGCTTTCATAACATGTGTTTGTAATTACATGTATGAAAAAACCATTTTGAATAAATTTTATCTTTACAAATTTTAATAAAGGGTTTTTAACAATATCTAATACGACATTTCCTTAGATTTCTATTTATAAAAAAATGTATGCATATTTTTTTTCATTTCGCTAAAGATTAATACAGAAAAATTTATCTTAAATTGTGTTGCTTAAGAAAAGCATAATGCAAATGAATATCTGTTTTATAAACACAAAATAAATCTTTTTTATGTGGCATTTTTATTATTTAAGGTCTAAAAACACATACCGATACTCTAACATTTTTACATTTTTATTATAATGAAAGCAATACTATTTCTTTTAATCTCAAAACAAATGTAGCATTGGTATAAGGATTCCTATTTTAGTGTTTCTGATTTTTGTCACTGCTTTTGCTGCAATTTTGCAGAATTGTAAATGTTGATCTTTGAATAAACTTAGCTTAATGTCTAGATAAAAAAAAACATGACCCAAAATTATATTTTTTAGTTCGCGTGTAAAAGTTTTCAATTTTACTTTGTAACCTGCTGTAGCATATTAAAAATGTACATAATGTAATATTAAAAAAAAACTGAAAAATAAGAATTTATATTTTATATAGGAAAGCTACTGTTTTCAAATTCTAAAATTCTGTGTAATATTTATATCCGAAATATTAATTTTAATATCCGTTACTAGAAGCTGCAGTTTTAAATAAATTTTCCATTTTCGAAATGCTGCTGTCGAAGTTGAAGCAGAAAATTTATCAGAATCTATTTGCTAATAGATTTTCTGTCAAAAAGATCTTCAATAGCTCAGTGTCCTGGTAAATGCAGGAACAAAGGTTTCAAAGTGCATTTTGAGAGACGATTAGTATTAATAAAAAATATTTTCTAAAAACATATTGCACTTAATCATTTCAGGATTAGACATGCATTTCTGAAACAGGCACAAGAACAGGAAAAAGATCAGCTGCATAATTACTGAGAGGAGAAAATTTACATATATACAGATATGTTATGTATTCACGCTTAAAAATGATACTCATGTTCTCTTAAAATATTCTAAAAGAAAACCGAATTAAACAAATAATAATAAATTTTCGTCAAATCAAAGAATTGTTTTACAAAAATGAATATTTTCATGTAAAGTCAGTGTCACCATTGTCGTCTTTTCCATATTACATGTGCCTATCATTGAAATGAGAAAAAAGGTCTAACTTGTTAAAAATGTAAAAAAAAAACAGTATTTCACCAAAATCTCTACGCATTTTTGACAGATTAAAGAATTATCCTATAAACTTCAAACTTTCCGTGCGAAATTTTTAACATTAGTGTCCTATAGTTCCCCCATTCCTCATCATCAATCCCGCCCCTCGCATTATATAGTACAGTTGGTCTCCCTTATCTCAATAGCCAGTTTGACGCTAAAATTTTTTAGAGGTATATTCCTTTAATTTGGATTACATTGACTTATTATTACGGTTTGGTACATTTAAAATGTATAGCAATAAGCGGGATATTCCACTAAGAGGGCTTAACTGTATCTGTTTACCATCCTGAATTGTACAATGCATGAAACTTTGACCTAGTTGAGGTAGTAGTTATTTAAGTTAAAAATTCTTAATTTTTATGACGTTTTGCCATTTTAACCAAAAGAGATATAAAAATTAAAGATCATCAATAAAACTCTTAAGTTGATTTTTTTAAACCAAATTTAAGAACCAACCACTTGCTGTATCATAGTTAAAGTTTATTTTAAGAATGGAAAGATTTGGTTTTAGTTTTTGCTGATAAAAATTGATAATTTCAACACCTAAGCTCCTTTTAGTGTGATGCTTTTTCTCATTCATGAATCGAAAGGCTATGAATGTTAAACATTTCTTTCTACTGTCTCCAAAACATAGAAAACTGGATAGCAATACTTGAGCGACATGTTATCTGAGTCTTTTTAGAATGTATTTTGCTTGTGCAGTTTTCGACCAGACATCTTGAAAGTATTAATCCCTTATTTGAAAATTGATTTCGAAGATATTAAAAAATATTATTCGTTTTTATAACTATTGCATATTTGCACAGCTGAACGTCTAAAGTTTTTTTCTTAGATAAATGTGCAAAAGGAAACTTCCGATTAGTGTTAATTTAAACATATTTACAAATTATCCTAGTTGTGCACGGCTCTTTTTTACAAAGTCTCTTGCTTGATTTATTTATTAAAAAAAATCTTTCTCCGAATATTAATATTTTATTTGAAAATATGATTTCGGAAGTATTTCCAAATATTATTTGATCTCTATAACTATTGCATACTTGCACTTTAATTCAATGTTTTTGATCCTTTTTTCAACTGTTAAAGGGAAACTTTCAAACTTAAAAGCATGAACAAATCGTCTTAGCATTGTGTGGTTCTCATTCACAAATCCGCTTAAAAAACGTACAGTTTAAGTATAATATATGCATAAAAAATAACTAAACCGTTTTATTTCCATTAAGTAATTGATAGAAACAGCAAACACGATAAATCTGGAATAGAAATATTTTATTAAAAAGCAAATCCTTACTACGCTTTTCCCCTTGGAATAAGTATTGAATTATTGAAAAAAAAAATCCCTTTTTACAATACTTTTCACTGATGTCTATTATTTTTGTCCGTAAACTGGACTGAAGTGGAAACAGAAGTGTGTTCAAAAAAGCTACTTGTAAGGAAAACCTAAGTAAAACGCAGTATATACATGTGTATTACAGTTGAAAATCGTTACACAGCTGGATCTTGCGTGAATCAAAGAATGAAAAAGGATTATCAGTAGAACATCTGGTCTCCCGAAGGCATTTCTTGAGATACATAAGAAAAGAGAAATCGAAATATAAGATCATGAGGAGAAATTTTGAGAAAAAAAAATAAAAAACCAAATAGAAGTTCTTTGTTTTCCCATTATTTGTCGGGAAAAAAAAATTGAAATTCGAAGTCGTTCAATACGGAGCTTAAACGGAAACGTAAGTTGAAGATTCTGGTTTCTGTTATGTATTGAGTCTTATTGGTCATAGGCTATTAAACAAATTTCTAAATAAAATAAATCGCAATTGACATGAAATGTTAATTAATTACATAAAATTATTATCATCCTGCTGCTATCTAAATTATATATATATAATTGTATTTTATTATAATAAATGTGTATTTGTTACATTTATTGTTGACTTTTTCAAAAATTATTCAAACTTCCTTGCTTAGTACACAATCCAGAGATTATTGTTCAGCTATATTGTTAAATTATTGTTCATTACCACATAGTGAGATAGCAGTGTTTTCGTAAACATTATGTAAAATATTATTCTGTTAAAGAAAAATATAAGTTAACTCATTTTAAAAATGCTCCGTTTGTTTACTACAGAATTTTTAAATTGAAATAAAACGAATTACCTGAAGGGCTATTAAACAACGTAAACACTCATATGCGTAAATTCATAGACTAAATGATCAATACAGCACAATTACAAACATTGACTATAATGTGTTTTTGTACTGTCATGACTATAAATGGAATTCAGTCTGTCACAACTTCTCAATTTTCATGCTCTAAAATTCTTGTGACTATTTGATAAAACTATTGTTTTTAAGTCTCAAGAAATGAAGTGTTGTATATTAAATTACGGATTTATTATTAGGAAGATAAAATATTGCTGTTATGCTTTTTTTAAACATATGACACAGAATCACACTTTAAAGTAATAACATACTATTTCCGATCAGTATTTCCGATCAGTAGTTTTAACTTGTGTCGTAGAAAGCAATCCTTTCTGACATTAATCACAACTTTTTCTTCTTCTCTATTTATACAAATACGGTAATCATTTCCCACTTGAAGATCTATACAGATATTCAGTGTAGAATGTATCGCAGCGTTTCTATGTATATGATCATGTAAAATTACACAAACGTCATATGACTATTGACTTGCAAGCATATAAATGGAATGTTTCAAACGAGATATTACGTATTTCGTTAAAAGAAGTTTCTTTAAGTACTGAGATATGTACTGAGATGTTTATATTTTGTCTCAAATTAAATGTACAAATTAGATATGAAAATTATTCAAAATTTTGGATTTTTGACTGGATGATTAGAAACTGATGATTTTGGCTGAAAACTTTCTGTCGAAAGACAAGAAGAAAAAAAGAATGAAACTTTGTACACTCAGGGTTTTCCGGAGAATGCTTCGATATCAATATGCTGTTAAACAAAAACAAAATCCATTCATATAGAATGGACAACTATTAGAAAAAAAGACATAATTATTCGATGATATATATAATTCGATTATTCAAATATGACAGACATTTTTTCGATATCCAAAAATTTTCTTTAAATTAATTTGCAATTTTCAAAGTATACTGAAATAACATGCTTGGTTTTTTCCAACTCATTGCTCATTACTAAGAAAATCGTTGATATCTGTTTGCGAGATCAATTATTTTAAAGATCACCATTTACTTTATGATCACACTGTGATTATTTTCAATTCCTTCCTGAGCTGAACTGGATTTAAAATCAAAAATCCTCGACAAAGGTGGTCCTAAACAGTGTTCAGGCAAATCTCTCATCACTGTGGCAGCTCAAATGGCAGTTGATTCCGAGTCTCTTAATGTTATTTAATTTTTATCGTATTACTACCAAGTGATTTTCAATTCTTCCCTTATATGAAAACTGACTTCCTGAACCACAGGATAACCATGCATATGCTTAAATTTCACTAATAAAAACATATTTTCCTTTATGCTTTTATTTTTTATCTAATCTAATCTAATAAATTAGATCTAAGGTTGTGAAAATAATAATAATAATAATAATAATAATAGGTCATGTAAACGTTCTCGTTTCTCTTGTAATATTTTTCTCATATATAGTCGAGCCCGCTTAATGGCATATCAAATTTGCTACGAAAATGTATCCTAATAAGCGGGATATTCCGTTATCCGGTATCACTTTGGATAATTATTACGGTTTGGTACATTGAAAATGATAAGCAGCATATTCCATTGTCCGTGATGATATTGACTAATTATTATAAATTGGTGCATTGAAAATTTATTCGAATAAGCGGGATTTTATATTATATGCAGGATCACATTGACTAATTATTACGGATTTGTGATGCCGACGTCACATATTGTTTTACGGAGCTAGTATATAGCACCTGTCCTGTATTTTACGCGGTGCTTATTATATACAGCCGCCACATCCGCTCAGAGCAGTTCGGTTTTTGTTTTTTATGACCGCAGATTTGCTAATTCTTATTCCATACATTAGAATCAATTACATTATTGCAGCTGCTAAATGTTTCGAGTGGCTATCAATTTTTACTAATGCCAGCAGTTTCTCACACACATGTCGCTTGGCGATTTTCTTCACTAACACCTTTTGGTAGTCTTTTTAAATTTCTGCACCTAATTGTTTGTGTTTATAAAATTAGTACACTGATTTATTCTTAACCGCTTCGGATGTGTGCATTTATTTTTAGTTTTTTGGCGTATTTTTCTGTTAGCGCTGCATAGATAAGTTTGTAGGCTACGTCTAATCGATTCCCTCCGATAGGAGATCACTTTAACTGTAGTTGAACATCTGAGCGGTAGTAAAATTTGCAGTTCTTCCCCACGCACTTGACGTCCAATGACTTTTTTGAAGAATTTACCGATCTGCAACAAAATCAAGTTTTGCCTTTTGGACGGATTTTTCCCTGTGACATAACGCAATAGAAAAATGCCTCTTGTACGGCCCCTGAATGAACCGGGGTATTATTTTCGCCTATAATGATCAGAAGCGATAGGATTGATTTAGTGAAATATTAATGGGCAAAATATGCAAATATAGATTTGGGGGTAAAGTGTGTTGAAAAACAGTTGTAAGTAGCCATTTTAACTGTTTCAAATTTTCGTATTTACACATAGTTGCCTTGAAATCAATACAATTTTTAAAAACCTCGATAGTGCTGTAGAACTAATAGACCAAAACGGCGTTCAAAACGGCATATATTTCAAGATCAAACTTCATCTCATCCAATGGAATGCTTGTGGTAATGTTTACCGAGGCACGAAACCAATCGGATGCTACATGTCATGAATTTGAAAATGCAACTGTTTTCTTGAAATAGCCATTTTATCTGTTTCAAATTTTCGTATTTACACATAAGTTAAAATGAAAATCAATACAATTTTCAAAATCTTGATAGTGCGGCATCACTAGCATTAAAACGGCGTTCATTTCAAGATCAAACCTCATCTCATCCAATGGAATGCGTGTGGCAATGTTCATCGAGGCACGAAACCAAATTGGATGCACCATGTCATAAATTTGAAAATGCAACTGTTTTCTTGAAATGACGCATTGGCGTGCAACTTTAACTAAACTCGTTTATTTGCAGAAATATCGTTTCAATGAGAATTATTGTTTCTAGTTGTGCATGGTGAATTTATTTGCGTTCCGAGGAGCACTTCCCCGTGACATTGAAGTAGATTGATGCTTTGTTATGCGTAGTATTTTGTAAATAACTGGATATTTTAAAGGTATTTTTTAAAGGTTGAAGAAATCGTGCACTAATGTTAGAGTGTAACTGGCAGAAAGCGATGCAACACGATTGTGATTGAATTTGACGATACATTATGCAATGCTGATGTAAGTATCATTTGTACATATATATATATGTATCATTAACATACACACACACACACATATATATATATAATATTTATTATGATAAATATATTACTATATATATATATAATGAAAATATAACTGCAAATATGACATACCCCGCATGAAAAAAATATAACAGCAGATGCAAGAACAACAAATCTCGTGCGGGAACAACAACAACAAAAATTATGAGCCAAACAAAGTACAATTACACTATGTGATAATAGAATGAAATGTAAATTATAACCACTAACACCATCGTCAGGGGCTATAACCAGTAGACTATAATTAAAGATAATGAAAATGGTAGGATTTCGGTTGTGTTGCATATCAAAAGAGGTACTCTCTCCACACGTTTTAGGCATTATATATTACTATTTTTCATTTGAATTCTAATACAAAAGAAAAATAAAGATGCATATTCTGCCTGAAACAACTGAAATGCATGTCATTCTGTCATTGTTTTATCTAAATAGCACGATGTCATACACGGAGTTCGGATTACATTCTTCACAAAGCCTTCACTTTTGATAATTCATTAGTTCTGTTAAAGATTATTTAGTCAAAAAGGCGGTCTGTTCTCATATTATTTTACCTTTCATCTTTAGTCTACACTTTGGATGAAAAAAGAATGAAAGGCAACCTGCATTTACGTATTTTGATTATTCCTCAAAGTTGAAAATCAAAATTTATAAGTGTAAATGAGTCTTAACCATAAAGGGCAGCGTTCACTTAAGTTGAATGTTGATTCACTTTGACGTTTTTCCCTTACTGGATGTTGAAGGATTAATCATTCCTTTCACTTAGGTCAAATGTGAGCTTACAACGTCTATCAGATGTTCTCGGTGTACGATATATACTACAAAAGAGCTGACAGTAAATAGTATGGCGAATAAGAAAATTTTCAATTAATAGTATGGCTATTTCAATATAAAATATATGTAATTTACCTGTAGAGTTACCTAAATTCGTGATATTATTAACTCAGAATGATACCAATGTTTTTTCACAAATGTAAATAAATGTAAATGTATAATCGTATAGCAATGTAACATTAACATAAACCATTTAGAAAGTAAACATATAGCATTTAAACAATTAATG
The DNA here is from genome assembly GCA_038373885.1 of Cheiracanthium punctorium. Lineage (NCBI taxonomy): Eukaryota > Metazoa > Arthropoda > Arachnida > Araneae > Cheiracanthiidae > Cheiracanthium > Cheiracanthium punctorium. The sequence goes on along the minus strand of JAWZYV010002631.1, from coordinate 1,001,246 downwards.
GGATGTTTAGTTTTAGTCATCAGATTTAAGGTCCCTTGAATACCAATAGTGCGTTCTCTGTGTGCAAAACATTCTTTATTAAATTGCATTGATTGCATGATTTTCTTAACTGCTGCGCATAAGTCTATTATACATAAGTCTGATTTATTTATATAGGACCATTCACATAATCTAACTGAGAGTTTCAAATGAAAACAATTTCTATAGTTTTGTCGCACGTTCTCAGAAAGGAAATTGCATATTTCTCAAAATTTTGCTTGTTTTGACTGCAACTAATCATTATTTAAAACTAATGAACTTTTATACTAATTAAATAAAGTAGTATAAAATTACAGTATATCTATATACACGATGGATATTTAAATAGAAGTTTTTAAAAATTTAAGAAGAAAAATGTAACTGTATTAAATTGAAATATACTAATTTTTACTCCAAATAAGTACTATCCGAATACAACATTTAATAAAAAAAATCATACTCTTAGCTGCAGTTACATTTATATAAAAATATGCAAAAGCTCCAGTTTAAAATCCTATTCATTTCAAAATACCAATTATGAAGCATTTCTTTTAAACTGAATTTTTCTTATAAACTATACTTACAAATTTGAGACATCAATATCTTGAAATACAATTTTATAAATCTTTACTTTCACCGTCAAAAATACGCTTAATAGCGGCCGCATTAAAGTTTTAAGTGCTAAAAAGAAATAAATCGATACTGAATTTTTGTTTCAAGATTTTTAATCCAACTAAACTTTTAAAGAATGTCCTGAAGAACTGAGAATTCATTTAGGCGTATGATTTGTCTGCTTCTTTACACATCAATAGATAGAAAAGAATTTATCGAACTCAGTATCTCCAAAGAAAATTAAAGATTGAAATGCACTACCCCAGGAGAAATGAATAAAACTTTATTTCATGCATTTGGAGATTAAACTAAAAACAAAACGGTATGAGTGTAAATTCTAAACAGCAAATAACGTGCTGCAGGTTTATATGAGATAATTTTATGATAAATGCAGGTATTTTATATCTGGGAATTTTAACTAAGTACTATTATAAATAGAGTACGATTGAATGTTTATTTCTTCCTGAAGTGGTAAGCAAGATAATGCCGAGAATTACTGTACTCAACATATAAATCATGTATCTCATTTCCAAAAAAATAGTTAGGTTGAAAAAAATATAAACAGTTTAAAATAAAACAGCAGTAAAATGGCATAAAATATAGTTAGTATTGTAGCAGTTTTTTAAAATAATAGTATTTTTTTGCTAAGTGTCATGCTATAAAATATAAACAGAAGTTATATTTTTAAGATATTAAAAAGATTAGGGATCAAGTAAAACTACTTAAGAAATGTACGTCTAAATTTTACACATTATATAATTGCAGAAAACGGAAATAGAAATTATTTTAAATGGACTTAAATTAATCAGTAATAGTTCAATTAATTGAAATGCAAGAAACGTTAAAGTCTTAGGAATTTTTTTCATAAGGTCTCATAAATTGAATTTGACAATTTTAAACTACTCAAAGTTTTATGAATATGTTAGCACACCTATGCAATATTTTTCCCCCTTATAGCTGCACTTATATTTGTTTATAATATTTTTAACTTGCATAGGGCAAAAATTATATTTCTAATGTTTTCATCATTTGAGGGAATTTTAATTTTAGAATAATGAAATCGTATTTGGCTGCTAAAAATATATGACAAACATACTTCTCTTTATCAGGGTTTAAAATTTTGACCTGTATTTCTTTCATAGAAGTTTCATAGAAGAAGTCTATCGAATTGTGGACATATTTAAAGGTCTTGAGAAATACAAACATGCCATATGTTAAAAAGATTAAAATATTTAGCGGTGACTTCGGTAAGCATATACATTCTAAGTATTCATAGTACACGTAAATAACAAACATTAAAAACAAATAACTCGGAGGTTCATCAGCATTTATATTCATTACACGTGCTTTAACCTGAACCCAAATCAGAATTCGCTAATCCACGCTTATTTCATTAGCCCGGCAAACAACCGTAGCTTATTCATCCAACCCCCACATACATCACCGTTTCAATTACGGCAAAGACAGGTTCGGCATCAGACAGACAGATTCAACTACGGAGGATTAAACTCCGGGCGATATTTTTCCCTCGAAACAAACTGCTGGAAATTCGAATCCCTAAATGTTCCACAATTCATCTCATTCAGCGGAAGAAAATAATTCTTCGTCCTCCTCGTGGTTGCAAAGCAGCTGCTGTTGCAGCATGGGAAGTTCCGGAATTAATGATGTCCACAACCAACCCTTCCCCATACATCACTTGGAGGAGCGAGTGAAGAAAATAGCCTTTCTATTAACCCCGCCTAATAACAATGAGAAGGAAGCTTTTCTGGTACGCGTGTACGGTTGCAATCCACTGAATCATTGACGAACCTTGTGATTGGGGAAACCTATTACTTGACCCGCCACGTATCTTTATTGCAGTTCTAGTAATGATTAGACGCTGAACGTTGCGTTACGGAATAAATATAATGCTTAAAATGGTTGACAAGGCATTTGTTACGGGAACTAAATTGTTGGCAGGAAGAGTTATTAATGAGCCTATTTTTCCTGTGTAAAGGAGTGATACGTAAGCCGGTTATGCTGTATGAATGCGACTTACAATGCGCGTAATTTGAGTAAGTAGTTGGTTAAAATAATTAGATACAATTACAGCGGTGATTTACTGTCTGCCGCTTTGGTTAGCTGTTTCTGGTGATTTGTACCCATGCAGAAGCTGTGTATAGATTTTATACAAATGTTAGCGTAGAGATTTGATTTTCATAGTAAATAATGATATATATATATATATATATATATATGTGTGTGTGTGTGTGTGTGTGTGTGTGTGTGTGTGTACATGGTGTCTGCTAAATGAGTGATATATTTTGATACAAGAATTGATCATTGTATAAATGATAAAAACACGAAAAAAATTCGCCTTTTTTTGTTTCGAAATTAAAAAAGCAATACATTTTTGAAAAAAAAAAAAAAAAAAACATTGAGTTTCAATAGTTTCATGTTACGGCTCTAGACTGCATTGGTGGCTGAAAATTACAGTAAATCCCGGCGTATAGCACGCATCAGTAAATTTAGGAATCTGTCAAACAATCTATTTTATGTCTTATGTACTGTATTTTATGTTCGGTGTATAACACGCACACACAAAAAAAAATTATTTTTTGAAGTTGAAAGTGCGTGTTATACGCCGAGATATACTGGTAAATAACAACACTCTCAACATAGCCGGTCGCCTTTTGCTGCAACAATATCTCGTAGTCTCAAAGCAAAATTCGCACTTACGCATGATGATGTTTCAATCGAAATGAACTGACATGCATCACAGACGTAATATTCAGTACTGGCAAAGAGTTTGTGGTCTTCGTTTTAACACCTCCTTTTTCAACTGTCCCCGCAGAAAGAAATCGCAAGCTTTCAAATCTGAAGAGGGGGATTGGTCCATACCAGTCCCTCCATGGTTCATGAAGTGAAGAGCAATGAAATGATCACCAAAATGCTCCTGCATTGAATCAGATATTGCGACCGTTCGATTTGGTCAAATACTATCTTGCATTAACCACGATAGACTACGTAAATCTTCCAAGGTGTTGTGCATCGCCACAAAGTCATGAAGAATGTTAACATATGATGTTGTAATCGCTGAATGTCTTAATTTCCAGAGCGGGAACACTGCGCGTTAAAGGGTTAACCTTCCGAGATAACGTTATATGTGAAAACTATTTTATTGTAACTGTGCCAATATCCATCAACGAGCGCCGATATATTTAAATGACCTATAAACTAAAACTGAATTTATTTCCTGAAAGATTTATTTTCAACTGCTCATTCAAAATATCAAAAAATATACATTGTTTCATGTTTTTTTAAAGCATATATTACAGATGAAATAGAATAATTAAAAAGTTGAGGTGAAATTATACTACTAATAACAAACCATAACAAACTAATAACAAACCATACTAATAAAAAACCATACTACTTACAGAAAAATAAATACTCTTATATAACGAACAGATATTCAATTGGTAGAATATATTGCTCAATGAATAATAAAAATATTTTCACCGTGACTACGCTACAAAAAACGAGTTATGAATCTTTGAAACAGTTCCATAATATTATTTTGTGTTTTAATATTATTATTCAATATATTTTACTTAAATCAAATCTTATTCTTAAATTCAACGAGAAAATATAACTTCAATAAATTTTGTATGCGGTAAGTTAAATCTTTCTTACACAAGCTACTAAGTTACATATTCATATCTATCGTATTTCAGTTACTTTAATTTAGCAGATTCCTTACTTTACTAGTAATATAACTATTTATTTTCCGAATAAATTAGTCTAAATCATGTTAGTTTAAAGCAGTGGGATGAATAAATTTTATCACCAAAGACTCGAAATTGAATATGCCTACAGCATACGGTAAAAAGTAGCATAGAGGTATAAATTAACACATTTAAAGAAATACTGTCTTCTACCCTCTTCCAAATATTTCATGTTCCGAATAAGTCTCTCCACTCATAAAAACAAAACGCAACAAAATGTATTCGTATTAAATTACGCTGCATTCCTAAGAGAATATTATGCAAATTTTACATTTCTTGTCAAGAGATGGGGTAGCTAATTTAACCACAGAAACGGAAAGGAATAAAACTTTCTGCGATGTTCCATCTCATGTAGGTAGCGGATGATCCATCTTACCTCTAGTTTCTTGTCATGTTCTTTCAAAATGTAACAAGGAAGCATGACACTTTCAGGAGGGTTACAGGATGCAGCCTTCCCATTAAATTTTTCAGTTCTTCGCAAGGTTTCTCTGATGCATGTGGATGGAATATCTTATAATTTAAAATAAAAGTATTCTCATATTTGTGTTTGGAATTTATTTCTTTTTTCAAACATTCTCTTTTCTCATTGGAAATTAGAGCTAAACTTTTTATTCCTTTTGTTTTATAGGTATCGGCTTAGTCACGTAGTTATGTACAAGAAAGGGTTTAAAACTGCATTATTTGTATTTGCATTAGTGTATTCATTGTTTACACCTGAAATAAAATATTTTGTTGATTCAAAAAAAAAAAAAATTGGTTACGTCTATTTCAAAGAAATACGTTTGGTGAATCAACAAAAGTTTTGTTAATTCAACGAAATATTTTGCTAATTAAACAAAAATTTTGTTTAAAAAAAAAAAAAAAAAAAAAAAAAAAAAAAAACTATTCGGTCGAAATAATGCCAACCAAACTTTGTTTCATTAACGTTGTTGAATGCAACAAAACATTTTTTGCCCGTGATTTCTTTAATATACAGACAGAAAAATTCAATCTTCGGTGTTAACATTTTGAGGTTCTCTTTGTATAAATAAAAGTTAACAGTAGAATGCTAATTTAATGCTTCATTCCACAGATATATTAATTAGAAAACATTCCCTCTCACTTCTATTAGGAAATGATTCATATAAAATTTTTAAAATTCAATGTGGAACATTAAAAACAATGTATTTATCGAACAACTTCAGCTAAATCAAAGAAATGGAAAATAGATATCAGTTTAAGTAAAATCGAGACTATAATAAATATACTAGGTGTAATTCTTATTTTACAGATCTGTAAATTAAATATGCTAAAATCTTCTTACTAATCTAAAAACAATAGAACATTAAGTGTCATACTTGCCAAAGTAATTTTTATATGGCTTAGTATACACGCTGTATAAAGGATACTCAGTTTTCTTGACATTATATTTCTCTGTTATTAAAAGACTTCGAAAACTACTATTCGAGAGATAAAACATATATTATTGATTTTTTTCTCGTTTTTTATTAAAACATGTTTGAATGATATTTAGAAAATATTTTCCAAAACAGATTTCTTAACATGATTCCTTTACTACTGTGTCATTCTTCGTGTTATTTTATTTTATTAGGGAACCTAAATATATACCTTTTTATTTTAAATTTTATGTGATTATATGTATAAATTTACAGCTGTAAACTGAAATTCAAATGTGTAGATCAAATAATTAATTATTTAAACTATAATTCAACTATATAAACTAGAACTAAACTTTCATAGAGGAGACTTTCGAAATTCAATTTTAAAATATATTAAGATATTGGTTATATAAGCAGATTGGCTTTTCAGACAATTTCAAGACAACTAACTATTTAAAATAATACATTATTCACGATTTACATATTTAAACAAGCACGCTCAATTAGGGATCATTATGAATAAATTATCCTGTAAAGCAAGCTAAGCATTTAGAAACTTCATTAGCCAATAAGTACACTATCTTCATCTAAAGCAAGTTTAACATTTTCACCTATGCAAATTCAATAATTTTTACGATGTTGTTAAGGAAGGTCGCAACAAGTTTGAACTGAACAACAAATATTTTTCGAGGGCTCATGAAATATCGAGTTAAAAACCAAGGCTTCCATTTAAAAGCAAAGTTCGGGAAAGAAATAGCCTTCTATTTAAAGATTTGCCAAAATCAATACTTCAATTATCGGATTTTAGTCTGAAACAACAGCGTCCCTTAAAAGTTTTTTATTCTTTCCTCCTGGGCAATTCCTTGCGTTTCTTTTCCAGATTTAGAAACCAGTAAATTTGTTTAAATTTCAGAAAATGAAGTTCGGATTTCGTTTGTTGTAGGTTTGGAATTGAATTCCTAATTAATTTCTTTTTATACAAATGCACCCTTATTATTTTTAACTATAAATTATCGATTAAACTTTCAATTAGGATAAAATGCACTTTTAGAATGAAAATGAAATGGATAATAAGGAATAAAAATAAAATCATAGCGTTTACAGATTAAACTTACTTGTGGAAAAATTGTGTAAATGAATTGAGTATGTAAAAAGTACTACATTACTGACGTTTCGGGTGGCACAATTGTTCCACACTTCTTCAGCTGTGGAAAGTTCACACTTTTAGTTAAAAAGGAAGGTGTTAATATGAATAGTGAGTTCAAATTACGTAGGAAAATAATTTGATGACTATTGGACCCTTTGTACCACCCAAAATATTTTAATTTACTGTTTCATTATATATGTTAGTGTGTATTTGCGGGATTGACAAAATTCGCTTTTTAATTTCCTAACTCCGATGTTTATTTTTAAAAAGTAGTATTATTAACAATAAATGGGTATACTTCATGTGCACTAGTAATTAAAAAATCCAGTAAAATGATTTTAGTTAAATTCTAATTTTGTTATAGTTTTGAGTTGAAAATAAAATATGGAGGGCTGTCAAATAGTATGTTTGTCCCAAGTTAAAAATTTTGAGTAAGAAGCTAAACATCGATATTGTATTGATATAAAAAGTTTGCAATGTTAGCATTGTTAAAAAAAGTAAAATGTGGTGAGGAAAAAGCGTACAACATGCTCAAAGTTTAAAAAAAATATCATCGAAACGTGCATTCATATATAAAGAATAGAGAAATAAATGGATGACAATGAACTAAACTTGGCATGAAGTAACATACTACCTAAATGATTTGTAAAATGATGTTAATTATTAAAAGAATTTCGAACTGTTTAGAATCTTAACATGCTTTGAATATTGAATAATAATTATTTAATGTGATTGGTTATTAATTACAAAAAAAACATACTATTATTTCAATTTTACAAATCTGGAAATGGAATAAAAATATAATGGTAAAGAAAAAGGCAGACCAATTTATGGGACTTAAATGAAACCTTTATTATTCTAACATAAAACATACATTTTCAAACGCCTGCTTTAGCAAGGCTTCCAGACAAAAACAGCGCCATAAAAGTTTCATACATATAAATCAACTTAAACTTTTAGAATCCTTGTACACCTCACTGTTATAACGAGCTCCCATATTTGTCATTCTCCAGTACATGTTTTCTTCTTCAGCTCCAGCAAAATTTTCCCAGTGTCAACTACGATGGACTGTGGGTCGGGCGGAGGAAGTTTTTCTCATTTAAAAAAAAAAAGTAATATCTTTAAAAACAATTTGGATGTGTATGCATGCATATATATATCTGGAGGAATAAAAAAAATAAAAATAAAAAAAACGGGGTTCCTATATTGTGATTATTCTGTCCTAAACATTATTTTTTTTATTTTTTTCTTATTTACTAGATTAATCTTCTGTCATAAAATAACTTATTATACTTACTTTGTCAATAATAATATTCATTATATTTTTTAAACAATATGTTATATTTAATTTTCCTATACTATTTATTTTATTCAATCATTTTAATTTATTATTATTCAATATATATTTATTATATTAATATACCTGGATATTCTTAAAATTTAATAATATTACCTTTTAGTATTTGGCAACTCCTATACTTTCTTCTTTCCCCTTTAAAATTTTTATTTAGTGGCAACACCATTTTTCACTTTTTACAATTCTTAGCATTGGCAACACATACCATTTGTTCAAATGAAATTTACATGTGCTCAAGGTCTGGTATGTAAAATTATATTCCTATTTCTAATTTTTGTTATCTTTTTGTTTTCTTCTTTCCTTTATATAGTAGGGTAGGGCCCGGATGTGTGGAGTTAATATCTCTTCTGATATGCCACACAACCGAAACCCTACTATTTTGTTTGCTGTAAATTATAATCCACTGTTTGTGGCCCCTGAAGATGGTGACAGTGGTTATAATTTCCGTTCCATTATATTATCACAATAATTCTTGCACTTTATTTGGCTTCAAATTCTGGTTTCTAATTCTTGCTAATAGCTGTTATATATATATATATATATATATATATATATATATATATATTTTTTTTTTTTTTTTTTTGCGAGATATGTCTTATTTGTAGTATGTTTTGTGTTTTACTTGTTAGTTATATATATATATATATATATATGTGTGTGTGTGTGTGTGTGTGTGTGTGTGTGTGTAAGAATTTAATACAGAAAAAAACAAATGTTTACGTAACAAATGCACCGGTAGCGGTCTAAGCGGCAATACAAGTACCAGAAAGAAAAATCATACAGTGAGAACAATCACTTCAAAACCTTTTCAAAATGAGCCCCTTTAACGCTACACACATGAGTTTTAATTAACACAATAAAGTTTTCGGTATCTCTATGTAATGTGTTACCCGAAATCAACACAGAAGCCTGTCGAATAACTTCCGTCAGCAGATCCAGTGTTGAAGAATTTTGACCATAAACAGTGTTCAACCGTGTGTCCGAAGGGAAGCAGTCTCTGGGAATGACGTAAGGAGTATACGGAGGCGAATCATTGGGTTTTCATTTAACTGCCGAATTGTTTAACGTAATAACTGTCAAAATATTCGTCTAGAAAGTCAAAAACGTCTTGTTCACGGCGAAGGTGAGCCACAAGCCATGCGGCTCTTGTACTATTATCCAAGCGTCCTATTGCGTGGTGACAAATTGTATAAAAAGAACAATGTACATGCCTTTTTTATGCAATGATGTATCAAAAGAGCATAGTTTCTGGCAAGCCAAAAAGGCCCAATGAAGCGTTTGCAGGAGATTGGTGTCAAAACAAGTAAGTTTTCCGCAATGAAGCGATCTTATACACTATAAATGAGGGTTTTCGGTGCTCAAATTCGCGAACTGTGCCTGTGATTATACTTAGTGCCTGCAGCTGTCTTTCTGAAATCTGTATTTTCGCTTGAAGCGCCATCTATCGGTGCAATTTGTAACTAAAATTTTCGGGCATCTGTATTAAATTCTTATGGTGTTTCAAATAAAATATTACTGGTTTCATGCTTCTATCAATCAGCTATCTTGAATTATTTATTTTCAAAGTTAGGGGTCCTTCGTGAAGCACCCTTATGTTCGTAATAAATGTGGGTACACTTTTTTTTTTCAAACTCGTTTAATCTTTCACTTAGTGAAACGATATTTGACAGAAAAATGTAGCAAAAGAAATCAAACCTTAACCACTGAGAAATAAATTATTTTGAAAATTATCAACGATAAATATAGTCTTCATTTTCGTATTCCTGAACAAACATTTAATACAAACCCCCCTGAAGAATTATTAGCCAAATGTATATTTATTAAAAACGTTATTTGCTCTAAAACTAATTGCGTATTAATGCACTTAAAGAAATTAACTAGGCGCCGCTAATATTTTCCTATGAGAATTTCGTAGTATTAATTTTAGCGAAATATATTTTAAAACGTATTCATGGTAACATAGTTCTATTCTGTGAAATTATGCCTAATGACGACAAAATGAAAATTAAAATATACTTCTTACTTAATTTACGTTTAGATAAATGCACACATTTCCAGTATAGATTTAATTTGACTATGATTATATTTTAATATTTATTCTTAAGGGAAAACTCTGATAAGAGATAAATTTTTTCATCCCAAAATGTTGAAATTATAATGCTTTTCTTAAAAATTCTTTAACTCTAATTTAAGTTAAACAATTATATAATCAAAATTAATTTCTGTAGCCCTATTTTACAAACAGCGTCAATTGGTTTCGTAAATAAATAGTGTTAAGTTTACATTTTTAAACGAAATTTTCATTTTCAACATCTGTAAGGCATATTTGAGTTGCATGTGCTTAGAATTAAAAACTAAAGAAATACCTTTAGGTCAATTGTTTTAACAGGATTAGAAAATAAATTTCATTTAAATGCAAGTGTCAACAGAATAAATGTGGCCGGAAAAGGTGTATATAGAAAAATATTTGAAGCTAATAGATATTTGATACACTAATTTTCTAACATTGCCATAGTTGTGTTTCGTCCAGTTAGACCTTTTAACAACAGCTGCGTAAGGACAGAATTTTCAAGAAATCTCCCAAACCTCGCCCCCCCTCCCCCATGGGAGTCATGAAGATCAAGTGCAGAATGTTCAAGACGTTACTATTAAATTGTTAATAGATATACTATTACTAATCTAAAAAATGCTCAATTTTGTTTAAATTCATCATAAAAACTTTAAAGAAGTTTGCTGTCGATAGATGAGTACAAGCTAAATTTCCTACATCAGTTTTGTGAATAACTAATTAACCCTTTATAAGGTGAGTTTAGGTGCAGAGAATCGAAGGTACTTAGGATTTTTCTGGCCCATTCTTTAGGATTACTTCTTATATAAATTCCCTCTACTGTAACATTCCATGTGCAAATTGGAGAAACAAGTATTAAACAAATATAGAAATTTTGCAGGAGAATCCATTAATTATTTGCAAAATCAAAGTCGGAAAACTACCTGCTGCTTGTACACGGAATTAAACGCAAAAATATATAATTAAAAGTGATGATTCTTATGCTCTATTTTCGAGTAATTTTTCAAGTTATCTTTAAAATTACGAATGAAAGAAATGTTCATAAGGCAGATATAATTTAGAATCTAGATGTATGGAAAATATATACATCCGATATAACTGAAGAAAAATAAAAAAAAAATCACTAATGATGATTGATTTCTCTATTTAATAGACCGTAAGTAGTAAGTATTCTTATCACGGCCTTATAAAGGGTTAACCATTTATGCCTAGCGTCCCTTATTTTGGGACGGAATTTTTGCTATCAGTCGTAAATGTTATTTATTTTTCTTAGCCTTTATTCACGAGTATTGAACCTCAGTTCCACAAAATATTTTAACATGATCAAGTAGGATGCTGACATTTCATTTTTTATGCATAATGATTTTAAAAGAAATCATTACTGGTTCAAGAAGTTGACATCAAAAATTTATCTATTATTGCTTGTATAAGCAAAAATCGCAGAAAGTGCCAAAAATATCTGGGCACAAATGGGTTAATTTTTCGAAAAACGCGCAATATGAAAGATTTGCTTCATATTTTTATTATTCACGAATCAAACCTTTTATTATTAAAAGCTATATTTTATATATTCAATTGACGTAGGAAATTTGCATTGTACTATTATCCGCCGTGAAAGTCAGGTATAAAATTTCAAACTGAGGCCATTTATGGATTAAATATCTAAAAGCGTATTCAATGTATTACAAAGAAAATGTTTCTTTAATACACATTTCTCATAAAATTAGTACAATGAGTAAATTGTAAGTAGTATTTTAACATAACTTTACAAATTTATTTCGATAAAGAAATTGCACACTCTCAAAAAAGTAGTCTTTGGCAAGATAAATTTCCTTTTATGATCACGTGAATAATAAATTACTTTTTTGAAAAATTTCTCAACTTGAAACGAAATCTGAAAAGATTAATAAATAGGTTTTGAATGATGCACCTTTAAGAACAGCAATGCTTTATCCATGATACAAAAGTAAGAAAATTCTCTCCCACTCAAATACTTTTTAAAGGGTGTAGTATACGTTTGGATTTATAAGAGAGAATGGTCTTTTCAGTTTGAATGTTTCAGTATAATACTGCAAAGTATGAATATAGGCAATGATACAAATCTATGTAGCGTTCTTTCCAAACTCTATACTATTAAATTCAACGTTAAAAGGTGTACGAGAAGTCATCTGTCAGTATATACAAATGCTGTTTAAAATGTAATTTAAAAAAAATTAATGCTAGGGTTAAAACTAATGCTAGGGTAAAAAAAGACCGAAAGGTGAAAAGCTTTAATACTGAAATAAATTTTTATCATTGTATATTTAAATTTAAAAAATTTCACCAGTAAAAATAATTATGTGGATGGTCAAGGAAAATCTACGTAATATATACACTCTTCGGTTACTAAAATAAAAAGTGAAAAAATAGGCATGACATACCTCATATATATCGACCGGCACTAAGTAATTAAAAAGTATACACACACTTCATTAAAATTAACAAGGCGGTATCGCAATATTTACTCATTTATGTACGTTTTATCTCCCCCAACACCTTATTAGGCACTCCACCCTTAAAACCCAGCAGCAGGTGCTCTGCCGGAAAGGTAACATTCCCATACACACCCAATCTTTTACGAGCGTGGAGGGGAAGCAAACACAACCCCTCTGACCTCCCTGGTCCCTGCGGTGGGGGGAATTCAAGCCTCGATGGTGATCGACAAATTGGATCTCGGCACAGAGAGAAGCAAGCAGTACAGGGGTGGTGGAACTAATGGAATGATCATCAGATTCGATCTAGCGCCTAGCTGTTGTGTTTCGCGTGCCGTGAGTAAAGGGGGGGAAGGATTGTACTGTACTGTACTGGTAGGATTTAACAGATAAAGGAAGGTATTTTGCCCGAGGATTGCCAAGCGTGCATGGACGCAATGCGCAATTTGTTTCGAGCAATAATTACCTTGTCAGGGAGTGAATGATCCCAAGCACGGTGCTTAAGTGAATTGGCCCGATGTTTATTAAAGTCGTTTCATTAATTTTCTTGCCAGGCGCTTTAAATGCCCTGTCCCATTCGGTGCGATGCTTGGAGATGGGTGTTTCTGCGCGCACAAGACGAAAGCGATCAGCTTTTAACCCATTTATGCCTAGTGTCCCTTTTTTGGGACGGCATTTTCGCTATTAGTCGAAAACGTTATTTATTTTTCCTAGCTTTTGTTCATGAGTATTGAGCCTCAACTCTACAAAATATTTTAACATGACCAAGTAGGATGTTGATATTTCGATTTTTATGCATAATGATTTTAAAAGAAATCATCCCTTGTTCAAGAAGTTGACATCAGAAATGTATCTATTATTTCTGTTATCAGTAAAAATCGAAGAAAGTCGCTAAAATATACAGGAACAAATGGGTTAATTAAGTTAATTGCTTGGGGTCTTTCCGGTGGAATTGCTGCAGTTGTTTGCTCATGTGCATTTTGTGACATAGCTTTTGATGTGAAATTTGTAAGAGAATTTATCATGGAATATCTTTTTAATTTAGGCAAACAGATACACTCCTATGCTGTTGGTATATTTGGAACATTTGTTTTCGGGATTTATTCCTTCGGCTCAAGAGCCAGCTTATAAATCCTCGTCGAATAAAGTGGACAACACAATGAAAGTTTTTACTTGGACAAGATAAAGAAATTTACTGTTCATTGGAGCAAACATAAACGGCCAAGAGTGAAAGGGAATCGAACCCAAAACCACATTCTCAAGCAATTATCTAAAGGTGTGAACGATCTAGTAATCTATTATAGCCAACGGCTATTTACGGGTGCGTACTCTTGATATATAAATATATAGTGGCGGTATGTAAATAAAATTAATGAGGAGCAGGTGGGTGAGAGGTCAAGGATACGTCCTCTACTCCGCCAATCGCTTAAAGGCCCGTACGCTTAAAGGTATCGGGCTCAATTCCCAACCCCGCCCCCCCCCAAAAAAAAAGTAAATAGGTAAATAAATGCTAAGCTACAAAAGGACTTAGACTACTGTGTGATGTTGCATGATTGCATAAAGTGATTTATAAAATGTTAGTGAAATTATACTACCGTTATTAAAACTATACTTTGCTCATTAATAATTGGGAAAATTAAGTTTAGAGATATTAATCACTCGGTAATGTAAAAAAAATAATATCTAATTAAAAAAAGTAAAAAAAAAATGTCGAATCCACACACACACATACCGATTCTAAGTAAAAGGCTTCTTTTTCCTTTCATTTTATTGAGAATGCCACTTTCGTGTACTTGTTAAGGGGACAGCCTACTTTTAAAATGCCCCCAAAATTGATTTTGAGATTTTTATCTCATTAAATAGTTTACTTTATTCTAAAAAAGATTGATACCAACCATTTTTCTGTATGACAATTATTTATTGAGATAAAAAGGAAAATGTAAACGCAAGTTGGGCAGCATGCTGTAGAAGCTGCAACTAATGTTGACACTAAAAGCATAAAAGAGGCAGAAAAGAAATGTACAGAATTTAATTTAGACACTCGAAGAGCCAGAAAAATGCTCAACAGTTCTCAGTTTGAGGCAATAAAAGAAAACGAAGGCAATGTGCATGAAAGCGGAAAATTTGAAATCGAAAAGTTCATAAAGTGAAATAAAATCAAATTTTTATGTTGCATAGTAAAAAAAATATATACATGGATATAATTATTAAAATAACTTCAAATAATGTACTTTACCAATATTCGTGCCTTTATATCCTAAAAATGTATCTTTTGTTAAGGTATGTACATATTTTTTCATATTTACAATTGTCGAGCTTTTCTTTAGATTGATGTTTCCTAAGCCATATTAAAACATATTTTGTGTTAATCATTTTAAATACTCAGTAAAATTATTTTTAAATAGTAAATGTTTCAATAGAAAATGTTTTTAATTTTTAAAAATTCAATTTATGTTCCAAAACTACAATTTAAACTTTAATTGGCGTTTTCTCAAAACACTGTTTTTCAAGTTTGCGCGCATGATATTTTAAAAACTATTTAAGATATCAACTTGAAATTTTTCTCAGGCATTTATTTTAATATAATGAACAAATTGAACTAAAATGAAATGGTTGTGTTTCATAGAAAAAAAGTTATGATTGTAAAACTATCAAAATTTTTATGATAATTTAAACTTTTAGATTAAATATTTTTTTTAAATTTAAATTATGAAAATAATTAAACCATTTTAGTTTAGATTGTTAATTATAATGTTTTGTTTAATTTAGAAAAAAATTATGAGGATCAAAGGAATTCTAATTGAGATATCTTGCGCGCAGTGGGAAAGTACCCTTGAATTGTTTTTACAATATTGTGTGGTAAAATAATATTTTTTAAATTATCACCTTTATAATAAACTACAATAATATTTTTAATGAATAGAGTAATGTCATAGTAGTTAACTGAAAAAAAAATTGTGTTTCTGCATGCATTCATTATTTTTTTTTTAATTATGAAAGTTGAACTAAAATTTCTACATTTTTCCATTCTTAAAAGTAGGCTGTCCCCTTAATAGACACTTTGTAAGAAATATTGAAATAATAATCATGTTTTAGACGATGCATCGTGGACAGCTAATTGATCTTTAGCAGATGAGACTTCACAGAAATTTCAGAGCTCAGAAATTCTATGTCAATTTTTTGTTAAAATTATTGGAGATAATCTTTTTGTTTACTAAACCCAGTAACGAAATCAGAAGAGCAGTTATTCCAAAGTGAAGCATTGACGAGTGCATGGAGATGAACTTTGCGACCCTCACACATTTGCGACTTTCATATACAACTACGACATACTAATTATTTGTTGGATCAGTACTTGTTCAACTTGTATACATTGCTTTTGTGATGTTAAGCAATACGATCTGTTAAATTTATCCTCAAGTAATGACAATTAGTTCTTAATGACCTGTCAATGAAAGATCAATTAGTGATTGCCTCCTATAAGTATGACAGTATCGGAATGTTCTGAACGTTTCCGCGTTATTGTTTTCTTATATTGAAGTAATTTGTAATTGAAATAACTGGAAATACATTAAATAAAATCACGGTGTAATTGTTCTAATAAGATTCCAAATGTGTTTAAAATGTTTATAGAAACATCATAAAATATGAAATTCATTTCTATCCCTCGCTAAAAATTCCTGTAGAGATGAAAAAAAATAAGTGCATTGAATAAAAAGAAATGTACAGTCGAACCTGCTTAATGGAATATCGGTTAAAGGAACATCTCGCTTATTTAAATAGACTTTCATTGAACCAAACCGTATTAATTAGTCAATGTGAACCCGGTTAAAGGAGTATCACGCTTGAAAGAATAAAATTTTGTGGCAAACGGGCTATTCCATTAAGCGGAATCGATTGCAGGGATGATTATATATTTTTCATTAGCTTTCAAATTTTTAGGCCACTCCTTATCTCCAATTAAACTAAAATTTTGCGCATATCTAATAAATTATACAGATTTGATTCTAATAACGATGTTACCTATCAGCACGTAAAGACCAAACTATTAAATGATTTTCAATCATTGCATCATTGAAAGGTCCTGTTAATTCTTCAAAATTGGAAATTGATTTTGATTCAGCTGAGATTACTGCAAAGATTAGTTTTTTTTTAAAGAAAATGTTATCTTTTCATCGAGAAAAACGCCGTTATATATTCGACTTTATGCAAACTTTTTGGGCGATTTTGGCAGCATCCCTTTTTTGTGTACTGATTTGGATTTTATAATTTCGCATGGATGGCCTTGTCTTGATTCACGATGAGGGAAGTTAAATTTTGACTTCAATATTAACTAAAAATCTATGCACTGAAACTATGTGCTGACTGTGCGTACTGAAATTGTCAGCAAGTAAAATATTTCTCTTCCGTTGTAAAAGTTTCAGGGACGGAAAAAAGTTATGGAGTAATAAGCACGGCATAAACAACTCTTATAAGTATTGTAACATCATAAGTAGCATCATCCGCGAAACGATTTTGACACATGCACCAATAAATAAATAGTGTAATCAAAAGAAGGTTCGTTTTTCCTAATCAGTCCTATAAAAATATAAATAATGAAGAACAATTTTATGCTCAATTACTTATTGTGAGATAGAACTACAATCATAGCTTAAATCCAACCATCGTCTAAGGTGCTGAGAAATAAAAAATGAATACTACTTTTTTAATATAAAATATATCTATAATTTACAAAAACTTCTTTAAGTACCTCTAGTGATCAGATGTATTCATTTTTTGAATTGAACGTTTGAACATTAAAATTCTCTCAAAATAAGCATGATTTTTCACCCGTCTTCAAATAAAAATGTTCATGAACACAAGAATTTATGTATATATTAATTTTCTCATTCCTTAATGAGCCTTTGATATTGAAACCGTTTAATTATATGCTCAAAAAATTGTAAAATATATTGTTTATGTGAGCAAATGTGACACTAATATGCTAACAAAAATATTCTTTTGCTTTTAAAGACGAAATTTTAACAAACAAACAGGAAAAATGTTGGCTCGGAATCAAACATTTGAAAAGTTTTCAGAAAAATATTGGAATAATCTCATTTTTAAGCGTTTCGTTAACGGCTTCCTTCCTTGATAACCGCATTAACTTAAGTGGACATTAGTGCAGAGTTGGTATTGTTTTAAATGTGACAGATTTTGCTGCAATTTTCCGTATTTTACATATTTTCAAATCTCATAAGCTACAACCAACTATCGTAATTCATTTATGAAAGTAAGAAACATTTTTCAGATTATTAAAACAAAGTTTTCTAACTTATTTTTTAAATATTTAAAAATAAATTAATGAAAGTTATCTCTAACCAATAATCTTTTGAATAGTTTTTTATGTAAGAAAATTCGCCCAATTTATTCCAGATAACACAAATCATTCCGATTCATCTTTAACAGACAGCAACTGCGTAAGAGACACAGGAAATATACAAATACATTTACGTCTTTTCAATCACTGCTTGGCGTTTCCGTGCTTTCATCTATATTACGAAAATAGATTTGTTTCTCCGTAACGTATTTTGTCTAGATTTTGGCAAGTGCGCCGTATTATGGCTCAATAACAAATAGCATTTCGGCCCTCTGAGGTTTATGGCTGGTAGAGAGAGAGAATCAACGCAACGCATTTTTAAGTTTTGAAAGGTATCATTCATAAAAAGTAAAGGATGGATTTGGGGGTAAGCCATTTTTCTTCAGGTTTAGTAATACATTTTCGCTGCTTTCATCGAATAATATGTCAGGAACAGATGAGTAGCTTTAAAAATGGACTCCTCCTACAGTGTAAGACTATTTGCATCATACATTTTAAGCATTGCTTTGGACGTTGGGTTAGGAAATCAACCAGGCTTTTGATTTTTCCTCTGGTTGTATGTATAATTTTCTTGAAGGCGTGAAAGTAGAAACAGGGCTGAAAACTAAACGCTTTATAAACCCTTTCAAATGAGGCGAATGTAACTGAGGACACACATTTTGATAGAGTGCTATAAAGGAAATACTAATGATTTTAAGTTGAAAACGGTTTTAATTAATTTTAAGTGAATTTTAATTTTACGATCATGATTTCTATGTTATTTATTCATTACAAGTATAATACACCCTCTCAAAAAAAGTATTCGAGTAAGAGATAAACTTCCTACGTTGGTTTCGTATATTAAAAATTATTTATTATAGAACATGAATTAGAAAGCAAAGTGCCACAGAAATATGGCAAGTATACTTATAACTTGCCATATTTCTGTAGAATTGTGCGTTTTCAAACACTCAATAATTATTCGCAAAGCTAAAATAGGAAAATTCGCTTATACTCGAATACTTTTTTGAGAGGGCATGTTTACCCACCTATTATTATAAAAGTAGTCATAAATATCTATTGGAGAGAAATTATTTGATCTATGTTAAATATATATTATGTGTTCACAATTCATTTGCAAATACATGTGTATTTGCTTACAACCAAATGCATGATTGAGTATTTTTTCTTTAAAAAAATTTCTGTGATTAGAATGTGTAGTGTATAAAAACCTATATAATTAAATTACTATAAATATTTATATATACAATGTATAAAAATAAAATTTACAAAATATTTCCAAGTAAATTCTTTAAATAACTTTTGTGGAGCATTGATCTTTTGATATATATACCGGGTGATCCAAAAGTCAGGACAAACTTTAAAAATTCATTAAAAAAGAGCAAATAATGATAGAAAATTGCGGTTTGCACAAAAAGGTTTAGGGTATGATGGGATTTTTTTTAATGACAAGAAAGTTTGTAGTTCCAAATGTTACCGGTAGGTGGCGCTGGCATGCACAATCGGAACCAAATTTCCAATTTGAAAAAAATACGAAATCTCTGTAATGCTTTCTACGCAAACTGCAATTTTGTATCATGATTTGTTCTTTTTTAATGAATTTTTAAACTTTGGTGCACCCAGCTGTATGATGCAAATCAGCTGGGTGCACCAAAGTTTAAAAATTCATTAAAAAAGAACAAATCATGATACAAAATTGCAGTTTGCGTAGAAAGCATTACAGAGATTTTGGATTTATTTTTTTAATTGGACTTGGCAGTGTGGAAATTTGAATATTGGAAATTTGGGTCCCATTGTGCAGAACAGCGCCACCTACTGGTAACATTTGAAACTACAAACTTTCGTGTCATTTAAAAAAAATCCCATCATACCCTAAACCTATTTGTGCAAACCGCAATTTTCTATCATTATTTGCTCTGTTTTAATGATTTTTTAAAGTTTGGCCTGAGTTTTGGATAACCCGGTATATTAATATAATTATGTAACAGTATAAGTAAAAAATAATACAAATTTGAGGCAAGGCCGAAAGAAATCGCTTATAAATAAATATTTCCTAAGCGAGAAATACTTGAAAATAATTTCCCCCTTCAAACTGATTTTACCCTTTTCATTTCTTTTTCCCGATTTATTTGTGGGCCAGGCACAATAGCAGGGAAAACATTTGTCAATCAACATGCTCTTTGTGCTCATTGTTAGGGGAAATGTCTTCGAAGAGGTCTCTTTTTTTTTCCCTCCTGTGGTCCGTACCATTCTTCCTTATTTCCGGAATCATTGAATTCTTAAATGCTCAATATCTCGCTCCCGAATCGAAATAATCTTCTTATTTTTGAAAAAAAAGCCTGAATTCCAGTAGAATTTCAAGTAATATCTCCCAGTTCTTGAACTTCCTTTGGTGCAAACAAAGGTATTCGTGAAACATAATGGATATTCTGATTTGTGCAATAACACGTACAGTCAAAACTGCTTAA
Organism: Cheiracanthium punctorium; assembly: GCA_038373885.1. Lineage (NCBI taxonomy): Eukaryota > Metazoa > Arthropoda > Arachnida > Araneae > Cheiracanthiidae > Cheiracanthium > Cheiracanthium punctorium. The sequence goes on along the minus strand of JAWZYV010002631.1, from coordinate 980,600 downwards.
TGGAATATCGAGAATTCCCGCTTATTTTAATAAATTTTCAATACAATGAACAGTAATAATTATTCAGTGTGATCCCAGATAATGAAATACACCGCTTATTTGAGTACATTTTCATATCGACTCTGCCATTTCATTGAGCGGGTTCGATTGAAGTTAAAAAGAAGTAAAAATAACTGTACTAAAAGTTACCATATTGACGACATATAGATATTATTTGGATATTTATTTAGCTAAAACATATTTGCAACTTGCATATGATTTGCGTTTGATATATATCACACTGTGTGCAGTTAGGTGATTGCGTGATGAATTCAAGTTAGTTTGAACAACGATGTAACACATAACATTATTCTAACACAACATCAGCAAAATATCGGATGTGGACAACACATGACTTCCTTGTACATCTATTAAATCAAAAATATTTTCGGCCCACTTCATCTAAACTTATTTTGTTTGAAAGAGATAAAATACTACAGTAATAGTAAGGTTCAATTTGAAAGAATTCCTTCTCACACATAATTTGGCGATATTTCACCAAAAGCTGACAAGCTTGAGATAGTTTGCGTGATTTTGTTGATAGCCAAAGTAGTCATTGACCACATGAATACTTTGGCTAATGTAGTCATAATGGATGTATAACGTATTCATAATGTAACGTGTATGGATAGATTTCAATGAATTGAATCTATCCATACACGTTAAGGTATATAAAGTCATTTGGCTGACCCTGTAAATAAATTACCCAGTCGAATTCAGCCAAAAAAGAGATGCACATTTAGATGTTACAATAGTTCTAAATACAGAATTTCAAAAATCTACGGTGAAAAATTTTAGAGTTATGCGAAATGCGAAATAATTTTTGGTTGAAATTTTGGCGATGTTTCGGAAACACTTTCGGCTAAAAAGGACCGAACAATAAAAAACAAAAATTGATAGACAAAACAATAATATAGATTTTGCTCGTATGATAAGCAATCAATAATTTTAATATTTAAAAAATCACGAACAATGAGTACGTGGAGTGCTGTAACTTATAGGACACATTGTTTTATAGAGCGTGTCCCAGTCTTTTTTATTATTTTAAACTGTAATAACAAAATTTCTAATACATGGAATGAATTTCATTTTTCTACAAAAAAATGAAGAAAACTAAAGATTTTTTTCTGCACCTTTAGCTGTACATGAAGTCCTTTATGGGCACGAAGAATGACAAATCTATACGATTTAACTCCTAGATTTTTTTTTTACCTTTGCGGCGTAACAGTTGAGAGTCGCTAATCAAAATGCTAATAGCAAAATCTTTTCCTAATTGAAAAAAACTCTTCTATTTCTTAATTTTTCGGCAACAAACTGCATTTCATTTCACCTGATAATATTTTTGTTATTAACTTTTAGAATGATAAACATCTTTCTTGGACACGCTGTGTTAAAAACAATATTAGAAGTTTTCAGCACTTGCATTGCTAGTTTACACATTCGTAACAAAATACAGCCGAAATAGTTTTCTTAGATTTATTTAAGAATTTTCATCATTTGCATTTTCAAAAAGTTAGGCACTATACTATATTAAATTATCTAGTCACTTATCTTATTCAATGATTCAACTTAATAGATAACGTAAATCTTTCCCAAAGCTAAAAAAAATAATTTGGCATTTCCCTCAAGCAAAAAAATATTAGGTTTTCTTCTTTATTCAAAACATAGACCTTTACCAATTAAAAATATGTTTTTAAAGAAATAACTATCAGTTGATTAACATAATAATATTTATAACTATTTCAAGAAAGAAAATTTGTTTCCCATTACTTTAAATTTTAGCTTAGGGAAATTTCACTTTGACTGAAACTTATTTAGTTATTTATCAGTTATTTCAAGATGCTTATTAAATTTGATATTAAATTTGAATTTTAAATTTATTGTTTTAAAACAACTTCACCTTTCAAATGCGATCGTTGATAATACTGATAGGTTACTGAAGGTTCAGTTACAGAATCTTTATTTGGAAAATGACGAATATTCTCGGCTAAATCAACTTACTAACTTATCTACTATCATTTTCCTCCTCATATTTCGCACATTTTTTCTTTCAAAACTGAACTCATCAGTGCAGGTTTAAATTTAAAAAAACTCTTTAATTTTTTTTATACTTAAATTAAGCTCTTTAATATTTAATATTTTTCTTTTTCGTACAGATAATTAATTTTTTGTGCATATCTTGGAAATATGATAGTTATATTGTTTCAATTTTATTTTTATGTTCGGTTATAAACCACATTACACTGTTATTAACTACAGTAGTTTTGAAAAGGAAAACTAATTAATACTGACCATTTATTCCAACTTTTTTTTAAACTGTGTTTGTTACTTTAAACCCTCATTCATTCTACTGTATTTAACTAAACGTAACATAATAATTATTTACCTATGATAAGAAAAAATATAACTGGAATTTACATTTTAACAAAATGAAACGTAATTATCTGAGAAGATTATACAAGAAAGTTTATTCAGATTAACTATTGTATGAATTAATTTTAAGCAAAGACATACTAAAAGGCTCTTCTCGAAAATGAAATTTAATTAACTATTTAAAGTAATTAAACTATGTTTAGATTTACCTGGATATTGTTTTTAAAATACGAGAAATATACGAAGGTTTATATCATTAAATAAAATAGCATAAATGTTATTGTTACGAAAATTGTATTAAAATTGCAAGTTTCTTCAGAAAATGTTTATAAAACATCTCACAAACGAAAGAAATTATTTCTAGCGATTACTAAAGAAATTATTAAATGAGTCGCATATTTCACAATAGCATTATGCATATTTTCTCAAAAATCTATAGCATATATGAATATTTTGGTAAAAGGAATGAATTTTTCTTTTACGAAATAACTGCATTATGTAATTTCATTTGATATTTGTCAGCAACAGACAATTGCAGAAAGTAAAAGTTCAAACTTTATTTTGAGGAAGAGGAAGAAACACATGAATGCGTAAATTGAATATAAAGAGAAGTATTCCTTTTTTCAACTGATTTGTACTGATTTGCTAAAATATGCTCATCATTTGGGATTTCATCTTTAAAAAAATTATATGTTTACAAGCAATTAACTCAAACCTGTTTATGTGAACTACAATTAATTAATGCTTAAATCTGATTTATTTAAATAAATAAATAAATAAGTGAATAAGCAAATATATAAATAAGTAGATAGATTGATAGACGATGTGTCCAACTCCTTATTTCTATGTGATTTTAAAATGTCTTAGCACCCTCTACAGCACCTCACCTGCATATATATTTCATTAGGCAAAATATTAAACGCTAGCAATGGTTATAAACCTTTCGTTTTCAGGCAAGTGATTAAAAATGAGAATTATTTTATATTTTCTATTGGAATTGCTATAATACTTAGACATTCTATAGAATGACAAATGTTATTTAGATAAAGCATGAAAAAACATTCTCATAAGGCTGATATATATAAATGATAGCGTTACTCAAAAAAAAGTTATTTTGAAAAAAATGATGAGAGTGTAACTAAAAAAATATTTTCGAAATACGTAGAGAAAAATAAAAGTTGGCCACTATTGGCCTTGACACGAGAATGCCTAGGCATTCTATATGATTCCGGATTTTAAACTTTGCGGTAGCATTTACATTTATGTAATTGAGGCACTAAAAACTTATTTTTTTTCAGTCTTCAACTTGATACATTCACTAAAAATTGAATTAAAATTATTTAAAGATATTTTTAAAGGGAAATTCAACTATAATTGAAAAATGTGAATTAATTTATCTTTTATATAATACTTAGATATGAAGACAAATTTTAAGATGCATCATGCAAGCGACCTTTCTGATCAAGATGAATCATGCAAGCGACCTTAAATCAGATTTAATTAGCGATCTTTCATTTTATCTTAACCATTGACCAAATAGAGTAGTTTTACATATAGTTATGTGATGATGAAACATTGTTAAAAATATTTTAAATTTCTTAGCGTATGAAGTTATGAAGTTTTCAAATTTCTTAACTAATAAATCATTAAAAAAATCTTAACTTAGAAGCATTTATTTTAGAGCAAAACTAATTGGAGTATAAATGAATTCAATTTTCTTCCAGAATCTCATAATTCATGATAAATTTAAGGAAAAAAAATGTATAATTATTTTTAAGTTTCTGATATATTTATAAGACTAATTCATTTGTATTCTCTTGAAATGAAAAAAGGAATATATTAATCATCTTTTTGCATCTGTAAAAATTATAGAAATATTTACATAAATTTTTCTTGTGTTTTAAAGCTAAAAAATTTAAACTTATATATTCTGTATGATATAACGAACTAATTTTTAATTTAATCATTTAATTAATTTAGTTATTCCTTTTTTTAGAATTCTCACATATAACTCAACAGTTCTTTACTAAATTATGAAAAAGCTTTGAGAATAACTAAATGAAATGATATAGTTACACTTGAATGTGAGCGTAATCATTATCATTTATGTATTAGTTTTCTATTTTTTTATACCTTTTATATAAATTACGAGTACAGAATTTTAGAAATTAAAATAAATCTATCATACGGGCATTTTTTTTCTTAGTTAAGCAAATTAGTTTTTAGTTCCTTCAATAAACCTCAGTACATTGCGAAAAACAAGCAAAAATATTAATATGACGATTATATAAAGGTATGAGACATGGAAAAATATATAGCATACCATATTTGTCATAAGATTTTTATATTTAGACACATACATTTCAGAAAATAAATAAATAAATAAATTAATAATAGAATGTTACGATAAAAGAATATTGTAATTATATATATTGTCAAAAAAATTGTTTTCCCTTGAAAATTAATACTCACTTTTTGTTACTAAAAATCGACAAAAGAAAAATAGCAAAAATTGCTTTGTATATCTTAATTGGCGGCCTCTCACTTTATCTTAACCATAGACCAAATAGAGTAACAGTCAACATTCGCTGTATTCCTTAAAATACAATAAAATTTTTACTACACTCTATATGCATAATCCTGTGAATGTATTTAACTAAGTGTATACAATAGTAAATCTTTTAAGAATTTTGATAACTTATTTATTTTGATATTTTTAATGTATTTTCTTAAAAAGTAATATACAGTAGTATATATATAATAACTCATGAGAATTTTACTCATGAATATTTACGAAATCTGTTTTGTCAAAGGTAGAACGTATCTGAAAAGATGAATAATTTTGAATTTTAATTGTTATTTCATTTAAAATTAATGAGCACAGAATGAGTTAAATTATCATATTCCATTAATTTTAATTGCTTAAATTTAATTAACTTCTCTAAAGTATTCATATACAAATAATAATACATGTCATCTTTTTTTTTCAACTGAAAGTTTTTAGACAATGAATTCAAATCAAACTGAAGTATATAGTTTTAAATATATAAGGCACTTTTCTATGTAGATTATGGTTTATGGGACATTTCTTAGTTACTAAATATTTTCTGAAAATTTATGAACTGACAAAAATATATATTTCCCCACCCCCAAATATGATAATAAAACTAAGTTTCGTGTAAAAATATATTTTTATTTTGTAGAAGAAATCGATAAGGTAAATGTATCACCACAAGTAAATGCATTTGCAAGAATGAAACTTACCCCATGGCTGTTCATTTGTTGCTGGAGACTGCGCGCGTATCCCGGACACTTCCGTCCAAAAACTTGCGAAAAATTCCCAAAATAAAATACTTGCGGCCATTGCAAACATAAGAGACATCTCAGTAATGAAACTGTTAAACTCCTTGTCAATTATCCGGCCAATCACAAAGCACAGAACAGGAGACGACATAAAAAATCATGCAGCATGTTTTGCTGGTTCTAATTTTTTCCTGCTCATAATTACCATGTAACACTATTTTTTTCGTTTCCTTAGGATTCAAAACACACAGTAAAACATATTCGGTAAATTACTATTTCGTTATTTGTTATTTGAAATCCGCTTACAGTAAAATTACTTTGAAGAATCCGTTTCACTACTTCCGGTGAATTACATAACTCTCAAGAGTTTTATGTTTTAAATGCGTGGAGAAATGTATTTATATATATTTTTTTCCTAATGTACTTTTAAAAAATTGGCAATTACAGTAAATTGACTAGAGTAAAAAAAAACTATATCAAATCGCAAGCAGCTAAAAAGATAATGCGTTGTATCCTACAGAGTGAATCCTCGTGTTTCTATAAGTTTGAAAAATATATATATATGCATATCTTATTTTTCAGTTGCCAGCGCAAATAATTGCTTGAACATCCAGTTAAAGCAAACCCAGTACAAAACAGGCTATGCAGCAGTCGCAAAAACATCCGAAGAAAGCATATTAATTCATCATTCTTCCATGATAAATCTCAAACTTTCCGCGGACCAAAAAATAAAATCCCGCTACGAGCAAAGACCTGGTAAACCAAACATGTTTTTATCCTTCATTACAGATGGAAATTTATCCTTGTGGATTCCGTATCTCTCGAGTGAAATATTGTCAGTGAGTGGTGGAATACAGGTGAAAAGGTATCTAATGGAGCATCCGGCAAAAGTGAACTATTTGGTACGAACCACAACAGACACTGTCTGTTTCTGATATGTGAGGATCACTTGGAACCCTCTCCATGGCGAATCGATTCGCGAGCTTTTCCCGGTCGTCGCAAGAGGGCGCCCCCGTTCACAAGAGCCCGCTAAAATACTTCACCTTATGCAAAGTTTGCGTTTGAAGGCATGTGAAGCGCTTTTGTTTTTTACCGAATTTTTGTGATCAAAGATGTATATTTATAGATATATTTTTTTTTCTTGCTTCTTCTTTTCTTTTAAGGAATTGTTTTTTAAGTGGAGGCGTCCAAAAGTTTCAAAGTTTTAAAAAATAAGAGAATGGAATTTTCCACTCGGTTGACTTCATGTTATATAGTCATACATCACCGTGACTGTTCTTGTTTCAGACATAATATAATATATATATATATAAACTCGGCTGTTCGAGCCTTGTCAGTGGGAGACCCCCCCCTGAACCGCCCTAATTTTTTAGTTTTATTATTGCCATATTAAAACGATATTAATTGACTATGTCAATTTATCGCTCATCTTTCTGGTATTTCGCCTGGTAATCCTATGTTGAAATTTTTATGATTGTAACCTATTTATAGAAAAATACATCTGATGCATATTCTACAGCTTACGAAATATTGTAACAGTACATTAAAGCTGTTGTGAAATAATAGAATTTAAATATATGTAAAAAATACATGCGATGCATATTCTACAGCTTACGAAATATTGTAACAATATATTAAAGTTGTTGTGAAATAATAGTATTTAAATATATGTAAAATTATGTCGCTTTTTTGGGACACATTTCTGGGACAATTTTCAATAAAGGGGTAAGAGATAAAATGACATAGTCATTAATATACATGTGCGGTGACGAGAAAGTCCGTAGAATCTTTGTAGAAAAAGTCATTAAAAAAGAACATATAATGTTAGAAAATTGCGGTTTGCACAAATTGGTTTAGAAGGTGATTGGATTATTTTTAATGACGCAAAATGGTGTAGTAGTTCTTCATGTTACCGATTGGTGGCGCTGACATTCACTATAAGAAGCAAGTTCCTAATTTAAAAATACCAAAATCTCTCTTTACACTTAAAATACTCTCACAGAAGCTACTGCTCTTAATTAATTGATTGAAGCTTCCTTAAAATATTTCAAGTATTTGATTACATTGGTTGTCCTAAAGCTACACGACGATATCTGCCTAAGGGGTGAGATGACTTGAGCGGTGGTCTTTTCAATAAATTCTAACGCGTATCCCTGTTATATCTTTAGAAAACAACACAATGAACTGCAGACTGTTCGATTGACAGCAGAGCGATTGGCCACAAACCTGGACTTTCACACTTCATATATCAACCAATGTTCAATATTATGCACTTTGGTTGGAACTTCAGATATTTAATGTAGTGATAGTTTGTAACGTTTTCAAGTGTTCGTGTATGTTTTAAAGTAAATTATACCTGCTGGTAAAATTAAGTATATTTAATGCGCTACGATACAGCTAGAAAGTGATTCTGCAAGTTTTTGGTTTATTTTTTTATAGGTGCCTTAAGTAAAACACTATAGAAAAAGGTACTTATATGTAGTACAGTTTTTAAAGTACTGTTCTTTTGTATCTGTTGCGTAATTGAATTCTGTAAACAGATAATAGTATCTGTATGTAATACAAATATTATTGAATAGTTTATAAATGATTCTAATAAATAAAAAATGTATGTGCATATGCTGCATATGTAGTGAAATTTTATTCGTGTAAGTTTATTAATTTCATGTACACTGGCCAATACATATTGGGATGAATTTAACTAATTAATGCATTGCTTCATAAACCAGTTTTAGTTGCTTGAAAGCTGTACAAATATTCCAAAATGTTTTACCAATCATACACTAATGATTTAAGGAAGTAAGAATGCTTTTTTAAAATTACTTTGTGTAAAAAATACCCCGTTAACATTATGGTATATTTTTACATAATTTTAAATATAGATAAATTTACATTAATTTCCGAGAATGTTTCAGTGATCAATGATTATATGTTGGTCATAGGGAACTCATTGTAAGACCATAAAGATGTTTGTAGAATCTAATACCCTGTCTCATATATATCAATATTTTATTAATTTACTGAACAATATAAAATAAATTTCTAATAAACTGAAAAATTAAAATATATAATAATAAACGTAATACTGGGAAAGAAATGAAGTTGAAGAGTTTTAATACTGTCTATACAGAAATTCCTCCATAGCGGAAGGGTGTATAAAGGAGTTCGTTTAAAAAATGATTAAAAATGCCTTTCTTTTTTAAATATATTTAAGACTTCAGAATCATGCATTGTGCATTAACTTACTTTGTGTAAAAAATACTAGCTGCAACATCTTGATATGTTTTATATAATTTTAAATGTAGATTAATTTATATACATTTCTGAGAATATTTCAGTGATCAATGCTTATTTTTTGACCAAAGGGAACTCATCATAAGACCATATAGTTTTAGAAACTAGCACTCTGTCTCAGACCGGTGAACATACATATAATTTATTAATTTACTGAACAGTATAAAATAAATTTCCAATTAACTGAGAAAATAAAATTTATAGTAATAAAACGTAATACTAGGAAGGAAATCAAGTTGAAAAGTCTTAATACGGTCTATACACAGATTCCAAACTAGCGGAAGAATGTATAAAGGAGTAGTAAGCCTCTACAGAAATTTTCTTTAAAAAATGATTAAAAGTGCCTTTCTTTTAGAAATATGTTTCTAAGACTTCAGAAACATTCATTGTGCATTAATTAGAATGATCGATAACATAGTTAAAGCCGTTTCATTTATTTTGTATTTTGAAACTCCAGATAATTAATATTTTATTTAACGAGTTTTACCTTTTACATCATTGTAAAATGATGTAAAAGTTAACATACAAATATATCACTATTACAGTTTTGAACTCCATTGCACTTCTAGAAACAAATGGTTTACATATCTTACATTTTGATTCTACATTCCAATTAATCTTGAAGTAATTCAATAATCTAAAAACGACTAGTCAAAAAAGAAATTCAAAATCAATGTATATTTAGGATATAACACCCTTCATTGTAATAAAAAAGAAAGGAAGTACTTTCCTGATATTGCAAGAAAGACAGTTGAAAAATTTTTGAGGCACATATTATAAAATGTTGATTTTCGTAACAGAAACAAATATAAAATATGCCACAGATAAGCTAATCGAAAATGTATGCAATTAAGATACCTGACGCATTTAATTGGTTCTTGGAGTTTCTTGATGACAGGTGTTTCAGCAGAGAAGAAAAATCAGAAAAGAGCAGAATATTGTTTAGAAAAATGATACTTTCTTTCAAAGAAAATTTATGACATGCAATGCATCATGCACTGCTGAAAGAAAATTAGTGTAAACAAAGTTCCTTTTCTTAATTTATGTGTCATTTTTAGAAAGAGTAAAAGGCTACATTCTTCAAAAAATATTAGTGTTTGTATTGTCTTAAACTTAATTAGAAAAGAAAGTTACATAATGTTATAATTTATGTAAAAGTAAAGAATTGCATCTGTCCAGTAGAATTGTTTATAGTAAAACTTAAACAGCGCTTTTTTTAATGATTAAATATTTTGACAAAATGTTTTATGTCAAAGTGTTAGTGAAATTTGTAAATCATTAATTATTTCTTGACATGTTTTTTCAAAGAAGAAGACAAAGAATGATTAAAAATAATTGGGAATTTTTGTTTCATTTCAAAATATCATTTTCTATGCTTTGGATGATGGCGGTAATTGAAATATAGATGAATTCAAACTTACAAAAAGTTTTATGTTCAAAATGAAAGTTCAACAACAAATATAAAATTATAATGGATTTAATAAAAAATGCAGTAGATAAGCATTACATCAGATTATTTATTTTTATTTATTTTCCACAATTTTTCATGGACGTAGCACGTACTTTTCATTAAAAAAATATTTTTATAACATTATCAATATATTTCATTTCTTTTTCACACATAATTTTCATTTCGCCTCTTCTTCAGATTTCTGTACAGCAAATATTTTCATTCAATAAAATATAACAAGTTTATCAATTTCCCATATGTCTTCGCCAGTGGACAATTTATAAAAAATAAATTCAAATATGAGATAAATCATGTTTAAGCCATTAGTAAATATAAAAATGTTATTATCTATATTTATATATTTATAAAAACTTTATGTTCCAGATGTGAGTTTAATTACAGACAAAGGAATTTTATTAGTTTTAAGTTCATTTGTGAGAAATAAATATTAACAACGAATGTAGATTGGGAGACACTCTATCTTATCAAAAATAGCTGATGAAATTTGACGGTAAATATTTGTATTTGTCGTTTCTACCTGCGCTATGTAAAACTTACCTTCTTTATTAACTACATGCCTTTAAATGGACATTAATATATGCTTTCTATAGCTTATTAATGAGACAAATTGTATTTCTGATTTGTACGCTTACTGCAACAGTATTTTTTGAGAAAAACAACATTATTTAATGGAAAATGTAAATAAATGAATAGAAAAAATGCATGTAAACAGCGTGAATCAAAATTTGAGAATTTATTTTACTTTTTTTTATCGTTACTTTAGCTTAGTTATAGTGTCATCTACGAAAATACAGGGTGTCAGAAAAGTCCTTGACACATTTCAAAAATTCACAGAAAAGCCACAAATTCTTGAATGAAATGCGGTTCGCACAATAATGCTTCTCAGAATCGAGAATTTATTTTAAAAAATTACTTCCAAAATGTGTTCACAGATGGCGCTGCATCTAAAGTTTTGAGCAATGAGAGACAATGGCGATTTTTCTTGAGTTTTAAACAGCAATGACGGTGCGGGAATATTCATTCTAACTAAAGCGACTGCAACTGAGAAAGCGCATTGCGTAAAGTTGGTATTTCGAATCAAAATCCTTCACTACATTTCAGAGAAAGTTTCGTAACATGTTTATGAAAAGCCAGTTTTACTTTGACGGTACAGCGCCACCTATGAACACAATTTGGAAGCAATTTGTTTACGATGTCAAAAAAATGTCATGAACCTGTGAAGTATTGTTGTGCAAATCGCAAATTCACTCTATAGTTTGTTGCTGTTCAATGAATTTTTTAAATGTGTCGAGGACTTTTCATACACCTTGAAATAAAAAAAAATAGTGATAACTTAAAAAATTGACTAACAATCCTAAACAAATAGATGTTGCTTTATCCTTCCGACGTTTTTACAAGCGGTAAGTAAAACTTACCCTTCTTTACGAATTACATGTTTTTCGATGGCTATTAATACATTTTTGGATAGCTTATTAGTAGGATAAATTTTACATGTAATTTCTACGCTTACTGCTTACCGATTTTAAAAATTATGATCTTTTGAAACGAAACATGCGAATTAAAAATTTCAAAAATATATGTAATGGCCCGTGAATTGAAGTTCTAAAGTAGTTTTGTACTTTTTATGATTGTGTTAGCCTAATAAGAGTTTCAACTGTGAAAACATATTAAACTGAAATCCATTTAATTACCAGACTTTGAAAAATTTGCACTTGAATGCCAAATTTCAGATTATTCAAGAAAAATGTTTAAAATTCGATTTTCTCGAAAACTACTAATTTTCGGCCATACATCTGGCAGTGGAAATAGTAGCATTTTGCCTCCCCTAACAGATCTTAAAAGAAATACGTCGCGTTACCAGTAACCTTGTATAATCTGAAAATCTGCCGTTTCTAAATTTTCATTCCCCATTAAAACTAAAAATCTGAAATAGGCCCAAAATTGCAAGCCCAAATTCTTAAAAATAACAGTATTTTATACCATTTAGCTAAACAGATGTCTCAAATGCCTTTAAATCGGGCACTATTAGAAGTACGACCTTTGTCCTACTTCCGGATTACAGGTCATTTTTGAAGATAACTTTTTCGCATACAAGTTTCATAAGATTTTTAAATTAATTAATATAAAAATAAATTTTACTCTTGTAATTTTCATAAGATTTTTAAATTAATTAATATAAAAATAAATTTTACTATTCAGGTAGAAGCTCTTGTAATTTTTACGATTGTTTAACACGATCGGCTGCTTTTTTAATCTGTTCATAAGTACAGTGACGGCTGTTGATTTAAAAAAGAAAAAGCTCAGCACTAAATTATAAACTGCATAATTTTTTTACAAGATTAGTAAATATAGAAACTGTCAACTTTTAATATGAAATGAGCCATATACAACATGAACAGTAATGAAACAAAAGGTTAAAACTTTTTCTCTGGACACCATATCTTGTTTTAGGCTTTATTTTTAAGTACAGTCTAGTTCATTTAATGGAATAATCATTTTGCCAATTAATATGATTTTAATAAGCGGTGCGTTCCATTATCTGGGATCACATTAACAGATTTCTATGTTTGGTGGACATTGAAATTTTAATACATTAATTTTCAATGTAATAAAGTGGCCTCACCATGGCATAGTGGTTATGCCACTGAAAATGGTGGATGGCCGAAGTGTGAAGGTCCGGGTTCGGGACCCATCGCGCGGCTGTCGATCTAACGGTCTGGAGTTTTGGTAGGTTTTCTCCAGATGCAAAGGGAATACGCGTTGGAACCCCTTATAAAGTCCTCCTGCCAAGGCACACCGTCCCCCATCTTGGCAGGTCGCCCTAGTGTAGAGTTGCCATAATCACACACAATAACAACAATGTAGTAAAGTAATTTCTTTAATCGATATTCCATTAAGTGGGTTCGATTCATTAAATTCACAATTAAATTATTTATTTTTATAAGTTTTTAAAAATTGTTTAAGTGTCATAATCTTATTTAATTTTCCTTTGATAAACTAACAAATTAATAAATTATCTTTTAAACATATAATGGTTTGTAATTAATTGATCAACCATCAGTTGTTCAGACACTTATTTACAGCAACATGTCATTATGTGGCTTCTATAAATACGCTGTATCCTTCAACTATAAAGTGCTTTCAACGGGCAGAAATTTTAACTTTTACTGTAAATGCAATGCTAATTCCGGCCATTAACAGAAATCTCGAAATTTCGTGAAAGGATGCAGAATATTTCATCGATATTTTAAGTAGAATGCACTGTGATAGCATGTGACAAATAAATGCATCAATAGAGACATGAACGTATGTTTAATCAAAGAAAAGACTTTTTTATTTCAATAAAATAATTAATAACACTTTTTAAAAATATATTTTATATTTTAAAACCATAAAGAACTGTTTTTACAGTTTCGTTACCTCAACCGAAAATTCTTTTAGAAATTAATAGATAATATGAATAAAATCGATTAACCTTAAAAATCAGAAAAATATAAATTTTGAGAATTATACCTAAATTTATTAACCAATTACCGTTTAATGTCAACATTAAAGCCTTTTATAGGTGCATATGTATTTGTGTTCGTCAGTGTGCACTTTCAATGTAAAGTTTTTTTTCTCGGCCAGACAAGCATTACTTTCAGAGACAATTTTTGGGATCACTTAAGAATCAAAAGCCAAATTTACCTAAATTTGCTGGCGTTTGCGGTTTCCGGTGGCACAACCTAAACATCTGGGCTAAGTAAGTAAATGAAATCCTTTTAGAGAACCAATTAGAGAAAAGGTAACGTCCGTGCGCCTAAAGACAAGTTGAGTTTAAATTATTTTATTATGATGTATGATTTTACATCTCATAATTCATTAAAATGCATATCTTAAATTATCAAAATCTTATTAAAATGAATAACCCCAGTTTCACTCGCATATTAGTTTTAATTCGATAAAATAAAATAAAAAACCTCAGGAATGAATCTTATTTTTTAAGATGACTCAAGCATATGCTGTAAAAAATAGACAAATAATTATTGCATAAAAATCACAAATAAAACAATAATTTATATCAAAAGAAATACAAATATGTTCCAAGCGCATTCTTAATCTTATTTAGCTTCAAATAACTACATCTTGAGGGGAACAAAAAAAAAACCTTTCTTTACAGCCACTTTCACCTCTCTTCTCGAGCATTGTATGTTTTTTTCGCCCTCTAGGACAGCCAGGAAGATTTCATCACCAGCTGCGGGAACATTTCCGCGCACGTATTCCATGATTTTCTCGTTAAGAGATGATTTTGACTCGGATAAAAGAAAGGAGAAAGCAGGAAAGTTATCCTACGAATTGCGCAGGGAGAGGATACACGCAATAATAGCTGCGGGTTTTGGGGGAATTCTTGAAATACTGCGCAACGCGTTTTTGAAATGCAAGAATGCATACTTTTAATTAACTCCCGGAAATAAATGTGCGGGAACATGCTAATTTTAGCATGGCGAAGTTTCTTTTAAAGAAACGTTTTTGTGTTCGTTATATGAAGCGGCGGTTCTCAAGCTTCTAGCATTGTCTCGCCCAACAAAGTATAATTCATGATGCCACACTTACCCTCCTCGCATTCCTCAGAATACGTACACTTCTTTTACCCTTCAAAAATAAATATTAAATCGCCTTTTATACAAATAAATGTTATAGATAGAAATATTTTAGCGTATATATATGTTTTTGGAGTGATTTTGACTCGGATAAAAGAAAGGAGAAAGCAGGAAAGTTATCCTACGAATTGCGCAGGGAGAGGATGACGCAATAATAGCTGCGGGTTTTGGGGGAATTCTTGAAATACTGCGCAACGCGTTTCTGAAATGCAAGAATGCATACTTTTAATTAACTCCCGGAAATAAATGTGCGGGAACATGCTAATTTTAGAATGGCGAAGTGTCTTTTAAAGAAACGTTTTTGTGTTCGTTATATGAAGCGGCGGTTCTCAAGCTTCTAGCATTGTCTCGCCCAACAAAGTATAATTCATGATGCCACACTTACCCTCCTTGTATTCCTCAGAATACGTACAGTTCTTTTACCCTTCAATAATAAATATTAATTCGCCTTTATACAAAATAATGTTATAGATAAAGTCCGAAGAAATATTTTAGTGTATATATATGTTTTTGGAGTACAAATAAGAATAAATAATAAGTTTTTTTTAAACATGGCATCGCCAATTGCTCTTTGCCTGTTTTTCTACCCCCCCCCCCCTCCGAACTTCGAATTCTCTGCCCTTCCCACTGGCTAGGGGGGGGGGGGTCACGTACTTTAAAAACCGCTCTTATAACACGAACACAAATAATTAAGTTTTCATATTTGTATTGAAAACTGTGCAATCTAGATGCTTGTGGAGGTATTTTGTAAATGCGTTATTACTATTTTTTTTTCACATTCTGATAAATGATCAAATCTTCTGTAGCACAAACATTGATTCTGTTAATTCCAGACAACTTCGTGTTAAAAGGAAATTTTAAAAAAAAGTAAAAAAAAAATCTGATAAAGTGGTTTTATGTAAGAAATAAGCAAGAATCTACATGTTTAAACTCTTTTCAACTTTAGGTGAATTTATCGATTCACTCATATATTGAAATTTAAACTCCAACTGTATTGTATTTTTTAATGAAAGGTTTATATGCCCAAACAAAAACATTAAAGATCTACAAACTCTGGTTTTAAGAAGATAGAAATCAATCGCACAGAATTTTTTAAATCTCCTTCTATCAGTTTTGAAATACTTTACTTCATTGCCGAACATGAACAGAAAGTGATCCAATTCTAATCAAAGGTTTAGTTGAAATAAGCAACGAAAACACCAAGAATCCTCCTTTTTTTTTAAAGTCAAACTTCGTAGGTTTCACAGAAAAGCAGCAGAAGAAGAAACCTTAAGCTAAGTGTTCACCTGATACAATTGAGGAATTGGAGGACATCCCAACGGAGTTGAGAAATCGTAAGTTACTAGTCTTTTTCAAATCTCCAGAGAGAATAGGAAACCGAAAATTTATTACGCTTTTTTTTTCTTCTTTATTTTATGCCACTGATTGGATTTACTTCGTTTTCTTAATGCCACTGCAATCGGCAAAACAGTAAAGGAACGTCAATATTGGACACTGAAGGCTTCAAAATTAAAAGTGCCCCTTTCGTAACTGTTGTGATTGAATTGTTTGCTGGGGAAGAACTTTGTGAAGTTGAGAGAGGTAGATGCAACGAGAAAGAAGGATATAGTATTTACGTTTCGAAGAGCAGGAGAACAAAGAATAATCTGTAGAAGTTCTAAATTATGTATACCATTTGTAGAGGAGACAAAATTTACCTTTTATATGTAAGACAATTAGAGGAATATATTACTTTTTTATGAAAAAAAAACAAGAGAACAAATAATATTTAGAAATTACAAATTCTGTAAATCATTTTAAGGATCAAGCATAATTTAAAATTTAAAGCAGCACTGAGTCAAAAACCATACCTTAATTCGCATAAATTTACCTTCAGCATCAACCCATAAACAATATGATTGTCCGATTGATCAATTATCAATTTGAAATTTCGTATTGATATTCACAAACATTAAAATTTCAATAGAATATATATATATATATATATATAGTTCTGCAAGTGAACAAAAGACTTATCTAATTTATTTTTCCAAATTAATAACTTAAACGACATGTCTTATAAAACAATTTATTACCCAGATGGTTCAAATATTTGCGAATAGGGGCCTATCTATCGTTCAGGACTAAAGATGTCGCCTTTGTTTTACTGCAGGTTGATGATTAGTTTAATATTTGAAGGTCAACTTTGGGGATCCTTTTCTTGAAAGTAATGTTTGATGAGAGAATTTGCAATAATTTTACTATTTTGTCCATGATCGATTGATACTAAAAGCTGAACAAATTTTATGTGACTGCCGTGATGGTTTTATTTATTTTTCATTACTTTTTATTTCTTTTTCTGTCATTTAAATGAGCAGCCTCAAATTATGAAATAAATTAAATTCTTTTCCAGAATGAGAAAGATAAAACTTGTTGACATTTAATGTGATATGTGGAAAGAGTACACCCTTCAAAAAACGTTTTTAAAAAAGTCCTTCAAGAGATACATTTCCTACTTTGGTTTCTTATATTAAAAATTATTTATCATAGAATATGAATTAGGCTATGTATAAATATGACTTTCGATGTTTCTGTAAAGTTGTGCATTTTCAAAACCTCAATTCTTATTCGATGATCTAAAATAGGAAATTTATCTCTTACTCGAATACTTATTTTGGAGGGTGTACATCTGGAATACATGTGGAAAGAGATACATTACATCATTTTCGCTAGACAGCTTAATTTTTTTCCAGGTTTAATTTTTCGGGAAATTTACTTGTTAGAATTTTTTAATACGTTCCACTAATCATTCTTTCTTGGATTAACACGTTATATTTTGCATTTTACAGTAGACCTTGTTTAAGACATTGAAAATGGAAGACGGTTAAAATGCGTTGGTACAGGATTCTGGTCGATATAACTGTCTGTCATTTTGGGCGTCGACCAGATGTACCGTGTAAAAGCGTCAACACCCCTTACTAAGTCCTCCTTCCTAGGCATCCTCTTATAAGGCCTTCGTGTGGAATTGTAAAAAACACAAACATATTAAACTAGACTCAAAGCAAATTTAATAAATCAATCTGAAACAGATGTGCATAATCCACACATTTATAAGAATAAGACTTTACAGCATATATATAATGGCACTCTCTCTCTCTGTAAACTACTTTCAACAGGTAGAAGTTTCTTCTCTTACTCTAAATACAGTTCTAATTCTGGCACTTACTAGGATTAATGAAGTTAGGTAAATGATTCATATTTCATCGGCATGTTAAGTGTATCGCATAAATCTTAAGAATTCCGTGTTAGCATGTGACAAATGCCAAAGAATTCTATGTTAGCATGCGACAAATGCCAAAGAATTTTATGTTAGCATGTGACAAATGCATCAGTAAAGATCTGAATACACCTTGCATCCAAACATCACTTACTTGAAGTTCAAAAGTTCATAAATACTATAATTTTCTGAATATGTCTGAGCTGAAAACCTATACTGAAAATATGTACTATACTTTATCGTTTGTTTCCAATTACAACAATTAAAGAGGAGAAAAAAGGAGAAAAAGCAATTTTAAGATTTTAAACATTAGGAATTGCCACTCGCTTCATGTGATAATGCATTTTTTTTCAATTTAAAAGTTGCTTTATAGATAGAAAAAGAATATCCCGTAATTATAATACACTTACTTACGTTCTAGTTACGTTTTAAAAACACTGTATTTTTTTTAGTAGAATTAGGCTTGGCATAATTTATCAAAATGTAGAATTTAAAACTGTAAAACTGGATTTTAATGTTAAATCGCAGATATAAACTTTTAATTATGCACAAAGAATCAAAACATGAATATTATATTTTTTAACATGACCCAAGTACATACCATTATCTTACGAGAAGTTTGTAGACCTACACAAAAATAACATAAAAAAAGTTAACATATTATATATAATATAACTAATTTCAAAGCACATTTTTTGTCATATTTAGCTTCGAATATACGTGTTTGGAGAGGAAAACGCCTTCCTTTACAAACATATCACCTGCCTTCCCCCATGCACATTTCTGCCCTCTAAGTTGCTATATAGAGATCTGATCACAAGCGACGGGAAATTTTCAACGCACGTATTCAATGATTTTCTCGTTAACAGAGAATTTCACCCCAGATAAAAAACAAAAAGAGTAGCGTCACGCTGCTAACTTCGTGTGGAAATGGAACGGTACAAGGGTGTATAATTGTGGATTTTTTGCAAATCCCAGATATATTGCATAGCGAGTTTTTGAAATGCAAAAACGCAGTCTTTTAATTAAGTTGGAAATGAAGCACGAGGGCGTGATAATTTCACTGCAAGAAACGTTGTTTTAGAGAAAGTAAAACATTTATGCAATCTCATTTGTTTATAACACGAGCACTTATGGATATAGTCCCCCCCAACTTGTGCAAAAATCTAGGTTTGTTGCTAATACTTTTATAGGTGGACATATGGTATTTGCCCTTAAGAGACGCTGTTTTTATAATTTGTGAGAATTTAGCTTGGTCAGCAGAGCTATTACAATATTCCTATTGCTCATATTTAAAGTTTACAAACGACTGATACCTTAAATGAGACATTAGTTGTCTATTTCAGTTCCCCAGTATGTTAATTCCACGAGGCAAGTAAAATGATTGCAAATTTGAAGCAAAACAAAGATAGGCATATGTAGTGTTTCTCCCCATCCCATCCTTTTACATATGGGGGAAATAAATTATATGAACTTCGATTCTTGCTTTATATCATTTATAATGTAGTACTAAACACCAGGACACACAACAAAACTGTCAAGTAAACTGTCAAGACGACTGTTTGGATCTCTTCTGAATATTGCTCAAAACTATGGTGCCACAGTAGGAATGACAGTTATGGGTTTTGAGATACTGATATTTATCCCTATGGCTAAAAGATAAATCCCGTAGCCACTGTCTGTTGCATATGATGCTGTCAGTAAAAAAAGATGCAGTTGTTACTTTTACGAACGGATAAATTGGCAGTAGGATTTTACCAGTTTTGCTTCCACGAACAGATTATTTGGGACTACAACAGATAGTTTGAAAAATAACTTTGTTTTAAATGACTATATTTTTGAAAACGAATTTATTACTTTTGGAAGAATGAAAGTACGTGGTTTTATACAACAAGGGCTGAAGTATCTATGAATTTAAAAGAATAATGAAAATATGTTAATACTTTTTTATTGAAATACTTATGTATACAGCGTTAAATTATTGCCGTGACCCTTTTACACTAAGGAACATATATAGGCTTCAGAAACATCAAATGTAAGTGATTTTAATGGTAAATTAAGCTAATTTATCAAATCTGAATAAGTTGAAAGATCTAAAGTCATATATAAATTTCGGTCAATGCACTTCGCTACTGCTACGCGTAAAGGCAAGTTATGGGAAAATAAAATATCATGCTTGCATTTTCTGAGTGATAAGTCTAGTATTTTAATTTCAAATTCCTGTGGTTTATTAACGATTTCTGTGCCATTGTTTTGAACGTTTTAACTTACTACATGTTTTACCTTTTACATGAAGCTTATAAAATAGTTTCGTTCCTACAATAAAAAATTAACGTGAAGATAACATATTGTACTGCATACGTAAATGAGAAGTACTTAATGTCAGCATTTCTAAATAAATTAGAAGAAAAAAATCAAACTTTGCACGGAAAGACAGCACTACAGCATCTCAGGTTCTGAAAATCTTAGACAGTTTCATAAGTAAGAAGATGAGTGGATGGCTACAAATTTAATAACTCGGTTGGTCTGATCTTTCATTTACATTGCATTCGAAATCTGGCATTCCCATGATGATATACGTACATTTTTTTTCATTTCATTCGTCAGTTTTGCTGAATAGAAAATGTTTTTTGATTTTGATTTATTAAAAGGGTTAAAAAAAGCAATTTATCATTTTGAATAGATAAACGACATTTTTAAACGGTACTTATTTACATTCTTTCATGTCTGTTTGCTTTCGCTGCAGAAGGGGAATCTGCCTTAAATGGGCTCCCTTTTCGGAGGGCTTTTATGTTATGAAACAACTTTAGATTTCATTGAGATATAAGGTTTTGAGTATCATTCTGTATTATATATATAAAAGATGTACTACAATGTTCAAGAATTTCACAGAAAATAACATTCGTAGGATCATACATTTGAAATTCATTCCACAAGGAAGAATCGTGAACAAGGAAAATTGCGTCGAAATTCTTCGATGAATACGTAAATCTCTCAGACATCAAGAAAGTTCTGATTTAAGTGAGAGCTGCAACATGACAACCCTCCGGCTCGCCAATCACTCTTTCTCCGGTATTACCGGAATAATCACTATTCTCCAAAAGCCCCCATATTCACCAGATTTGACTCCTAGTTATTCTTACCTCTTTCCTCGAATGAAATCTTCTATAGAAGATTACAAGTGTCAGCAACGTCCCTAAAGAGTGATTTCAGACGGGGCCATCGTTATTCTACCGGGCCTGCTTGTGCAATCCGATGAGTCATCCAAAGAGGCCTACGGATGCATACTTATTGGTTCCAGAACTTATATACGTCATCTAACGGCCGAATCTAACCAATGAGAAAACGTACGTAGGCCTCTTTCGGAGGGCAAAAGCAAGCCCCGTAGAATCAGGATGACCCCGTTTCTGACCATTATTTCACTGTATTACGTCTGTTTGAGGTGTATTGCAGCTGATGGAAAATACCTTGAAATAAAGGCTATACGCATAAGTAGATTCAATAATAATTGCAATTTAAATCATTTCCGCGAAGTTTTTGAGCCTAGTAGTGTTCACAAGCAATGTGAGTCAATAATGTTCAACACTTCTTTGTAAACAAGAACCAAAATAAATTAAAAGGAAGGGAAATAAATATGTTAAATTTAATCATCCTACTGCATTGCGTTCTTTCTTAACGCGCCAACACACAAGCGATATAAATTCCATTATACGATTATCGTTCGAAATATAACAGAAAATAAACGGAGATGTTGGATGCATTCTTAAGAAGGAATAAAAATTGCATTACTCAAGAAATTCCCTTCTTTGACTATTTTGTTCACAGTTGATGTGATGCGCCTTAATGCTTTGTCCCAGCGGATTAAGCTGATGGAAAAAAGACACATTGACAGAATAGCATAAGCATACTTACGACAGAAAAATTTATGAAGATAAAAAAGATTATAATCCCTTACTTAATACTGTAAGAGGATAAAAATACCACATACTTAATATAAAAAAATTCCAGTCAATCTCATATGCATTTGAAAATACAGAAACTAATCATATTTGGTAAAATGATGAAGTTGTGTAAACAATATGGTTTAAATTTCACTTTTCGTTCGTATAATTAAAAATTTCAGCTGATGTCTTAAAAGTTTAAAATTAGTTTAAAATTTAGAAATATATAATTATATCAATCAAAAAGGCTTGACATTTTTTGATAATTTTTTAATGAATTACTTGTCATTGTTTAGAGCTAAAGAGCGTAGAAATTAATATTGCGAAAACGGAATACTAAAAGGGAATGTGTGGGTAAGGATAAACACTTTAGGTATTTTCCATCAAACTTCATTGTATCTCATAAAATTTTAAGTATTTTAGGAAAAAAAAGATCTATTGTCTATATACGTAAGCATGGCTCTATGAAACATAGAATCTTAATAATTATTGTAAGATATAGCTGAAGTGTAATAACTATTCTTTTGAAAATGGTTCAAAAATCTTAATAATAACAAAGACGAAATAATATAAGGTGTTTTTTTTGAACACTCGAACAAATGCTGAAGACACTCACAATATTTTGCACTCTAGTAAATGTAGCTGCAGATCTGGAACGACTGATTCAACGTATGCGATGCTTATTTGAAAAAAAATGAAAATACTAAATATGTTTATATATATTGAAAATTTAAAACCACAAAATCAGAGATTTTACTTCTACTTCAATATGTTTATCTCGTACAACAAATAACTGAAAATTACGGAGGCATATGAAAAATACTTCAAGTATGTGCTATTTGACACATATGTGACATGCCATCAAATTCGGTCTATCGCGCTAATTTATTGAAAACTGCCATTTTCGCATGTTGTTTGGTGAAAAATTTAACTACGTATGAAAAAAGACTTCCGTTTCTGTTTTACTTGAAAGATATTTAAATGTCTACTACTTTATGAATAACCGTTGCTTTTAGCCTATTTAAAATTAAAGTGAAACAACCATTCACCAAATTATTCAAATATTATATTTTAGTAGCCAGGGTCACTCAGTTAAAAAATAACCTCTATTTACAAAAGTAGAATAAGAAAGTCAGTGAAAAACGAAGAAAATAGTATCTTCAGATCCACTGAAAAAATTTTGGAAAGGCACAGGATTTGTTGTATTTAGATACTTAGAGTTTAGTGCTTTGCCGTTAAATTATTTTATTTTAGCCAGAAAAATTAAAATTCCTAAAAAAAAACGAATCAGTATTTATAATATTCTATTAAAACGTTTGGTACGTACTTAAATTATATACCCGATCAGTAGCTAACAAACTTAAAAAAAAAATGTTAAAGAAAAACGTTGAGAATTGTACCCATATTGAAAACGTTTGGACCTGAAATATCTGATTAGATATTCGTGAGGAATAAACACTTTGCAGAATGAAATTTTAAAATTCTCCGCATGTCCTTCATCTTTCTTTTAAAACTTAACGAACTCAAGCTCTTCTTCTCTTCCTAAATCTTTTCTTTAACTTCTTCCTTCATCTCTAGTTTTTATCTCATTATTTGGAAACTATACGCATTTTATATAAGGATTTTCTAGAGCTCTGCCTCGTTAAAGTAATTTTTTTCTGAAAGAATGAGGAGAAAGGAAATTGTTATCCTAATAAAAAGGATCATGTAAGGATTTTAACGCATGAGAGATGATAAATAACTTTCACACATTACAGAAAAAAAGGTAAATATTTAAAAATATATAAAATAAAAGTCATGTCATACTGTAAGAACCTTTTAAAAGTTTTAATACCTTTGGTAATTTTTTTTCTAAGATTTTTTAATTTTTTTCACATTAAATAACTTGAAATGTAGTAAAAATACCATTAAAATTAATTCAATATAAAACTCATTACGGTCACATATTCTCTGTATTAATGTGTCCATTTAAAAAAATATTAAAACAGTGTATAGGTTTTTCATTTCTTTAAAAACATGTATTTGCTACAATTCAGCAGATTTTAACAGGTATATTGCGATCAATTGTTCACTACTTTGAGATCAGATTGTTGAATTTGAATGCTGTAGCACCTAATGTGGGATGAAACTAATTATCAAAAGTGTGTTCAGCTTGTCAATTCCATTCAGATATCTTCTAAATGTTTCTTGTTTTATGTGAGAAAGCTTTTATTTTCAGTAATTCAAATGGACTAATGCATATAACTAACAATAAAACTCAAATGTTGGCTATTTCGTATGATAACGAATAATTTTAGCCCAGATTATAGCTTAGATGTCCCAAACTACATTACAGTTTATTACAGTTTATTCCAGTGAACAATTGATGAGTGAGAACAATGAACGATTCCAGTACGACTTTTGAACAGAAATGTACAAATTTAAGAAACATAAAAAAAAGAAAAAGGATAATTTTGAAACAAAAATATTACCTGTGATAAAACTAAAAAACTCATTTATTTTAAGACGTAGGGTATTAGACACAGAAATTACATCAACAAAACTACGACCGCCATAACAAGTACAAGCGAACACATTTACATGCTTCGATTTTGAGCACTTCAGCTTTTTAAACCTAAGACAAATTCATTTACAAAAGACTAATAATAATCACATAAAATTTTTCTTAAAAATGTTGACATTTAATATCTCTTCACAAAATACAACTTTCTATAACGAGCTTTTCCATTTTTAAATACCGTTAAAGTAATGACAATATTGAAAAATTTGAATAGTAATTATCTGATTAGATACTTGCGTGGAATAAACACTTTTCAACGTAAGACAAATTCTTTTTCCAAAAGATTAATAACAATCTTTTAACATTTTACATAAAAGTTAGGCATCTAGTTAAACAATATAGCTCTTCATAAATTATAACTTTCTGAAGCAAGCTTTTTTTTAATATCATTACAAACTATAACAATATTGAGAAATTTCAACTATAAAGCTCTGATTAGATACTTGAGTGAAATAAACAGTTTTTTAAACTTAAGACAGATTCATTTCCGAATGATTATCAAACAATTTTAAATAATTTTCGTAAAAGTTCGACATTTAATTAAATAGCATTCCTCTTCACAGATTATAACTTTCTAGAAAGAGCTTTTACTTTTCTTAAATGCCATTAAAATTACAACAATATTGAAAAATTAAAACTATAAATCTCTGATTAGATACTTAAGTGGAATAAATACTTCACGAAATGAAATTTAAATATTCTCTTCATGTTCTTCTCATCTCTCTTACTAAACTTAAAGAACTCAAACTGCTTTTCTAGCAAAATCTTAGCTTTACCATTTTTTCTCCCCCTCAGCTCTCGCTTTTATCTCATTATTTCTGAAACCGTACGTATTTTATATGGAAGGATTCTAGAGCTCTTCTTCATTAAATCAAAATTTTCTTTCAAAAAAGTGAGAGAAAGAATTGTTATCCTTAAAAAAAGGATGATATAGCGAGTCAGAGCATAAGAGATAATAAATAATTTTCAGACGTTAAAAAAAACTTTCAAAAATTTAAAAGTGTATTTTTTAAACAAATCTTTTGAAGAAGCTTTCTAAAAAAGTCTAAATTATTTGGAAAAAGCTTTTGAGTTCATTCTTTTATGTACAACGTTTACTATAAAAAATACACTAAAACTATTTCAAACTGTTTATTTATTGTCGCATGATGTATTGAATTTATGTGTCACTTAATCTTTTTTAATATCTTAGTTTCCTTTTTGAAATATTATTGATTACTTCCAAAATGCAATCTATGATTTTAAAGGATCGCAATCATAGAAATGACATTTTACTACATTTTCTACATAATAAAGTACTCATATACTACTCATGAAATAAATCTGCTTTATAATGTTTTATGGACATAAGGAAATCGTATTTATTGTAACTTTGGTGATTTAATCAACGGCGTCTGTATGCCGGCCATGCAAGCTATACTTTTATATCAAGATACATGCTTAGAATGCAGTAGTATTGAGTTATGCAATTTATGCTACTTGTATAAAAGTGATTATAAATTATTACTTTCGTTAATTTAAAGAAATAATATTAATGATTAAAAATTTTTGTATCAAGAGAAGAAGTACTAATTTCCCTAATGATCTCAAATAAATCAGAATTTAACATGTTTATTTCAAATGTATAGCCACGAAATTAGTTATATGATTATATAAGGGTTACCTATAAGAATGTTGATGAGTTCATTTAAATATATACATATCAATTAAAAAATTAATAATATAAAAATGAATATATATTGTCAGTTGCGTAGCCGAGGGGGGGATAGGGGGTCACAACCCCCATGAGAAATTTTAGGCCATACAAAATGTACATTCTTCAATCCCTTATCACACACACGTATGCATTTACGTTACCCCCTCCCCATGAAAAATTTCTGGCTACGCCACTGCCTTTTGTATTTTAATAAATTTTAACCGCGATAACAAGGCGTTTAATTAAAAAAGCTGAAAACTAATAAAGAATTCAAAAAAGTCTGTGCAATTCTATTTCTTAAGGATTCTATGTTTCTAGGCTTGCAATCAATGTTCATGTACTGAAGCGTCGAAAATTTTAAGGATTAAAAATTATACTTTGTAACTTTTAGAACTCTTTTTTAGCTTTACCTTCTTATTTATCATTTTTTTCATGGTGTACAGATATTTTTATTTTGTTACTTAGAAATATGGCTGAATAAATCACTTGCTTTCTCATTTTATCTCTTCTTTTGTGTAGTAACTTTTATTAAACAATAGTCTTCCATTCACAATGCAAGGGGTTGCTCTTGCTTAGACATTTATTCTGCATTCTTTTACTCGGGAAAGGAATTGACGAAAACAAAGGGGGAAAACTTTCACAATATTCATTTTGTTTAGTATTCGTCAAGTAAAATAAATCACATTTATAAAATATGTTTTTAAAATGTCTGAAGAAATTATAGATTGTAACTAGTATAGAGTGTTATTTATACTATAAAAAGCATTAAAACTCAAACAACGGGTGCCTAATGCTCTTCATGCATTCAACATCTTACCTTTGATAGGTATCAACGTTGGGTTACATTTTTGCACTTTCAAGATAATTTTGAAGATGCCTTTTTCCTAATATGTTCATTGATCATCTTCACTTAGTTTCCTTCTAGTCATGATATGCACCCCTTTATATAAAAAAAAGTGAAACGAAGCGACTTTGTCAGCACATTTTCTTCAAGTTTAAAGTGAAAAGGAGATATCAGCATATAAAAACGTGAAATTTAACAATATATTATGCATAAAATTATATAATAATAAAATTCCGTAATTCGAGCATCGAATAATAAAAAATTCCCTAGTTCAGACATCTAAAAATAAACCTATGCAATTCGAAAATCGAAAAGTAAAATTACATAATTCGAGCCTCGAAAATAAAATTACGCATTTCGAAAATCGAAAAGTAAAATTTCATAATTCGAGCATCGAAAAATAAAATTACGGAGTTCGGACATCGAAAAATAAAACTACATAATTTTTAAAAAATTAAATATTTTAAAATCATTTTTTGATGATTGAAAAAAAAATTTGAAAAAAAATTAATAATTTTTGAAATTTGAAAAAAAATTAATAATTTTTGAAATTGGAAAAAAAAATTAATAATTTTTGAAATTGGAAAAAAAATTAATAATTTTTGAAATTTGAAAAAAAATAATATAATCAACGCCACATATTTTCAAGTTTTGAAATAATTATAATTCTAGTTCTCAAAAAATGTGGTTGTAGCAAAATGCGCCCTTTGAAACAAAGACCATTTAAAAGAAAATCCTACTCAAGCAACGCAAAACGAATTGAGGCAAGCTGAGTGATCTTCCAGTCATTATCATTAGCGGCTAATCAATGAACTTAACCTCTTCAATTTTCCAAAACGACTAATCAATAGTAAAACACCTTAAGGATGTTTCAAAAGAAATTGAAAGAATGTAATAATATGATAAGTCTCTCCGTCCATTGCCATGGAAACATTTTTATCGGGGAGAGATCTACGATTAGTGGAAATTGATTGTATTAGTGCGGTTAAATTGAATTTGAGTGCAATTTTGCTGAAAAGGGAAAAATTGTAAATGGAGTATCGAAATACGCGGCTTATCTCCATCTTCTGACGCTTGCATAAAGAAAGATGGAGAATGCGTAATTAAAATACCAGTTATTCATAACCTGCAGGGGAACTTTATGGATTCAGACTAATTACTTACTGTTCCTGTTCTTATAAATTCTGCTTACCGCATTTTATTTCTAATTTCGTTTGAAGATTAGCGCCTGCACGATCTGATTAAAAATTCTTGGAAATTGTTTTTAAAAAGCTCGCATGGGAAATGAATATGTTAAAAAAGTCCTTTGAGATTTATAGGGGAAAAAAAGAACACCGGCTGATGAATATTTTATAAATATTTAAATATTTGTCATAACATTATATTTTTTCATGATAAATAGATTGTACAGATTTACTTGCTTATTTATTTTTATTAAGTAATTTTTAGTATTTTTTTTAAATATAGCCGTGAATATTAATTTGGTATTGCCCTTTCAAGAAATGGAGGCGGTATATCAGAAGTGAGATAAGTCATGAAATGAAGCTGCAGTTGAATTAACAAATTAAGACTATGTTATGGTTTCTCAAAATCATTAATGAGTAGTAGTATTTAGTCACATGCAATATAACAGTTTTTACAGAATCAAATTGCATGAAAAACAAACGTTCTCATAACGTTTTCCAATTTTTCACATGCCAACAAAGTGTAATAAATTCTAGATTTAGAACGGACTTTTCCTAAAAATTAAAAAAAATAAAATAAAAAGCCGAAATTTTTTTTTGGTTCTGTGTAGTATGGAAGCATTTTGTGGAATTAATAAACATAACAATGCGCATTTTTGAATTATAATGTGGAAATAATAGATTTTAAATCAAGGATCTGAAAGTTGACTGACAGTTTCCTAGTTGTGCAGCCAACATTTTACCCTTTGACGCGCAACCCTTTCCCAATGCTGAAAAAAGGGCAGCCGTTGCCATCGCTCGCCTTCACTAACAGCAAGATGGCGGATGGTCGAAACGTTCATCGCGTGCCACAGATCTAGAGACCGTTTTTTGACGACAGCTAGCTGTGCGGCATAGCCAGATGTCGTCAAAAAAGGGTCTCTAGATCTAGAACAAGTTGTTGTTAACCCATTTTTGCCTGGATATTTTTGCGACTTTCTTCGATTTTTACTGATAACAGAAATAATAGATAAATTCCTGATGTCAACTTCTTGAACAAGGGATGATTTCTTTTAAAATCATTATGCATAAAAATCGAAATATCAACATCCTACTAGGCCATGTTAAAACATTTTGTACAGTTGAGGCTCAATATTCATGAATAAAGGCTAGGAAAAATAAATAACGTTTTCGACTAATAGCGAAAATGCCGTCCCAAAAAAGGGACACTAGGCATAAGTGGGTTAATTTTTCTCGTTAATGAAAAGCTCAGTGTTTGAAATTTAACTCAGCAAGCAGCCATAGAATGCATATAAATAGGTGCATAACCACAGCTGGTAGACATAGGGAGGTTTTCTGTTCATTTAAAAGACATCTGGCTTTTGTCTCTATGAGTGTTCCCTATAGACACCTAGACTGGTAAATCGTAGTATTTCTAATAACATGAGAAAGTCCAAATTTTTTTTTAAATCTTACAAGTATACAGCATTTCCATAGTTCAAAAAACCTCAAATTACAATTCTTTTACGTTAATATCAAATATCACATTTTTTAGGGCAGTATTTATTCTCTTAGGATATTGTACGATAGTAGGAGAAAATATTTTATGCTTTTTAAACCTTTTTAAAAACGTGGCCATGATGTTTTTAAATAATATTTTAAATATATCATCTATAATTCAAACTCGGTGCGATATAGCTAGTTGTTGCCGTAATCGAAATTTTCCTTAAGTAATATGCATAATAAATTACAAGTTTTAACAGGAAACAAGGAATCTGAAAAAATAATAATTTCTTTCGTACCACTTATTTTAACATATACCGGTTCCGTGGACAAAGGCTATAGTTCCTAAGTTATCAATCATGTACTGAAGAAACTAAGTAATCTACGTTTCAGCGTAGCCTCGCATTATTAAGGACACTATTGTTCTTCCTTACTTCACTAAAATTAGTACCTGCATTGTTAAAGTTCCCAGCAAATTCAATTTACAAGTAATTTTTATGCCTAAGAACAAATTAACTTCTCGCGACTCAAAGATCATATTAACACGTACAATTCATGGAGTATTTGCAGTATCAATCTTTAATGTGGTATCTTATGCCAGACAAACTAAACGCTCTTTCGAATTCAGAATTAAGAAGCACATAGCTCTTGTTAAAAAACATGAAGTCAACAAATCTGCCATCGATAAAAACTGTCTTGTTAATGTTGATTCCGCTGCCCCCCCCCACTCCTTTCTGAATAATTGAAATCCCTCTGTTCTCAGTTACCTTAATTTCATGGTTTCGGATTGGTCAACAAACAAAACCTCTTCTGGATCCTTAGTGGTTCTTTTACACACTACCTTAAATTCCAACGTTTTCTATATGAAGATCAAATTTTGTCATTCTCACTCTAGCATTGAAGGCGGCACGTCATATATGCCGAAACCGATCTGATATCATTAGTGGTCTTCTTACGTTGTTTTTCCTGTATTTTTATATTTTTGTTTGATTGTGCATCAAACTATATTCGAGGCTATGGTGATGTGTTTTTACGTGTTCAGACATTATTTACAATTAAAAATTTAGTACGGTTATCTTACTGACGG
The DNA here is from genome assembly GCA_038373885.1 of Cheiracanthium punctorium. Classification (NCBI taxonomy): domain Eukaryota; kingdom Metazoa; phylum Arthropoda; class Arachnida; order Araneae; family Cheiracanthiidae; genus Cheiracanthium; species Cheiracanthium punctorium. Next base: position 949,430 of record JAWZYV010002631.1, on the reverse strand, counting down.
TTTTGTTTTCGCTGTGTTCAGTAACTTTGAAATTTACCTTAACCCTTTAACGAGCAGTGTTCCCGCTCTGGGAACACCAAACTATGACGTTTTGACTGTTGCCAGTCACGAAGAATAGATTTTATTTCTATAAAAATATTTGCGGGTGACATAGCTCCGCGAGAAACCTTTACTGTGCGGCACAGCCAACTGTCGTCAAAAAAGGGTCTCTAGATCTATGGCACGCGATGAACGTTTCGATCGTCCACCATCTTGCTGGTAGTTAAGTCGAGCAATGGCAACGGCTTCCCCTTTTTCAGCATTGGGAAAGGTTTGTGCCTCAAAGGGTTAATGATTTCCGAATTTAGGCGTTATGCAGTCATTCATTAATGATGGCACATAGTCATTGTAGCTGAATTTCTATTCGTTAAAAATATTATAGTCAGGTTTTTGATTGCAGAATATGTTTATAATTAAACTGTAACAGTGATAAAAAAAGGATAAACAAGTTACACTCCACTTTCCTTCGGTTTCAAATTTATTGTTCAGAAAAATTTAAAAAAGGTCTCATTGTTATTTTTACTGAAAAATAACATTTTTTTTTCAAATTATTTACACTGTAACACAAAAACTCTAGAGTCTTGAAAACTTCTAAACCAAATATTTTTAAGTAAAGCCATCGAAGCACCGTACCTAAAATATAAATATATTTTAGAAGGGAAAACATAACCAAAAACCTAATGCAACTGGGATACTTTCATTTTATTCGAAATATTCCAAGAAGGCAAAATTCACAGTAAACAAGTGGTCGGATTTCTTGTTTTCTCACATATCTGTGGTTTTTCATTTTTTTTTTTTTTTTTTTTTTTTTTTTTTACTGTAGGAAAATTCTGCGCGCACACAGAGCCCCACATCGCTACTCCTTACATAAATGTCAAAAATATGTAGATATTTTTCAAGCGTTCGAGAGATTTTTAAAATACAAGGCTTTGCAAGCATAGCTTGATTATACATAAAAAGGTAGCAGAGGGGCATAAGAAATTTCAGTGGCGTAGCAATGAAAGGGATGAAGACGCTGTATTGTATTTTATTTCGATGAATTCCATTATTCGAAATGGAGTATAATTTACAATTATCGATTCTGCTCCGATATGATTTGGTAGAAAATAGGGTTTTTTTTTTTTCAATATTAGTTCGAAAAATTTACCTACACTTCAGCAACACAACTTTTGTGAAGGAATTATTGAATAAGTGAAGAAGACGGCATCTTGAACAGTGCATTGATATGTAAATATAAATCGCATGCATTCCTTCTAACACCTCTGACAATCCAGTAACTTATTTTAGACACACCATGTACAGGGTGATCTGAAAATGAGCACGCATTTGCAAAATTAATAACTCACAGAATAACGTGGATAGAGAGGTGAAAATTTACACACATGTTTGGAATGTCATGAGGTTTTGTTACAACCACACAAATGAAAGTTCGAAAAATTGCCGAAAGATGGCTCTTCAGGTGATAAGAAAAGTAATAATTTGCATTAAAAATTATGGCAAAGCAAAGACGATGTTCTTCAGAACAAATGCTCAGCATGTGGACCGTCATTCCTCAACAATAGCTGGTCATAGGTGGTAGAAGTGGTCAGAATATTACTTGTCTAAATATAATTTTTCAAAATAACTAGTTTTTATCATATTTCTTACATGGTAAGTACTAATTTTCCACCTTATTGAAATACACAATCTTTAATGTACAGAAATATGGCTTGGTTTATTGAATAGAGTATATTTTTAGGCCTCAATTACATTTTCTTAGTTTGTTATGTTTTTCGGCGTGTTTCAGTAATATGCCCTTGTGGGGAGGCATACTGCAGTGTAAAATGATCCATCGACTGAAAACTATCTGGTAAGAGGTCCTAGATATCATAGTAGGCCTTCAACCGTTCTCAAAATGCGTGACTCCCCATTAAATTTTTTAATTCATTTGTGCGTTTCTTTCAGACGATAATTTTTGAATTATAATTTTGAAATATTCCATTTTATTGTTTGTGACCCTTTTTCTTTTTAAAATTTTCATAAAATAAACAATGCATACTATATGATTGTAAAGCATACTTTATTTCATTATATACAGTCTTTAGCATATTTTATTTTGCTGATAAAAACACTTTACAATCATTTTTAAATGATGGTTCTTTTTTGACGTTCGGTTCGGGTAAAATGGTGCTTTGGACGCATTTTCAAAATCCCACTTTTTTCGCTACTCAGTTTGGGTTCCAAAATATTATTAAATTATTTTTATCATGCAAATTACAGTGGAAAATATTGTGGCAAGAAACCAAAGTTTTATTTATTTTATGTTCTTTTACTCGTGTTTTCCCATTAAGGAGATCATTATGGGCCACCTTCCCTTACATTACTAGATTAAGTGACGTGCTAATTTATGCTTATTCAGAAAGCGAATACTTGTCTTTTTCGTTCATAAGATTTTAATTGCTTGTTAATTTTTAATATATATACACTGCATTTGGTAGCGAGACAAAGAAGAGCTTTTGCCGAATGTTTCCCCCAGTATTTCTGAAATTCAACCGAGAAAGACAAAAGATTAATGGAATTTAGTTTCCTTCCTTTAAGAACCGCTAAAAGGGAACTCTTTTCACATGACAAATGAAATTAATTGGAACATAATATATCTAGCCAGCTACTATGAGTCTTTTTTTAGATTTCTTTTTCTGTTAAAATACCACGTGTCTTCTCAGAATGTTTTTCATTGTTGTGAAGTGGAGAAAGAATACTCTCTTTGAGACAATGAAGTGCTTTAATGAAGAAAAATTTAGAAAGCGGACATTTTGGAAAGCACGGCTTTAAATTTTCAACATATGCCTCATTATTTTTCGTTTCAAAAGACTTGTTACTTTTTTTGTGGTATGAAAGAAAATGAAAGTTTCATGGTATCCTTATTTAAACTATGGTGAAAATTAAATAATACTTATTTAATCGTGTTTTATGTATTGTTTTAAAGAACCAGAGAGATAGAAATTGTGCGATGTGATAGATTTCTTCCTGAAAGTAATTATAATATTTACTTGTTTCAAAGACTCATATTTTCTCGATATGATTGTTCGTTTAAATGCCTAAATGTTATTTTCAAAAACGCATTATAGTCATAAGGGATAAAATGTTAAGGTCTTACCACTGACGTACAATTAGTAGATATATCTAGCCTCTTAGATTACAGTTTAGCGATATATTCCTTCATTTTTCAAACAATAAGTAAAATGTATGCCGCGTCTTTAAATCGAGTAAATACAGAATTGTAATAATTAAAATTCAACTATAAGCATCGCTCTACTGCTAAAGTCGGTGAACCGATTGTAACCAAATTTGGTATGTAGACTATACATATAATTTTTCATAGAATTAAAGAAAATTTTCAAAAGGAAGAAAAAAAATTCAAGAATTATCCACTTCGTGACATCTTGCACAAAAAACAGCAAATTTAACAATGGAAAAGAAAATTGAAAAACAATTTCAATATTTAGTATTTTTTGAGCATTTATTTAATAATTTGGGAAATGCTGATTTTATCATGCAAAGCGCCAACAGTGAACACATTTTGAAATAAACTTTCCAAAAATCTCCCATGAGCACGTTTCTCGTGTATAGTTTATAAATCAAATTTCATTACAATCCGTACACGTGTTTCAACTGTAAAACCAGTTTACAGGGGAAGTTTATTTATAAAAACCCTATGGAATACATTAAAACTTCGTTTAAGAAGTCGTGATGAATGCAATAGTATTTTCTTTTCGAGAAAAAATATATTATTGAACTTATGGTAGCGATACAAACGTATATAGACGGACTCTTTTTTAGTCATATGCAAAATAAAGAATGAATTCTGAAGAGCACGAAACGATTGCAATAATTGGTGTTAACTCTTTCAGGTCCTGAGTACACAACTGACGATTAAAAGATCACTCCTACACCGTTAATAGAAGTAATTCAACATTACAGTGGAGCTAAATTCCCTGCAAATTTTAAATGGCTAAACGTTGAACTATTATTTGTCTCCTTGATGAAGTCGATCAACAAATATTTCTCCATGCAACACCATTTCTCTATAGAAAGGTTGCAGTTAATTTACATCATTTTATGGTGAAATGCTAACTACTATCATTAATAGTGTATTATAATAGAGTATAGATGTTCTAATTTCTGCACATAACCTAAAACTATTTTTCCTCGAAAATTTAATAATCAGAATTTTCAATTGCATTTATTTATTACAAATTTAATGTATATTATCAAAAGTGTAATTATTTAACACAAACAGAAGTTATTTAATCAGGCTGGAAAGTTTTCAGAACACTTAATTACAACTTACAAGATGAATCACCATACTTAAATTTATGGGAGAACCCCCCCCCCAAAAAAAAAAAAAACAGATAACAATTCGATAAATGAAATTCTGATTTTTTTTTTCAAAAATTTATCAAAAACGATTTTTTACCATAGTGCTGCCACACATAATTCTTACAGAAACTATTACACGATATATGGAAAACTTAAAATTAAATATTTTATTATCCATTTATTACATTAAAAGTGATTTTCATCATTTCTTTATATGCTATTTGCAGATGTGTTTCTTGAAATAAGCAATTTCTTTTCCATTTTCAAAATCTTGTGGATTAAAAGAAAAACAGAAACTAACAACTTAAATTTTCAATACGTTTCTAATGCTACATTATTTTTCCAAAAAGAGTGTAAACTGGTTACTATGCATGAATGTAGGGATTTAACGAAATTCTAATTTATATTGTAACTGATAGTAATTCATACTAAAAACGTAGATTAACATTGGAGAAATCTATATTTCTTACTCCAGGGATTATTCCGTTTTTTAAGACATATTTTTACTAAGAAAGAGTAAACTTGATTAAATATATATACCCATTCAATCGTTTTCTTTCTAATTCAGAAAATGGATTAAGAAATATCTTCCACGTCACGGTTACATCACATTCTTGCGAAAAGCAACCGCAAAAGTACAAGAAAATAATAGCATTTCTTTTTTTTTATTAAATGCTTGACTGACGAACATTTTCTTGTGACAAATGGAATTACATAGTACATATGGTGCCTATCATTGAGTTTTCACGGAGAATAAAAAAGTAAATGTATAAATAAGTAAAAGGAGCGTATATGGTTATTCGAAGGAAGTTTGGGGAAAGTTGATTCCGGGAAGTTTTGGAAAATTGTTCATAGTACTTTTAGTGTTCTCAAATAGCAATGATCAATCTCTTATCTGAGGACTAGTTTTGCACTGTCAAAGTTCATATACGGTGACGAAGCAGGATTTCCAACAGCATACGAAAGTTTTTTTTTTTATGAAAAATTAAATTTTGCAATAAAACAGCTCCATTTATTTTTTGAATACCAAAGAACATTAATTTTTCTCATGTTGTTTTCTTTACTTAATAAACGTTGGTGCAAATAAGGGAACTTGACAGTAAACACGGACTGTATGAATCAAATTCCTTTCTTTATCCATACCTTTTATCAAAGGAATTGGATGCTGCATTGAATAGTTGAGTGAAAAATGTTGAAAATGAGAACTGCATATGTGACACCCTTTTACAATTCTTACACACTTTTCGTTCATTTGTATTCAACTGTACTGAGCATTTTTACAACATTCTCTAAATGGAAGCAAAGCCCATTTTTGAGAGAAAAAATAGTGACTGAAAGTAACATTCTTCTATCGTTTACCTTTAAAAGGTCACGTGAAGTGAATGAAATATAAGATAATACACCAAAAGAACAATAAAATTCAGTTTATTTTAATTCCATAATTTATATAAGCACGTAAAGGGCCATACAAATAATTTCAGGTAAGGACCTGGCACTTTAAATTTGAGCACTACTTTTTATTGCAAACATCCGATTTCCAACGAGCAATGAAAATTCACGAAAAACGCAAAAATTTTTGGTTTTAAAGTTACGAGACGATGTAAAAATAGCCGCCGAGGTCATGTGATTCAGCGCGACTGGACTTCATAATTTATTCTTTTATTTATTTATTTTATTTTTTGAGGGGGGTGATCTGAAAATGAAAGTCAACGTCAATGACACACACAATTGTTTGGATTTCCTTGTAGAAATAAGGCACACCATGAATCAAAATAGTCAGCAGTTACGCAAAAATATTATTGTAAATTACATCAAAAGAGCGAACGTATCAAAACAAGTAGAGACGGTCAGTTTAGTAGTAGAGACGGTCAGTATAGTGTGTTCAAGTAGTCAAGTAGAGACGGTCAGTATAGTGTGTTCGAAGCATTATTTCCATGTCTGTAATTTATTTCAAGGAAAAAAAATGCTGTGTTTAAATTAATAATATATTTTATTAATAAATTAACTTTTTATGTTATTTGGGGACAGTTATGTATCTGTATACAGAGTGTTACATCAGCAATAGGCATACTTTTGGGAACTCAAGGAATAATTAGAATCACATATTAATCGAGGGTCACATCCCTACATGTGTCGTTTTTCCATGCTTACTATCTTTCTAGCAATTTTGCTCGGGACCTCATCGGACGGTTACGTGGCCGGCGATAATCCGAGCAAAATTGCTTGTAGGGTAGTAATAACTTTGGACGAAGTATTTAAGTAACAGTGAAAATTCCGACCATGGATCATTAAAATTAACATATTTTTTTTATAAAATGCACTAGAACTGATATTTTTAAACTTCAGTTCCATTTTATTGGTGAAATGCTTGGTCACAAGACCTACGTTTATCAAACTGAGTTTTAAAAAAAATATACGAACAAAAGTGATCATCACAAGGTGATGCAAAAATACGCAAAAATATTATTGTAATTTGCGTAACCCAGATGACGATTGGGATCCTGCGGTGTTATGTGTTTAGGATCCATCTTTTAATTAGTTTCCCATTGTGACAAAGTTCACATATTTTTCGCGTCCTAAAATAATGTTCCTATGTTTCGTCTTTCTAAATCAAAATTTCGTATTCCGTATTAATCTCTCTCCACTCTGTTTCGGCTCGATAACATATTCTTTCCTTTTGCGCGACGTTATGTCTGGGATTTTTCGGGGTTTCACTTCTAAATTAATTTCGCTTTAGCATATGCTGTGTTAGTTCTTAGCGCCTCCCGGTCTTCCGTCGGTGTTTTCTCACGGGGTTGTAGCCTTATGTATTGGCATCCGCCAAATTCTGGCACTTCTGTCTTTGCATCAATCATTTAATCCGTTTGTTTCAAATTTTCATATTGTTTACGCCTACCGGACGGTGGTTGTCACGTGGGGCAGTGACTTATGAGTGCTCATATTTTACTCGCCAACCTGTAGAGAGCTGGCAGTTTTTGTAGGAAGATTTTAGAAGACTTCTCGATTGCTCTCCGTCAGAGGAGGTTGTGTTCGTTTTTTTTTATGGAACTCCGGCATGCCGTGTGGCCGGAACAATTAGATATGTCCCTGGTGTTATTTTTATGAAGCAATGTACGGTGCGTAATTGAACTTGTTTCTTTAATGACTGTTTTGTGAAGATACCTACAATAAAGTGCAGCTTTTTTGTGTATTCCAGTTGTCCGTCAGTTTTTCTCAAATACCTTTTGTACACTATACGTCATGTGAGCGGCCGAGGGAACGTTTCTCTTAATCGTCCTCCGACAACTCCCTCATACCCATGCTCCTCACAAATTTTGTCCAACCAATAGTGTGACACTCTCTTTAATCCAATCCAATGCTAAATGAAACTGTCCTGATGAAGTTATTGGTAAAAATAACTAAAGTATAATCTATAAAACAAACCAGATGAAGTATTTTCTAACAGCACTTAACAATACAATACCAATATTTTTGATAACTGTTACCTTAGATATGACTGCTACAGCTGCTACTGATTATCTTACCTGAAATAAAAGAAATGTCAATTAGTTTAAATTCTCAGTACTTAAAACATATGCACTGCGTAAATCAAAGCGACTTTGATTTACTTCAATTTTCATAATAACAATAAAAAAAGAAATATTATTCTTCATTTCTATTCTATAGCTTGTTTTACAGTAATATGTATACTTTTATTGGAATTTAGATGAACAAACTTCTGATGGTCTTACCTATTTATAACGAGTGACAAATTAATTGAATTTGATGAAGAAAGTGGACTATTTTGCTAGGTGCAATGTTAAAAATGTATTATAGTAAACACCGTTAGTCACTCTTCTATCCTGGCATTTAACAAGGGAAATAATTATGGAAGTGTGAAATAACAGAAGCGTTGAAATATAATTTAATAAAATGAAAAAAGCACATTATATTTAAAACCATCTCCTGTCGTCTTGGAAAAATTAAAATTTTCCAACAACAGCTGCAATCGCCCTACCATGGTCTGGAAAACAGACCTATTGCGTGTTTTCCAAGAAGATATGATGATAAAATAACGCATCCGACTAATCCAAAGTGAAATCAAACGGTACGTTCGGATTGCACTTCCCGAAGAATCACTTAATCCCGTATGTAATTTGAGAGCCATGTGTTAGAAAAATTCATTCCCAACTTGCACATTTCTTTGCTTTTTGTAGCTTGTAGAGCGTGATTTTTATTCTACTTATTTAAAATGTTAAAATTAAAAGACAAAAAGTAGAAGTCATAAAATGACACTTGCTTAAAATTTCAGAATTTAAAGAAAAAAAGAAAAAGTCACAAATGTAATGTAGATCACACATTATTTTATTAATTCTCAAATACTTTCTGTATCCTAAATTTGAAATATTCAAAATCATGTAATCTAAATTATTTTCGTATTCTCAATTTCCCACACTTGTAATTCTGTTTTTCCAGCATGCAATTGAGTTTATTATGTATGTTTCGCAGTCAACTGGGAGCCAATCTGGGCTAAAAAATAAATTATGTAACGTGAGATTTGCAATCACAACGGATTTTGATGACCATCTCTTTGGCACCGTGTTGGCGTTAATTAGTTTTGTTGCCCTGCCTCTTCTTTAAAATTACTTGTTATTGGTTTCATTACTGTTTTATTGGATCAAATTTATTGGTTGCTCTGAAATTGGCGTTATTTATCTCGGACAAGTTTTTATTCTCGCCCAAGTGGCGTTCTGTGTTGGGGTAATTTTTAAGTCATTCTACCTTAATTCTAATATTCGCGTAAGACTTATGGTTTTTCTGGACGCCACCACTCGTTATTTTAATATGTTTATTCTTTAATAAATAGTTTTCAATAAATAATTTATTTAGCATCTTATGGCCTCATCAATTTTACAACTGAAGGGATTTAATTGATGTGCATCTGGTAACTCACAACGCCTTCTAATATTAAGTTTAAATCTGCCACTAAAACTCATCCTCATAATCAAACTCTCAGATAAAGTTGAGAAAATGTTCAATATGTAAGCAGTATGGACTTTCATCGTCTAATCTTTAAAAAAAAAAACGAGTCTTTGTTGAAGGAATGTGAAAGAAATTCTTCTGATTGCAAAAGCTGAAGAACTGCGAAAAACAAGACTTAGATGAAGCTCTGATAAAATGGATTGTTCAGGTGCCCATAATGTTTCAAAAATGTATACGTCGCTCAAAAGCGACTTCCCCGTTATCAGAATTATCAGGTTGTAACGACAGTTTTCCGCCAGATTTGCTTGAGTCAGCTCATGCGGTACCGAGCGATTGACCTTATATGTCAAGTTTATGCGATGCCTAGCGCGACTAATGGACATGGTACTAAAGTCTAACTCTTTTCTAACTCATCAGCATCAGTAGGCCGGCCAGAGCGCTCTGCTTCTTAAAGGTCCTAGTCCTCGTTTTTGAATTTTCGGTACCAAATCTTCACAGTGTCGTATGATACAACAGTAGTACCTTAAGCTGTACACATGATTCGGTGTCATTCTGTAGCTGACTTTTTGCAACAGAACTGAGAGTAAATGATGGTTCAATCTGGTAGCGTGATAGTTCCATTTCAGACACCTTATACTTAATCATAACGATATTGTTTTATAGATTTCACAACACAGGGTTCTAAAACAAGTCTTTTTTTTTCAAATAACAAAAATCGTTTAACAAAATATTGGCAAAGACACCAACGCGAACTGTTTGTGCAGACAATACTTGCAGTGGCGGAAAACTTTCCTTACAACCTAATATAATATTGGAAATAAAGGAAAATGCTCTTAGCAAGGATGATGCCACTGATCTCAAGCATCGCTGAAAGCTAGACTGGCGATATTTGCGAAAGTAAAACCAAAAACATGAGCTACTGCTATAAATGTATGCAGCGTTCACAAATTGTGAGCATATCATACTTTTGCAAAAAAGAAATTGTATGTTGCATTTCAATGAAAGTTACATTATTAATGCCATGTTCTCTTGCATGTTGTTATACTGAATTTTTATTTTGTACGGAGCATATCAAAAGAGCACGTGATTTCAAGACGAGTTTTAGAAAAGAGTCATCAAAATTTCATATCATAAATTTTCTGTCTGCAAACATAAATTGCGTACACTTACTTTTAAAATTATGCTTTCGGAATACAAACTCATCTAGTTCTTTAATATCCATATTTCCCAAAGTTGAAAATGTTGAAATATATTTTTAATCCAATAAACGGTATGATTTATGTATTCTTTTCAGATACACACAACAAGCAATTAAAAACCTTGAGTGAAAAAAAGATACTATCACACTGGTCCCCTCCTCTCAGGAAAAAAAAAAATCAGAAACATGCATCCATTAAGTATGATGTCTTTCATGGAAAAATCGCATTTTAAATCTTCCGTTGTTTAATGCATCCATGAAAACGACATTAGGGTGAATTACTTGCAACATAAGCGAATATATAAAAGGAAGATCTTGCTTCAGAGAAAACAAGAGAAAACTGCGAAATAATTGAGAGAAAAGATGTACCAATGCTAGTAACCTTGTTGAAAAATCTTCGCCTTTTTCTCGGGAAAAAACGAAAACGTTAAAATTGGACACTGTATCAGTCAGATTCGAATTTTTAATTTATATAACATGGACAAAGTTTCTCTCTGTTTTCGAACCAAATTCCTGAATGCAACTACAAATAAAAAGAGGTGAATCACTTTTCAAGGAAAGAAAGTAGCATATTTATTAACAATTAATGTTAGTGACTTCTTCCAAGTCAATTCTCGTGTTAGCCTAACTCATATACATTGTCATTATACTTCAAGAGCGATTTGAATAGTTTAGTTATTTTGAGTTAGAATGCAAAGCATTTTTAACACACAAAAGCAGTTGAAATTTTAGAGAATATGTAAGTAATAATATAATAATAATAATAATAATAATAATAAAATTGACAAATTTATTTATTTATTTTTTAGATTAGAGCAGTGTTTGAATTAGTATGAACGCACAGCTAGTTTGAGATAATTTTACGGCATGATTTTACTGTCAAAAATAGAATTGAATATTCTCTGTATAGAAACTATACACTTGATGTGCATCGATTGGGTTGACAAATACGTTCCGCCATTTTTTTTTTTCATTTTAAGATCCCTCATGTCATTAAATGATTTTGTTACTTTATGCTTTAAATCATTCGAAAGATTATGTGTTTTTCTGCCAGAATATATGTTTTTGTTAGAGTTAATTTATGTTAATTTTAAGATCCTCAAAATTGAATGCTGTTGAGAAAAATAAGCAATTTCGACACCTCCGGCTTTTTACTTTTAATAAAGATTTTGAGATACGAAAGTTTCTTGTGTCATTTGGTGATGTGTACGGAGTGGTGTCATAACTGTAAAAGCCCATCGTAACTAGTATGCTTAGTAAAAAATAAATAAAAAAAAATGAAAATTTTATCCTCAAAGACGAAACTGGTACACGTCGCTAAATTGGGTTAAAAATGATTAAACTAACGTTTGAACAAAAGTCCCGTCAAACGACAAGAGAATTTACCTAGAAAATAGAATTCTGCTACTCTACTATAGAAAATCATCGTCAATGAAAAGGAGAGTTTAAAAGTGCAATTCCTTATTATATCCCCTTTTAAGACAGACATGAATTAATGTCTGCAATGCAAATTTAGAAGTTTCTGACGGTCTTATATCTATAAAATACTGCAATTATTTTTGACAAATTTCTGACAACAAATCCATTAAGGCGTAAATAGTAAAATACTAGCCGTTTTGGTTTTTTTTAAAAAATCCTTTATGTTTATACAGTCCTTGTCTTTCTTTCACCTCCCATTTAAGCTAGTTTTAATTTTTGAAAGCAACTCACTTAAAGAAATTATCTGTACAACCTAAAATTCCTTCTACCATCGCCAAACGGAATGCACTTTCTACCTCCAACTGCAGACGGAAGAAGAAGTAACACAACAGAAGAATAAAATGGTAACATGTTATCCTCCCACGCATTTTATCAACGCAAAAATTCCTGAGCCCGCACTTTAGCAATTTGCATCAGACAATCATTACCAACTGCATTACATATTTATGCACGCTCTATCTTCAATTCTCGAGGAGAACTGGGGCCGTTCTGAGCACAGCCCACCCCTCCGCCTTTTCTTTCCCGCCAACTGTTATCTTATCATCTACAAAGCCACTCGTATTCTGATGGTGGACAACGGCGTTTCTTTTCTCGCATTCTATTTTTTCCTCGTTAAAACATCATTCTTTTAGGGAAGCACCGAAGAACAAAAAAAAAAGAGAAGAAAAGTATAAAGATTAGGAAGATAAAAAAAATGGCAGAGGAAAGTGCGAGGGCGATAATGGAAACAAAAAGGCCTGAATTCAGGAAAGGAAAATTATTCATTTCTATGAATTACATTTTTTTTTCTTTCGCAAGATAGTGAGATTTTTTTAAATATAAGTGATACATAGATGCTTAGAAGTAATAAAAATATGGAACTAACACCATCTAAACATTTCATGCACATGCGCATGTATGCATATTGGCGCACATTTTGTAGGACCGTTTTATTTTTATAGTACGAAACGTTTTAAAACATGTTGTGAATACAATCAAAGAATTCTAATTTTTTTCTTTCGTTGAACTCTTCCCTTCGCTTAAACTTTAATCCGGACAAAACAGTACATACAATGTGCTCAAATTCGAAACACTTTTATTCTCAGGACTTTATACATCGGACTACTCAGTATATCCAAGTCCAAGGTCCAAGTGGCATGTCCAAGGGCATCGAAAATGAGTTTCCAAAATTGTTTGGGAAGTTTCCAAAATTGTTAAACATATAGAGTTTCCAAAATTGTTAAACATATTATTCCAGGTTTGGGAAAACGGAATACACAAAAAATAGTTCCAGAACCACCAGTAGATGGCGCTGTATAACAAAAAAGTATGCTAAAAGGACACAAAATACGCATTTGTAACACGTTTTATTCGAATGTACCAAATATCCATATCACAAAGATCTTATCAATTTTTGGAATGCTGCAAGGTATGGTTCCCTCCTTAAATATAGAATAGCTCATTCAACTACGATTCGCAATCGGTCGTCTAAGACGCTTTTCTCATGCGAAGTGATTCTGTCTTTCAAATCTGCCAAGGTTAACAGACGTCCATGACGTCCTTGATAAACGAGATTTTTTAAGTACCCCACACCAAATTCACGTGCATTAATATCTGGAGCAAGAGATCGCCAGCTTGTCACAAACGCACGACTAATTACTCAATCATTAGTAAAATGTTGCCGATGAAACTGCTGTACGCATTGTAAAATATGTGGAGACGCACCACCCTGCATAAAGGTAACTGAATAAAGACATTGACGCTGTTGCATTTCGGGTCCAACGAAGTTTTTGAGCATGTTTTGATACCTTCTGGCCGTCATGGTTCACAGGACCATTGCAAGTAGCCTCCTCGAAAATGAAAGGGTCCAAGTGGCATGTCCAAGGGCATCGAAAATGAAAGGGTCCAAGTGGCATGTCCAAGGGCATCGAAAATGAAAGGGTCCAAGTGGCGAAAATGAAAAGGTCCATGCATGTGGCAGTGAATCCACACATACTAACTTTCGGTGAGTGACGGGAATCTCTTGGAAGGCACTAGGGATTCCAGTGTCACAATTTCGACATTTGTGCATGTTGACTGTTCAACTATGTGGAAAAGTACTTTATGGCTCTATAGAATCTGCCATGGAAACGACACATCCACTTCAACTCCACACATCGACTTCGACGCATCCACTTCAGCCATTTCTCCCTGTCGATGGACAGCAGATGCTGATGCAACCAATTTTGATGGGGATAAATGATTCCACAGCGGAAAAAATGGTTCCTCAATGCATTTCACAGTGTGCTGTAAGGAACACCCAAGTGCCGGGACACTGCCCGTGCACTACTACAGTCGACATCGTTATCCGTCGATTGTTCAACAATAGCGTTGGCAACATCTTCCATGACATCTGAACGAGACGATTTGCTTCCTCGAACTGGATTATTTCTAAAATGTCAAGTTTTCTCGAATCGAGAGATCATTCTCCTTAGAGTTTGTGGAAGTAATGATTTCTTATGCTTCAAACTCACAAGCATAGCGCGCTTTGGCAGCGTGACAGCTATCGCTGGTAAGAATGGTGTTTTCTTAGTTTTATTTGCTTTTTTTGCCAAGAAAAGAAGCTGCAAACCAAGGATGTATTCAAGTTGTTATATTTAGAGTTAGAAATTGCAGTTACCATGACAGTAATCTTTCTTCACTATTTTTTATCCTCTTTTTTATTTAATTAAATGCAATAGAAATTAAAAAGGAGAGTAGTGTTGTATGTGAAGTACTTAAGGAATGTTTAATATTGTTCAGCATTGTTTTCATATCGCTTATTTGGTGCATCCCTCTCCCATTAAATAAGACCTCCGTGTTATGATACTCGATTCACATCGTAATTTTGTGATGCATTGAGGCACTGTGCACCCGAACACTGTACTAATCATGCGTAATACGTAATTCTTGCACTCTCAGCTTTGCTGACTTGCAAGGCATGCAAGACTTGAGAAGACTTGGTGACAAGATTTTTTTGTTCAGAACACCTGGAATTGCAAACATTTGCACGGCAAATACCCACCATTACCGATCAACGTCAATTATACTCTGCCACAGATGATCAAGGAATTCACCAAGCTTCTTCTTATCACTTACTGCTTGCTCATTTTTATGAAATGCAACCATCGAAGTAATATCAAAAAACTTGCTTAACTTGTTATTACTCGAATATTTTCAATACCGTTCTTTAGATAGTGAGGAAGGTTCGCAAAACAATTTCTCTGGGACCTAACATGCTTGGAACAGACATTAAAGTATCCGATTCAACATTTAAACCACAGAACTGTTACACATGTTATGACTATAATATCAAGTGTTAAAAACAACAACTAATTATGTTGTTGAAACATTGCTGTTTAAACGCTTAGTGGTACATTTCAGCATATTTTAATACAATGTATTCGTTGTGTGAGCTTTTTGGGCAGCAAAAACTGGGTATTTCTATTTTAATTTCGTCCCATTATACAAATGATGTGACTTTTCTCCAACTCACAAACACCTCCAATTCATCACCAGTTGATTAATTGCTAGACTCCTTATAAATATTTCATGCTTTTGTTTCACTACCGCTTCGGAAAGCAATGAACCTCTGCAGAGGCATTCTTCCTGTACGATCCAACAACTCCTCTAACATGATGATTGATGCGATGCAGAAAAACAGAGTGATCAGAGAAATTGTTAAAATATTTTTTTTTTCATTATTATTATTATTATCATCATCACGGCAATGTTCTCGTATTTTTTACTTGAGCAGATACTAAAAGCTCTGCTGTCTTTGTGTTGAACGATCATGTATCATCCTCTGTAGAGATATATTTTCATTGAGGAAGTTTTATGTCTGCACAAGTTTTATATTAGTGTTGCTCTACATCTATATCTTCTACAAGACAGCATATTTATTACGAATAAAAAACAAATTTTCTCCATTATTCTTACTGAAGTTTTAATTAGAGAGTAGCTCATTGATTGCTTTTGGATGAATTTTTATCTTTACAATGTACTTTATTAAGAGGAACTGTGCTTGTCTTCAGCGTTGATTTTGAAGAATTTTATGTATTTTGTCTAATATTACAATTGATATCTCTTCAGATTTTAAAGACATTGAGTGGATAACTAATTATATAAATAAAGTTATTTTAATGCTATGATGATTTATTTGGTACGTAAATATTATTCCGTCAAAACTTTTGCATTCTAGTAACAAATAAAAATTACCTTATTCCTGGTAAATGATTTTGTCTACCATATTTCTGTATAGTTGACAGCTGTTTATTTTTTTTACCTCTACAGCGACGAAAGTTGATAGTCTAACAGCTACTAACGTCACTGTGGCACAACTGACGTAACAATAAGTATGTACCCTCTAAATTCATTGTTAATTAACTCAATTCAAAAATACAAGGGTGAGTATGAAATGTAACTATAATCTTCAGCGTCCAAAACCAAATGGTTATACATAAATACGTGGATTTAACTGTTGTGGATTAAACATACACTAGCCTCTAAAAGTTAAGATACAGCATGTTTTTCGAAGCTCACTGTAAAAAAAATGGCGCTAATAAAGTTCATAGTTTATATAAATGATGATAAGAAACTTAAAAAAAAACATGAAAAAACGATAAGCCACTTTAATTTTATAGAAAAGGAGAAGTATATTTGAGTTAGAGCAAATACCAGTCTTTCGAAATTACGTGTGTAACTTTGTGCATTTACAACTACTGTTGTCACATTCGTTTAAAATAAGCAGTAGAGTCCAGCAATGTCTAGGACAAGCCATTTTCTCGATTTTTTAAGGTAGTAGTAATGATGGAGTTTCTATTTGGGGTAATTCTAAAATATTTGAAGTTTACTTTTGAAGAGGCAATTTCGTATAGTTCTTTGAATTAAATAAGTCCAGGAATACCTTGAGAAACAAATATAAACACCAAGTATAAAGATGAAACAAACTTTTATTTTAGCTCTTAAACAATTAATTGCTACACGATGGTGGTGGTTGGGAGACCATTAGCTATATTGGTCAACACGGGTCTGATTAATCAGAAGTCATAGTCTATCGAACTGTGATCAGCAGGCTGGTGAGAAAGATAAATTTGGCATATTAAAGAACGCCAAAACGTGGGACAATAATACATTCATTATTAAAGACGCCGAAAAACAGCAGAATATTCCTAGTCAACAGAGAGAATGGCAAGACATAAAAAAACGCTGGGAATCAAATTATTGAAGATAAAGACAGCCAAATTAGAGTAAACCCGTGTGATAGAAAATTAGTTCTGTAGAATTTTAACTGATGTGAGTCCATATCCATATTTGGAAATGTAAGTAATAAAGTGATTTACGCGTACAAAAAGCCGTTAAGCATAGATGCATATTAATTAAGCGTAAATGTTCTGCATGAGAAAGGGTGCATCTTAACAGCTAGGAAAGCAAAAGAAATGTAAGACTTATTTGACAAAGAGCAAAGGGTGAAAGAATAATTTAAGCATGAAATCCGGATAGATAAGCGGTTAATTGAAATTGAACATATGAAAAAAAGTAATACAATATTTTGAAAGCCGGTGCAATTAAAATGGGAGAAAAATAATTTAAAGTTAATATGCTTGATTTAAATTATTACTAGCTCAATAAATTGAAAACAAGTGACAATTAATATTAAATATGTAACCTTCATCAAAGTAGCATCAATTCTATGTGCAGAAGGCATGTGCCAGGCTGGCCTCGAACTATAACTTTTGCAGAAGACCGTTTTATATTCCTTTCGGTCCGAAGAAGAAGAAGAACTGCAGTATTGCAGCTTGTAGCGGACCGATTTGTAGAATTATGGAGAAGAATATCTGCTGTACCACGAGCAGACACATTCACAATGCATGAATCCTTGTCTATGCAAGGTGACCAGTTGTGTGGGTCCCCCTGAACGGGCGATAGAAAAGGGTCCTCTTATGTTGGTGGTTATGTTTTCTGGTCCAGGCAGGGATGGTTTACTGCGGACAAGCACTTCGCAGACAAGTACAGATTCATTCGGATTTGAGAGTGATTCAGGATGTCTGCTGATCTGGAGGGAACAACGCACCTGATACCATCAATCCAACACTGTTGAAAGACACAATTATATAAGAGGTGGTATCATAATTTGGTCAGCGATCTCATTCGGTGATCACACAGACATGCACGTGACTGGTGTAAGATATCGAGATGAGATCCTTGATCCATACATCCGCCCATTTTCAGGTGCTATTTGCAATGATTTTATTCTGAGAAATGATAATACACGAGGTCACCTTGCTCTGGCTGTCGAAGACTATCTTGCGGGTCATAGTTTAGCTCAATCTCCAGACCTGAATCCGAAAGAACATCTTTGAGACGATATCGGCACAAAGGTTGTTGCTTTAAGTCAAACCTTCAAGGTCGTTAGATGAGTTAGAACAAGGCGTACTTCGCATCTGGTCCTCTTGTTTCGAAGCCCGACAACTGGATTGACAGCATTAAAAATCGATGCCGCCAATGAATTAAAGTTAGGTGTGAACACTTACCTTATTGGAACTCATTTTTGTTATTTTTCTATGCCATTTAACCACACATAAAACTGTTATCACAGAACTGCGTTTTTGCAAGAATGGGTTTTCCACCAACATTGTGTCTTTCCATTTATGTATTTGCAAATTACACTCAAAAATCCGACTGTGTCTTACCTTTTGAAGACCAGTGTTTATGAACACTGTTTTTCGCAATTAATTTGTAAGGAATCATATCTTGTCTTTTTTCATCACTTTGAAATTAACAGTTTATTGAAAATAAGTAAAAATTATTATAGTGCTGCATTTAACAAGAAGAAATAATTTCATCCGACGGAAAATTGAGAGTTTAATTGATGAAATAATTGCAATTTCAAGACGATTCTTGAAACTGCTTTTCGGTTTTAATATTCCTTGTAATTTTCTAAAATCGTTTGCAGTTTTCCTTAAGCACTTAACATTTTGGATTTAAAAAAATGTTATTTGATTTTTTTTTTTTAGCTGCATGTATTTGTAACTGCTAGAAATGTTCACAAGGATCTTCCGTGCAAACCCAGATAATCTCAAAATGCACTTTGATTATTTAGTTAAAAGTGACAGTATTTTTTAAACATATTTGGTATCAAATTCCATATTTTAACCCCGAGTTCTCGACGATATATCACTATCAATTACTTTTTATATTGACCTGAGTATTTTGCATTTACTTTTTATTCCAAAATGCAATGCGTAATTTCATTTTAAGTAACTTTTAAAATTTAAAGTTTATTTGTCACAACAAACAGGGTAAAATGCAAATTTAGAAAAGGCAAATTTTGAAATTGTGCGTAAAACATATAAATCTTTCTCAAATTCAACACATTTCAACGCTGTTTAACAAAATGAACAACTTACTACATAAAACATTTTTTCAGAAATCCTCCAGTAACATTCTATTATCCAGAAAATTTAAGCGGTGTAATCACGCGCATTAAATAAATTTCACCCCTAATACAAATACCAACGAATTCAATTAGAGGTCTCTAAAAATATGAAAATTTTGCTTTTTCACGGCTTTTCCTAATAAATGCTTATGATCCGCAAAAATTAATGGACCAATTTACTAAGCACAAACTTTTAAGGTGGCTTATTCTGATGATTTATCGCTTGGTTACTGTTAGATAAAGGAAATGCGATAAAAACCATGAACGCGCGGCATCCTAATAATTTTCAAGTATTTAATCTTCTAATAACTATAAGATTAACTCTGCGAACAAAATCGCAGAAAAATTGTTTTATCTGTATTTATGAGGAAGAAGTGTAAAGGTTAAACTGGGTAGCTAGATATTGGTGTTAGTAGAAATTTAATTATTTTTAACCATAATATTTGTACATTAAGCTGAAACTAGATAATTATTACTTACATTTATATATTGTATAATATAATACAGTTAATTAAATAAATTTTAAGACTTTTATATTTTTTAATAAAACAGTTTTTAGCATATGATACACTACGAATGGGACTAAAATTAAGGTAAAAAATATTTAATTATTATTTTTTAGCTAAATATGTGCCCATTTTTTTATTGCATACCATTGCTTGCGTGCAATTTAGCTACTATAAAATTACATTTAAATGCTTCTTCTTCTTCGTTTTTTTTATTTTAAGGAAAGTAGTTAAAGTTTAAAATGACGAACTACGATGTCAAAACTGTATCAGAAGCTTAAAATTGATAATAATTTGCATGAAAAATTTTTAAAAAAAGTACTTTAATTAACGTAATTAGTTATACTTAAGTAAGTTTTTATTTCCGTGACAAGTATGTTCATCATTTAAATTATATCAATAAAAAGTACCTGTATGCCTGGTTTTGTCAAATTTCTTTGTACAGTTTGAGAAATATAATCTGGTGTAAGAATACAGTTTTTCAAGGTGTAAGAATACAGTTTTTCAAAATTGATGTTAAAGTCAATACTCATATTAAGATTGAAATAAAATTTGAGATACAAAAACTGCTCTATCTCAGATGTAATGAGAATTTTTGAATGCGGTTTGTTGTGTATTGTTCAGACATAATGTCAAAACATTGAGAATCTGTAAAAATTTATATATTCTGACAGTTTTATCGGTATGTGACCCCTTGAAATAGTGATATTTCAATTATTTTAAGATAGGTAATTTTAAAAGAATTCCTTACGTTTCACATTATTTAATTTTAAATCATAAGAGTATGCTTAGCCTTTACATTTGCTTGTCTCATTTTACTTCATTGTTTTACAGAAACGACTACAAAAATTTTGTTTGTCTGTTAATATTTGCACCGGGATTTAGCAATTATCCTTGAGTCAAAAATGTATTTGAGCGATCTGAAAATCAAAACCTATTCACATGACATTTGTTGACATTTGTGGTTAAAGCATTATTGATTTAAAGAGGAGGAGCATTAACTGTTTTTTGACAGTTATTAACATAAAATATCGAGAATTGTGGTACATAATTAAATGAAAATTAAATCATTCAAGAAAAAATATCCTCAAATCTGGAATTGTTGGGCAGAGGACTTTTTAAAGAGTTCTAATGCATATTCATTTTACATCTGGAGAAAATCTTCCAAACCTCCGAACCATTAGATCGATAACCCTGGGCTTTCACACTTTGGTCATATAACATGCTCAGTGTCTTATTCTCTCGGACCTGGTTGTCCTAGAGTAAACTATGGAATGTGTTTCAGCTAAATATTATCATGTGGCCTAGAACGAGTGGGCAAGATGGTGTGCCAGTTACTGAATATCTTCAATGTAATTCGTTTAATATTTCTCGCACTATATAATCATCTTTACACATTTAATTGAATCGCACTATCTTGTCTAATATCGGGATACTGGTGTACGTGTAGATTAAAGTGTACTGAATAAATGCAGAAATCGAAATTTACTCTTTAGTTTAACTTTCATTTTGGGTGAATAACATAATTTAAAAATCATGCCTGATTTCATTCTTACGTTTAAATTTCTAATTATAGGTATGCAGATATAAGAATGGCATTTTTATTAGTCTCCATTCAGCGTATTAAATAACTGAAATAAATTTAATTGTAAGCATTTTTTTTATAAAACAAAGTCTTGAAGTTATTTGTACGTCATTAGAAAACTGCATATGCTCATCGAAAGAAAAATCAGTAATGTATTGCTTATCATTGATTCCTAAGTTATCGGCGTTTTCCATGTCGTATCGACTCGTTTTCTATGTTTGGAAACATAAATAGACCTAAATACACTTATATTACGCAGTACACTTATATTACGAAGTACACTTATATTCGGATACACTTAATTTACGTATATTTCGGAGAATAACCCCGCTTTCAACTTCAAAATTACTTCATTTTTTTCCTGTGCGTGTTATACACCGAATATAAAATGAATAACGTAAAATATAAAGTAAATTTCTTGACATATCCTTAATTTAATTAGGCATGTTTTACGCAAGAGCGTGTTATACGCCGCGATATGCGGTATGTGGTATACATTTTGATGCGGCGTTTTTTATACCTAAAACTGCGATCTAAGTCAAATTGACACAACTGATAAAATTCACGTTTTAATGCAGAAATAATTGTTAGTGTAAAGTTATACCAATTAAAAAATTAAAAATACTTTTTATTTTTTTTTATTTATTAGATTAGACTTCTTGTAGTGTTTACATCAAATGCATGTATATTTTTCAAACGATGTCTAGGTTGACACCAACTGCGTCATTTCGCATAAGCATGGAGGAATGAAATTCAATCTAGTACGCAGCCTCAAGTCTATGATAAGGCATACATTAAGTCAATCACCCGCCTACCGGTGAGAGTATCGTCCGCACAAACATACCTATATCGCATATCGCAAATCTGATATATGAAGGCAAACAACGGTAAGGGTTGTCCAGATAAGATCTACTGAAATGATGAATTTATGATAGAACAGTTTCGGATAGGCAATAGTGTACCATTCGATATTCAAGCAATTAAATCTGAGAGATCGGATTTCTGAAATATCTTATTAATTTTATGAATAATCCTATGTATTTAAGAATATAACTTTGCGTATTTTACAGCCTACAGGTAACATCGGAGCATAAGGCACCCTGTGATTTATGAGATTATAATTTGGTATATGAGAATTGAAGTCAGAAGTGTAACATATTCATTTTAATGATATCCAATGAAAATCAGTTAAAAATTGGAATCATTATTTATGTCGGATGCTACAAAAAATGTAAATATATATAAAGCCTAAAATATACAATTGTTTCCAAAAATTGTATATTTTAGGCTTTAAATCCTTATAATGATCATAGATATGTACATTAAATTAAAGTTTCGTAAAAAAAAGAAAAGCATAGTACATATTTTTTTTTTTCAAATGATGAACGCTTGCCGTTGATAGGCATTGGCCACAGCCAACGTCGGAATTCTTAGTCTCGTTATTCAGATACAGAACTTTGTGGTATAAGTTTTAAAAAAAAGTCAGGAGATTAAATCTAAATAAATAAAAAAATTCAGATTAACATAATATTTTTTTGAGTAACATTGTAATTTAATGTATACTTCTATAATTAATATTTTAAGGAATGAAAACCTATGTCACTCCGGGTGTCCCAGAATTATTGGTACAAACTGTACAGGGAGTGTAAAGAAGTTATTTGGTTAGGCTGTTTTAAATTTAAAGACTGCGTTGTGACAAGAAAATCCAGGTCCGATACATTTATGTTGCAATAAAATAAAAAGACATTAAATACTGAAAAACTATTTTATTAAACATATACTATTGAAATATTATTATAGCGGGCGGTGGTGGCTCAGCGAAAATACGGGGAGGGTAGGGGCCACATAATAAGGATTCAGAATCACATAGCAATGTGGGTCCAAAAACCCCGTTTTCCCTTACCTGTTAATAATCACTTTTAAAGGGAGCCGAATTGTTTGTCAAATTCCTTAACCGAGTTTCATCGATAACGGGCTTTTCTTCAAAAATGTCGTCCATGAAATTAAATAGAAATTTTAAACTATTAATTTTAGTCACATGTTTTCTGCGAAAGATACATTAGTTTTGTATGAACAAGGGTCAAAAAGTTCACTATTATGTCAGCACTTCTTCCAAAGTGATTATTAACAGCTACAGAAATACGTTTCCGACCCCACATACCTAGGTGATTATGAATCCTCATCACGTGTCCTACCTCCCCTTAAAATTTGTTTCAATAATTCTGGGATACCCTATGTACATATATATATGTGTGTGTATAAATACAGGGTCCAAAGGAACGTCCCTTTAACCTGAAAATACTTACTATAGCTATGCAAGTGAGTTAACGCTGTAGTAAAGCGCCCCCCCCCTCCAGTACAACAGGCAGTATCACCTCTAATAGCGAAATTTGAAGTTAGACATCGCAAATCGAAAATTAAAGGAGATAGATCAAAGTTTCCAGTTAGAAAGTTTTAGAGCATCAACTAATTAAAGTACGAAAGCAATATTTGGTTCACACGTATATGGTAAATTGTCGCATGTACACACAAAAGCGTCAGAAATGAATGCACGCCATTTTGCATAAATGATTGAAAGAGATAGCCATAGGTATGAAGAAATACTCACATTTTATTGCATGTTTTATAACACAACAGAAAAAAATAATCAAATAGAATTTGGGCGATTGCTTTAACTTGAATCTTCGAGGACGAATTTATACTCTTGTCGCACAGGATACAAGTTGTATTTAAGTCCCATTTAGTAAAGAGAAAATGAAATATCAGCCTTAAAGACTAATATATACGGTAAATGCATATCTTTTGTAAAATTCAGCTGTGGCAAATTGAAATTGTCAACGTTCCAGCTTTTAAAATCGCAAATGATTACAGTGTATCCTTACGCACGCCCACATCCAAATACTGATGGAGGGCACACGACTTTAAAAATTGCCCCAGAATCAATAGTTCATACGATAAAGCTATTCCTCCAGCGTACATTAACAAGATAAAGTAACCTTAGTGTCTCATATTGATTTGTATTTCAATTTCAGGAAATGTTTTCTTCCTAAGAAACAATCGAAATATGAGATGATTAATCATACGTGATATATTGCCTATTTTTGACAGGAAACAAGATCTCATCGATTGTATATGTCTTACTGGCAAACGACACACCCACAAGATAATAAAACCTTCCCCCTGCAAAATTAATTAGTTTCGAAAGAATACTATCAGCAGGGGTTGCGGTAGCATGTAGGAATGTGACGAAATTAAACGGAAATGAAAAATGCGTTACCACTCTCATGACTGTAGCGCTTAATTTATTAACTGAGAAAATTAGTTGTATTTTTCGGTGCCAAATAAGGGAAAGGTTGAATGGGATGTTTTAAGATAGCCCACTGTGCTTTTGGGAGAATTATTGAGAGTATAGTGCAAATATAATTTAAAATTTAAACAAAATAAATATAGAAAGTTAAAACTTATTAAAAATTCTTTAATATATAGTATGTGCACCTACTCAAAAAATCATTCGAGCATGAGAAAAATTTCCTACACTTTTAGAGAATTACTGAAAGTCTAATGTACTAATGTAAATATAATTTAAAATTTATAAGAAACAAATATAAAGTTGTTATTGTATACTATATAATCCACTTTTACATAAAGAACAATACTGCATACAGAATCTACAATAAGATTATTCATTTCAGTAGAATGCTTCATCAGAAATTGTATAGAAAGAGTTACATATATATATATACATGAACCGTTATACAGGGAGGCCATAACTTACCCTGCTCATGACGGTTTTCTTTTACTTTAGCACAGGTTAACCCTTGCTTTTTTAAAATGTTCTTTGCATCGAATAACAATGTTAAGTTGAATTCAGCAAAATTCAGTTCATTCAACAAAATTTAGTTGTCTATATTTCAACCGAATAATTTTTTTTTAACACATTTTTGTTAAATTAACAAAATATTTCTTTGAATAATAATAAAAAAATGTTTATTCAAAATAATATTTCTTTGAAATAGCGCCAGACAAAATTTTGTTGAATCAGCAAACTATTTTTTTTTTCAGTATGGATTTTAGAGTGTAGTATTGTATCCAGGTTTTATCCATTGTAACTAATCGTCACAAGAACTAATCTGGATTTCGACGAAACAACCGCAAGTTTGCAACTCAGCTTGTCACCCGCTCATGTATTTGATTAAACGTTAGCAAACGCGGCACCCACATTGAAGACAATTTCTATTTAACAATCTAATATTTTTGAAATGGTATGTTCTTAATTTAATATAATTTTTAATAAAACTTAATTTATATGAATGAAATATTTGCCTTTAAATTCAATTTAGTTTCCGGATATATGTATCGTTTATTTTTTGCACATCCATGGTGAAAATTTTAAATTAATAAAAAATTAGATAAAAACTCGCTTTACAGTCATATTGAGACATTTCCTTAATATACATACGAATGAATTAAAAATTATTATTTTTGTTTATTGCGGATTACATTAATTGTTCAGGGAATCCATTTATAAAAGAAAACTCAAAATTCTGAATTGATTAAAAATGTATATAGAAACAAACATTTATTTAAAGAAAAAATCAGCACAGCGATAGTAGAAAAAAATGTATTCGTCCAGTGACCGTAAGAGGTGTTTATTATTTTAAAAGTAAATTTTGTAAGAATGGATAATGTGTTATTTTATTTTTAGAAAAATTCTAATTAATATGAAATCAAAATTTAAAAAAAGTACTATTATGATACAATCTTTAAATCGTTAATACTTTATTTAAACTTAATATTTTAATTAAAGTCAATGTTTGTTTGTTTCTCAACTTTCTTAACGTGTATATACATGCTTTTTTTCGTTAAATCTCAATTCTGTTACTTCCTCATGCATTAGTGTAAACTAAATAGTGCCAAAGATAATTTTAGTGAACTTTTCCTTACACAGTCTTATAATATAGTTATAATTTGAGAAAACACTAATTTATTTACGATATGACAACTTTTTTTAATCAAATTATTACTTACAATTTGTACATTTTAGAACGAACGACTCATTAGTACTGTACACTTAATAAATTTCTTTCAGTTGGATCGTAGAAATAAAAGGTATTAATGTAATGAAATTGTCTCCACTGTCTAGTCAATAAAATAATATTACGTATAAATTACATCATAAAAGTAAGAGCATCCTTGTATTAGTCATCTTATGGGATTTTTAAAAATTGTTGACCAATTCAGTAATATAAAACGCAATATTTCGAGATAGATGATTGTCCGACTACAGCAACCTTACCACATAATACACGGTTATAACTGTGCACGAATTTATCTACTAGAAGACATACATAATTTAATTAATGATTCCCTCCGATAAAGTGGCTTGATTTATGAATACATGACCTATTCACAGCATTCTTAATACGTTGATGGATAAGTGTGTCATTCCTTTACACGAATAATAACGGTTCCAACAACACAATCTTTATTATGATTTGACAAATCATAATTTAGGTGAAAAGGAAAACCGCAACTTTTCTATAAATTTCTGGCTAATGACATTTGCTTTTAAGCGGAACACAGGAAAGTTGTTACTGACGGATGGAAATCATTAGTTTTGTCCGTCTGCGGCTGAAAGCAAGTAATAATCTAAGCAGTTATTCTGTTAAGTTCTCAAGCTCATTTACATACTTTAGAGTGATTATGTACTCATATTCATAAGTTTTCAAACACTGGCGTGGCAATTTCACAACTCGTGCAATAAATCACGGACATCAGCTCAAAATGCTCATTACAATTTTAAATAATCCCTTTCATTATATTGGAATTATGTTCATAGGATTTTAAATTTTCTGTCATGTTTGTGGTTGTTGTGCATTATGGCGAAGTGTTCAGGGGCCGATAAAAATTGTTTTGGTGATTTATAATTTAATGTTCAGAAGGGGAAAAAAGTTATTCTTAATAAAGTGCTCAAGTATGATTTGCTCAGAAATCGCTCAAGGATATATAATAATGGTGTCATAAACTTTGAAAATAATGGATATTTCCGGTTTTTCGAGCGATTTTGAAATACATATTTTGCAGCCAATTTGGCTATCTTTTTAAGACAAAAATGTGCAAGTTGTCGATGGATGTTGTAGAGTATGTCAATATCGGTAATGTGTAATACCGTATATACTCGTGTATAAGTCCACCCGTGTATAAGCCCACCCCCCAACTTTCCCCGAAAGATCTTTCAAAACTGACTGACCCGTGTATAAGCCTACCCTCCTACTTTGAAAATTTACGCCCCTGTGAAAAACTCCCCTACCACATTTAAACTAGCATCCTGTCATTACGTGATTGTTTTGCGCCATAACCCGTTTACAGCGCAGTTTTGACGGCAAACCGATAGCGATAACCACGTTCTTCACATTCAAGAACAGCATTCGAAATGCAAGAGATTCAGTGAAGATGGCTAAAGTAAAATATCTGTCTTAAGACAAGGCTTTCAAACTGAAAGTAATTGAATATGCTGAATTATAATTCATTTTTCTATCTTTTTTTTAATCTTACTTGTAATATATTGCCTTTCAATACAAAAGTCCATTATGCTACATCTTTCTTTTGCTAACATAAAACCAAATTAATTTTCTCGAATACATGGGCACCGAGCGTGGGGGGACAACATATCAATTCCCGGGCATATGGTTTTCATATATACATATACATGTTTGTGAGCATGTGTGTAGATGTTCTCCCCTCCCTAAACATTAAATTCTCCGATGATCAAATTTTGAAATTTTTTTACCCGTGTATAAGCCCACCCCCCCACTTTCAATCCGAATTTTTGTCAAAAAAAGGTGGGCTTATACACGGGTATATACGGTAGTTACTAGAAACATCTTTAAGTTTCTGGAAATTATCGATAGCATACCACCCTTACCGATAGATAGCTTTCACTCAAAGGTAGAGCATTTTCAACTTCGAGTTTCATAATTAACACTAGAACCCCGGCGTTTTTCATATGTCTAAAACCGCGGGGTAAGTCAAATCGACGCAACTTGTAAAATTCACACTGCGATGCAAAAATAATACTGTATTTAAATAGTAACGACATTTGTTTAACCTTAACATTCGCATCAAGGTTAAAATTACATTATTTTTTTTTCAAAAATGTTGCTGTAAATGTTACTAGAACCGCGTCGCTTGTGCTAGGTATACCTAAAACCTCGGGTTAGGTAAAATTAACGCCACTTGTAAAATTCGCGCTGCAGTAAAAATAACATAATGGTATTTGCTATTGTGGTATTTATTATGTCATTACTGTTAATTTTATTAAAGATAATGACATTTATTTAGTTTGAAATGCGGATTCCAGACTCGTCGGAAGTTTTGGATCCAAATGACCCATTATGTGGTTTGAATTATACATGTCAAAAATATATAATAATCTGATAATAGCTAAGTATTTATTTTTTACACATATTTAATAACATAAATTTAGGAAAATTAAAAAATGGTTTTAAGTTCAGTTCGTAAAATTTTGAAAAAGAAAAAAACTAAAAGAAGTTTGATTTTGGGACAAAAGGACCGATCCTACGGTTCTAGGGTTAAAGAAGTACCTGAGTAAACTCCTATTGTAATAATGTGTTTATCTCTCTCAGAGAGCTGCTGTAACTGCAGCGTAAAATAAACTATTTTGTAATGAATTGTATCATCACACTGCCGAGTGTATTGATAAAAGTTCTGTTTTAGTCCAGTATAAATCATTAAGAATCCGTAAATCCGTATGTTATAATATGTTTATCTGAAAGAACAATACTCAATTTTACAAATTTAATAATGATATGAATAAAATCAATAATTGATAAACGAATATTAAGCTAATGACAATTAAAAACTGAATTGAACTGTCATGAAAATCTGTTTTTGGATTTCCCATACAGCGAAGTCAGTAGCCCTGATTTCTTTGTTCTTATGAGAAATCAAAGAACTAATAGAAACTGCTTACAGATCTGAGAAGTTTTCGTGGGAAAATTCTTATTTAATAAATAGGAGTTTTACATTCGTAGAAAAAAAGCGAGTTGTATTGAGAAAAAAACATCTTTTATTGTTTCTGTATTATTTTTTTAGATCTAAATCATTTGTCACAACCTATAACCTAAATGCAGATATTTAGAGTGCTAAAATTCAATATCCTTCTTTTCAATACTTTTGTTGTGATAAAATACAATTTCAGTGGTATGATATATCATGTAAGAAAGTATTCCACTTTTGAAAAAAAAATCGTATTGTGCTATTTTTAACTCATTATCCATAAACGCTAATTTAGCTAAACATGTCTCAGTTAAACCCACTATTTTTTTAAAAAGTGTGATATAACAATGTGAATTTTAATTGAACGTTTAAATATTTCAAATTTTTGTTAACAATGACTGTCTTTGTGTTCCGAAATCTTTTATTTCTAGTTTTCAGATAGTGTACATTTCGTGTTTAAACACTTAAACGTGTTATAATATAAACATCCGATTAAATAGGAACTGATAGCCCCAAAAAGAAAGACAATGCATTAAATACAGTTAAAATTTTTAATCTAACTCATACAGTTGTTCTAATAACAGCCGATCACCACTTGAATTCGCCGTTCTACTACAGTTGTACCACGGTTAGTATTCCTCTTTTGCAGAGATCTCTTTCCTATTTACTCCTCCGATTGCAAAGCCTATTCTTGACAAATGGCTTAAATGATCTTTCAGCATCCCCTCTCTCATGTTCAGCTTTGAAATAATAGGCTAGAGGATTACATTACTCAGAAACGGTGAAGGGAAGGGTAGGGCGTATCTGGGTAATGGAAGGACAACTGTGAAATAATACTCTGGATTTAAAAATTTACAATTTTGTGAAATTTTGAAACAACTTTGTCTCAAAAAAAACCTCCAACTGTTTGATGACACTGGCATGCTAACTGGAAGGTGCGATTTGAAACAAGACATTTGAGTTTCCTGTAATTTTATATTTATGATAGATTGGAAGAAATTGTGATTGCGGCATTATCATAGATATTTGTGTCTCCAATGATCGGATTTTACATTGATTTCCTTTTTTTTTGAGAGAGGGAGATAGGTGTACTTTCGTAAGGCAGATGACAATAAATTTTCGGAAATTGTAATGAATATATTTTTTTTTTCAAGTCGTTTATAAAACTTCTTGTAAAATGATCATGATCAGTCAAAATATTTTCTTTCGAACTGGTTTGTACGATTACTCCGGTCAACAACAACAAAAAAGTTTTTGGGGTTTCTGTTCTCATGCTTAAATTCTATTCTAGACATTGAAAAACACTTAAATTTATATTTTTTGTTCTTAAAGTTTGCTTTTGTCTGATTTACGTCGATAAGTATATTTTAATTTATTTCATAAACGAAAGATGGCAGCACTTTGATTAACCCGAAAGTAAACTGTATTATTATTTGTAACTCTAAACTAGTGCTTGTAGTATTATTTGTAATATTATTATTTGTTTGTATTATTATTTGCTCATACGAACATAAAAGAAATACGAAAAATATTCCTTTTAGACATCAATTTCTTATTATTTTACATTTATATGTCATTGTTTATCACAAATCTTGAACAAAAAAGACTTTTCTATCCAGCAAAAACTTTTCTGATCATAATTTAGAGTGGAATTATAAAATATATATATATGCGATTTTTACCAAAAAATTCAAAAATTGCTTTAATTTCTAGAAAAGAAAACTTTCATTAAAAAAATTATTTTCCTTAGTTTTGGCGTAGGAGAAACTAAAATTTAACCTGTAGAAGTCAGACCAAAAAATCGTGTTGACCGGTGTTATACTTAATGAATCTTATATTGATATAACTTTTGCGATTCATTTAATAAAATGTAATATTATTATAACTTAACTGAATCAAATTGCATCACTATTTGTCCAGCGTAAAAATAGAAGAGCGGATTTTATAAGCTTATTTGTGCTTATATTAGAAGGATGTTCAAAAGGATTTGATTCCTAGGAGGAGGTAAATCCTGCCCCAAGCGTCCATGACTTAAGACATTGCCGCACGGAACGTAGTATAAAATACTTTTAAAATCTTCAAAATCATTTTAGAGCCTAAACTCGTAAATATAAACAAACGTTAATGAATTTGCACAAAAGGTATATTAAACAGAGTTGTTTGAAGGAATATGAATTGAAATTTTGTTTTAATTTTAGAAGTGTGTAACACATTACAAAACTATTTTTCATCCTCACTTAACAAGATATTGTGTTCAGATTTAATTTTAGAATCACACAAACTAAGAATATTATTTTTGTCTTACCTTAAACAGTTTCTCTCCAAAATGTTAATACTACAAATTAACTCCCCTTTCCCTCTAGGGATAATTAATTTTAAATTCATTAGTGGCGAAAACGAGTTTTCAACTGTCTACGGAGTGGAAAACTCTTTATGAAGCAAAGAGTACTATTTAATTACACAAGTTGTGCTCTGAGTGTTTGCAGATACAAAAATATAACTATTAGGTCTATATGTACGGCAAATACGACACGAGATAATTTAAAATTTCCGTGAAGAATTTGCTTGAAATTTTAGTTCGAAACGCTACTTCGTGTTTCATTTTATCAGCAAGAGAACTGGATAGCTCACGAATGAGTTCTGTGCTGTAAGTTAATTTAGTGAATTAGCTCCATTTTTATAAGAACGTAAACTGCAGAATGAAACATATTTTTGACTTCAAAACTTTGGAAATAATATAATTTCTCCTTGAGTAAAAATGTGTATTTGTTAAATGTCACATACGTAACAATTTAAAGACAGTTAATTCGTTTTCACAAACAAATGAATTCCAGAATGATGTAAATAAATTAATAAATTATTTATAAAAGTATAAATCACGTATAATTAAATTTTTAGTTTTAAAAATTCTTATTAAAGACTTTTTTTAGAAAAATATAATAAATGACTAATGATCATTTTCTACAGTAGCAATATATTCATGCAACTATGCACGTGATCAAATAACTTTCAATGGTTATTAGTCATTTGAACAGAATATTATCCAGGTACCAATGCGGTGTTTACCTTTGAAGTTAAATCTCACGATAGCACATGAGTTGAATATTATTCATACTATGCATTATTTCAGGATTTAAAATTTCATTGAATAATTTTAGCGGAACAGTTGTAAAAGTTTAATGTACAGAAGCCGAAATGAGTCCAAAAGTTGTCATTGTCAATATAATACTCAAAATCACCTGGAATAAAGCGAATTAAAATTTAAGTATTAGGAATATATTAAATAAAATTTCGATTCACACGAATCCCTTTTACATCATCTTATTTACAAGAATTCGTGTAAATATTCAAGTTATTTACACAAATACTATTATCTCATCAATTTATACGAAATGTATAATGTGTATGACAAATAACATATCATCTTTATTTCCTAAATCCAAGGAGCTCAAACTCAAGCCCATACATATTAAATTATGAAAATGTTTTTGGTCATGTATTTCTATGTGGTTGAATTACTGTGGTATCTGTAAGATGCACATAACCCTTTATGTGATATTATTTATGTCTATTTGATGCACCCTGTTTAAGAATTTTTGAAAAACGTAAAATTTCAAATAATAAGTATTGCATGAAAATTATAAGAAAAACGCTTTTTTTTAATAAAATTATCTGCTAGAAAAATGCAATTACTGTAAAAAATAAGTTTCTTGATTAACACTATTAATGGAAGAAACTAGATGTAAAATACCCCCCCCCTAATTAAACATGCATTTCTTTTTTTTTTTACACACAAAAAAGGACAAGTTCTTTCAGATAAAATTATAAATTGAATAAGCAAGCTTTCTATTTTAATACGAAAGAGAAGCTAAATCACTATAAAAATCATTTTTACAACTTTTTATCATTCAAAAACATCTTTTTATAATTACGCACACTTGTATCTTATAAATTTGAGGTATAATTTTTTCGAAAGCCTTCTGTTTTCCTTTTGGGCATAATAATTTTTAATACTAAGCGATTCCTAAAAAAGTTTAATTCACGCTTTTCTACTTCCGTCAATATTATATTTCGTAAGTATACATACAGCTCTTTTCAAAAATAATTTTGCTACTTTTCTAATTTCTCAATTTTCGTAGAAAAGTATCCCAATTTTCAAAAAAAAAATTCTTTCAAATAAATAATTTTAGCTTAAACTGTTTTAAATTACAAATATTTTTATAACGGAATCTATGTTCAGTTTTTTATTCTGACTATTATTTTTGAGAAATTGATGTAGACTAGATTAGGCATGTGACAAAATTTAGGTGGAGACTGATTTCTGTTTCAAGAATATTGCTTTGAAGCACTGCATTTTTCAATTTTCAATCGTGGAATTAAATTGCATTTTAAGACTCAAAACTTTGCTTTGAATTTAATTATAAAAATGCCAAATGGTTGTCGCGCCATAAAATATTTAATGCCACGCTTCATTTATAATTGCAGTTGACTGTGCATAACTTCAACTTTGTTAACTGAAAAACTTTCCAGACATTGATTTGCATTTCTAATTCCAAAAACATTCGAATATTATTTAAGAAAGTCTTTATAACAATACTAATTCTCATCAGTTAAGTAAATACAATTAGTAGAACTAGAGGATTGCTAATTTTTATTAATGTTTTAA
Organism: Cheiracanthium punctorium; assembly: GCA_038373885.1. Taxonomy (NCBI): domain Eukaryota; kingdom Metazoa; phylum Arthropoda; class Arachnida; order Araneae; family Cheiracanthiidae; genus Cheiracanthium; species Cheiracanthium punctorium. The sequence continues at coordinate 915,182 of JAWZYV010002631.1, read as the reverse complement.
TATAAATGAGTGTCATTACAATACATTTCCCTAATCAGATAGGTACTTTGTTTATTGTAATTATTTATTAATTGTAAATGTCTGTATTATGAGCTTGACAATTCTCAGATAAACAATTAAAAATTCTACTTAATTAAATTGAAATTTGGTGAATAAGGGGTATGTTAAACATAAAACAGTTTTTTTTGTTGTTTTTTTACATTGATATAATATTATAATTCTCATATAATTTAATACTTTTTGCTACGATATAGATGAAGCATATTTCACTTCTAGATATGTATGAATGTTTTAAATGCGGATATACTACTTTGTTAAATTCTTTTTTTCTAACACGTAAACAAAAAGCTTAAAGTAAATGCGCAAACAAAAGATTAAAAATCATTGAATCATACGCAGTTTCACAAACCAACCAATATCGCTCAGCCTCAGATTTTCCTCGTATTTCAATGCACTGTCTAAGAAGGTCTTATTCATAATGTCAGCGCCAAGTTTAGACAACGCCGTCATTTCTGAAGACAAGACCAGTCAGGGATAGCCTCATGCTACCAAACATAGCTAAGTTATGGTATTTTTCAAACCAACACTGTTAATATTTCACTGCAATATAACTCTTCGGGCAGAAAAAGTTATTTTACAGACATAGGCGAGAAGATGCCTGTTAAACAACATTTACACTAGGCTTACTTGTCAGGGATAGCCTCATGCCAGCAAACATAGCTATCACTTTTTTCAAAACAAAGACTGTTAATATTTCACTGCAATATAACTCCTCGGGCTGAAAAAGTAGTTTTACAGGCATAGGAAAGAATGCCTGTAAAACAACTTTCGCACTAAGTTTGGGATAGCCTCATGCAAGCAAACATAGCTATCATTTTTTTCAAAACAAAGACTGTCGATGTTTATTTGCAATATAACTCTTTCGACAGAAAAACTTGTTTTAAAAGCACAGGAAAGCTCTTTCATGAGTATTTCGAAATAATTGAGTATAATCTGAATTTCAAGCTAATGATTGATTGCCGCGTATCCCGGCCCATAACGCTTACCTTATGGTGTCGTTGGACGTTGAAGATAAAGCTTTTAAAACTTTTGAGAATCGTACAGTTGGTCTATACTACGTACGCAACAACTTGGGCTCGTTTCCCTCAAAAATGAAAGAGAAATCGGTATATATTTTTAATTTAGTTTTATTGAAACAGAATAAAACTAAATTAAAAACAATTAATTTAACAGTGGCTGGTAGCATAGCACAAACAATCGTGGACCTCTTGGGGCAAGACAAAAAGCGTCGAGCGGATGAAAACGGTGTGCGAATACATAAACGGAATCTGGCGATAGAGCTGAGCGCTAGAAGGAGCGGTCGCCAAATAAATCGACAGATTGAAAAAAAAAATAAAAGATGGTTACGTGTTAATGCAAGTTTACAAAAATTTAAAAGTGTTTCGCCAAAGGGGGAATGAGTAAGAAGATTTTGTAATAAAAGCAATGCTGTTGAAACCCCGTGGAGACGAGATAAAATTATAGGAATCGGACAGACAAAACGATGCCTGCTAAATACATTGCAAAAGTTAAAAGTTAAAGACATTTTTAGAAATAGAATCAAAATAACGTTATGGATAGCAATAGGAACTTTAAAAATGGCAAATAGTATTAAATTTAGAATATATTAAAGGACATCAGACGTAATATATAAAGACGTCTGATTGCGTCTGATACAAATATGTCATGAACTGCATCACACACCTAGGATTTCAAACAATATTTTTACTTTTCTAAAATTTTATTCATACCCTGCGCGCACTCTTTACTTTACGAATCATCCATTGAACCCATGAAAGAGTGTAAACATAGACATATAGGATATTCTTGGTGGATTAACAGTCTGAGTTCAACCTTCAGATCTGTGTATCAATAAACCATTTAAAGGATATTTTAAAACAACTTGAATATCAGAGAGGTGTGTAAAAACAAATTATAAAGGAATCCAAAAGCGTCATGCTGCTCGAGAAAAAGGTCTGAGAGTGAATAATAAAAGCTCGGAGTAAGATTGAATGTGAGATATTTCAAAAGCCATTTAAAATGTTTGGTATGTCGAACGATCTAAATGGAAAGGGAGGGAATTATTTATTCAAGGATCAAAGTAGCAGTGATGGTGAGGATGAAACGGAATTTCAGGGCATGCCTGAAAATATCACAGGGAATGAATATTACTAACATGTCGTGCTGTCTGAGAATAGAAATTTTTAAGTTCATAAGGTATGCCAGTTTTTCTAAAACAGACTTTTAAATACATGAAAAATTGTAATTACTTTATTTTCATTGTTTCCTTTTTTTATTAAAATGTATCATTTTTATACTGGGCTTATAACTTGCACCAGTAAATTTCGATCTCATTATTATTTTTTTAAATATTATATTCTCTTTTCTTTTCTTCCTTTCATTTTTTAAAATTAATATGTGCTCTATATACGTCAGGATATACTGCATGAAAATTTGTAATTATTCATCAAAAGTAAAATGAGTCGTCTATAAACGGATAATAATATAAAAATGTAAAAGCTATAAAAATTTTAAAAAATACCGTTTACGTTAATAAAGCCAAATGACGCTTACTTTTAGTAAAGTAAAATTACAGAAACTAAACATAATCAAAAGATATGCGTGTAAAACACATAGTTCCAGTCGGATTCCCAATTATTAAATCCTCAGTGGGCACTTTCCTTAAATACAATAGTCTGAGCAAAACTCAAAAAATGTAATTCAAGCTTTTCCGTTTCTTGCTTCAAAGTGCAAACTTGACGTATTGAAATGACTATTTATGATTGAAGCCTTCATAAGCGAACGTGTGGTGTTGCTAGGGAGACATGGTATCATGAACCTTGTGTAGTTGTTCCTGAACCAGGAGTGCATGAAACAACGACAACAACATAAATTTTATGCAGTTATTCATATGTTAAGAAATTTTACGCAAACTCTTCAAATGAAATGAGTGTGATCACATGCAGTCCAACGATTGATAAAAAGAATGTTGTTTATTGAGAAAGAAAATAAAATGTCTACAGTCTATTTAAGAAAAAAGGCAGCTGACGAGTAAAAATAATTACATGTAACGAATGAATGTAAAATATAAGTCAATATCATTTGGAGAAGAAACGCGCCAAGGAATGCAGTATAAGATTTTAATACAGAACATGAGTGCTTACAGAGAAGGAAAGTTCATGAGCATTGCCTAATAATGGATAATATATGTTGATTCCTTAAAAAATCATGAACGCTTCCGAGATAATAGTAAATTTATAGTGTTTATAGAAACTGCTCATCAAGCGGCAGCAACTACTAAGGTCCGCATCACTACAAATGTTAGTATGGGAGCACCTAGAGGGCGTTCAGAATGAACCCCTATGTAGGGATCGACAAGTTAACGTCCAAGCCAACGCCCGGAATCAAACCCGGGATTAAGGTGCAGTAAAATGATTCTTTAGCCATCACACTACCTGTGCGTATTTATTGCAATTTTTATAGATGCTGCAAAAGCGGTCCTTTTTTTTTATCCCCAACAATAAAATTTTGTATTCTCTTTAAGGCAATTGAGATCACATATATCATTACAATAAAAAAAAACTGCCAGTCAATTAATTCTAGAAAATTCTTCTTCCTAGAATTCTAATACCTTCTAGTTTTTTTCTTTTTTTTTTAATCATCGGTAGGGTAAAAGTTAGTTTTGCATTAAAATACAGATGCAATTTTGTTTCAATTCATAATTTGTTTTTTATAAATTAAAAACACACCAAAATAACGCACGAATTGAATTTCCAAAATTTCAAGGGTGTTTCATCCACGAAAGGCATCACTTAGGTGTTGCAAGTAGCACTTATGTAACGCACAAAATCTACTTCGAAAAGTTATTTATGTTCTTTTCTATTCCTCAGATTTTTATAGTTCATCTTAGTTTAAAGATTGCTTAAACCTAAATAAATCCATACATCTTAAGCTTTTCATGATTTTAAATCCTCCCTTCTTTACAAGTAAACGTAACATTTCTCAAAATACCCTCACTGGAACACTTGAAATTTTACTTCGTCTTGGCAGCATAATCTCATCAGTTCCAAATTTATGTCTTTGGTATTTTTTTTCTGTCAGCTTCAAATTGAAATAGTACGGATTTTCTATTTTGGAAAAGATGTTTCGGGTGCTGTGCAATTTATCTCAAATTAAGGATTTTCTCTTATGTAAAACTAGATGTAGATGTTTAATAATGTTTTTATCATATGCACATGTACATATAATATACAAACACCTTGAGTAAGCTGAACAATATTTTTTTCCTTAGCAAATTGCTGTAAAATTGTTAAACTAAAGCTTAGCATGAAGTCACACAGCAAAAATATTTGAAATATCCTAAAATTTCTGTGAAATCTAATGCATAAACTACAATATTTCTCGCCCATATATATCCATTTCATTTCTTGTGTTACAAACCATATTCATAATTCAAGTGTTTTTAACGTTTAAAGTTTAGTGGGTGAATTGGAAGATATGTGATTCTGGTTTTCCTTTTTATAACCTTAAATGAATCTCTTTGCTCTGTTCTATTTTTAATCGAAATTGCTTTATAAAGGTTTCCATATTACTCTGATATTATTCTCACTTATTGTAAAACGTTTGTTTATAAATTTAGATTTCATCATTTGGGAAGTTAGTTTGAATCATAAATTGATTAACATTTTAATGTTGCTATATGCTGTTTTTGTTCCAAGTGATCGTGCAAGCACAGATCACAAAGTGATGAAAATGAACTCCGATAAAGATTTCACAAGCATTGAGACGTTTATTGAGATTATCGCAAGCTTTTAACAAGCATTTGTAAAGAAACTTCTGTACTTCGCTTCCGGGAGATGTTGTATTTTCTTCTTCTTAATTTGTATGACTCTTCCTGGTTAATTTTAAGCCCACTGGTGGTGTATTGGGCAGCATATAGGGCATGGTTGACTCAGTTTTTCATTCTGTGAGTGGGTCGGTAAAATGAGTAATAAGCTTGTTTGTGGAATAAATACTGGGTGCTCCGCGTCAAGCATACCAACTGGCTGGGATATATGCTCCTGCACCTCCGAGACCATGAGTTGCGAAGACGGGGATGGGCAACGCAGGCCTTGGTTCGAGGTGGGCTGATGCACCAGAGTTTAGTTTTCATTGGGTTTGTTCAATTTCTGCAAAATTGAATGCTTTGTAAAAATATTATACAATTATTAAAATAAACGTACATTTATTTTTTAAGATGTAACTTTCAAAGATCCTTATGTGTTCAAAGACACCAAATCACAAATCTTGCATTTTTTTTCCTTTTAAAACGTAAAAAAAGAGAGTTTTTACTACTTTTTATTAAAAAAATCATGAGTGCATTTTCATGTAAATATTTTCATATTCCATTTTTTAACTGAAAATAAATATTCACTAATGGTGAGATATTTGCGTCAAAAATGCTGCAGCTTCCGACAGGCCTATAATACAGCACGAAACATAAATTTCGTCAAAGCTGCTTTTGCTGGAAATGTTTCATTTTTGAATTTTACCTTCACTCCTCTATTTTAAGTTTCACCATCTTCCATGTACCGCATTTGTCTCATTTTAACAACCCTGTTGCCAGGCAACGTGTTGTGTTTTGTACTGTTTAGCGAAACAAAATTTAAATGTATATCCCCATAAGACGTAATTCCTTTGTGTACTTGGTTTCCCTACATCCGGCTGTAAAGATATATAACCCGCCTTTGTTTTCATTTATGGTTTTTCTTTGTTTAGAAGCATCAGTTCAGAAAATCAATTTTCCTTTATACCTGGAGCTAATACTTTTCCGACAGAAACATGAATTTTAAATTACGTATACATATCTATCTCATGACGTTAAGTGCTCTTTCTCTGTTTTGTAGAACATAATTTTAATCAGTTAAACCAGATTCATTAGAAAAATTCGGATTTTTTGAGGAATATACTTTTTGCTGGTTTTAGACGTTGTATGATTTTTGTTTGTAAAATTAGCGTGAAAAGTTTACGTGTAATTGCATTTCATGCATGTTTGTATTATTCAACCCTCTGCACATTCGCAAAGAGCTACACTGTTTAATATACACCTCCCCAAAAAGTATATGAATACAAGTCAATTTTGTTATATGACTTTCATTATAAAGTGTTCTACTGTGTAAAAAGTAGGATACGTGATGCATGTTAACATTTTTAATATTTATTTTGAGCCACATGCCTCATCAAAAATTAATTAGTTTCTCACAGAATTCGTGTAGAAGATATCGATTGTATTCGAATAATTTTTTGAGTGTGCGTACTGAACATAGATATTTCCCGAAAAAGGGAGAACATTAAAGTATTAAAGAGAAAATATCCTCTTATAATGGTTGAATGGTACCATTTTGAGAATGAATATACAATTTTGGAATGATTATACCAATTTTGAAAATGATTATTTTGTAAAAGATTATTTTGTGTAAGAAAGAAAAATTTATTATAATAGAATGCGATTGGTGCGAATAAATTATAGATATACTTTTCTGTGACAAAAAAAAAAAGATTGGTATTTTAAAAAGTCCGATAAATGGCACTGACATGCATATGAAACATGTTTCTGACTTTAAAATGCCCGTTTCTGATCCTATTCTTGTAAGCAGCAATTTTTACTCATTATTTGTTAATTTAAAATGTATTTTTAAACGTAAATGGGAGCAGGGTCGCCATAATTCAAAAAAGCCAAAAGTTGTTAAAAATTTCTAATAATGATATAAATTCGCAATTTGCATGAATGCTATTAAAATAAGGCAGGATCTTTTGATCGAACTTATTTGTTTCCTATTTTGCATGTCAGTGACATCTATCGGAAACTTCTTGAACTATGTCTATCAAAACTGTAGGTAAAAAAAATCTAATTTGGGAAGTTAGTTTGAATCATAAATTTATTAACATTTTTAACACATGATGTTATATGCTTTTTATGCTCCAAGTGATCGTGCAAGCACAGATCACAAAGTGATGAAAATGAACTCCAAAAAAGATTTCACAAGATAATTCCAATAAAGATTCTCCAATAAAGATTTCTAATGTACAGGGTGGTTATTAATTAACGTGAGGTGTTCAGAGCCCTCTAGTGATTAAAGTATTGGACGAAATCTAACCAAATTTGAGGAGCATGCGTAGTAGACCATGGGATTGTGATTAAAAAATAGTTCCATAATTCGCCACTGGGGCAATTTTGGCGCTGAAAAAGTGTATTAGCGTAATTATTGAATGGTTGATTGACAAACAATACAGCAACACCAAATTTTACTTACAAATTTGGTACAATATGCGCACCATTGGTAAATTCCAAGAACTGCATACGATGCCCGACATTTTCTACTGCCGTTCGAAGCATATCAGAGTTGATTTGCCTCACGTGTAACGTTATTCGATCTTTTAACGTTGCGATATCGGAGACATTTCCTTGATAAACAACACCTTTAAGAAATCCCCACCGCCGAAAATCGCAAAGATCGGGGGGCCTCTAGGGCTCTTTTGCAGCGCCAAAATTGTCCCAGTGGAAAAATTTGGAACTATATATATATATTTTTTTAATCCAAATCCCATGGTCTACTATGCATGCTCATCAAATTTGGTTAGGTTTCGTCCAATACTTTACTCGCTGGAGGGCTCTGAACACCTCACGTTAATTAATAACCACCCTGTAATTTCTGTTAACCGGGACGGTTTTAATATGTTCTTTCACTTTTTAAAATTTATTAGTTTCACATCTACCTATAAAGTTAATGTAATTTTCCAAAATATTAATTTAGAAAATATCTAACATAATAATAAAAATCGATATTATTCAATATTTACGCTTATAATAAACATCATTTAAAAATATGTAAAAATGTACTTTAAATTACGTTATATACCAAATCTATACCATTTCAACAAAAAGCATCATATCTACCCGATGTACGTTATTCGTACTTTAACGTTGGGTAATTAAACACTCTAACTATTCTTTAGATTGTTCTACTGCTAAACTTTTCGAATTGATTAATGATTTTTCTGAAACGTTTAATGTTTTAAAAAACACCAATATTCATGAGCATTGCATAATTTGTTTAAATAGATGTCAGTTTCTTAAAATATCCTTATCAGCCTTGGAATTTAAATACCAAATTCGAAAATTCTATTTTTTTAAACAATCAATCAATCTTTCGATAATGTATAGAGAAAAGAATTTTCACATAATTTACTAAAAGACGTATTACGTATTTAATGCTTTTAGGCCAGTTTTTATATCTTTTGAATTTTTAATGAATTTCTAAAATGTTTTAAATATAACACAATGTTCTTTAAAAATTACGTATCAATATGAATAATTCAATACGAATTTTAAGCAAAGCCTTTTTTATGACTCAATATTTTAAAATTACCAATTTTTACTTGGCTCGTAGTGTCATTTTCATCAATTTTTCAAACTAACGACTACAAAATTAATCCTTGTTTTATACCACAGTACAATATATTTAGATATACAAAACATATATTTATTTTGCATTATTTATGAGTATTTTTCAGCTTTTTTTATTTACATTAATAGCATTTTTTGAATATATAAACTATTTTTATTCATAAACATTTGCTATGCGTGTTAAAATATCCCAAAGAATTGGAAAGTGACGGTTTAAATGATTTATTACTTAAACTGACAGCATTTGTTCGATTAATTTTGGCGTGCCAGCCATAATAAAAGCAAAAATTACTTTTTAAATTTTATTTGTGAAAATTTGTTAACTGTAATTTAACACATGCGCATATATATTTGCACTTAATAATTTAACGGTATATTATGTCTATAAAAACGTAGCAAAAATGTATTTTTATTCGTATCAGACGTATGAAAACAATTCAGTGATTCATCACTTTAATAAACTTGGACATAATAATTGAAATAAATTGAATTTGATGTTTGTAAAGATTGATATCTAATTTTAAATTAGTTAGAATTAGTAGAAAAAGGCGTTGTTCTGTTTTCTTTTCTTGCTTGTGCAATGTGATGTTATGTGTTTGTATTTGTGCGCTGTGGATATGCTGTGAAATATACATATTTAAAAAGGATTTAAAGTGTACGTTTTTCCTGCCAAACACAGATGAAAATTCGAGACAATTAGAATCCCGGCAATCTTTATTTCAAAGTTAGTTTTATAGTTTGTTGGTTCACCTTGTCGTAGCTGTAATTAATAATATCGTAATGAACGCGATATAGTTCTGCATCCTTCTGCTGGCATGCCAATTGTCTCGAATTAAACTGTGCATTGAAGTTGATGACTGAAAATTCTATCGGCGTATTATGGATGATTTAAAAAAATTAAGAACAACCCTTAGAACTGCACCTACGCATATAGATAATTCACTTGAGAATGACTCAGAGGCAGAAGTTAAGAATATTGAAGAAATAGAGATTTTGTTTACTCACAGTTAGAAGGAAGCAAGGCCAAACACGGTTTTGGAAAGTAAGTCTGTAAGTCTAAAGTTCAAGAGCGCGAAAAATTGTCGAATCATATCTTGCTACGGGTGAGAGTAATGAAGCTGTAGTAGTCTGTTTAAAGGCCCGTTTTGGCCAGACTGACTTGTTAATAGAAGTTTATATGAGGGAAGTTCTTTCACTCATGATGACTATATGTGATGGGTAAAAGTGAGAAAACGCCGTTATTTAAATTGTATGATAATATTAAAACATATTTGAAGTCGCTAAATATGTTAGGTGTTTCTAAAGAAAATTATTCTTCAATTTTGTATCCCTTAATTGAATCTTGCTTGCCCGTTGACGTATTAAGAATATGAGAAATAAATTTAAACTGAATGTGCTCTGACGTCTGGCAAGTGGTAAGGAGCTGTAAATAAGTCAGATATTCTCATGAATTTTTTTTATGCCGCGAAATTGAAAGCGAAGAGAAAGTGAGGTTAGCTCGGAGGGGATTCAGCATAGAAATAGAAGACGTGAACAAATGTGGTCGAGGTAGGAGGAAAAGCGCTAGCCCGACAGCATCTGAGTCGTATAATTCTTCAGAAACGAAGGAAGAGGTGTGCGTATTTGTGGTAAATTACCCTCATATAGCCTCTGTAAATGTGCTGATAATATGTCTGGAAGAGAAAAAGCAAATATTAATAATAAAGATGCATCTTCCAAATGTCTCCCCATACGTAAACATAAATTTCCATTTCGTAAGACCAAAGTACCCCCTTATGTTATTTTCCGTAAGTTTCATTTTAAAATAATGTTTACTGGAGGATATACTCGGATGGATTCGAGAAAACCTCAGCAAACTGAAGGGGTGGAAACCGAAGAAAGCCTTCTGCTCTGGCTAATAGGAACAACTACTCCTAAAGTTTTTTTTTTCTTTTTGCAGATACTTGTCGTCTGTCTTAGAAGTGAGAGTAAACTGAAATATATTAGGATACTGATTGACTCAGGCAGCAGTAAATCTTACTCATCAAATTTTGCAATAGCGGTAATGGGACATAAATGTTTTGCTGAGGAAAATTTGACTCATATTTGGCGGTAGAGAGACTACGGGAACGCACAAACGATATTGGATTTACCTTTTTTTGATAACTATAGATGTAAATTTGAAGTATTATATCAGGAAAATATTTGTACATGAAATTAAGCAGCGCAAAATTGTACTCGCGAATTTTATTTATCAGGCAGATGTATAGTATGAATTTTCCCCGGACGATATCCATGAACTGATGGGAGCTGATATTGCCGGTAGACTGTATACCGGAAACATAGAACGATTAAAATATGGATTGGTTTTAATATAAACTCGCCTTGGTTGGACTTTAATGAGTAAAACAGATACACTTGATTATTCAGATAGCACTAAAAGTGTTATATCGCTGCATGCTAATGACGAGAAAATTTGTGACCTATGGCGACTTGATACTCTAGGAATTTTAGACCCAGGAGAGAAAGGTAGTCGACAAGAAATTGAGAAGGCAGCTGAGAAACACTTTAACAAAAGTGTGAAAATAGATGATGATGGAAGGTATTTTGTGAGCCTCCCGTGGATAGAAGGGCATTCTCCTTTACCCATTGTAGAAATGTCGCAGAGCAAAGGCTGAAAAGTTGCATATGTTCATTGAAGAAGAGTGACACTTTAGAGGTATACGAAGAAATGTTTAGAGAATGGATTCACGAAGAAGTAAGCCATAGAACAAATTCCAATGAATTTGAAAGTGAACATTACTTTCCTCACAGAGCCGTAGTTAAAAGAATTCCACCACATCAGTGCCATCTGTTTTTGATGGATCGGCAATAGAGATGAATTCACCTTCTATCAACGATTGTTTGGAGAAAGTACCTAACACCGTCGGACTCATTCCAGCCACTATAAATAGATTTCGATTACATAAAATAGGTGTTATCGCTAACATCCGTAGAGCCTTTCTGCAGATTGCAAAAAGAGAATCGAATAGACGATATCTGAAATTCTTATGGTGTTAGAAAGCCATATCAGCCAAGCCTAGACTTTTCCGACATCGACGGATAGATTTAGGGCTGACTTATTCTCCTTATCTGTTATAAGCAACGCTTCAATTTCATCTTAATAGTGCGCCTCCCAGTTTTGCAAAAACAGCAGCTAAGTTGTTAGAGTCATTTTATGTAGATAATTGTGTTGCCAACTTGTGAAGAGCTTGAGAATCTTACTGAAGAGTTAAAGTTGATTCTCCGCATTGCTAAATTTGCACTTAGAGGGTGTAAGCACAATTATAACAGTTAATATTCTGAAGACATTTTGCCTGGGAATGAAAAGAATGTCCCTGTTCTGGGACAAAAATGGAAATTAAAAAGTGATTCTGTGACTGTTTATTTGCTATTTGATTTATTGTTGAAGACTCTACATCGGCGACAAACAGGAATTTTTTGTATGGTGTTCATAAAATCTTCGATCCTCTCAGCTTTACTTGGCCAGTTATGTTGGGACCAAAAATCCTCTTGCAAGAGTGTTGGCAGCTGAAAGTATCTTGCGATACGGAAATTCCAGCTTCCATTTCTAAAATAATTGAACGGTGGAGAAAAGAAATATTTAAGTTAAAGAAAATTCATTGGTATCCATCTCTCAATCCAGTGGATCTTAAAAAATCATTCGGAAATTCCATCTTCCTTGTGCATTATAATGGGGTGGGTGAAGGGAACGTTCGAGAGGAATAGTGAAGGGAATTCTTCGAAAGTCATGGGATGGAGTTCACTAAACTTGGAAGATATTAAAACTATTATTTGGGATACTTAACGTGTAATAAATCAGCGACCTTTAACCTATAATTCAGATGAAGTGAATGCTTTAACTTCACTTACTCCGTTTATGTTCTAACATAATCTTAGAGAAACAGGAATTCCCGATCTTGATAATTTAGATGCAACATCGCTGAATAAGAGACATGCGTGCAGATAAAGAGTCAAGGAGGATTTGAGAAGATGGTTTCGTGCACAATATTTGGTACATTTGCGTCACTCCAAATCTTACAAAAACCAGAAACCTCTTGAAATCCGTGATATTGTATCAGTTGCTTTTGAGAATGTCAGGAGACTTGAATGGCCTTTGGCAAAAGTGATATAACTGTATGCTGCAATAGACGGTTCCATTCGACTAGTAATGGTTAAGATGAGAAGGGGAGAATTTCTCCGTCCAGTACTCAAATTGATTCCTCTTGAGTAGACTCAAAAAAGTGACCTTGATTTGATATCACTAGAGCCCGGTTCTGTATCCAATCAACCGATCGTGCAGCCGACTGTGAGAGAATGTCCTGTAAGAAGTGAAGAGAGTCCTGCTTCAGTAGATCCAGTGGTCCAGGGGACTGACACAGACTGTTCCAGGAAAACGATCTAGATATGGACGGTTAATTAAGCCTAGAGTTTGAGTTTCTCCAAAGATCGAAACTCAAAGGTGGGTGGGAGTGTGTTGCGAAAGCGACTCTTCCACCATTCCGTATGCACGGAACTAAATGAAGCGAAAAAGAAAAAGGTTTAAAACTTTCAATACTTCTAATGTTTTTTGGCAACGTTAAAGAAAAAGGTGTTGCTCTATTTTTTAATTCGCTTAGATAGCGTGATTTTATGTGCTTCTATTTGTGCATTGTGGGTAATACTATGAAATATATCTATTTAAAAACAATTTAAGGTGCATATTTTCCTGGCAAAGAGAAATGAAAATTCGAGAAAATAAGAAACCCGGCAATCTTTATTTCAAGTTTTGTTTTATAGTTTGTTGGTTAACCCCGTAGTAACTGTAATTAAAAATATCGTTAGGGACGCGATATTAACTAGTGATAAAAACTCGCAAGGTCGTGGGAATGCACTTTTTCAGAGAATTATTAAACAGCAAGCTTATCTCGTAAATATTCGGAACAACATTCAAAGACAGAAATCTTGATAGGCGATACGTGTAGTCTGAGTGGAAAAAAAAAGTATATTATAGAATTTTATTGTTTCTTATAGTAAAATTGTTCAAAATTTGCCTTAGACAACTGGTTATTGAAAAGATTAAATTTCTTTTGTTTTTTGTGCATACCTTGATGCAACATATCGGGATAATTGCATGAATTGGCCAGACGAATGACATAATTCAATTATCCTCACATGAAAATTGAGAAACAGAACACTTGTAATTTCAAACATTCTCCAGGTGAAAAATTCAGTAGTCTGACCGCCTTGGAATCGTGCAAACTTCTTACGATGACGTTATATTCGCGCAACAACATCCAAGTAACGCATATTCACTTATAATGCTTTACCACGTGAAACGTTACCATTAACACAATCTTAAATGGGGGTTATGCTCTGCGCCTAATATATAAAAAAATTGAATTAATTGTTTTGACAAAATTGTTTGTAGTTATATACGTTTGATATATATATCTATAAACTGAATTACATGAATTATTTATACTGAAGTTTTTCACTAGTATTTTAGCGTTAAAGTAACGTTAAGCTTATAACATAACATGAATAAAGAAGACAATGCTAAAACAAAAATGATATCGCTATCAATTCAGGACGATCTCATATCACTTCTTTCCGTAATAAACTTTACGAATTTATATAATTGACATTTATGTTTACAAACTATGTTTCATTTCCTTTTTACTTTTATGAGAAAAATCTGATGAGGACAACACATGCTTTCCTTGCACGTCTATTAAATCAAAAATATTTTCGGTGCACTTCATCTAAACTTATTTTATTTGAAAGAGATAAAGTACTGCAGTGATACTAAGGTTTAGCGTATTCTAGCCAATTATTTCCGATATCACCAAGCTGGGCTCAGTTTGAAAGATTTGTTTTTGGCACTTAATTGGGCGACATTTCAAAAAAAGCCGAAGAGCTTGAGATAGTTTGCGAGATTTTGGAGATAGCCAAAGTAGTGATTGACGACAGACTTTCTATGAATTGAATGTATCCATTCACCTTAATGTATTGAAAGACATTTGGGTGACCCTGTAAATAAATTACCCGGTCGATCGCAATCTAAAAAGAGATGTGCAGTTAGATTTTGCAGTAGTTATAAATTTAAATTTTCAACATTCTGCGGTTTGCAGTTGTAGAGTTATAGGAAATACAAATTCGGCGCGAAATTTGGGAAATTTTGGCAAAAATTGTCAATGACAAATGGCGACATATTGGGCAAGAAATGACTGACTATTTCGCAATATTTTGAAGATGTCCATCGACATTAATGTATTGAAAATTTTTTGGGTAATCATGTAAATAAACTCTCCAGTAGATTGGAAATCGAGATTCACAGCTTGATGTTACAACAATCTTAGATGTGAAATTTCAACATTCTACGACTAATAGTTTTTGAGATATCAGAGTAAAAATTGCTCAAAAATTGCACCAAAAGTCACCAAGCATGGCGACTGTTGGTGTAATTTTTAGCAAGGCACGTGACCGATATCGGACCATTACCTAACTATATGATAGGACGGTATTGTGCTTAAAATGGATGAATGTCTCTAAAACTGCCATTGACCGTAATGTGTTGAAATTCTTTTGAGTGCTCCTTTAGCACAACTATGAGTGATACAGAAGTTTTTTCGGTGAAAAGACTCATTTTGTAACCCTTAACAAGATATATTACTTCTGAGTCGTTTAAAATAGCCTAATATCTCTAAAATAAGCTTTAATGTATTTCTGCCTATACAGCGTAATGCATTTAAAAGATTTGGGGTGGCACTGTACATAAACTATCCACTCGATTGGAACCAAAAGAGGAGGTGCACAACCAGATATTACAACAGTCCTAAATATAAAGTTCCAAGATTTTACGACCGATAATTTCTCACATATGCGAATTACATTCATACGTACGTACAGACGCCTGGGAAGAACTGATAAAAATTGACTTGCGATAGGTCAAAAAGGGTTATACATGCAATTATATGAATGTACGTACATGCGTACAATGAGATGTATCGCAAAAATTCTTAAGTGAATTTAGAGGTTGACAAAATCGATTTTTTCATTGATATCTGGGCCCCGAATTTTTTTTGTGTGAATATATTACTTCCTTATACTTCCTACAAGGAAGTAACTACCTGAAGTACCCGTTCTTAGCTCGAAATGCAAATTGTTAATTTGATAAATAAAGACATCTGATTCGATTTGGCCTTCTGATGATGTATGACAGGTTCAGGAGAGATTATTAGAATTACGTAACCATGTATCTGCTTTGATATGGTAAGATCTCACTATTTCTAACCCAAATGTAACATAGCAGATGATTTTATTCTCGCCCTTTCCACCTCCCATCTAAGTTAGCGGCGTTACGATTGTATTCGTTAATTCCTGTACTCCTTTCATACGTGCGTTTAGTTACACTAGGCAACAAAAATAAAGTGTTTGTTTGTTTCCTGGTTCTAAGTAGCCAATTCTTCCTAATTTTGGGTCGGAAAAAATGAATATGTAAATGAAATTCCTTTATTAGCTCTTGTTTCCAAGATACACAGAAGCCCATTGGAGAAAGATTACACAATAGCCCACCCATCGACTAAAAGGTATACGGAAGAAAAAAAAAGTTCTCTTTAATAAATATAATGCAGAAGATCATATTTCGTTAAAAATATGAGATCAGTGAAATTATATGATTTAATCTGTGGGGCTCATTCAAATCGTGCGCCTCAAAATCTGGATCATAAGAAGGTCCAGGTGTAGTGACTTCTTCAGCATTATCCTTTTCAATCACATAATTTGAAGGTGGTTTATAAATTAGCAGATTAGCCAACTGAGGAATGGGTCGAATGGCTGATGGAACACATGGATAATGTACGATCCATAGTACCCATACAAACCAGCTACAGTGAGATTTTATTATCCAAATTGGTACTTATCTTGAAAACAAGAATTTTGAATATTGTCTTGAATATCAACTTTTTATGGTGACTTTCATGTTTAGCGAGACAAAATACTTCGGAAATAACTATGTTTGAGCCAGAAACATTTTTGGTATTGCCTAGTGTTATTAAAAAGACCACGAAAATTTTATGTGTTCAAAAATACTTATTTATGTGAATAAACCCACAAATTTGGTATTTCGTCCTATAGTATAGTTCGTCCTATACTATGTATCGGGTCACAATTTTCACTCAAAAGCCTCACAATCGAGTCTCTAATGCAATTTTAAACTCGCGGCATCAAAATGACGTAGATCTCCCTTACGATAGCAATCTTTCATATGCAGATCGTTTGTCACATGACCCACTATCTTACAAATTGGGATATCGAGGCAGAGCTTTAAAGAAGTGAAAAATACGGAAGTTCGCTTGAGAATTGGAAAACGAATGTATTCTGGGAATTTTAAAGTTAAACAAAATTCGCCTTGTAAATTTTTAATATATGAGTAAAATATCAAGTCAATTTGTCAAAAGGTGTGAGTTTGTATGCAATATCGATAAACAAAGAAATACATTAGCAAACAAACATATTTTCTTTTTTATTTATAAGGATATAAATTCCATGCTAATATACATACAGCGTAATGTCATAATTTCATAATAAAAATGGTATTGTCGATTACTGAATTTTGATTATTTAAAATTTTTATTGAGGAAGTTAAATAATCAAAAATTTTGGATGAACGTTTTATATGGGAATTTTTGTTTTTAAGCTAAAATAAAGTATTGCTAAAAGTACTATAGTCGCAAAAGTATAAAATATTAAATTAAATCTAAATAGTTTTTACTTTTATTTTTTTAAGTTATTCCTTAGATTTACTCTTTATTTATTAAAAAATATGAAAGTATGAACATTTTTTACTTGTGAGTAAGTGTGTAGTATTTTAAATGTTATATTTAATATAAAAAAAATATTTCATAAAAAAAAGCTCAAACTGGCTTCTTTTCATTATTTTTTACATTCAGGCACAATCTTTCAAATTTGAGATTTTAAGGTGTTGCATTTAAAGCATACGTATTTTAATATTTAATACATTTAATATATATTTTTTCTAGATGTATTTAATCCGCCAAGGAAGAAAAAAATATTTATTAATATTTAATATGGTTTTAAATTTGTGCAATAAAATTCTAAAATACTCCCATTTAAAGCTTTCACAAATGCGTTTGAACCATTAAAAGTATTATTTATAGAAATATCCCGGAAAGCATTAAACTGTTTCTGGAGGGGATAACAGGCAAATTTATTTTAACCCAACTGCAGTGATGTCCATTAATCATAATTTACATCTCCATTTAAATATACTGAAGAATGACCTAAGTGCTTACATTTAACGAAAATAAAGTTGCAAGCATTAATATTTAACTTAAAACATTTAAGCAAATGATTATCTGCGACAGAATTTTCCTTTTCAGTAAAACTTAAAACTAAGAATTTTCCTGATATTAAAGAAAACTTGCATAATTAGTCTTTCAGTGCCTGTTTGTAAATAATGTATTCTTATACACGTGCACAGGATACATTTAAAGAATTAGTGATGTCGTCAGCAGTATGATTTTATTCAGCTTTTTTTTTTTTTTGTAGTTGACTAAGATATAAAAGACGTTTTTTTCCTCTTATTTGGTAAGTCTTATTTAGTTTACTACAAAATGTATATATTCCTGTATATTATAATGGCAGACACCTTATTGTGATCCTTTTAAATTTCCTATGTACCAACCGTACTGTTTTGAAATAATATGTAAGTATATTTTGATAATTTAACCTCTTCACACACTAATAAAATATATTATTTCGAATTAAAGAGCAGTGTCATACTTAGTTTAAAAAAGCCTATTACACCACCACAAATTGACTTGCGATAGGTCAAAAAGGGTTATACAAGCTTTTATATGAATGTACGTACATGCGTACGATGAGATGCATCGCAAAAATTCTTTTATATCTCTTGTGTATAATCTGGTACGATACTTTAAAAATGACAAGTAGAAATCGGATTTTCAAACAATTTTTCGAATAAAAGCCTAACTCCCAATCTCTGTTTTAAAAGTAAAAATTTTATCATCCGTAAACGAAGACTGTCAAGACACATTTAAAGGCAAATGATGTCGAAATAGTTCTTTCATTTATTTGAATTTCGATAAAAAATTTCCAAAAAATATTAACAAATTTTAACTTCGGAAATTTCAATAACATTCAAATACTCTGATGTGTAGCGACAAATAAGGACAAAATGGCGGCAAATAAAAATAAAATATGTACGTCTATGTATATAATTTACACATTCACATACGTTAAAATCATGTGTTAAGAATTAAAGCATCGACGCATATGTATGTTAATTCAGAACTATGAAAATTCTAAAAGAATCGTTTTAACAGTATAAGAAAATGTTCTGCATGTGTGGACAGCTGCAATGAAGAGGTTAACGTTCCTATGTGTCAACTGTATTGTCATGAAATGCTATCTAAGTATATTTTTATACTTTTAAAAGCATATATATGTATTGTATATTGCTAGAAAATATTGCCACGCAAATTCCACGATGTATTCTTTTAACATATATTTAGTATTGGACAGTGTTTTAGGCTATTCTTACTTAAATTTAAACCATTTTGGCTTAGCGTCCCTTTTTTGTGACGCTAAATGTTATAATTTTCGCATTCAACCTCAAAAATTTGCAAAACTTACTTTATTTTCATATCCTTAAATCACGAGCATTAAATATCCATTCCATGAAATGCTTTCAGATTACCAAAAGGTGTGTAAAGAATTCCCCTTTTGTACATGTTTTTGTGCACACATGTTAAGAAATTATCACGTGTGCATGCTGTTGATCTCAGAAATTTGTGTACTACTGTCGGCATCAACAAAAGTTAGAGAAAGTCATGCCAACAGTCTGAGCACAAATGGTTTAAATCAATTTCTTGATGTATACTAACATTTTACACCCCAATGGCACAACTAATTCCCAGTTAGTTATTGTTTGTTACAATAATGTTCTTTTTACAGTGTAAATATGAATATATATATATATTTCCAAGAGTATAAACTAAATTAAAATTTACAACCATATTAATAGTGAAATGCGATCACAAATTTGACTACTAGACACAAAATTAGTATGCTGTTCTTAAGACCCCGTACAGTAAAATTTTAGTGCAATTACTTAATCATTATTTCATTAAATACTTGGCTGAATACACTTCAGGATCTCAGATTATAGTTAAAGCAATAAAAAATTATTTCGCTTTAAAAATATCGCAAAATCTTCGTTGCATTTGCTTCATTCTATTTACTAAAAAGATCAGTATAAAAGAACGATATTTAAGAATCATTTAAAGTACTACTATTATTATTTTTATGGCTCATATAGTGTTGAAAGGAGATATTTTGCTCAAAACATACAATTTTTCACTTGATTGTAAAATTACCTTTTTTTTCTAAAAGTAAAATAAATACATTTATATAATATTTAATAATCTGTTTTTTATTTACTTCATAAAAAATGTTTCAATGCCTAACAGTTTTCTTTAAAATTTAAATCGCATTATATTTGTTAGTAAGTATTTTCGGTTTAAATATCAAATAGATACATTTAGCATGATTAGATTAATTAAAATATTGAATGGGGTAACATTCTTATAAAGTATTTTAAAACGCTTATTGAAATCAAAGACGTGTAAACGAACAAATATATGATTTATAACCAAGTGCCTTATTTTTTCAAAACATTTTAGATAACAATGCCATTTTGATGCAAATTCAAAGCGAAAAGTATTTTTCAAAGTTGAAATCCCATCGATCATAATCGCTTTAGTAAACTCTGAAATGCGAAAAGTAAAGAAAGCGTTCGAAGACATTTTAATTACTTATCTATTCGGTACGATAAATTCGGGACAAATTTTTTTGTCTTTGCTTTTGTCAAAAATCTTCAAATAAGATGTAATTTAAACAATGATAGCTTGTTGTAGAAGTAAAGCATTTCGTGTTAGCTAGGGATTTATAATCAAATCCTTCTGTTTTATTTGCTAGAAATAAAAGGAATTGATAGACTTTTTTAAATGTTAATAAATGTGTTAAAAATACTATAAAATGAAATTTAAGGTCATAATTAACTTTTACAATTTCAACATTTCTTACAATTAAGACTTATTTTATGTATAATCTTATAACATTATAATATAAGTAAATTCTTATATTACTTAATAGCATACTGCAATTAATAGACTTTTTTAAAAATTTTAGGAAACGAAATTTAAGGTCAGAATTAACTTTCTTAAAAATTTCAGCATTTTTGAAAACTAAAATCTGCTAATTGATATTTAACATTTGAAATTGTTTAAAAATATTGAGACTGACAAATGAAAAAAATTATAAACTTTAAAGAATGTAAGAACTTCAGAAAAAATTGTAATGTGTTTGTTTTTACATAATTCAAAATGCGCATGGAGTTTCAAAAACACAGAAATTATCAAAACGCGTCATATTAATCTAAATAAACTGGAAATGCGTTTTAAAAGATAATATAAGTAAATAAGATTATATATACCATCATTAACCTTGAGGCAAATTTAGTCTGCAGATTTAAACAAACCCAGGTGATTATTAACTCGCGGAATGCTTGTAATACTTTAGTATTGTTAGCCTCTGGGTATATAAATATTCAGGGATTAGCCTTAACAACTTTAGTAATACAATTAATTTCACCAGAGGAATAAAGAATTTATCTGGTTATATTTCCTAGTTGAAAAATGAATTAAGGCTTATATTACGTATAAGGTAAAGCCTCATTTGTTCCTTAGGGATTATATTTCTAAGAATTTCAGTAAAACATATTTTTTATAATGTTCACGCGATAACAATTTAAAGCTTAGTGAAATGCATAATATGTAGTGAAATTTTAAAATTTTTATAGCTGGACCCAAAGAATATATGATGGTTGGCTAACTTTCTTGGTCTTCAAGATTACAATATTTAATTCATAATAGTAAATTGTTCTAAAATGTTTAACAGTTGAACCTTTTTGATTGGATGTGTAATATTTAATTACTATATACACATAATTATTCATAGAATAAATGTCCAGAATTTTGTTTTTACCTTTTTCTGCTCTTAGGTTTAAACTGAGAAAAACAAGAAGAAACAACTCATATTCACAAAAAAATTCCAGAAAATCAAAGAGTATTGAACTATTTTATTTGTTAAATTCTGATAATCAGTTTTTAAAATAATCCTTAGAAAGATGTATGTGATCTAGTTCTTACAGAATCACAAATTAGATACAATTTTCATTTGTATCTAATTTGTAGTTTATGGAGCTTAATTAAATTAAATCTGTTAAAATTAAATCAGAGAAAGAAAGCAGCTGTAATCATAGAAATTTACAGAATCTACTAGCAAAGTTACTTTGCTACATACAGAAATAAAGTATAACATATTACCGAAAGGCAAAAAGTTGATAAGTACATAATTATATAAAACTTTATAACTGTTTTCTCTTTAGTTGAACGATCGAAATAAATGTTCCATTTATTTTACTGAGTCTTCCAAAATCAATAATGATACACACCTTTTTATAAGAGTATCTCTGAAATCTCGCCGAAGAGCAAAGATCCTGGGTTTTAGCCTATCCCTGTAAGAGTCACTGTAAAGGTCTGGAGTTTTGGGAGATTATCTCCAGATGTAACGTAAATAAGCATGAAAAACCCTTAAAAAGATCCTGCGTCTAACTAATCTCCCATTGGGTAGATATCAATCATGATGATTTGCCTTAACCATTAAACTGAAATCTCGACTGATTCAAGCACTATAAATCGCCAGATTTGGTGTATATATACTGTTTGTTGGAAAGTGTTTTATAATCGATGCATGTGGCTTGATTTATCTTTCTAGTTTTATGTTTATTATGCATTTGCTTGTGGTATGGCTCCTTAGTAAATCGCACACACGGACTTGGTATAGGACGATCATCGGCTAGCGGCAGACTGACGAAATAGCGTCAGCCTCTAAAAGGAAAAACTTGACTCCCTTTTAATAATTAGCTACGCAAGCACCTTCTGCGCCCAACAAAAAAATCATGATGAAATCTACTAATAAAGCACACATGCGCACAGCATAAACTTAATGATTACGACTCGCAGCCTCAACTTATAAGTACATACTACATTCCATTTAGTTTTTTTTAGAATACGTTGATGTTTGTCCTATATCCAAGATACAGGTTTTAAACCAGATAGGTAGGCCATTCCTGAAGGTAGTATCATATATCCGTGATAGCACACAATCATGGTTTTGGAATAGCCCCAAATGTATCGAAATTATTGCTTTTGCTAATTTAAAATTATGAAGATTAGAAGTGGTTGTGAATAAGCAAAGCACAAATACATTTACATTAAAACACTTCAGCAGTAAGTTTGATGAAGACATAAGATACTTTAAAAAACTGTTTATTGAAGCACGTCTATTGGAGAAAAACATATTACAAATAACGGCTGGTGGTGGCGAGATGAAAAATACGCCAGGACAGCAGAATTAAGGTGGAATGACTAAAAAGAGCATGCCAACATAGAGCTTGATACTGGTTAGGGAGTAACTTGGCAGTGTTAACCAACGCCAATTACAGAGCAACTATATAATTAAGATAATAAAATTCAAATAACAAAAGCAATAACGAATAATTTTTAAAGATGCAACAGGGTATCCAAATTATTTACGAAAAAAAAGTAAGGGAATGAAAAACTCGTTACGATTGCAAACCGACGTAATTTAATATATTATAAGACTAGAACGGCTCCAAATTGACTACGATAGAAACATAATAAACACAATTACGTGCAGGGAAAACGGAATACGAACTTGAAATCCAAATTGAGGGAAATTGAGAACAGAAAAATAGTTTAGAATGCATGATTCTGAATCGATTAAACTTAAGATACAGAAAGTAAAGGATAATCAATAATTAATATGTTATCTACATCACACTAAAAGTTACAACATTGAGACTTTGTTTTTATTCTTTACATTGCACCGCTGTGCTGGAGCGTAATATTTCACTGAAGAGCAAGCCCATTTCATTTCGATATAACTAATTATTTTCCTTTACAAGGATACTTCAAGAAATACAAAGAACTAAATCATATATTATGTACAAATCGTGCGTAATAATTTTGTGGATATTTGATAACAGACAGGAAAAGAAAAATGAATTATTTCACGCACATTTTATGAGAACCAACAAGTCGTTAAAATAATTGAAACTCTTGTGCCGACTTTCACAAATCGCTACTTAGTTTTAACTATCTCGCGGATTTCAATAAGTCGTCTGAATAAAATATGGATTTAAATTTATAGCACCTCATTTATATTCCAGCTCGTGTTCCAGGCACATAGAAATTTATGGACATCCAAGTCCTGCATTATTCACGTTTGTTATTGCGATTCTCATATGACTTGAATGAGAAAATTCTTTTCGTCCGAGAAAAAAGATGTGTGAGGGAAAAAAAATTGCGAAATTCGAAAAAAAAAGTGATATAAAATGAGTTTGGTAATAACTTCAGGTTGTTTTACTTGACTCACAAGTGTTTTTCTTTTGAGTTCTGATGGAGCATGTCTCGCTAAAGGGATTTGCATAATGATGACTTTGGAGAATTAATTTGCTGTTGAGGAGACGCATTTGTAATGTGTGCATTTGAAGTCTGGATGCAAATGTAAAATGTATTTCTGAGCTAATTGATCTTCATTTAAATGCCTTTATAGTTTGTATTTTTTTAAATAATGAGTTTATAATTATTTGTTTCGCAAACTACTTTAAAGTATGTTTGCAGGAAGCGTCCAATTTAATATATACAGAGTGTTCCAAAAAAGGCGGTAATACGCTTTTATTCTTTATGCATTAGAGATAAGTGGGCAATGTATATTGAGATAATGTTCAAAATAAGGTACGGGAAAAAAGTGACACCTTTTAAATTTGTTTATGACCTCCGTATATAAAAATTCCTAATTAGTAAAATGTACCCCAACTCCTTATGAGATGACAGTCAAAATTTCTTTCTGCATTATATTCTAAAAAATGTTGTGGATGTGAAGGGAATTGCATGTTGACACAAACAGTTTTTCAATGGCTCTAGAACGGAAAAAAATCACATAATAGTATTTCAGGGGTTATAAAGAAATTCTGAAATATTTTTTTTTTCCACTACAGCAATAAATGTTTACTTAGAAAATCCTGTATAGCCTCCAATCATCTTTGTTTAAAGATATCTCTGAGACGTTTTAGGATGAAATTTTGAATCTTTTTTCTATCAATTCATTAGTGTATAGAGCGCATTTTACTTATTGGGATTTATATATTTACGGAGGTTAAATACCAATTTAAAAGGATTGTTATTATTATTAACGGAAGGACTTTTTTCTTAACGTAATGTTTTCACCTACCTTTTAGTAAAGTGTATATAGAGCGCACTTTACTGAGTGTTTTCTTTTTACGGGGCTGTATACCAATTAAAAAAGTTATTCTTATTATTTTTATTTTAATTAATTAGAAGAATCTTTTCTTAACGTAATGGTTTTTCCTACTTTATTTTGAACATTTTTTTTCAATTTACATTACCACTTATCTCTAATAGATAAAGAATTAAAGCATCTTACCACCTATTTGGAACAGCTTATGTATTTTTTATGTACGAAAATAAAACAATTTTCTCCAGGTATGTAAATTAAAAAAGAAAACAGTCAATTCTAATGCTTCTAAAATACACCCAACTTCTCCTCAACAGATGGTTATTTCTAACAGGTATAACTCCATTTACAATAAAACTATCTGACAGACATAGTGACATTTCTGTGCGTATTCACATTTCCATGCAACTCGTTTATTATGGTGTACAATAATTATTGCAGATTAGCCATTCAAATACATGCGCTTCATTACTACCCTAAGTATTTGAAAAATTACATCGGGAGACGATTTTTAAACAGAAAAACTTAATTTCTTGTCCAACTGCACCCTTAAAAGTGTGTCTCTGATTTAAAAAGCACATCGTGAAAATTTTTGCCTTTCATATATGAGAGGCACAAGGGCATGATGCCTCTGAAATTTGAGAGGCACAAGGATATGGTGTCTTTGACATTCGGAATGTAATCCTGAAATTTCGGAGCAGTCTCAGAGGCATCAATGTGTTAGAGGCGCAAACCTCCCTCCTTGCTCCCGGCTGATTTCGTTCTGTAACTGGTCCCTGTTATTTTCGATGTGCCTTCAAATTTTAACACTATATGAGAGGTATATTGGCTATGTGCCTCTCATTTTAAAATAATAGAAGGCACAATCCGCTTGCGCCGTACATGTAAGAGGCACAAATTTAAGAGTGTGGAGAGTGTCACCAGAGCAATAGTCACAATACGAGTTCGCCAATGCCTAAAAGGTGACGTAAAGATCGTGCCAACCAAATGGTCTTCGTCAAGCGTATATGAAAAGCATTTTTATATTTTAATTGTACTGCCAGATATTCTTAATAAAGGGAATACAATAGTACTTGGGAAATAAATGTGCTTTCTTGTAATTTTTGTTTTATTTTTGGAATTTAAAACGAATAATAATAATAAAAATAAACAAATAAAACAGACTTTCTATACGTAAAAGCTGTGGCGGTTTACCTACGATGATATTGTATAAAACATGCAATCAAATTTTATTTCATAGAGATGTAGTTGTGAAGGAGTTTACACCACCGATTGTACATGAACGTTGTTTGTTTGTTTGTTTGTGTGATTACGGCAACGCTACGCTAGGGCGATCTGTCAAGGATGGGGGTGACTTGGTATCCGGACTTTCTAAGGGGTTCCAACGCGTATTGACGTTGCATCCGGAGAAAACCTACCAAAACTCCAGACCTTTAGATTGAGAGCTGCGAACCCGGGACCTTCACACTTCGGCCGTCTACTATTTTCACTGACTTAACCACTGTGCCATGGTGATGGACATGAAAGTTGAAACAAGCCTTTATTTCTGTACTACCGGACATTAAACAGTAAAATATATAAAAAGGTGCCGATGGACGTGTCTAATCAGAAACGTCTACAAATATGCTCATAAAATACACGATATGATGTCAAAAGGCACCGGCACATGCATGTATATATTAGCATTTATATGAGTGTGAGTTTTCGAACGTGAGAGCGAAATACATTGTAAATTACTATGGGATGGTGTATTTAAGATATCAAAATCACCATCTCAATATTCAATGATTCGGCTCAATTATTCCATTATCTTCAATTTCATCTGTGAACTAGTCCTCGCGCCACTATGTCACGAGAACAGTTTGGGAATTGCCGAACAGTACGTGTGGATGTATTGTCGGAAAGTACGGAATTATCAAATCTGCAAAACGGACACTTTATCCCCATGCTCATTGGCTTGCCACGAACTCTTGGATTACGGAACTGTTCTCCGTTAGGCTCCCTGCTGCGATGTAATAAATGTATTTAATATAACGTTCCCTCGGGTAAATATACATGAGCTTTTTTAATAAAAATAAACGCATTCATATATAGTGGGGATTTGGTTTGCAGATTTCTCATAACTGAATTAATAAAGTAGTCTTACTATTTATACAGAGCATGAATTATATATACCTACCAGAGAATTAAGAGTGCTTAAGATCTCCACAGGAAAAACAATTACAAGAAAGTCACTAAAGACCGTTGTAAATTACTCTGAAGATTTTAACCGAAGACAAAGTTGAAAGTCTTTAAGGAAGCTTAACATTCAGAGTCAAGACAGTAAATTACAGAAAATAATATCAAAATATTGTCATTCTCATTCATTAATAAAAATTCAGTGCGTTCATTTTTTATAATCTTTTGCCCGATCTTTGTTTTACGGATTGCTACAATTTTCAATTTACGTAAATGTAAAAACTGCGGAACAGTGTGATGTTACATATTCTTTTATTTTACTTAATAAACAGGCAGCTCCTGAGATAAACGCTTTCAAGCATGCATACAATTTTTTTTAGCTAACATATGAAATCTTTTCCACTACAGAATGTAAAAACGATGTACATTTAGGCCAATAGAGGACAGAACTGTCTTTCTTCCCTTTACTTCTTTTGATTCCATGAGGCCGTTCAACACGTCATAGAAGGATGCGTGCGTCATGTCACTGATGGCGCCATCTGTCGTTATCATTTCTAATAATTAGTGAAAAAACGTGTAAAACCCTAATGTTATGATTTGCGAGTTTCATAGTATTATTAAAGTCCGATATCTATTTTAAATTTCTGTTCTACTAAATTTAGTTTAGTTACTTCCGTAGGTACTGCTAGGTTTATTAAAATTAATGTCACTAAAATGTTTTTGTGTATTCTTTCTTTAATTTTACCTCTGATCACACCTATTTAGTAACGATTTCTTGGGGATCTTGATATTTATATAGGGTAAAGATGGTTAGTTTTGTATAGGGTCAGGAAAATGCTAATCTACCAATCAGGTAGCATCAGGAAATTGTTTGCTTTGGTTCCCTACCAGCTTGTAAAAAGGCTATTAAAAGGTATAGTAAGTAATAGGCTAGTAAAAGGTAATAGGCTAGTAAAAGGTAATAGACTAGTAAAAGGTATTCCAGGCTTGTAAAAATAAATTTTAAAAAATAACAGCTCAAATTAAATAATGAGTTTTCATCATTCTCACCAAAGGAAATTTTATGTGAATGTAACTTGAGAAACCTAGTAATTGATTAATTTACAAAATCTACTCTCATTTGCACGTACACCTTTTTATCAATCTAAAATAATTCTTTTAAATTCGAGATTTCCAAGGAACATTTTACCTTTTGTGCTTGAAAGTAAATGCTGATTTATTCTTTAACGGTATATCCTATTTGTCCGAGTGAAAGTATCTCCTAAATATATATTTTTTATTCCTTTTGATGGCACCTCATTTGTATGCAGACTGAATTTCCTTTAAAATGAGATTTACACCCGCTCCGGTTTTGAATTATTCAGGTTTATCGTGATGATTCTTGTTCAATGTAGCTTAGAATCGAATTTTTGACACATATTTTTAGAAGCGCTTCCTTTTTTTTTTACTTTTGAATGTGGTGTAGAGGATATAAACACATAGCATCCGGCAATGATAGTGTGTAAATGCGCATGCAATTTTAATACTTTAAAGAAACAAGTATAATTAATTTTGAGAGCGTACTTTGTTTTGTGCTTATTTTCTTGTTTTCTCTCTGAATAACCTTTTTTTTTAGAGAATGCACTTTTCTAATTTTGATGAAACACATGAATACTTATAATTTAGCTTAGAAAGGCATGGATAGGCAATTTCCATGTTCAAATAGTCATCTTAATTTTTGTGATATTTTTTAAATAAACAATAAAATTCAGGAAAGTATTTGCCTTGTATTTTTTTTTCAAGGGTTCATTCATTCATGCCAAATGAGCATTCTTTTAGAGACATTTTTCAAAAAACAAATTGTAGAAAACAGTTATACAAACACAAGGATGATAAAACTAAAGTCAAACCATCAGTTGGAATTTCATTTAAGTTATTAATAAATTGAACAACGCCTTAAAAATCCAAATTTAAACATTTACGCTAGCCTCCCAACTGCCAAAATTTGCCAAATACATTGTAATTTTTCGACAAAACAGCAGCAGAAGGTATTTTTTCCAATTTTATCAAGCAAAACAGAAGTTCAAATATATGGAACATATTTGAATTAAGAATCATTCCACTACAATTTACGGTAAATACACCACGTTTATTTTTGTACATACTATACGAAATCTTAAACATATTTTAATTAAAATATGTTTATGAAATACATTAAGAGATTTTTTATTATTGTTTTCCACATTGCAACTTCGTAAACTACAAAAATTTAAAAATTAAAATAGGTATTTATCCAGCTATTTTCAAATACACGAAATAGGCATTAGTATTATTTTCTGAATCAAATTGAATATTTAAGCGTTTTTCATACCAGTTTACAAATGTGATATGTGCCTAATTGTTCTCCCTAAACTCCTTAACCCTTTATAATGCCGTGAAACAATACTTCCCATCTTATGTCTGTTGACTGCTGAAATCATTCTTTTTCTAAAGGCAGGCACTTGTACAGGCTTTGGCCACTACCAAGGCAGAAATCACTGCTCTCTTTATCATGGAGGAACCTAAAGGTGGGCTAGTGATGCTTCCTATGAAGAGATGGATGAATGACAACCAAGTCTGTTCAGAGAATCGAACCAGGACCCGTGTTGTGGTAGAATGACTGTCTAACCGCTATACAACCTCGGATGCCTGAAATCAATTATCATTAGTGATTTTTTTTTCTTCAGTAATAATGGATAAGTATATTTTCCATGTATACAGATTCTAAATTATACTTGGCTTACAAAAGTTTCTTTGATTCGTATTTTTACGGAAAGCTCGCACAGTTATTCGAAAAACAAGCAGAATTATCACTTTTAATTATGTGTGTTTACGTTTAATTCCGTGTACAAGCAGCAAGTAGTTTTCCGACTTTGAATTCGTAAATAGTTAATGCATTCTCCATCAAAATTTATATGTTTGCTTAATACTTGTTTCTTTAATTTCTATTTGGGATATTAAAGTAGAGGGAATGTATATGAATTAATCTAAAACATATGAGGATGAAAATTCCCAAGTACTTTCGACTCTCAGCACATACGCTCGCCTTAGGAAGGGTTAGTCATCTGGATCGTTAGAAAATTCTTCTTTTATGGAAAGTTGTAAATAGGTAGCTGCTAAATGAATGGGCAATAGAGGCCAATATAGCAATTTGAATCAACTTTCAAAACCATCATACATCACAGTTGTTTAGAAGATCCTCAGTTGCTGACTAAAACTCTGCCCCTTCAGCTTCAAGATTGTGAAATTTATCAGCAACTAGATGAAGCAAAGAAACAGTATGTTGCATATTGATTACGGTTACATTGACACTTGATAGCAAAGATTTAAAAAAAAAACTTTCATATCTCAAAAATCCAACACATGTAGATGAAAGGGCAATTACAATGTTCTAGAGCATGCTCTATTTAGTCTTAAAGTTCTTATATAAAGTACGTAGAACATGCAAATAGGTAAAATATAATGTGAAAACTGTAGTTTTTGTTGTTTACAATTTCCCAAACTCGTGACTTTAAAAAATTCATGCTTGAGAAACGACAACTTATTTCGAGAATAAAACATAGTTCGTTTATCTCTAGAGGTAACGTGTCAGTAATAAATATCTTTGCAGATAACTAAAATTCTCTTTCATTTCTTTATATGATTTCCGGTTTATTTCTAGGTGAAGTGTAACCGGTCTCATCTTGTACCTGTTCCTAGACACGATGTTTATGAATCTGAATCTCGCCATCCTAAACATACAGTTAGCTATCAAATTTCAAATAACAAAACATTAATACACATTAATTTATTTCGCATTGTTATATGTTAAATAAATATAATTAAAAACATCTGATAAATTTATAAAATAGACCATATTACTAATTATTTGTTTTCGAATTAAAATTTATTATTATTATCCTCAGATTGCATTCAAGAATTTTGCAAACATAATTATGATTCCAATGCCATAAGTATCTTCAGAAAAAAAGGAAGCGTTACGTTGAAACATAAAAATTCGTTAAAGAAAAATGTAAACAGCAGTCTCCTAGAAATTAAAATAAGTAACTGAAAGATATTCAGCTGTAATTTTTTTTTTCGGTTCAGTATAATTTTGTGAAGTAAATAATAACATTCAAAAGAATTTTAGGTTAAAAAAAAGTTTACTTACTGGAAGACATTTCTAACAAACAAAATATCAGTTTTCTTCGCTTAATACATTCTATTGAAGATGATTAAAAAAACAGTATTAAGAATGAATTGAAAAAAAAAGAGCTGCGCTAAACAAATTTGTATTAGCTACTTCAATATTGAATATTATTCAAGTAAATAAATATAATATTTTTAAAAATATTGTTTACTTGGCTTATTTCAATGTTTATTAAATTTAAATGTAAATAATAAGTTCTGTTTTTACTTTTCTAAACAACTGTTCAGAGTGATATACTTAAATCTGAATACACTTTATGCAATATAGGGAATGCTTTTATATAGTATCCTATTAAATGTTCAAAACAAACTTCAACTTGTTTAAAATTTCCGAAAAACTATTTAGGAATAAAAGCACGCTTTCACGGAATATTTACTCAAATATGATATACAAAAGAGAAAAATGTAAATTGATAACTAATTAAATAAACTTAGTTCTCTGCATATACATGTAAATCATTTAAAACATATTCAAATTATCAGAAGAAAGCTTTAGCATCTCTTTTTATACCCGACAAAATGTTATTTTTAAAGAAAATTTACAGAAAGCAGTCTGTATCAGAAAATTATCATGTTTCAAACCGCTATTGCGTTAAGAAAAATTTCACGATTACATTATATCAGATAAAATGCATCGGTAAATTTGTTGATTATGTGATTGCATAGACATTAATTTCGAAATAATCATGAAATCCCAGCACTTTAAATTGGTTAGATTTCATCACGCCCATTGTCCTCTAAGTTTTCAATGCCGTACGCAACCACATTCACAAATACTGTAAATGAAATAAAAAAATAAAATAAAGTTAAACAAATCGGAAACGCTACCCTAAAATATGTGTCAGAAATTTTAGTTTTTAAAACTACAGAGATGTTTCCGGTACTGGTGGAAAAGCATTCAGAAACATTTCTGCATATATCGGAAATATGTTCAGAAATTTTTCCATATAAAGATGTAAGACATGGCTTATTGAATGGCTGTGTTTTTAGATGGGAATTACACTTGCTAAGTTTGTTATGAGTCTCGGCGATATCCAGTAATATTATCTAAAGTGGGCAGCCCTCATGCCTGGTAAAATGATCACTGACTCACGAAACACCGTTTTCGGGACTTATCCATCAGGGCTGCCCGTCAACCGTTCTGAAAATGCGTAATTCTCCATTAAATTATTTAATTTATTTCTGAGTTTATTTTAGGTCATATTTTTTTAATTATAATTTTTAAAAATTCCATTCTAGGGTTTGTGACACATTTTTTATTTTAAAATTTTCATAAAATAAATTGTGCATACTATTTGATTGTTAAAACTTATTTCATTTCATTATGTATAGTCGTAATTACTTTTACATCTTTTATTTTGACGATAAAAAGTAATTTATAATTATTTTGTGGGTAAAATGATCATTTAGACATTTTTTTCAAAATTCCATTTTCTTCATTATTCAGTGTGCTTTTAAAATATTATTAAAGTATGTTTGATGCAAAATACAGTGTAAAATATAATAACAAAGGACCAAAGTTTTATTTAAACATTTATGTTATTTTATAGAAGTTTTCCCTTTAAGGGAATAATTTTAGGTCACCTTCATCTATACTTTTGGAAACCTGTCTGCGATGAATACGTGGCATTTCTGATTTATTTTTTACCGGGAAGAAAATAACAGATTACATTTTAAATGTCTTGAAAGACTCACAGCTAAGAAGACCAAAGAGAAAACTATACCTTTTTCTCTTTTCCGTAACTGTACTTGTCAATTTATCCAAATCTTTTTTGAATGCCTCTATTTAGGATTGCTTGTTTTAAGATTGGACATGAAATAAGACATATTTCCTTCCTGTCCTGAAACCGGCAAATCATCACTTGGTAATTTTTCATTTGAAGAAGCTTAAATTAGTAGAATTGTATTTTTAAGACATTCCCATTTTATAGTATATGTTAAGCAGAATTCGGTACTTTTTAAACAGTCCGAGTGTGATCAAACCATAAATCTAAGGAAGTGTGAAGTGAAATAGGAAAAAAAATTGGACAACGTATTTTTGGGATTCTGCAGTGCTTAGTTTGATGGCTTCATGACTAAACTTTCAATGCAGATGTTTTGTCGATCGAGAGTTATGAAATAAATATTATTTTTTAGACTTAAATGTAACGTAGCCAACTTTTTGACAAAATTGTATTTCTTCGCTCTAGCTGCTCGAAGTACTATTAAATATTTTGCACATATAGTGCATTGCACATTTCGTTAGTGACTGCAATGTAATGTGGTCAAGGTGTAGGTCATAGTAGGCTTTGTGTATCAGAAAGTTATGAATTGCTCGGCAGTGCTGCTCTCTGCATTGTTACATACACATTTATTTCAAAATAAAACATTCAAAACATGTTATATTAACATAAGTTTATTCATTTCAGGTTCATAATCTGCCAACCAGAAAATACTTGCAATTAGAAATGCTACCAGAATATGTACTTTTTGAAGTTTTAGTTGAATGTATCAAAGAAAACAGTACATTTCATATCAGATGACTTCTGGAAGGTTGCAATTTACCGGCTTCGAGAATAAATGAGTTTCATGAAACTATTGTCTATCTTAAGTATCGTGGCAGAAAGATTTAAAATATATACAAGTTACCGTTAACTATAGGCACTGGAGCTACTTTTTGCAATAGCAACACTGGTACATAACTATTCTTAAAACAATACTTTGAATGTAAAATAAAATAAATAAAAATTTAAAAAAAATGCCTGTTCCATAAAATACTTCTCAATCTCTTTCTTAGATAAAATCAAATTATTTGAAATCACATTTTTTTAATTAAAGCAATCTTCATGCTTATTATTCTTTAAATTCTACATTATTGTCATCATTCTTGTGTTAAATTTTCTTCATACTTTCAGTTGTATTATTACATCAGAAGTTCTTTTTAGTTCCTTCATCTTTTGTTTCAGCCTCTTCATATGTTCTCCTAAAAGTTCTAAAGGTTCTTTCCGGCGTATTCGCTTCTTATAGTTAATAATTTTTAAACTTCTTCAATTCCTTCATTTACAATCCTCATAACTACGTAACGTTTTTTTTCTGAATCTCCTACATTTTATTCATTTTTACTATTTCTTTGACTCGTATGGTACAGTTTTCTTCATAATGAAATTCTTTCTTTCCGACTTCACCCTGCTTCTGAAAAACAGGCGACCAACGTAACAACAATTTAAGTATTTTTTTTAAATATTTATTAACGTATCCTTAACAGATAGACTTTTCTATTTAGGAGCCTAACCGTGGCAGATGGCTGAAGTGTGTAGGTCCAGGGTTCGGGAATATGGCCCGGCCGTCGATCTAATGGTATAGAGTTTCGGGCGATATTCTCCAGATAAAATTCCATAAAAAGTCTCCCGACCACCCCACACATTCTGAAGCAAATAGTCCTGGAGTTAATTTGCTTAATACACAATGCATCTATTCACAACTGTATATTCTAGCAGACATTTTAATACCTCTAATGCACTCCTAATACTTCTTTTAATATCTTTATTAATATTTGGCTTTCGAAACCTCCTTTCCATGTGTGGCTTTACTGACTCTGATGATGATTCTACCAGAAGTCAGATTGTTTTTTTTTTCTGATTTGGCACTGTCGCTTAAGCCATGGTATATTATGTAAAATGATTAAGTATAGTAAACTCATCTCTTACAAACGCAAGAAAAAATAACGTAATCGTTGTGATGTTGTATATATCACAAAGGCCTATAAATCAAAATTAATAAATCAATAAATAAACCTCTAAAAAAATCATTAAATCACAAAATAGTGTTACTTTATGCCAGATTGAATGTATTGAAAAGGAAATGAATAACTGTATAACATTAAATTCTTTCAGCAGCTCTAAAACGTGAGCGTGATTATACAGAAGTCCGTGTTTAAATGTACATAGGTGGTTTTGTTTTCTAAAACATAATATAGGGCAATTAAAAAAATATAAATACTTAAATTATAAAATAACATTCTAAAAATTGAAATACTGTTTTTGATTTGAATTTTCATACTGACATTAATGAAGTATTCTTAACAATTGAGGAAATGACAATATACCTCCGATTAAAACTATAAAATGCATCTTGAAATCGGATAACTTCTATATCTTTTGTTTATTATTCAAGAGATTCAGCTTATAAATCGCATTGCATGGAATCGAGAAAATTCATTAAGGTAATTTCTTTTAAAGCATTGCTTAATATTTTAATGCCCATTTTCCTTTATAACTTCTATTATTAAAGATAATAAAATCTCCAAGATTCCTCAAGTATCCAGTTGAGACGTCTGTCTTAATGCCTTTACCCTTGAGAGACATACGAAACTAAATTGTCTTTTAAGCATAACTTTAATACACGTGAAACCCATTAGTAATAAGATTTTTTCTTTGCATTTAATTTTGATTTTATGGATATGAAGATTACTCCCAGGATATTTAAGGTAGTATATATTAATTTATTCTCTCTTCTCTCTCCAGGTGAACTATTTATATTTTCGTTTAATGCTTTTGCCTTGATTAGAATACAGTTAAATAATTCTATCTGATGCTGTAAGTTTTATTTAAAGACATTGCGACGCACATTAAATAGTCTACCTTGCGTTCCTTTTGCGTCTATTGTTCATATAATTAAACATATATACATAATTACTTATGCTACAACATTATTGTAATGCATCATAGTTTTTTATGATGTGCTGTTCAGTTTTTATGCACTCTTTATGTAAATTAAAATTGAAAAAAAAAATATAATTGTTCTGAACATATTGACACATCTCTGGTTTCCTGCTAGTATCTTGATGTTCTGCGAAATAAATAAATTAACGAATAACACTCGATAAATAGAAAATGAGGGAAATTTGTTTAATTATGTTTATGTTAGTTATGTTCCTTTTCTGTTAGCCGGGCGCAAGCGAAAAATCACCAAAATAATGTAGAATTCCACCAAATTTTGTATAACCATAGAGCCAACTATATTGTATATGAATTTTTTAAATGTTTCAAGGAATTTTTGGATATATATAAATATGTATATATATACATATATATATATGTGTGTGTGTGTGTGTATGCCGCATATTTTTATTTAAATTTGTGAACAAAATCCCAGGTTGAACATACAGTAAATGATGCTGTGCTATTTATAGTAGAATATAGATCATGTGTACTGCGACAAGAAATAATATTAATAATAAATATATTTAGCAATTATTTCCTAAAACATTTCATTGCGGGTGAGACGCCGCACTTGTGGATGGAATAAATGAGGACAGAATGGAATAATAAAAAAAATACTTGAAAAAATATTGATATCTGGATTATAATTACCTATTCTATTACAAAAAGATACTAAATTAATATAAATGGACGTACTACCAGGTTTAAATCAATATTAGTCTATCTACAAGTTCACTACTAAAATTTAATTATTTTGTTTTCTTATAAAATTAAATTTTTAATTGAATTTTAATTGTTGTTTTATCAACAACGTCATATCAGTGTATTTGAGAGGAAAATAGTGTTTAAATTATTTTAGTTGTTTTTAAATGTGAGTTTTTTAAATAAAATCTGTAAACATATCTATTTATCTGTAAATTTATCTAGCTTTTAGAAACATTACTTCATTTAAGCCAGAGCGTTAAAATGCAAAATTGTTACAATAACAATTAAGGACTAATAACATGCCCAACTTGATCAGTTTGTGTAAAGTGTAAAAAAAAAAAAGTTAATACCATTCAACCAATCCAGCAAATATTCTCCAGTACCATAAATTCAGTAATATAAAAAATAAGACAGAAAAAGAGGAGAAATTAAAATTTTGCTAATCGCGGCGTCCCATACAAAAGACATTGCGGCATATATACCGGAACGGCAGTGCGACATCTATCCCATTTTGTAAGGTACAGACGTACACATCACAGTTACCTGTTCCCGCAACGGAAAATGGCGTAACCATACAGTACTCTCTACAGCTGCTGCACTTATTTTAGACTACGAAATCATGCAAGGATTTGGTTATTAGTATAAAAAAGTACATAAGCATAACGTGTTTAAAAGTTTTTATAGTGAAATCATTCGCTTATCTGAAAATAAGGATTGTGTAATTACAGGTAAAACATTAAACATGATTCAAGCTACAGAATGATAAAGGAAATCTCAATTCACATCTATACTGTGCGTTTGTAAGAAATGCAAGAAATACAAGATGCGCGGCATCTGTCACGGATGCGGCGACTCTACCGGTTACTCCCTATATATATATAATAGACACCGGACGAAAATGTTTATCATACTATAAACCTAAACCGCAATGTTTTTATTTTCTAAATATGCGCGTATGTTACCTGCTTTAATACTCATTTTTAACGTCAAACATAACTCATCTTGAGGTATATTATACTTAAGTATTCACTTGATAAAAAATGAGTTTGGTAAAAAGGATTTAATTAAAATATTCGCAGTATCTTTTTGATGGTAAAGAGATTTTGATGGGATTTTGATAGCAGTTAATGATGAATTCATTCTTCATTGCCTACTTACAAAATACCGTTTATCAAATTTTCAGCTTCGATGTTTAGGAATCATCACATGCCTTAAAAAAGCGATAGCCAATTTCGCATGAAAAAAAAATGAACGAATTTTTTGCAGAAGTTTCACAATTTTTAGTTTTTGAAAGAAAATATAAAAGAGGCATGCAACAGATTCCTGTTGTAGAGATTAAACGGCTTCCTTTTATAGAATAAATAAATAAAACTTTACGCTTACATTTTTTTTCCTCAAAAACAAAATTTTTAAATTAATTTTTCGGCATTTTTATTATCGTAAGTAAGTTCTATTCCATAGACTTTCCAAAGTGTAATTACTTTATATTCTTTCGCTTGAAATAGCTTATTTTGTCCTTTGTTATTTATTTTCCTCGCATCTCCATTGAGTTTTCAAAAATCGAAATTATAAAAATTGTATCATATCCACTATAAGCAAATAAATAATAAATGTATAAGCAAATAAATAATTAATAAGCATTATTACGTTAAAAACTTAATTACAAACTTTCGTAAAGTATTTTGTTGAAAGGTTTGCTTTATTAAATCTTGTGACAAAAATTAGACATTTATCTGTATCAATCGACGGAGCTAGCTTTGTGCAGTAGTTTTATAGTTTCAAAGTCAGTAAATACATATAGTCAGCTGCAAATGAGTTGTTTTTTTTTTGGCTGCACTGAAATTGCACATATTCGCTAGTTATACAATCTGTCCTTAGTTGAATGCACTGACAAAAAAATTTCGTGTTGGTTCAACAAAATTTTGGTTTCCTCTATGCCAAAGAAATATTTTTGTGGAATCAACAAAATTTTTGTTAATTCAACGAATTTATTTTGTTAATTAACAAAAAAAAACTGTTAAAAACAAACGAAATTATTCGGTTGACCGCCAACCAAACAGCGCCAACCAAATTTTATTGAATCCAGCAAACATTTTTTTTTTCGTGTGATGTCTAGTGAAATTATAATAAAATAAACCTTAAGACATTCTAACAAGGCGTAGTTCAGAAACTAAGAGATTTTTTTATAGAGACTAATGTACACAGCAAGTACACCTTTAGAACTTTTCCTGACGAAAGCACTTACTCGTTTATCTTTCATATAAAACAAGGAAGAAAAATATCGATAAAAAGATAAATTAGAAGGGCTTTTTTTTTTCTCTCTTCTTTTTGTAACGAAGAAAATTGGGACTGAGAGAAAAGAATGTTAACAGTAAGTAGTCATAATTAAATTGGAGTTAAAGCATTTGGTTCAGCTCTTTGGCTTTACAGAAAGCCAATGTTTAATGTTCGTGACTGACAGATCAATTACTGCAGTATTTATTTTTTGAGTGGGGGGTATTAAACGTTCAAGAGAATGAGAAGTCTCTTGAAGATCATTTCTAACGATATATACAAGCGTGCATTATTTTAAGTCCGTTATAAAAAATACACAAGTGTCCATAATTAAGGTCACAAACCAATTTTCTTCATTATTCAAAACTGGTAATAGTATAATCGCTAAAATTTTTTATTACATTTATTTTAAGGAATGAGCAGCACACAATCTATTAGCCTCCAATTTGGAAGAAATATTTCGTTTTGTTGATTTTTTTTTCATTTAAGCATCAGTGATTCTTACCTGCAGTTTTGTGAATGTTGCGTTGAAAACCACGAGTTTGTTTCTAGTGAGTATGAGTTTTCATAATCGTTTAGATGATTCAGGAAGTTCCTTTGTAGGTTTAAGTTTGGTACTCTGAAGGGGAGATAGTTATCTTTACTAATGTCACGGAAAGTGGTGCCCATGCTGTGCAATCAACTGCAGACAAGATGTGCCGTTATTTGGAAGTCCAGTGAATGCCGTCCAAGAGCAACGACACCAACAAATATTCTCGTTACTTGAGAGGACGTCGTAGACACAATAAGGCTACAGGGCTTTCTGGTGATCTAGCTGCTGCGTCCTGAAAAAGAATTTTCAGGCAAACACTATACAGATTTCTGTAGCGTTTGCCTGGCTTACCTTTACTGCCGACGTCCATATGTATGTCCCAGCTGAGTAGATCGCACACGAAAGCCCGTTTGTCGTGAAACCAAACACGCCATTCTTGGACACACCAAAAAGAAGAAGTGCTTTTTTTTTTTCATTATTAAGCGAAGATTCATCACACGTGGGTATCTCCACGAGTTATCACCTGGAGGGAGCATATAGCACTCTATCATTACTCCAACACAAATGCAATCGACCTTGCATAAGGATTGGTACGAGAGGAATCCTTATCTGGGGAGGACTGTTGAGCAGTCCTCACGGTTTTGATTAGGAATGTGTCACCACACAGCGCTATAGGTATAAGGTTCTGACCCTGCAAGGTTTTTCCGAGGGTCTGTGAGCCTGGAATGTGGAGGACAATTTGCGGTCATATTGTTGGGAATAATCTTGAAGAAGAGAATATTCTCGCTGTATGAGCTGGTCAGCGAAGATTTAGGATCTCAGTCCTCTAGAGCAAGTTTGGGATAGTCATAGAAGCGCCACTGCATGATCTTTCAGTCTTTTCCAAGATTCTGCACTCAAATCGTCGCTTTTAGAAGAATGGGTTTCATTGGCGCAAACGTTTCTCACAACTCCCATAAACAGTATGACTGATTGTCGCGAATCTTGTATAGTAAATACAGGTGATCACACTCCAAATTAAATGAACTGTTTACGAGATATAATGGACCATGATTTCACCGTTTTTGACTTAACTTGCGCATTAACTAACAACTTACTCCTTCCTGCTTGATATTGTTATGTAACTGTATGCTTTTTCTTATGATATACTAGATCTCCGTGCGAAATCTGAAGCAGATCTGTATAAATCTACAAAATTTAGTAATGAAGATTTCAGGTGCACAGAATACACGATTTTATATTTATTAGAATGTCAATTAACTTATGTGAAAATTTTTATATTTTTTTCAGAAATATATAGTTCTCATAAAATATCAATGAATTCAGTACATAGATATAGACTATAATAAATATCTAATCGTCACATTTTAATGATGATGTAGACGCGTTTTGAATAATTAAAAAATACATAGAAATAAACAGACATATTTTCTCATGTTTGTCAATAAAGTATTAAAACATAATAATTAAAGCTTAATTACATTATTATAACTTTTCAATTACATGAAAATTTGAAATGTGAAAGTAATAATTATCTTTCAAACACATGTTATTATTTTCAGTTATCTTCTAAAAATAAAGTGAATGTATTCTTAAAAGACTTTATCAGGCTGCCGGATACTCAAGGAGACTGAGCTTAAGTAATATATATTTTCTTGTTAATAATAAATCAAGAATTCTCTATCAGACTCATAATGCTTGAAATTAAAATTTAAACATGTATTCTTTTAAAATAGTTTGAAGCAAAGAAATATCTATGAATAATAGAGAACCATGAAATTAAATTTATTAAATTACTATTACATCTTTATACCTTTCAAAAGTTCGTCTCATCAAAAATAATTTCCTAGTACTCCTTTATACAAATAAATTCATTTTCAGTTTATTTCAAAATTAAAATACTCTAGTATTATGATAGTATTATGATTAATTTTTTTAATCCCCAACATCCGAACATTTTAATAAGCAAAAATTTATTATAATTCATAAGTAATGATATTTCCAGTTAAATTTACTATCATTGTACGTGAAATTTCAAGTAGCTAAATATTATCATAGAAGACATTAAAAATCTAGCATTAAAAAATGATTAATTAATTAACTAATTAAAAATTAAAAAAACACTTTTATATTCACTAAAAATTATCTTAAGATAAAATATATATAATGCTTTTAAAAGCGCTGTTAATCTAAACAACGTTATTTGTGACAACGATAATTTTGTTAGTCACCAAATCAAAGTAATGTTACACTCGCATGTAACATTCTAATTTCTAAAAGTACTTTTGACATAATTTAAATTTTTAAAACTGTAAAAAATGCCTTTTATTATATTTTTATATATTAGGAAACACTAATATAATGGCCAAACTTTACACGGCCGATATCAATTTAATATTATGTTATTCCTTACGATGTAATATCAAAACACGGGACCATTAAAGGGAACGATAAATTCTAATAATTTTTGTTACCTTTAGAACTGCACTAAAGAGAATCTCAGGACAAAATGAGGTTGTCACCTTTATTAAATTAGCCATTGAGAACTTCCACCAAAAACAAATGTTTAAAGTTCGTGACCGTTTACTGGATAACAAAAACTTTAAAAACAAAAACGTACGTGAGAAACAGTAAAACACGCAAAACTGCCTAATGACTATATCGACGACATTTTTAGTCAGCACGTAAAATGACTCATGTGAAAAAAAGTTATTTTTTTCTTATTTTTAAGCATATAGTTTTTTTTTATGACATATATTGAGGTTTTGAGAATTTAAGAAGCGAAAAATAGGAAAATTAATTAGAGACTATTTCTTACCAGTGTAATAAATGGATAATAATGTGCATTTTCCTGCGAATATGGAAACAAAATAAATCCCATATTAAATACCTAAAAATTGCACGTTCGCATTAATCCATTATTTCATAAACCAATTCAGTCCTTTTGTTATATTATTTATTATTTAATTTATTATAATTCGACAAATATTGGTTTCCAAAATTTAGGTCATAATTACTAAATCTTTGATAACTATAAGTAGCATTCTGTTTATTGAAGCGAAATTTAGCATAAATTTATAATTATTGCTGTATAAGGCATATACCAGCACATCAATATAACGAAATGGTAAATTGTCAGTTTATATAAAGGTTACATTAAAAAAGTGTCAAGCCAAGTGCTCACGATATCTAGTCAAGGTCATCTAAAGTTGAGTGAGGCCTCTGTACACTACTATACGATCTTCACAACGTGTCACATAGTCTTAATGGGGCAACAAGAAACGCTTGTGGCAATAAATCTAATGTTTCCGAAAGCGAAAATTTTAACTATAGGTTATTGTAAGGTGCTTGAACAATGGGCAGTGACTCCTCCTAAACTATCTCAAACATTTTCTAGAAGATTGATATCCGGAGACTTCGCTGGCTAGTTCATGGAGCGGATATTTTCTTATTCAAGCAGATCATCAACAATGTGAGCATCAAGAATGTCCTCACATAGCCATCCTGTTTATAGGAAGTCCGGGTCTGTACTGCCCAAGTAAAACTTCTCATGGTCTCCCTCTCATAGCGCTATGAGGTGACACAACCCAAATAAAAGTCGTGCAATGACGCACGACTGCCCAAGAGGGTGCCGGTCCAGAAAAGGATTCCTCTGCCACCAGATTAGTCAATTTCACTTGCGTTGGAGGAATGATGGAAAATTCTTCGTTCACAGCAGATGAAGACTCACCTAAAACCCCTTTATGTGCCGAAATTTTACACACCAGTAAAAAAAGCACGTCACCGATCTTGCTGTGTACAAGAATTATGTCTTCGGCTTCAAGGAAAATTCGCCTTGCGATCAAAGAGAGACGCACAACTGGAAGCCGGGTGTAGAGGATCCTTCTACAAGAGGTATGTTTACTCTTTCTCGTAAAACTAGAGCATAAAGCCCGTTGTGGAGGCAATTACAACGGTCGCTAGAGGAGAAAGCATTTGACAAAAATATGTCTAAACTCAGTATATTTAATCTTTGCCCACATAAAATAAATACTTCAATTTTTACCATATACCGAAATCAAAATTTTATACTCTTTTTAAACTTTCTGCATTCAAAAGATCTCCACGTCAATGTTTTGTGCATAGAAAATCATTTTATTTGCGAAAAAATGTTGAGCTAGATAATCTAGAAAAATTATTTTAAGCTAATTAGAATCGTAATTTTCCACTCGAAGTATGTTAAACGTGACTTCAATAGGACTCCAATATCACTTGGTACACCTAATTCTCGCACGCAAATGATTAGCTTTTTTTAAATCTCGGAAATAAAATGCAGCTGCTGAAAATAGTAAAAAATCGTTTTGATATCAGAGAACAGGTGGATTGTCAGATTTCAAAAGAAGCTTATTTTTTTTTCTCTTTATATATATCTGTGTGTATACCTAAATATCTATACATAATTATGAAAATTTTCAAGCTGTTGCAGCAAAGGTGTAAATTTTATTACGTTTTTAGACAATAACCTTCAATCTGTTTGGATTAATAACGGACGAAGTTTTGTTTTGGAGTGTTTGATCCGGAGTTGTGACACAGTCAGTGAGTCAGTGAGTCAGGAATCAGCGTAACTATATAATAGACTTATTTTTCAAGTGCAGCAGCTATGTCGCGAGAAAGTTCTGCGGCTGCTGACTTCATACGTCGTTTGCTATGCATAAACACCAATAAAAGAATTTATACACTCTCTGCCAGCCACTAATTCTCCATGCAAGCATTTTCCCGAAAAAACAGAAAATTTTCCTTACAATATTCTTAAGTAAGAGTTTGTGAGTTAGCTTTTTACGTACAGCCCACTTCGATGTGTAACCTATCACAAACT
Organism: Cheiracanthium punctorium; assembly: GCA_038373885.1. Lineage (NCBI taxonomy): Eukaryota > Metazoa > Arthropoda > Arachnida > Araneae > Cheiracanthiidae > Cheiracanthium > Cheiracanthium punctorium. Next base: position 870,801 of record JAWZYV010002631.1, on the reverse strand, counting down.
TAAAATAAATAAATAAATAAATATTGGATGTCTCTCTTGAGGTTTGCATTTTCCCCCCGCCATACCATGCATGTGTGTGTGTGTGCATGTACATAGTAATGCGCCTTGGATTTCACAATAAAATACAATATACATTTATAGTAAGACAGAACGAAAAAAGTCTTATTGATTTTCATTTACTTTACTAAATCTCACACGCGTACATTAACTACCTAATATTAATTCTCGTTTAAAAATCTTTGTTAAACGATTTTGAATCCTGTTTCTCAATAACTTAGGTTTTTTTTATAGAATTATATTTTCTTTCTAATATTAAAGTATGTAACAGTCACTAGAAAGCGTTGCAGCATTTAACTTAGCACCTTGAATTTTAAGCCAAAATATTTAGATACTACGAAAAAAAATATTATGTTCTTTAACATAATTTTGTTAATAATATAGGTAATCAAATCTAAAGTATCATGTCAAATAACAGTCACTCTATCCGAAAGTATCCCTCAAAATCTATTTTTCGTTTCTTGTATTCCTGATATCCTGATCAGAACTGCATAAAACTTCCTCCATTTTTAACATTTATTCACTATCAGGATGTCATTTAGCAACTGAATAAAGGAGTCATAAATTATTAGATTTGAAAAGGAGAAACAGCTTTCAATGACTGCTTCAATGAACTTCTCCGAATACCCACAGTGAAAAAAATAAAACTTTAAACACACTCGAAACTAAATTTGAATGGTAAAATAATGCGAAAGCAAGAAATGCGAAACTTAAAGCATGTAACATTATCCTCTTTAAGAAAATATACTATATTTCATGGGGAAAAAATAAGCTCGAACCGAAGTCCAAGTTAATCCATAAAGTATTACATTTTTAAAAGTATTCTCGACATTAAAGGTACTCTGCTAGAAGCATTATTTTCTTTCAGTAAAAAAGGTTTTATTTACCTCTTTTCAAGAGAAAGCTTGTTTCTTCAATAATAATGGAGTGCAAAGCTTTCTAAAGAAATATACTTAACGATTACCATCTACCTCATTTTAGTTTCTGTTGCCAAAACTATTCTTTTGTATACAAAATTGACCTTATAAATTGATTTTAGACTCTGTATTTTAGCAAAATGTACAGAATATGTAAATTTGGAAAGTTTTATTTTTCATCTTAGAAGGAGCATTTTTTTTTCTCTTTTTCATCCTTTGATAAAAAGATAGGTTACATTCTTATCCTCTTTTCTTTGAAAAAAAAAATCATTAGTTGTTCAAATGCCTCTATTTTCGATTTTCCAAAACAATAAATTTACTTTAATCTAAAGCTTGAAAATCCCAAGGTACTTAACGTTTTTAACAACAAAGCGATTTTTTTCATTTTGCAAAGATCTATATCATTGAATTAAATTTAAAAAAAAGAGTTATTTAAAACGACTGATATGAAGATTGTATAAACTACTATGGCTTTGTCTAGATAACGTGAAGATTATGTTTCTGAATATAAATTAAATGAATTATCTTTTAAAATGTTGTTGCAGTTAGATTACTTCATAAAAATTATAATTAATGCCCGAAATGTTGTTTTTTTGTACATGTGATGATATATCTCACACCACTAAAAACATTTAATTGTTTTTTTTTTGTTTTTTTAACGAAATACGCCTTTTTCTCGTACAATATGAGTTAGTTTTTCAAGTATTTGGCTTCTGTTTTCTCCTAATTCTCTTTTATTATAAGGTAATTGTTTAATATACGTTTATTCTTATAGATACCTTGATTTTCAAATTTTTCCAATTTTTTCTCATACAATGCTGAAGTCGATGCTTGTATACTGCTAAGTCAATTCCAGTCATATTTTGAATTATCGTGGAAAGGAAAGTAAAGATATCTATTTTTGTTCAGTATGATTATAGATCATTCATTTCGGACCAGATTCTATTTTTCCTTAAATATGTAGCGTATTGTACGGTTGATTTGCTCCCTTTTAGTGATTTAATCGTGATGTTTCGACGTTGAAAATGAGACAACTACTACATTAAAGCAAATGTTATATGTTAAATAAATTCTTTTAATTAATGATTTTTTTAATCGCAACAAATATTTAATCCATTACTTCTATGTATTGCGACTTACTGCTATTACTCTGAACTCTGAAAAACTAAGCCTTAGGTAGTACAGAGCCACATAAACTGCATACGAAATCTATTTACCACAATACTATAGAATACTTTATTGACAAATTATCATTTTGCTTCTTAAATATTGAAGAATTTCATAAGTAGATATCGGTATTGTTATTAATATTACTACTATAAGTAGTTTAGTAGTACAATTAGGAATTAAACTATCTTATGTAAATTAAGGGAGGGGAAATTCAAATTTTAAGATACCAAGAAGAAACCGCACTGCGCATTGTCCCTAATACTGATTGTGTAAGTCAATAAGCCGACTTCGCTAAGCACACTTTTGCAACTGATAAATAAAGTTGCAGTAAATTTAGAAAGCGTATTTAAAATTATTGAGAATTTTTTTTTCCTATTTCACTTAAAAGGCTGAATTTCTTCTAATAAAACTCCACATTTTTGAAAACTTTTCTGAACTTCTGCATTGGGTTATTCTTCACAAAAGAATAACCCCCATATCGTGCACGTAAAAATGATTCAGATTATTCTTAGATTTTTAACTCGGGATTACGCGCGTGACTAAAACAAGCGGAATTACTCGTGCAGAATATGCCATACCCAAGGGTGTTTTTTTTTATGTTTTTACTGTAAATTGGATACACGAGAGGTAAAAAACTACAAGAATACAATTGCAAAAATAAATGTATAACTATTATTCTGATAACAGCATAAAACTGTGCTTATGTATTAGAAACTAGAGCCGCTCTTGGAATAATAGCAGAAGTACTCGCGCAGGGTATGATACTTCCGGAGAGTGACAATATTCGAAAACCTATTTGAAGAATTCGATCCGATCACACTTTTTCTTTCCTTTTGAAGGCATCGGGTCTCATTCGTATAAAAAAAGGTTAGTAATGGACATAAAAACAGAAGGTTAACTCAGAACAATAACGAAGTACGTTCGCAGGAAGGTACATCGAAAACACTAGAGAAACGGGTATGTTATACCCTGTGAAAATCCTGCCGAGTTAAGATTTTACTCATTCTGTTATTAAACATTTTTTTTCCTCGCACTTACGAATGCATGTAAAGAATTATATCTTCGGCGATTTTGAAATGTGCGAGAAGTACAGAGTTTTATAGAGTGGCAAATCACGGCAATTAACAGAGGAAATAGGAAGAAGGAATAGAGAATCGGTCTGCCATCGCTTAAAGCTACATAACAATACGTATATGATGTATAAATTATTTGAGCTGTTTTAAGCAAAAATATGGACAACCTTAAGTACCGGTGGAGTCACAAAGAGTGTTCCATATTTTCCTTGGAAAACCATAAATAATGAAATCTGAATCGAATTGATTATTAAAAGTTAAACAGTAGTTTTTACTGTAAACTGAATTCTAGAAAACATAATACATAAATAAATTTTGCAAGATATTTATGAATAAAACTTTCCGAATCATACAGAGCATAAGTTATCGAAAAACTTTTAAGAATCATTAACGTTATAGAATCATACTATGCATAAAGTTACATAAAAGAACTTGCCAAAAAAATTAGTTCAAAGACATATGAGCTAATAAAAAATAAAAACAGATGTATATACAACACAGACAGAAAAAACCAACTGTAAATCTAACATATTCAGGATAGTTTCTACTTAACTTTGTGTTTCATTAAGATATCGTCAATGTAAATGAATTTTAACGAAGTCTTTTTATCTTAAGATTGCACATTTGTGTCGTTAGTCTGGCAGTAATTATTTGAATAAATTCACAGTGTTCACATTTTACCCCTTTTTCGATCGCATTAGTATGGTAATCTCAGTAAGCAGAGACTGGTTTTACTAAAAAGAGGAACTTATTGCCAGTCGTCATTTTCCAACAATATGCAGCCCTTTATCAGTATAGGGAAACAGGCGTAAAAGGTTGAATGCGATTCTGTAATATTTTTTTGGAAATCAATCATTTGAAAAACACTACATTAATATTTAATTCACTGTTTTCCACTTTTATTCTGAAAATTGAAAACAGATATACTGTCTGGATCAAGCTTTGACAAAACATGTCTATTTATGCATACATTTGTACAGTATTTACGTATTAAATATTTTATAAATTTTAGAGACCTTTCAAAATCCGCTTTCAAAACAAGCGCTTACAAAATATTTTAAGTAATTACGAATCATTCGAGAATCATTAAATGATTATTCTTCGCTCCCTCACACACGCGGTGTTTTAAGACAAGTCCTTATTATCTAGTATTTGTTGTCTTAATATAATGGTAAATCATTCGCTAAATAATGTATGTCAGTGTTGTCATCATTAAAAGGAATTCCTGTCTATTTTACATAACACCATAAGTAGTAAAGTAAGATATGTTTTAATAAAATATAACTGCACACACATTTTTATTTGTGGAAATTATTTCTTACTTCGAGACCTAAGAATATATTTTCTGATGAAGCAATTTTTATTTTGAACTACATTTTCTTATTCCGAATCATTTAACACAAGATTAAATTACTACTTACGTTTCTAAAATTTTTACACATATTATTATTACTTTTATTTTTTACTCGCAGCAAAATAACTGCACACAAGGAAAAAAAATATGTACTATTTCATTAGTTTCTTTTCTTTTACATATACTTAAATCTCCATTTACGAGAGTAAATCTTATTTCCAGAACATTAAATTACCTCCAAAGGAAATGAAGAAAAAATACTTAGCAGCCTAAATTAGTTTACTTTATTCGAGAGCTGGTGTATGCATTGGGCACTCAATGACCTAAATATCGGAGAATACTTGCTAGCATGTGTTAAATAATTAGAAAAATGCATTTTTTTCTGTTAAATAAATGTTTTTATACGATACATTTTCTTGTTCGAAGAAACGTTGATTAAATAATTTTCTAGAACTGTGCTGTGAAAATATACGATAAATAATGAGTTAATCCGATAAAGATTTTGAGAGAATAGTTTTCTTTTGCATTCTACAGATTTCTAAGATACTTAACATGTATTTTCATATGCTTATGTAGTTATTTAATGAAATATTTTTAATCAAGAAACTTAGCATTTTTAAACCTCTGAATATCTTCTAAAATGTGAAATGTGTAAAATTGTCTAAACATTTCAATAGGTTCCAGCAGCTAAGTAACAAGATGAAATAAAAAAAAAACTTTGTGTAAAAGCACAGATTAAAAGTTACATACTGGATGGGACGATCGTTTGGATTAAAAAAATCTTCGGTCTTCTTCAGCCGTCCACACTTCGTCTCCCAGAACTGTGGGGTTTGAAAGATAAACAAAAACAAAAGCGAACAGATGTTGCCACTTTGGAAAAGAAAAAGCGAAATACCACGGAGGTTAAAGGAAGGAGGAAAAAAGAGGGGTGGGTTGAAAAAGAATTAAGAGTAAAATATAGACAAACAAAAATAAATAAATAAAAATAAGCAAAAAAAAAAAAAAAAACAAACACACATGCGGAAAAGAAATAGAAAACAGAACAAAGAAAAGAACAAAAATAAAATTATCATAAGAACATAGATTTTTTTAACCAACAATCTAATCAATAAGTACCTTTTAATGTGTACTTTTTTAAATAGATAATATACTCTTATTCACATTCTTTTTTCCAAGAGGCAAAATGCTTTTCGCTTTTGTTTTTCTTTATCGTTCAGTACCCACTTTTCTGTGAAACGAAGTTTTAACGGCTGAAGAAGCCCGAAGAATTTTTTGGTCGAAACAATCGTCCCAACCAGTAAGTGCCTTTTCATGTCTATTTTTACACAAAGTTTTTAATTATTTCATCTTCCAATACCAGTGTTTTTTTTTCTGAAGTAATTAAGACGTTGTTTGGGGGTTGAATTTTGCCTTGCATCCTGTTCTTTAATATGTTCATTTACATCAAAATAGAGAAGTAATGACACAGCACCGCTTTTTAGAAAAACCCCATTACTAGTTTATCTGTGTCAGTATGGGCCGGGGCCATCGTGATTCTAGCGGGCCTGCTTGTGTACTCCGATGAGTCATCCAAAGAGTCATTCAATTCAGAAAGTCAAAGAGAAAGTCATCCAATGCTCGCTTATTGGTTCCAGCACTTATATACATCATCTAACCGACGAATCTAACCAATGGGGAAACATCCGTAATCCTCTTTCGGAGTGCACAAGCAGGCCCGGTAGAATCACTATTGCCCCGTATGAGCCCCACGTGCTGTAGGAGCTATAGGTAAAACATTTTCGCAAACACTTCTTTCAAATGTCTGGCAGTAAACACCTATACCTTCAAAAATCACTGCATTCAACAAATTTGATAGTTTCTCAGACACTAGTGTTGATAAATAATTTTCGAACATCTATCTACGAATAATGTATTTTTTCGGTAGTGTTTTTTAATTGTTAAAAGACAATAATGTACTTTCGAGGTCAGAATAACTTTTTCTATTTTATACATAGTTCTAACTATGCTACTTGAAAAATAATTCGGGCTAATTACGACAATGGATTTAAATATATTAACGTTAAAAATATAAAGATAAACTCGGCTGTTGAGACTCGTCAGCCCCCCCCCCTGATTTTTTAGTTTCATTATTACCATATTAAAACGATATTAATAGACTATGTCATTTTATCCCTCATCTTTCGTGTATTTCGCCTGGTACCCCTATGCTGAATTTTTTATGATTGTAACCTATTTATAGAAAAATATATGTGATGCATATTATACAGCTTACAAATATTGTAACAATAGATTAAAGCTGTTGTGAATAATAGTAATGAAATATATGTAAAATTGTGTCCATGTTTATGTTGTTTCTTTGGGACACATTTTTCGGACAATTTTCAATAAAGGGGGTGAGTGATAAAATGACATAGTCTTTAATAGAATCACGCGAGAAGCTCTTTAATACATAATTAATTTTAGTTTAAATTAACCTGTCTAAGAAACTTTCCTTTTGAACAAAATAACTTTTAACACTGTCACCTTCAAATCCGTTTATTAAAAATTTTTCCGTCATGTTATTTTTTCCATTGGGACAACCTTTAAAAATACTTAACAGTGAAATAAAGATACATATTGAAATAAATATATATTATAAGCTTTATCTCAAATATTTTTGCGAAAATTATTTATAACAGATTTTTTTTAAATTTTTCCTGTTGTAACATCTCCCACTTGTCGTAATTACCCCCCCACCTAACGCTGTACAAAGTGTTTTGTATTTTTTAAAATATACACATTGTGACGATTTTTCATAATTCCAGCTACTTTTATGTAAATTTAAACTGATAAATTACAGCATGTCTTACGTGCTGCTACGTATGTAAATCACTGTAATCCTAGAAAATATATTGTAAAAAAAAAAAAAAAAATCCACAATCATGTGCATACATTCAGAATAATTGTTCAAGAATTAAAACAGAAAAAAAAATTACCTGGAATATTTTACTTTCATTGACAGCATGTCTTACCTGAAAAATAAAAAATACGTTCATCAGCATTGAAGCATTTTAGTTTTGTAGATACAATTTGTCAATTTGTCAGTCAGCCACAACATTCGGTTCTCATAACAAGAATTAGGACATATTAAGAAATTGATACTTTCATAGAAATGTAGTAACAAAAACAAGCGTTCTAAAATATTAGATTGTAACGAAAGTTTCCCGCCACCGCAAACATCGTCAGCACACAGTTCGCGTTGGCGTATTTGCTCATATTTTTTCAAACGATTTTTGGCATTTGAAAGAAAGAGGCTTACTTCATAACACTGTGTTGCGAAATCTGTAAAAAATATAGTTCTCATTATGTATAAGGTGTCCCAAATGGAACTATCACTCTAGAGGATTAGAACCATCCTTTACTTCCATTTGTGTTGCAAAAAGACAACTACATAATATCAACAAATTATGAGTACAGCTTTAAGTACTATTGTTGTATCATGTGACACTGTGCGGGTTTGGTACCGAAAGTTCAAAATCAGTTATCTAAGGAGTTAGAAGTTAGTTTTTCAGGCAGATATGGCGGAAAACTTTCGTTACAACCTGATAAATTTGATATCAGATGTTATACTGGAAAATGCATATGTACGAAATAAAGCAATTAAATTGTCATTATTTCATCTTTCGAAGTTGGAATTTTAAGTATCCGAAAGGTTACATTAAGATATATCTGACAGTTTCTCTGAGAAGATACAGAAAATATTACTATCATTATGCTTAGATCCGTGTTCCTTATATCCAAATGTGTATCTAATGTAACTAATGTTTGACACTAAATGGAAATGCAAGATGTTTAACTTTACTGAGTCCTTCTGAGAACATACGGAGGTACCGAAGGTATTAAAGTGTTTATGATTGCTAATATTGTTTGCATAAATTAAGTAATAGTTATGCATACAATGTAATAACCCAATTACAGTGTATGCATACAAAACAGCTTTACATGTACTACATTCGGGGTATTTTACGAGAAACGCTTGATTTCTAATTTAAAAGAAAGAACTTAACATGTTACAGAAACTGTCCCGTTGCAAATGAAGGATATCCAAAATAACCATCTTTTCCAGAAGTCAACGTAATACAGGGTGCCCCATAATGATTGGAACAAATTTTAATGGGGCACAAAGTACACAATAAGAACTTAGAACTGCATAGAAATATGGGGTTGGAAACGTCATATTCATGCAACTGGTAATACTCACTTTCAAACAAATGCTGAAATAATGGTGAAATTTCGGAATATTGCTAGTCAAAAGTAATGTATATTTCACAGAAAAAACGTGACTAAGATTGATGGTTTAAAAATCTTATTTCATTTCATTGATAAAATTTTTTGTAGACATGCCCATCGTTTAAGAAACATGGTTAAGCAAATAGACAAACATTCAAATACTTTTACCAAATATATTATTCACAGGTGAGTTAAAACAGCCTTTTCAACCTCACATTGCTATGTGACTCCTATTTTATGCCTTACCTCCCATTAAAGTTTGTCCCATCATTATGTTGCACCCTGTATATTAAGAAAGTGTGGTTTCTGAGGCCTGCGTCGACTATGCTCGTCCAAGAAGTTTTGTTTGTACTGCGCATTATGTGTTAAGCCTGCACGAGGTGTATCGTCTGGGAGTGGGTGCCTTTGGCGAGAGCTTTTTCAAGGGGTTCTAACGTTGCATCGGAAGAAAGCACTCAAGAATGTGCTGAAAGTTAAAGAGACGCTTGGAAGGCGAGAACCCTGGACCTTCACATTTTAGTCATCTAACATACTCCCGAAGTTTTAATTTGGCACTCAGCTGGTTTGAATGAATTCTTTCAAACGAAGACTTTCATTTCCAAATTTCAAATTTTTATACATGAAACTACCGAATCTATACATGTTATTCATCTGTGATAAATATTCTGTATAAATTGAATGAATTTCCTCGTAAAATATAACCCATCAGTCTAAATTTATGGCAATCTTATTGCTAAAGTCACATATCACATTTTATTTAGATTTGAGCTATATTAATTATTTTTTGCTCAAGCCTGCAAAACATAAATTCTCTTATCTTCAAATAATATATTAATATGTTTGCAAACATATATAAACGTTAAAAATTACAAATCGATAAACTCTCTTCTTAATTTGCGTACAATCTGTTAAATGACAGCGAAAACATTTATCATAAAATGAACATCTGTCACTTTTCTCTAAATACTAGATTTAAATATTCATACGGTAAATAACACTTACAGGAAACAGCTGTAACTAATGGCTACTAAGCGGAAACTTTTAATATTTTCCAATGCCGTGTGAGTTTAAAACTTATTTTATGATCATGATGAAAAACATATTGTTTATAAGTCGTCGGATGGAATCATTTGTTCATTTTAAAACCGAGATTTAAATGAATAAATTAAATATGAAGGTTTATGACTGAGTTCTTTTTACCATTTTTACTCATTGAAAGCATAAAAATGATGGCTATTTTTTTAATAATTTTGTGTACCTTGTTATTTTATGTATGAATAAATATTTCTATGCATTAAATTATTGAGAAATTATACATGATTCAAAACTGAATGTATTTCTTTTTATTAAAATTCACAATTATCAACACATTCTTTCACATGCATAGCAAGTTTATAATCTACTGATAACTGTATTTCATGTTTTAAAAAATACATCTATGTGTAAGGTGAGAAAAGTTGACGAATTAAAGCTAATCCCCGAATATGTAGCCTTATTCTATCCAAAGGAGGAAGTGGACTGAACCGAGAGCACATGGTTATACACATCTCAAGGTAGTATAATAAAGACAGTATGGGAATGGAAATTTGCTGTCGACTAATGTGTCTTCGGGAACTGTGTTTGAACAAAATCCTTTTGTCGAATTTTTAAGTTCGTCAGTGAATTGATAGAATATTCTATGTTTCATCGATATTCCTTAAAGTGTTGATAATTGTGCATGTATGAGGTAGTTGACGATGAACTTAAAATAAAATTTAAAGTTTTGGCATATATTTAGTGATCATAATAATGGTAGCCGTTGCATTCATAAATAATCTAGGAACATGGCACTCAAAAAATAGACGAAAAATATTGGACTTCCGGAAATTTCCCTGGAAGGAGAAGTACGTTCCGAGATCCTCTGTCTCCTCCCCCATCTGAAATTTCGTTGGAAATTGCTTCACCATCCATCCTATAGTACTGATCTTGCACCCAGCGACATGCAGCTGAAGAAATTCCTGTCCTTTTATCACTTTCCCGCTGACAGTTGTAACACACGCTGGCTTCCTTCTCATGAGGCAGACTTCTATGACGCCGGACTAAAAAAAACTTAACTTGCGGAATGACAAGTGTTGCAATTCTGGTGATTCTTATCCTGAGGATTCGCTGAAATATTGCTGTATTTTTCCAATAAATATTTTCAGGTAATTGTGTTCTATTTTGTTAGCCGTGGTAAACTTATTTTCCGAATGACCCACGAGTACTCTTACTTTATCATATTTGCGCATTATCTTTGTTGTTAGTTCACCGTTTATTAAATAACATACGTTTAAATGGCAGTTTCCCATACATCATACTGTATTTTCATTACTTCGAAATTTTACTACGAGAAATGATCAGAAAAAAAAGGTTACAAACCGCAGCATTTGAAAACTACATATTCTGGAGAAATGTTGGACATGTTGAGTGAAGATGTCACCCTTCTGCATGACAATGCCAGGCCTCATACTGCTCAAGCAACGCAGGAATTGTTGCTACGATTCAGATGGAAATCTGGAGTCACCCCCATACAGCCCAGATTTGGCACCCAGTGACTATTTCCTGTTTCGGAAGTTGAAGGAGCACATATCCGGAACACGGTTCCCTTCAGACAGGGCTGTGAAAACATCCTCCGAGACCTTGTTCAATGGACAGTGACCTGATTTCTACCAAGATGGGTTAAAAGAGTTGGTTCTGCCTTCTGATAAATGTCCCCATAGAGTTGGTGATGATGTCGAAAAGTGATAGTTACGTATGGCCAGGGGCGTAGCCAGAAATTTTTCATGGGGGTTACGACTACTACAACTCATATATATGTATGCGTGTGTGTGATAATGTAGTGAAGAATATGCATTTTGTATGGCAAAAAATTTCTCATGGGGGGTTATGACCCCCTAACCCCCCCCCGTGGCTACGCCGCTACGTATGGCTCTTAATACCCTTTTGTATTTTCTGTCTATTGTTATTAAATATTTTTTTTTTCAAATTTACACTCGCATGTTATACACTAATACTACCAAGCATGAAATTTAAGGATTTTTCTTTTTCCTTAAAAATATGAAATAGTACAGTTAAGCAAAACGCGAGTACCAAGTGAAAGTATAAAGTCCGTTCAAATGAAAGTGGTACTACAGGCGGTTTGAGAAATGGTTTGATGATATTAATATAAATTAGTATACAAAAGAAAGAGGTAATACAGGCGTAACAGACAGACTAGACAAAGACACATTATAGGTTGAAAAAAGAGAAGTCAACGCGATTCCCGGAAGTCAACGAGATGATGGATATCCTTTGTGAGAAGTTCAGGGAAATAGGCGAACTTTCATGCAGTATTGTGTGCACACTTCCTTGTCTCATAGACATTTCCTCCTGTATTTCGCAAGTGAAGATTTTCCGAATCTTTCTCAAGGCACCATTTCTCAAACCGCCGGGTTAATTTCATGACCCATATACACATCCCGCTGATAAGGGACTTGAGCAAAAATAATTAAGAAAATCTGAAAAGAAACATGTTTTATTAAGTATTTAACACTCAAATGCAAAATTTAAAATTACTTTTTACTATATTTTTAATTTAAAATAAATGATACTCCCTTTCAATTTCCATGAAAAAAGGAGATGGCTTATCTTTAAAAGATAAGGGATGAAAAATATATTTATACAGTATACATTAATTTCACTATACAGTATCTCTAGTAATATACTATCGACAAGCTAATAGAATTGCACAAAACAGCACTGCTGTACTGCCTTGTTGATTATAAAATAATATTACATCAAAGAAAAATTTCCGTTTTAATGTTTCAGTTTTAGCGTTCTTAATAGTAACTCATACAGCTACCTACTTTTTATCCCTCATTTATGAGAAATTCTCCCAGGAAATTTCCATAATTAAATTTATAAATACACCTTACACTTTAAAATTAGATTTTTCTGCTTAAAAAAATTGCTAGCAGAAAGAAATTTCAGATTTTAACTAATAGATTTTACAACCAAAACAATAAAAAAGCTTGCATATCTATATACATATTGGTATAAAATAAATAATTCAGAAAACTATTTTTAACAGATAATTTAATAAATAAATATACAAAAGACGGTCAACGTTAAAAAGCTTTTGTGCAAAACAATATTTAACAAACAAGCTAAAGTGTTCAATCTCTTGCATAAATTGCCATAAAACTGTAAATTGATGATTTAAGTTTACTTTGAAAAAACATTTCAAAGAAGCAATTATGTGAAGGAAGGAAGAAACTGTTTAGACTTTTTCCTCGGATAAATTAAATGGTAAACAAAAATGTTAAGTAAAACTGAGTTCGCAAAAGCTTCATGGATAACAAGTTTTCTTAATAAAGAAGACTCTAATGTTACACAAGTAATTTACTCCCGAGGTAATATTACTTAAGAATAAAAGAAAATACTTTAAGCTATTGATAGAAACCAAGAAACAAGAGAGCTTAGGAAAAAGAGAGAAAATTAAAAACAGCTGTAGGCAAGCTGGATTTTGTTTGATGTATTAATTACATGGCATGTTTAGTGAACAACAAGTGTTCATTTAAAGATTTTGTGTAAAGTATTTGCATTTGTTCGATGAAATATATTAAAATGACAGTGAACTGCATTTTGTGAAAAGCGCATCTGAATGTTTATATAACATAGCTTACATAACATATAGAAACAGGACCTGGTCTATGCTGACTTACTATGCACTGTCTTATTATGTACTAGTTAATGACTACATTTCAGTGAACAAATGGAAAAGCATATATGCGGATTTTTTTGTATTATATTTGCTTTTTAGAAATTACTTATTCGTTTTGAGTTTCTTCCAGCGTAATCAAAACGGCTATACTAACCAATTTACTGATACTTATCATGCACATGAAGAATTCATATGCACAACAGTATTAATACTTTTAAAACGGAAAAGAATAATCACTGGGTTAATAATACATATTCATACATCGTAAAAACCTAATAATAGTAAACATTAGGCAAATGCACATACTAAAAAAATTAAGGAATATACTTATAATAACACATATTAAATTCGCCCTTTTTCATCCCCAGGTCACTTTTATTTCTTTCTTTATTTTTACACAATTTTCATACATATACTAAGTGCGCCATTACGTTATTATGACAAAAAAAAGCATTTTTAGAAAATATTTTTAAAACAGTTTTCATATTTCTTATTTTAAACATATTCTTACGTCCAGAAGAAATAAATATAAAAATTGAACATTTCTTTTAATTTAACTTTTTGAAAACCAAAATTATTCCGAAAAAAAAAATTGTAAACAATTATTGGAATATATTTTAGACGAATAGAAGAACATCTGCCTCAGCTCCCAAAGCGCGATGCATTAAATATGCGCATATTAAATTTTTCAAGAAATGAAACAGGTGCGGGTAATGACTATTAAACGAGATGTTAAGCATCCCGACGTATCTTTGTATGAATAAAATATGCAGCCACAATAACTTAAAGAAATGTTAACCATTTTCACTTCCATGTAAAAACGATATTCATTGGCTGAGGAGAATCTGCGTAAAATTATCCATCTTGCTAAACCCATGAAATATTTACAAAATGATATATGTGCGTGAAAGTACTTGTTTATTAATTAACGCGTTTACCTAAAACCGTGAACTCTTTTCCGAGTCAATTAATTTACTCGAGAATCTAATAAATGAATCAGTCGATGGCGATATCGACTTATTGAACAAAAAAGAGGGTTCTCTGACGAACATGCAGGACACTTAGTCAATTTATCATTACGTTGTTGGAAAGGTAAGGCGTGTTAGTATTTGCAGGAAACTTCCTTCTAAGTAAGATGTTCCTAGATTTACAATCAATGCATGATGCCAAATTAATAGATGCTATATCATATATTTATACGGTGCAAGCCAACATTGATTTGTAATGTATCCGTACAAGATTTATGCTTGATTTATAAATTATTTTCTTAAAAGAATAATGCACTATTTAACGAGAGTTCTATCATAAGGGCCGGATGTACTGTTTAAAAACTTTATTTTTAATTCGCTTAATTTTTTTAGATTTTAAACAGATCATATTTATCCATATTAAAAATTATATTAAGATTTCCTCGGATTTAAAAGAGTTTAATGTGGAGAATGAAATTGCATGTCCTAATTTCACTCCAAATCACCATTTTAAAGAATATTGCCGCAGCACGAAAGTGATCTCTTCCTAGAATCTTCATGAAATATTTAAATGATTGAACATATAGATGAGTCTTTTAAAATACTTCTCAACTTTTTAAAATATATATAAATATTGATTAGGGCATTCAATCAGTCTATGAAGACCACGAAACCGCATCTAATTCAACTTAGATCACCGCATGCATATACACAGGGTGACACGGAATTAGTTTTACAAACATTTAGGGGGGAGGTAGGATACACCAAGACGATTCAGAATCACACAGAAATGCAAGGTTGGAAACGCCTTCTTCATCCACTTGTTAAAATCACTTTGGAAGATATTATGAAGTGTAAGTCTAATTTCTAAACCAAGTTTCTTAGACAATGGGCTTTCCTCCGACAGTTTCATCAATATAATGAAGGGAAAAATTCTGAATTAACAATTTTATTAAGAGCAATCGGTGAAAGATTGATTAGTTTTTCG
This sequence comes from Cheiracanthium punctorium, assembly GCA_038373885.1. NCBI lineage: Eukaryota > Metazoa > Arthropoda > Arachnida > Araneae > Cheiracanthiidae > Cheiracanthium > Cheiracanthium punctorium. The sequence continues at coordinate 855,285 of JAWZYV010002631.1, read as the reverse complement.
AAAACTCTCATCGGAAAGTTTACTATTACTTTAATACTACCTCCTAACCTGGTGGTACTACCTCCTAACCGGTAGGGTGTAACGTACCAACCCCCTAAATGATTGTAAAACTAATTTCGTGTCACCCGATGTATATGTATGCGGCTATGTACGTTTAATTAGATGCGGTTTCGCGGTTTTCAATGACTGATTAAATACTCCAGCCAACATTTATATATATTCTAAAAAGTATTTTAAAAGACTCATCTGTATGTTCATTAATTTAAATATTTTATGAAGATTCTAGCAAGAGATCACTTTCGGCTTCTGTCAATATTCCTTAAAATGGTGATTTGTCGTAAAATAAGACATACAATTTCATTCTCCACATTAAACCCTTATAAATACAAGGAAATGTTAAAGATTTTTTAGCATGGATAAATATGATCTGTCGAAAATCTCAAAAATTTAAACAAATTAAAAATAATTTTTTTATACCGTACACCCGCTTTTTATGATAAAACCCTCGTTAAATAACGCATTAATCTTTTAAGGAAATAATTTATTAATTAATTTATTAATTATATGGATTAATAAAATTAATTCATATAGTTAATAAAATAATTATTAATTACATTAATTAATATTTATTTATTATATTAATTAATTTTGCCACGTACATATTTTACTGAAACTTATACCAAAAATAGGTCAGAACCAATATGAGGTCAGAAGAAACATTCTCCTCTCCCTTCATTTAAGAAAAAGCAGTTTTCTAATTTTTCATTCTAAAGTTCAGTACTAACTTTAAAATATTCGCCATTTTAATTAATATTAAAATCGTTACATCAATTTATTTAAGGATGCTACTTCAAATTTCCAAATCCTAATCATTTAGAAAGAGAAGTTTTGTGAAATATTAAGAAAGAAAGTGTTGAACCCACAGTCCTGGTATTCCCAGAATAAACATATTGCTTCGTAAGAATGTGCTTTAAAAACAAATAACCTTACCCTACCATATTTCAGAAGAATCATATTTTAATATAGGTATGTATTCAATAAAATTCCATCAGGATATTTTACACAATTTAACTTTATCAGAATGTGGTGGTATGTGCAAATCTAATAATGTACTTCCTCCTCTTCATAAAAGAGACAATATTCGCCTTAAGGGATTTTTTAAGTATAAAGATATAATTAATGGATTATATCACCGTTTTTATTAAATTTTTAATGATTTAATTAAGACTGGCAAACATAAAATGTTGAATAAAATCACATTTTTTTAATGGATTTATGTAGCTAGTGCTTTTACAAGCTAAAATAAATTAATAAATAAAAAAATATAACTAAACCTTTTAAGATGTAATTAATAATTGACTTGAGAGTATACATTAAAAACATTTTTTTCAAATACACAAAGTTAACAAAAAAGAAAAAACCTGTGCATATAAAAAAATCACTTAATAAAAAGCCAATGCATTTTAAATGTAATTAAACTAAAAACAATTTTTTTTCACGTTGTGTATGGCTTATTAAAAAATATATATTTTTCAGAAATATACATTCAGTTCGTTTTATTTATCTTCAGGTCATTTTCCATTTAGGAATTATGTCATACTATGTACGTATTCATTTTGTACGTTTCATCGTAAAGCCGTGTAGTATTTTATATTTTTCTTTTGTGTGAAGCTATCCTTAGCAGCAGAATTAGTTCAAAAAAATTTCAACGAACGTTCAAAACACGTTTCTGACGTTCAAAAGACGTGGCCTGAATGTTTTTTGAACTAGTTTTGCTAGTGGGAAAGTATCACAATTTTAAATAGAGTGGTGTCTTGACTTAATACAAAGTATGCGTTCCCAGACCTCTCGCATAAGTGAAAATTTCGATTTGTGAAACGGAATATATATACACGACTATTTAGAATACATACACAATTATTTTAGGCACTTACAAATACACCTCAAATTGTTTTAAACCATTCCCTAACTATATATTACAAATTACCGCACGAAGTAATAAATAATCAATCCGCTATTAAAAGTATCAGTGATATAGAACATAATATTGTATAGTAGTGCACAATATTGTACATTAACAACATTTATGATCAACAAGAAAGAGAGAGAGAGAGAGTCTTAAAGTACAGTACTGTGCACACAGTATGCAATAATAATAACAATAAAGTGCAGTACTTTAGTAATAATACTGTACAGTACAGTAATAAGTATTAATGTACTATACTAACAATAATAGTTACTGTAAAGTAAGACACAGTACTGCAAGATTAATTATAGCTGTACTGTATTGTATAGATTACTACTGTACCCCGAAGTTCTGGTTTGCACTTTTTATTTTTGGCGAAAAATCTCTTGTAGTTGGCGATGAGTTCACTCTCAGATATGTGACGTCAGATACTTAGAGAAAAACTCGCTTTGTCAAATACGTTGTGAAATATCCAACTCGCGTAAGACATATTTTTTTGAACGCCAATCCACTTTACAGTGCATACAATTGATCAAATTACACAAACTGTTATCAAAGTACGTAGACACACTTTCTAAGAGTATTTTTATTTGGAGTAAAATAATGTTTTGGAGAATTTTAGTGATCAAATCCTTCTTTTAACATGCAAATAAATTATACCCCACAGGGTGACTACAGAATTTCTTAGAAAACACACACACTCGCAATGCAATATATAATAATTAATAAAAATTTGAAAAACTTTCACTATTTTCTTCTCTATATGGTCAAAAAGTTGACACCTCAAGATTTTATAAGTTATGTATTATTTAAACAATAATAATAATAACAGTTTTCTCAGTACATTTCTTAGAATATTTGCCGATGATTGGTGAATTAAGTTTATTTGTATGTTCATGTAACATTAAAAATTCTCACAAGCTCTTAATTTTATATAATTAGACCAATCATCAAAATGATTACTTGATTCATTTATTTTTACTAGTATTGATTTTATTACATTTTGTGTAAAAATCTTTTAATCAATAAAACTTTATTTCATATTAGGGTACTGTACACAATCGATTATGCTGCAACAAACATAATACCAAAAGTGTTATTTGAAATGATAATATTTGAACTAGCTTGCACGAGAAAATGCTTACTCATCTGGTTTAATAATACTGATATCACCTATAAAATATTTTAAGTATGCTTAATATATCTTAGAATTATAAATATTATTAAAAAATATAATTAAAGTCTAATCGATGATTATGCGTTTGCTTAACATTTGGTTTTACTATCGTTTCTTACGGCAAAATATTTAGTAAAATATAAATAAATAAAAAAACAGCAGTGCTTTTTTTATATGCACACAATTAATTACGAATCACATTTAATTACGAATTACGCATTTTAATGATGGACAAAAATCAATAATATATAATTATTTGCTTTTTTTTCAATTTTTAAAAAAATTCTCGAAGATCAACGATTAAAACACAACTGCAGACATATAATCTGTACTGAAAAATATTAAAAGATATTATCATTAAAATGATTAACATAATTCTTTATTATTACACTATACTATACAAAGAATAAATGCAGTTGAATGTTTTTTTATAAGAATATCGGAATATTCCGAATACTGGTATCAGAACATACTGAATCAATATAATTATTGCTGATATTTTGTTGAATCTACATAATTATTATAATATTTTGCTGAAATAAATTATTATTTTTTATTTTTTTAATCAGCCAAATTATTAGTAGTACTTTGCTCATATTACCTTGGTTGAAAATCCAATTTACTTTATTTTGTTGAATCAATAGATTATGTCTGATTGGAGCTTTACATTTTTGAGTCATTACAAAATATTGTTGACTTTGTTCAATCAGATACACATTTGATCATTGAAATAGTTATTTTGAACCAACAGAATTTCTATGCTAAAAACGCTCCGAACTTTTTATTGCGGAAAAAACAAATATCGAATTAAACAAAACAATATTATTTTCTGAATAAAGTATTTTGGCAAATAACAGATTTTAAATTTTACATTTCACATTTCATTATTCGCTCTTTCGATGCTTCACCGAAATTTGAAATAAGCAGACAAATTAGGTCCATTACGCGAGCCATGACGGTTATTTACGAGGATGCCAATTTCTCTCGTAAACTAACTTCAGCTAATTAAGAAAAGTAATCTCTTTTAGTGTGTCCTGGGACGTCTTTAGTCGCGCAAATTACCGAAGCAAAATTCCAAATTAAAGCGCCGAATCCATATTGGTAAACCATGTCCATTCACCGAGTTTGCGATGAAAAGCTGAATTCTGTGTTAAACTTGTAATTAACAAATTTGTGTTATTCCCATGAAAAGTGTGATGCTTTTCATGCTAAATATTATATCACTCGAATACGCGCATTTATTTCCAATGGAATATTTTCTTAGAAGTACATTTAAAAGCATTTGGGATCCTTTTCTCAAAACGCCGAAATCAAAGTTTATTTAGAGGAAAGGTGCATTTTGAATTGAAATATCGGGTCCGCTTAAGCACGGAGATGACAGGGAATTTTGAATAAGCAAGTATCAATATATGATTAAAATAGCAGGAGTGAGCATGCTCAAAATAGTCCATCAACCCCTTAAAGGTTGTATTATTTTCAAGGAAACGGTCATAAGTGTGCCTATATTTTTAATTAAGAAAATTGTTTAAAAATAAGTGTATGGAAGATGTATGTATTCATTTTAACCTTTTGGATTTTTTTTTAGCATTAAATAGAAAAATAAATTGAGCTAGCATTAGGGTTATTGTCCCCGGATTTTTTTTTTCAATATTGTAAGGGAAAATTTAAAACATATATTTAAAATTACTTCATAACGTAAATAAATATGTGCACACTTTTCTTGTGTGATAAATTTAAAAGATTGCAAAAGCGCACATATTTTATTAGTGCTGCCATTTATTTTAAAACGAACTCTCTAATTAAGTTAAAATTAGAGCGTTCGCTCAAGTTTGAAGTAATGGCTCATCCTGCGTATAGTCCTGATCTTGCTCCTTCTGACTAGCACTTGTTTGGTCCACTGAAAGAGGCATTAAGGGACCGTCGATTCACCTCGGATCAAGGTATGAAGGACGCTGTACACCCTCCAAAAAAGTATTCGAGCAAGAGAGAAATTTCCTACATTTTAGATTTTCGAATAAAATTGAGTTTTTGAAAAACGCACAACTTGACAAAATTACGGAAATTCATACTTATACATAGCCTAATTCATATTCTCTAATAAATAATTTTTAATATACGAAACCAACGTAGGAAATTTATCTCTTGCTCGAATACTTTTTTTGGAGGGTGTACATACGTGGTTCGCTGTTCAGCCGAAAACCTTCTTTTCTGAAGGCATCAGGACGCTTGTGCAATGATGGACTAAGTACGTTGAAAAGCAATGATACTGTATTGAAAAATTATGTTAACATACGTTTTCTATTTGTATTGTATTAAAAGTCATAACTAACATTGCGGATAATTTATGGCGTACCCTCGTAATAATATAATCGATAGTTCAATGGTTGTAATTTTCATAGTGAAGATGCTCAAGACACAAAACGTTTTTCTTCCACCCCGAAGAAAGATAATGTTGCTTTCCCTTGCAGCCATATTTGCGAGAAATGAAGGAATTTTGAATCTTAACCATTCTGGAAAATGTTTAACTGCTCGTCATGTAGAGTAGAGACGACTGGCTAGAATTAATTATTTTGATTCATCGGGACAGGTCCTGGCATCCTTGAGGTGATTTTTTCAAAATTCGAATCGGAAATGTTGCTAATTTCTTGTTTTATACGATTTTCGGCAATTTTCTTTATATTTCATACATGTGGGGAAAAGTCGTCAAGCCCTAATGTTGCCTAGTAGGAATTTCAACGATTCATATTTTCCACACTATAGTATCTGGTAAAATACATTTTACGCAAGTCCGAAATCAATTATTATTTACTATTAAGGCTGTCATTAAGACATTTTATCATATATTCTTATTATCCTTGGCAGATTAGCCTATTTCGCATCGTGAAATGTTCATCTGCCCGTGCTTGCAAATATAAAAGCTGTACCAAACCATTTATTGAAAAGTTGGATCCTGAACTAACACTTGGGGAATATAATATTCTTTAGATTACAAAAGAGCGTAAATACTTTTGAAATTTTAAATATAGCCATATTAACTGAGATTTAGAAAACATTCCAAAAAACATAGCTACCATCTTGCTTTATAGGCCATCTACACAATGGCGGAAATCACTCTGCCAAATTTGGTACAGATTTCATGAGCGGTTGCGCAGGAATAAAAGCACAAATGCAACCAGATTCATTCATAAGGACTTACTTCGCCGTCTAAAACAATCAGCGCCATTCCTTAAGTTACAAGTGCAATCACATATATGTTATTTCTGTATCTTAAATATGTAAGAAATAATAAGAAAAAATTATGTTTCTGCTCCTTTCCAGATAATAACTAATTCAATCTATTATATAAATGTGAAAGTTTATCTGTTTGTTTGTTTGTTTGTTCGTCCGGGAACTCCTCCCACACCGTCAGACCGATCGGCTTGAAATTTTGCACACACACGTAAAACGACATAGAATAGGCCGTAGGCTACTTTAAAATTCTGAAAATCCACCCGTTCCCTAATTTTTAAGGATTTTTCACAATTTTCAGGGTAGAAAGCTATACTCAAATGTCCGATTTCAGCACATTCGTGAGCATGCGCCGAGACGGTTGGTCGCAGACCTACCGAAATTTGCGTACGGCTTCACTAGGACAGATCCTAACATGCCTCGGAGCAATTTTTTCGAAATTCAAATTAGAAAATGTTTTATTTTATGTTTTGTCCGATTTTTGGCGATTTTTCTCGCTTAATACGTAATAACGCCGGTAATCACACTCGCAACAAAACGATATTTACATCATCGGATAGAGGAGAAATTTTGCTTTTCAAAACTCTTTGTTCGGACTGTGTAACATAATTTGCAGATTTTTAGGAATTTTTCAAATAAAATTAAATTTGAAGCTGACTTTTGTAAAATATTTTTAAAACTGCTGCATCTTGAATTCTATCCGTCAAAACTTTTTTATATTTTGTCAATTGACGGAGCATACATTTCTTCCTCTTTTAAAAGAGAAACTAGATGAAAATATAAATTAGGAGATTTTTTACGAATTTTTATGTAAAGAAGGATTTTCATTTCTATAGCAGATGTTTAAAAATTTCGGTATGATATCTTACGGTTTGGTTGTCTTGGAGACAGTAACAATGATTAAAATTGCCAGTTAAAAAAAATTACTTTAAAATAACTGAGTTTTCGCATGTGAAATGTGCGTGAATTTGATGTCACGAGTTTAAAACCCCTTTCGAAACTCAATCAGAATAACGGACTCACAAGCAAAACATACGCCACGCATGAAATAATTCTATATTTTATTTTACTTTGGCAGAAAAAGAATTGAATGCTGTTTTTCCACCAGTGAATTATCCAGCATTATTTTCAATTGAGATTTTAAACGGGACATGTATTCGAATCGCAGGAAATATATTGTGGTGTTGAACAGGACCTGATTATGACCAACAGGGGGCCCCGGGCATTGATGAATTTTCGGGCTCCCATCTATGAAATGTGTTTTATTTTTCATAAAATTTTGTTTTAATAAAAAGAACAACATTTGAAATTGGGGGCCATTTCGAGCCGGGGGCCCTGAGCAAAGTCCCGATTTGCCCGTGCGATAATAGAGCCCTGGTGCTGAATACGCCAATCTGACAAGAATTATGCCTAAAAATTTATGGAGAGCTGATTTAGTGGCAACAATAAAGGCAAATGATTATCGTTTATGCTAATGTGTAAATTGCAAAGAATCACCAAAAAGTAAAAGACTACATTCGTGGCAAATATCTAAACCATTTCTTTAAATTAAGCATTAACGGCTGCAAAATGAAAATATATCGTATTGGTATCAGTAAAAGGTAGTATAAGTAATAGTAAGTAGGTATGCTAAGGCAAAATTGATCAAAGCACAATATACGGCATTAATAAATATGTCGTGATATTAAATCTTCTATTCATCTTTCAACAGCCGTATTACATCACAGCTAACTAAACATTAAGTCGTCGCGTTAATATATCCCGAGGTAGTTTCAACAGAAAAGACTGTAACAGAACTTTCTTTTTTCTTGGAGATATTTTTTTTTCGCAAGTAGTTATGATCCCATTTTAGGAAATGTTCTCTTCTTTCCTTGCGAAGAGCGTGTACACAACTATTTAATTATAAAATAAAACAGTTCTCCACATCATGTAGTATCTAAGGTATTAATGGCATAACTTAAATCTAAAAAAGTGTATGATGTAGAAATGAGAAATTTTGAAAATAAGGAATTTTCACTGCAAACCGTCACGCTTTTCTTTTCTAATCGCGAATGACACCGACGTAGTTTTTTGCGTCATAATATTAGCAAGGGTCTCAGGTCAGTACTTATATTAACGTTACAAATAACTAATGAGTAAAACTTTACGCCCAGAGTCAAATCATTTTGCTTATTTTTAGATTCCAAATCACTGGAATCAATTCAAACTATACATGTAAGAAAAAGTTTCGCTCCCTACCGTGCGGAGAACGGGCACGCAGCTAGTTATAAATAAATTTCTAGTAGAAAATAAAGAGGAAGCATTTTATTGTCTAAAAACCTAGTGATGACAATTTTTTTTATAATATATTCACTGAAAAACATTTTATATCCATTAATTATAATTTCGTCCCAAAAACGGAATCACTTAATTGATATATCTAATTAAGTGGCCCATTCTTCTATCAAACGAATGATAATATAGCTTAACGCAATTTCGAGGGTAATGCAATCTGTCTGCATGGCAGTGACATTTGCGGAATTTAATTCATTCTAGCTGGTCAATTACCATCAGTTTCTGCAACTCTTGCGGACGCTTTCAGCATGGAATAGTAGATTCTTACCAGCAGTTCTAGGAACTATTGATAACCTTTATTAAACAACAAAATTTGTAGCAAGCGTGGAATGTTTACCGTGAGTAGATTTGTTGCCCTCACTTATTCATTGAACTGTGTTAATAGAACTCCTAAAATTAAGCTAGAAATATTGAATGCTACCTTTGAATTTTAAATTTTCAAATAAACGTTCTCCAATTTTGGGGGTAAAAGAGACGGAAGAAAGAAACAACAAGTTTTTTCTGCCTGTTTAATAGGCATTGCATGTTGTGTAGTTTTCCTCGAATCGTACCTATAATTTAAATGTTTGAAAAATAATATAACACGAACGCTTTTTATAAATATTTGTGAAAAATTTTTTACAAAACATTTTTCCTCCTTTTTTTAAATATTGAATGTTGAATTTCTGATAATAATTATAATGTTTCAATTTACGTCCCTAACTCTTATGAAGGCTATGCTGGTGTCCCCTTTTAAGAATTAGATTCTCCATCATCAATGATATAATGATCATACACATAATTTAAATTATGAGAATATTTAAATTTTGAATATTGCATCCTATTTTACCGATTATAAATTTTACCATTTCTTAAAATAAATATATTTTGTCATTTAATAAATGTTTCCCCTAAAATTCAAAATTCTGTGTGAAAACGTCCATAAAACACGTTACTCAACATCATGCATGATTACAGTTTCAATATTTTCATACAAAACAGGAAGTTAAAACTTTTTAAAATATTTCAAGGATGGATAGCTCATACTTTGTACCATGAAAGAGAAAAATATTAATGATGTACAATGAAAAATTCAAGAATTATAAATATTCCTTATTTGTTTTAAAGTTGATTTGATACGATTAAAAAAGACATAAATAGACCTAAATCAGCAAAAGCATTTAAAGAGTACTGAATATTTGCAAATATCGATTAGTAAATTGTAATAAAAAAGAGATTAAATAAAAAAGTCTTTAAAAGGTATTTGGTTAGCCTGCATATGCACTACTTTAAACTAGAAAAGTCTTGTTACTTCGATAATACTGCTTAATCTAAGGAGATTAAAGGGGCGACCTTATTACGTAATCGGATTAGAATTAAATGAGATTTTACATAATACAGCATGTAACATTGAAAGGTTTTTATTAAGTACTAGACAAATCCACAAACTGACAAACAGAATTTCATTTTTATTTATAAGGAATTTATTTGTCATTTTAAAATGATTTATACTGTTGAATGATTTCTTAAGCTTATCAAAAGGCTTGCGTTTAGTAGAATTTTTGGCATTTGTAGTAGTAACACTCAAATATTTTTGTTATTTTTTTAATATTACGGTTAGTAATGTTTTAGTTATTCATAAATATAATTATATTTCTATTAAAATAATCACTAGATAGCTGACCCGTGCGAAAATTTTCAATATCATATTTAATACTACAACTGTAAATATTATAGTGTGGAAATGAATAAATGTGTCTATAACTACATAATATTCTGTTAAATAATTTTTACGGGTCAGTTAGATGTTTGATTGGAAATCATTCAAAAAGTAGACATTTATTTTAACAGAAATAAATTTATTTTAACTTTTTTATTTTATAAAACCTCTTTAAAAACAATATTAGCAGTTAATAATTATAAGCATACAGTAAATCTACTTAATGTTAATTGTATATCAATATATAAATATATATATTGGTATATATATATTTACAGTTTGCACCACTGATCTCTATATTGAAGGTGGCGCCTCTTACATTTAAAGTTGAATATATCGGTAGTATCAGGGCTATTCAAACGCCATCTTCTGTACATTTTTGCATTTCACAGAGAGTAAAAAACATGTGTCACCAACAGGTCGGCGCTATTTTCGTCAAAAGTAGAAATTATAAGCTTTAACTGGGTATATTTTTTTTGGTCACGTATTTAATGAGATCTAGCCGAGCCCGTTTCAATTTAAGTAGCCCACCCGGGGGCGCAATATTAATTGTATATCAATATATAAATATATATATATATATATATTGGTATATATATTTACAGTTTGCACCACTGATCTCTATATCGAATATGGCGCCTCTTACATTTAAAGTTGAATATATCGATAGTATCAGGGCTATTCAAATGCCATCTTCTGTACATTTTTGCATTTCATAGAGAATAAAAAACGTGTCACCAACAGATGGCGATGTTTTAGTCAAAAGTAAAAATTATAAGCTTTAACTGGGTATTTTTTATAATTTTTGGTCACGTATTTAATGAGATCTAGCCGCGCCCGTTCCAATTCAAGCCGCCCACCCGGGAACGCCAGAAAAATGTCGCCAAACCTTCGAGAAAATGGCATAGAACAAAATATTCTGCCAGCGACTGATGAATACAACTCACTGAATTATCAAAATGAGACGGCTCGATTGAAATTACAAAATAATAAGTTCTTTTATCCTCATTTAAATATTTATTTTACGAACAATTTACAAAAAAAACTGTATTTCTAGTTACCTTCAATCATTCATCCAATCTATACAAAAAACATAATAGCAACTCCAAGCTGTTCTATTTTTCTTACATTTTTTATCTGTCGTTGCCACTCATTTTTAAAGAAAGTATATTCAATTCATCTGACTCCATGGCAACCTGGAACCATGGAGTCTGTTACATTCTTTTTGGGTACGTATTTAATGAGATCTAGCCGCGCCAGAAAAAAAACACCTTTGAGAAATAATATATATGATTTTTTTTTTATTTTTTTTTTATTAACAAAAAGATTTTTTCCGAATTTTTGCATATTTTTCGTCAAAAGTAGATATTATAAGCTTTAACTGGGTATTTTTTAAAAATAATTTTGGTCAAGTATTTAATGAGATCTAGACGCGCCAGAAAAAAAACACCTTTGAGAAATAATATATATGATGATGACTGCTTTTAATAATATACATCATCACAGAATAATATTTGTCTTTTTTTGTATATTACCTGCCTGTATAATCACCTGTGTAATCGAAAAAAAAGTATTCCATACTTCTGTTTTGCTGAATCTCGATGCGAAATTATATTCCTTCAATTTTTTTCTACCCGACAGCTACGACGCAAATAAATATATTTTTTTAACGTGAAGCATAACCATGAGAGTAGAATTTCTAAATAGGCTGTTCAGAAAGGCTTCAAATAACAGTGCTGTTTTTTTTTTCTTTACAATGACCTACATATTTTTCAAAAAGTGTCCTTTTGGAAACGGAACGTAAAATATAACAAAAGTAAACTGCTGGAAGGAAATGTACATACTACTCTACGCATGAAGATATTTTGACTGAAAGTATCGCCACTTTCAGCAAGGTATTTTAAAAATATCCCACAAAGGACCACGCGTTTATGTCGCTAAAACTCGTACACAAAAAAGGAAGGGTGAATATGTATTCATCATAAAAAATGACGAGATTGCATACTCAAAATACACCAGCAATGCCTGAATGCTGGGGGAAATTATGGAAATAAAATGTTTATGGTTAAGCTTTAATTATATATTTCTTCTTTCTTACTAAATTATCGATATTGGGTTGAAAATCCTCTTTTCAGACTTCTAAAATTATTCATAATAATTCTGTTCATAATACACTTATAAAAATCCTAAATGAAAATAATAAATACTTAAATGTACGAATACTTTTGTGAAATACTTTATTATTATTTTTAAATACGTAGAAATCAAAGATATTAGAACATCAAATATCTCTCGAAGCCCAAATACAATGCTCATGTAAAGAGCGTCTATGAATTTAATAAAATGTTTGCAATTTTTAGGCAGGTAAATATTCATATCGAATGATCAGTTATGTATCACTCAGATTATACACATCAGAAAAATAAATTCAGTTGTTGAACCAAATTGCAACCACTGACACATGGCAGTCACTAACAACATAACACGGGAAATCTTAACGAAGTAAGCCCGTCACAAGAAATTTAATGACGTTATCACAAATCTGCATTTAAGAGGACTGCAGGTATATCTTCTGTCAGTATCATACACAATTTAACATTTTAAGCCAGCGTACTGAGAGTAAAAATATACACTTAGTTCCGCAAAGAATTTAGCAGAAACAAGAATTTTTACATTCGTGTTTTAAGTGTACCCTTGTGAAGAGTTCTTTTCTTCCGCTAATTGGATAATAAGGGGTAAAATGACAAAAAAAATCTATTTTTCGGATGTTATCCTCCCTCTTAAGTACATAAGGGGGAGAGGAGAACATTCATTAAAGAACACCTGCTTTGAAAGTACAGGAATGGAGGTAAGAATTCTCGAGAGAATTGTAGTCCCGAGGTCTTATGGTTTTCCTGTTATTGTCCCACTCTCTTATGAAATATAAGTGTAAATGTGACGCTTGAACGCTGCCACAGCGGTAACTTTACGATGCTGAAGACATATTGAGACTTATAAAATCACGAAAGGGGCTACTCCATCTAAACCTTTTCGAATCAAGCGTATTCGATATGGTTTAGATGTCAAAAGCGTAAGAATCACCATTCGAAACTCAATGAGGATACTAGGTTAGTGAGCAAAATCTAATCCAGAAGAGGAATAATTTTGCAAATTCTCAAATTCCGTCCGGATAGCAAAAAGACATCCCAAGGACATACTGAACATGTCATTCGCATGATATACTCAGTTATCTTATGAACATTCAAAAAGAATTTTAAAATATGCGTCTAGGAGGCATTTTGCTCGTTCAAATGCTTACACACAATGCAAGATAACTATCGACAATGCAAGATAATTAATTGTTAAGCACTATAAACCAGATGGAGACAAGCCGTCCTGTTTAGGGCGTCTGATCAATGACAATAGATATCTGCCCTTTGGATATCCGAAACCCAGTAAAAATTCTCTAATGGATGACGACGGACACATCTTGATATGCAAAATGGTGTACGACCGTTCTTGGAACTGGTGGATCATTATAGGGTGTCCAGAGAACGTTTGTGGTTATCTCGGTAATCCACATAGAATTTTCAATATAATAATTGCATTTCAGTATATATATATATATATATATATTTTCCGTGAGTAACTACTACATTTGCGACATCTTTCATATAGATATAAGTGGTTCTAACTCATGTAAAAGCGAAATCTTGATTGTTTAAAACGCTTTAGACTGATGCCCAATTTAATTTTTTAAATAAAACTAGACTTCATGTAATGTCCGATTTGTATTAAGGAATATTAATTTAAAAAATACCGTAATCGCAGAGACTTTTGGCTAGTAAAAAAAAAACATTAACTGGACATGAGCTACAGGCAAAGTGTATAATTTGAACGTGAAAACTCAAGAATCGAATTTTGAAGGAAAATATTTGGGAGAATTGAGTAGCAACGATTAAATAAATAAATATATAAATAAATAAAACGTTAAAGATCTTCAGCGTTGGCAACGTGGATCTTTGGGAGAGTTTAATACTAGTAATTTTTTTTAAATCAGATTGGCCGAAGAAAGATTTGTGAAACAATTTAGAAAACTTAACAGCAATGAAAACATATCGTTAAAACTTGAAAAACCTTGGGAAAGCTATTTTAGGAACTGTGAAGAGTTGCCAATTCCAACTGGACCTATAAATTACTAGATCATCAACTAAAAGGCAAAGTAGCATATTTTACAACCAAAGTAAAGAAACTGAAAAGGAAATTTAAAATTCTGAAAAATAAAAGATTTAGTTTACTAAATTTATAATAGGAAATTAGAAAACATCTTAATTAAAAATATGAAATGAGATGTATGACAATTTACACATGATATCTTATGGTGAAATATAGATTTCTTAGTAAATGAATAATTACTTGCAACCTATTAACATGGGAGAATGAATATCTACCTTAAAGAAAATCTTTAAATTACGCATTTACTGTTTTATTTTATTTTCTGCTTTTACCCAGTACCTGCGCATATATAGAGATATTTTTTTCAGGGTAGAAATAATTTTATTTGGAAAATTAACCTGAACGTTATTCCATCTTATTAAATCTTTATTAATTCTCTCATGTAAAGAAATCGCATCCTGTATTTCCTTTTGGTATCTTTATGCTTAATAACTTGAATGTGATTTTTGCAATGACTCGTAAAAAAATGAAGAAATTACAAAAGGTGTCTTAATCGTT
Organism: Cheiracanthium punctorium; assembly: GCA_038373885.1. Lineage (NCBI taxonomy): Eukaryota > Metazoa > Arthropoda > Arachnida > Araneae > Cheiracanthiidae > Cheiracanthium > Cheiracanthium punctorium. The sequence goes on along the minus strand of JAWZYV010002631.1, from coordinate 840,168 downwards.
CTTTTCTCGTCAGTAAAATAAAAAAAAACCCGGAATGTCGTATGTAATGCTGATATTTGCATATTCTGACTTTTTTTTCTTGTTACTTCTCGTAGTTAGTTTTAGCTTTTTATCAGAGACTGGGAGAGTATTGTTCAGTAAAATAATTCTTTTTTTTTCCGGACATAAATTATTTATCCTTCATTTATTAAATGAATTAGGGAAAGGAATTGCAATTATTGTATTTACTACACGAAAAGAAGAGCGATAAATGAAGAGGACAAAAATGAATTTAGATGCGTTAATGTTATTATTTTTAGATGCGTTAATGATATTATTTTACTCAAAAATTAAATGCACTCTATCCATGAGTTAAAACAAAAACCGATATTTTTTTAGATTTCACATCATAGTGTTATTGTTTATCGTGTACACTTTTTTTGAGTACATACTGAACATTTACTTCAGAACCATTTGACATTTAGCTTTAAATGAAATTAAGGGAAGCGAAATGGGGTCATCAATTTTGCCTGTCGAATTTTGACCCCGAATTCTCTTTTCAGACATCAAGTTATTTTCATGGATAGAGAGACCTTTTATTTATAAGTATGACAACCGTACGGTGCTTTCAAATAAAATTAAGACATTAACTTCCTTCTACTAGGGAAGGGAATACGAAATAACATCTCTCTTGAATGGTTCGCACAGAAGTGCCCTCGAAATATTACCATAAGACATAAAAAATATATATATCTTTGCCGACCAATAGAAATTTGGTATCAAATTTGTTTGGTTGATAATCATCAATTTTTATATAGTTGCTCTAAAGTTAAATATCTACCATTGCCGACCAATAGAAATATGGTTACAAATTAGTTTGGCTGACAGCCATTAATTTTTATATATTTGCTTCGAGAGCCTAAGTTCTCCTCAAACAAACTTTAGGAGAAAAGTTGGACAAAAATAGGTACCTAACTCAAAAAGAGCAACATGTTTAACTATTGCACTTACATAATATCTTTTATTTCTGTAATTGTCTTTCGAAATGAGTCTTTTAAATTTCTGTAATTTTCTCTTAAAATACTCATGAAAACGATGCGCAATGGATAAATTATCAAGCTCTTGATCCAGGAGTGGCGTGATGGACGACGGACACGGACAACCGAAGGACATTGGTTTTACTGATCAGACCCGATTTTGTGATTGTCGAATCAGAGTATGCTGTCATCGTGGAGAGACATCGTGACGATACTGGTCTCCTTCGCCCATTACTGTAGATTGGTGTCGTGTTAGATACCACTCCCGCACCCTCCAGTAAACTGACTATCCAGAGCTATATAACTGAGGTTCTAGGGTCCGTTGTCCTCCCGCATCTTTAGAGCTTGCAGCGGACATATTCCAACAGGATAATGCTTGTCCACGTTCGAGATGTAATGCTCAAGACTTCTTTGCAGCCCAAGATTGTGTAACTGTCTTGGCCTCATATTTCTTCCGATCTTTCGACTATCGAAATCGGCTGTTTGATAATTGCAGAACGGGGATACAACCCCGCTGCTGTTACTTATCAACTTCTGCAATTTGCGCAAAGAGCATGGACTGCTATATTCCAACATCACATCCAAGGCCTATTTGATTAAATGCCTTGTCGTATAGCAACGATTACAGCCGGCAATTGGCCGCGTGCGAGATGTAATGCTCAAGACTTCTTTGCAGCCCAAGATTGTGTAACTGTCTTGGCCTCATATTTCTTCCGATCTTTCGACTATCGAAATCGGCTGGTTGATAATTGCAGAACGGGGATACAACACCGCTGCTGTTACTTATCAACTTTTGCAATTTGTGCAAAGAGCATGGACTGCTATATTCCAACATCACATCCAAGGCCTCTTTGATTAAATGCCTTGTCGTATAGTAACGATTACAGCCGGCAATTGGCCGCGTGCGAGATGTAATGCTCAAGACTTCTTTGCAGCCCAATATTGTGTAACTGTCTTGGCCTCATATTTCTTCCGATCTTTCGACTATCGAAATAGGCTGGTTGATAATTGCAGAACGGGGATACAACCCCGCTGCTGTTATTTATCAACTTTTGCAATTTGTGCAAAGAGTATGGACTACTATATTCCAACATCACATCCAAGGCCTCTTTGATTAAATGCCTTGTCGTATAGCAACGAGTACAGCCAGCAATTGGCCGCGTGCGAGATGTAATGCTCAAGAATTCTTTGCAGCCCAAGATTGTGTAACTGTCTTGGCCTCATATTTCTTCCGATCTTTCGACTATCGAAATCAGCTGGTTGATAATTGCATAACGGGGATACAACACCGCTGCTGTTACTTATCAACTTTTGCAATTTGTGCAAAGAGCATGGACTGCTATAACCCAACATCACATCCAAGGCCTCGGTCATTAAATGCCTTGTCGTGTAGCAACGATTACAGCCAGCAATCGGCCGCAACATTCAATACTGATTTCACCATCTTCCTCACTTCACAAGAGGCTGCATTTTCATTCATTTGATCATTGTACAATGTGTTATTACCCAATAATATTTGCTGTGATATCGCTTGTTCTTCTTGGTGTTACATTTTGGATGTCCAGCAGTAAAGTGCAGTTATAACATAAATTAAAACGTAATTAGACTCAAACGCTGCGTAATCTTATTATGAAGTGAAAAACAGGGGATAAATTAATTTAGCTGCTTATATAATGAAAAAAAAGGCACATTGATGTTTAAATGCAGTATTATGTCCCTGAATTAAACACCCACAATTTTAAAAACCTGAAATGGGGAAAAATAAGTTCCGTTTCGAAATAACACAACGCAAAACACAGTACCTTATCGTTTTTTCAACGGGCTTTTGTCTTATCAACGCTTAATTCTATAATGTATATAATTTTTTTAATTTCCACTATTAAGTTGCTTATTTGAGCACCAAAAACAAACAAGTGGCTTAAGTGGCTTAATAGTTTGGGAATTTCATTAACGTGAAAAAATAATTAAAACGTTGACATGGAAGTAAATAAATAAAGTCCTCTACTTGTATCAGCAATTGTACAGAGTAAACATACAAGCATTATACATATATACAGCACATAGAGAATAATCTTGGGTTTTAAAGGAATACTAAATCGTAATCTCTGTAGAATTTCATTTACCAGAGAATATTTCATTTATTTCCAATTTAATACATTAGCTGGCACATGTTTTACATTATGAAAAAGACAGAACTCTCATTTCTTTTCTTTAATTCACAACGGGAAATTGATAAATGGAGAGAGGAAATTAAATGAGATTATTCAGGTAGTGATGCACAAAATTTATTCTTTTTCATTGAGTTTAATTTTTTAATACTTTTTTCATAGTTTGCGTGACGTTAAAATAAATCATGGATGAAAAAACACACTGAAATGTTTTAAATATTCACATACGTGCATGGTTAAGTCTTAGTTTGAAAAGATATCCGGTGCATACCCTCTCATGCAGCAAGTAAAGTTAGTAAAATAAATGATTAAAAACTCTGAAGAAAGGTTCACAATAGGTATAATTCATCTGATAAAATGAGGAAGAATGTGTATTGCTTTTGACAATGTTATATCTAGTGAAATAAACAAAAAGAAATCCGACGTTATAAAAACACCGTTACTGTATAAGCATATAAAGAACAGAACAAAATTTCAGCAATAGATCTTAAAAAGAAATGGCACTAAATTCAAATATTACATGAAGGTATTAAACTAGTAATGTACATATTTCTTACATTTACTGAAAATATAACAGGAAATTAAATACATAACTATACTATTATTCATTTTTCTGTACAACTGTATTAACTTTAAAAAACTTTGCAACAACTTTACAACAACTTTAAAAAATGTAAGTGATAAAAATTCTTAAAGATTTCTTAATTTAAATTCTGGAATTCTGGTACATAATCTTTTGTATAAATTTTATTGGAGATGTATGTTTATTCATAAAATTTGTCAAATATTTCAAAAATTTAAGTCGCTGATTTTGTAGAAAGAGAACGTTCATGCGTATTACACCAAAATAATGCCACTTCTTTCAAAGCTGATACAGTAAAAGTTAACATGCTTAGCTAAAAAAGAAGAAGTAATATTCTCCTCCCCACAAAAAAACCGAAAATTGAAAATATCCTGAAAGATTGGATTATTTATCTTAAATTTAAGCTGAACGATCAATTCATCTGAGCGTAAACAATACAATATGCCTCTGTATGAAGAACGAGTCTAAATTTTGACACAAATATCACGTTTCAAACATTTTCAACAAACTAGAAAGATATTTATGATTTCGGTTGACTGTCTGTTTGATATATCTCTAAGTACCTTAACTATTCATGTATTGCTACAAAATTTACATAAGTTATTTCTACGTACTGTACCATGCACATGTAGAAAGTGGTGTATGCAGCATTTAATAGTTCTTACAGAAGCTCTCATTTCTTGCCTTTAAATCACAAAAGGAAATTGAACATGGCGAGAGGAAATTAAATAAGATTATTCAGGCAGTAATTCCTGTAGCATTTAATAGTTGTTGCGAAATTCACTCAAGAGCGATACGATTAGAGGTAAATAAACAATAAGCTTTATTTTCTGTTCGTGTATCCGTACTTATCAATTAGCGCAATAGTTACAGCTTGCTAGAAACGAAAGTATCTTGCTCAAACGGGCTTTTCTAGCGTAAACTTCTGACCGAGCACCCAAAATAATTCCAATACATTGCACTCTATGCGCAGTTATTATTAAAGCAAAGTTTAGCAGCATTTCCCTATAACAAACAAAACGAAACTGAAATATGTTACATTGAGTGTTACAAAGAAATACCCTCAAGCAAAAATAGTGTAATTATCATTTACACATTTTTACAGGAATCAGGCACTTCACGGTGTATGACAGACGTATGATGTTTAAATTTGCCCATCCAACACTTATTTGAGATCCCAAATAATACAGCATGATGTATGTGATGTAAAATTATCATCAACTTCTATTGACATAAGTAGAAACAATTAGAATATTTTATTTTCAAGAAAGCTGAGCTGAGGAAAGCGCATCTATTACACAAAATATGTGCAGACATTATGTCTCATAACATTCACGTTGCTAAAGAGAGAGAATGATTTTAAAAAATACACACCATGAGTTCAATTACCAACAATAAGTTTTATTCCTAAAGAAATAATTCTAAATTTTGTATAAAAAATATACTGTCGCATTTTTGATTAAAATTGCGTAATTATTTCTGTGTCTTCTATATTTACTTTTGACAAATTGCTTTGTTTTTACTTCTAAAAGCAAATATTGAGGCCAAAAAGTGGCTTACAGACATAAAATTCATAAAATATTAAAAAACAAACATAACAATTCTTTGCTGAATGGAACTGAATATTATTTTTCCTAGAAGTAATCAAATAATCTTTGGTTAATTTTTTACCATTACAAAGTAGGAATGCCTAAAACATGCCTGATAAAAATGGATAATTTTTATAACACAGAAATTTTGAAAAAAAATGCATAAAACTTTGTCTTATATGTTTCGCGTCAAAATTTTCCGATGCTGTTTAGTAAATATAACTACCATTCGAAATCAGATATAGGTAACTGAAAATTCAAGCAATGTAAAATAAAATCGTGTGATAATAAACAGAAAATATATTATAAATAAAAATTTTTTTGTAAATAATAAAAGAACTTGATATGCATGAAATTCAAGCACAAAGCAAACCTACTGATGCTTAAAAATTCTACGATAAAGCAAAATATCATTTTCATATCTAAAATCCAATTTTTTTTCAGCCATTTTATTTTTATTTTTGATTCTTTTACTTTAACAATTTTTTGCTGATTTTCACGCCATAAGGTTTGTTCAAAATATTTAGGTCATTGAATACAAAAGCAGATAACCATTTGTGTTCGGAAAAAAGGAACAATGCTGAGTGTTTGTTTATTTCTTTATGTCTCCTCGTAAATCATTACATTGAAATCCCTTTTGCTTTTTTACCTTTACAGAAGGCGTATCGGCAAAATAGTCCCTAATGCTTTCTGTATGTCAGAGTGTATTGCAGTATTTCTCAATACAACTGCAGGTGTTTTCTTTAAATTATTTCGCAGAGGGAATTCTTTCACAGTTACTCGGGCAAAGGTTTTCAAATATTTACATTAGTTACGCTATTTTGTGGTTATGACAGTAGATAATAGAGGTAAATATTGGCATAGACAATTGAAAATAAGAAAACATTCAATTGTCTAGTCTGAAAGTGAAAATATTACCAAGATTATACGGATTGTCGAAAATTTAACTACTCTATTTTAAAGTTGTGTACAGACGAAATTGTTGTTGATAAAGTTTTGAAATTTCGTGTAGGGGATAAAGGCGGTATGGGAATTTGTTTGAAGAAATAAAATAAAATAAAATAGCTTAAATGTTCGCCACCAAGGGGTGTGGATTTTTAATAAATTACACATTTAGCATACATTTACGATAATTTACAAATATTATTATAGGAAAACATGTTCAAAATGACGGCCATCATTGTCAACTACCATCTGGAAATGTAAAACAGCATGTTCAACAGCTGACCGCAGTGTGTTCGGTGAAATGTTGTGAAATGCTTCCTTTCAAATTAGACAAAGTACTTGGATTATCACGACTTACCAAATCTTCATACAAACTCCGCCAAAGCCAAAAGTCGCATGGATTGATTTCTGGGGACCGCGGTGGCCATGGAAAACCCTCTGTTTGTGAATATTTGAACTAATTTTTTATCCTCTCAAACAATTTCTCATACCTTTATTATATTTATACATGGAATTTTATAACAATAGTTCCATCTGTAGACAACTTTAAAATAGGGTCGTTTATTTTCGGACAGCCGGTATTTCATTTTTTTACCGTAAATTACAATAGGAATTGTAATTTTTACTACCTAGTACCGTACTTTTTCTAGGACGGAGAAACCATTTTTTCCAATACTGTAAGGGGAGACGCAAAATTGTTTCACTCTTAATGCTAAGGCTTGCATCAGAATAGCTAACCTAAACTTTAAAAAAAAAAAACTTTTCTGTGAAGAATTTTATAGTATTTTGTTTCTTGAGCTGCTTATTTTAAAGCTCCACATTTATCAAGATTCAAATATAGGTGTCATAGAATCAAAATAAATAAATAAAAAGTTCTTATCAGCAAAATTATACTTTGTTTTGCTTTAATGATAACAACACTCAATACTTTTCACTCTTATTTCTTTGTCTATTTTAAATAAAAATTAAATGTATGTTCTGATTTTAAACTTACAGTTAACCTACAAACAGACTGTATTGTTGTCACTTAAGTTGTTGAAGCAACACGAAGCACGTAGCCTTAAAAATATTAATTCTTCGTATGAAAGAAGTTTTGTTTTAGAATTTAAACAATCTGATTAGACTAAAATTTTATGCTTTTTAATAAGTTATACTTCTCAGGGAAAAATAAAATAGATAAGTGTAATAAATTTATAATTTGTTCAACGATACAACAAGATTTGTCTTGCTTTTTTCGGCGAAGCAGAATAATCCGAGCATGCAGTTTAAAATTGGTGTTATTCTTACTCACGTAACATTCAGCAGAGTATTAAAATGTTTGACATCGTTACTTCGTATAAGCTAAGTATAAATCCGTTAAATTCCATCTAATTCAGGTAGTACGCCTTTAGTCTAAGAAGTAGTTATTTGGACAAGGAACGACAAAATTAATAAATTCCGAATCAGAATTTACACCATTAAATCATATGAAAAATTATTTATAATAAAATTTGCAATTGTAGTTGAACCAAAATTAAAAGAAATGATTTTTGTATGAAACTTTATATTATCTTGAAAAATAATTATGACATTTTTAAGTGTTCTAATTACATTCTAAATTTTTGAAAAAGCTGTAATTTTATAAATATACATTTGCAATGCATCTATGAATGTAACAGTGCATTCAATTTTACTCATGACAATGGTGAGATTTTACAAATAAAATTGCATGTGGCGTGCAGCATTTTTTAAAATTTAGATCCTATTGTCAAATTTAAATTCTTATATATCTATCAAATAAATCTTGTTTGAAATTTTAAAGCACAGTTATGTTCATGTTACATGTGCATAGTAAACAACACTACAGCGCAATTTGAATGTGCATGAACTACTTTGGAAAAAAAAGAATGATTATTTTTTGTACAAATATCTATACACTTTTTTAAAAAGGTTTTTGTTTTAATTTTTAGTACGAACAAAAATGATAAATTTTATGTTAAAGAAATTACATATGAGTTTAAATTATAAAAATTTTAAATTAAAAATAATTCGGTTTAACGTTCCTTGTCCCATGAAAATGGAACGATTTTATGGAAATTAAAAGATAATGATAACATATAGATACTTTAAACATGCAAAAGTTCAAAATCACAAGTCTCTCTCTGTTCTATACCATTCATTGCTTCATTTCCACAAATTCAGGAATGAATGTTTACACACAAACACAGCCACACATATATATATCTACATACATATTAATGACTGTGTCATTTTATCTCTAACCCTTTTTATTGTAAATTGTCCAAAAACTGTGTCCCAAAAAGTGACATAATTTTGCATATATTTAAATACTATTAGTTCACAACAGCTTTAATTTATTGTTACAATATTTCGTAAGCTGTAGAAAATGCATCACATGTATTTTTCTACAAATAGGTTACAATCATAAAAATTTCAACATAGGGTTACAAGTCTAAATGCACGAAAGATGATAGATATAATGACAGAGTGAATTAATATCGTTTTATTATGGTAATAATGAAACTAAAAAATCAGGGGGGTTCAGGGGTGTCCCCCACAGACGAGGCTCGAACAGCCGAGTTTTATATATATATAATTTTATCTACTTTTATTCCGGAAAACCATTATTTATGTAATAAAGGAATAAAGAAATACTTGCGTTAGAAAAATTATGATCCCTCGATTTATAGAAAGAGACTAAAATCTTTATTTAAACAATTCACAAAAAAGAAATCTTTAAATATATATTTTTTTTCCTGCAAACGATTATTTTATTTCAAATGGAAATAAAATACACTTTTCAAGCCATAAATTGGATCATAAATATTTAAATGCTAAATTATTCCTATGTTTTTAAAGCAGAATTTTGCAGTTATTCAGCCCCATTTATTATATTCCATTGCCTAGCTATTTAATTAAACCAGTCCAAGAAATCTTTGAAGTTGAGCATATAACTTGCGCCGAGTATACAAGGCCTGAATGCCTCCATATCTTTGAATTAAGAATTCATTCAATCTGATTTACATATGAATATAATCTTCTCTCAGATGAATCAGATCTTGAGAATGAAAAGCGAATTCTTCACTTTTAGGCCAAAAGCATGGGAACTTTTAATGATAAATTAAAATACATGGACTTATCAGTTAATATTTAACTTTGCAAAATTTTTGATCAGCCCTCCGGCATTATTTTAAAAAGCTGGCATTTATACGAATTTTAGAATTTTTATTTCTCAGAGGAGAGTTTATGTTGCTGGTATTATAATGAATAAGAAGATAGATCCTTAATAATTTCCCAAGGTTTGATTAATTGTGTTACTATTTAGGAAAATATGTGTGAGTATATATATATATGTATTCCTGAGAGAGCTATTCGTGTACATACATAGAGAAATAGAGTAATTGCTCGTTGAAGAAATAAATCTGTGTGCATTTAATTTGCCTTTAATATTAAATAATGAATGCTGAATAAATATCAACTATGCAAATTAACAGCGCTACAATCGGATTGCGTCATCTGCGCGAAGAACTAAGATTCACGTCAGAGGATAACGCTGAAATATCGGTGTGGTTGAGAGATTAAAGCACTATCACTACCTGTTCGTTACAATGACCACGAGACATCAGTTGCCCACATAATGGCGATTTAGAGCCATCGGCAGGCTAATGAACACAGGTGGGTGGATGACTACATGCGAATCCATATTTGGTTCAAGGACTTTAGCAATAATTTCAAACCAATAATCCAAAGCCCAGAACTAATCGTAACTGAAGATTCATCCAAGGATGGCTAAGTGTTACGACAAGGGCAAATCAGCAATATATGCTGTTGTATGCAGACGGAATAAAACTGACCTTATCTCAGCTTGGAGCCTACCATAGTGGAAGTATCAGACACAGCTAGTGTCTGTGGGTATGAGTAGAAGGCTTCTCGAAATTGAACTTTATACTGGAGGCGACCTTTCATTTGTGTGCAGCTCACCTCACATCCCAAGACGAAATATTTGAGGTGGACACGTATTGTGATCGACTGAACAACGGAAGCGTAATCTTTTTACAGATAACGTTAAGTTTAACCTTTTGAACCCGGATCCATGGCATTAAATATTTACTCTGTTTCTAGCAATATATTTTGCAACAAATTAGGTGGATCTCCTCTCTTATCTGTAGAAGCTGGATCATTTCCTCTTTCTCCCCAACGATAGGTAACACAACAGAGAGAAGTGCACCTGTTGGAGAGGGAGGCAGTGAACAGCTGAGACAGCAGTAGTCCCTCCTGCAAACTGGTTTCTGATCTAAATCAGTCCACTGGACAACTTTTTGTCTCTGTCGGCGTCAAAGGGTTAACATCCACAGCGATAGTAAGTAGATTCTGCTCGATTTGGAAAGAGCGTGGAACATGCTGTAATTCATCAAATGCTCGTGAAATAAATTCTTCCTCTAAAATGAGTGTCGTTTTTTGTTTGTGTGATTATGGCAACGCCACGCTAGGGCGATCTGCCAAGGATGGTTGGCGCCTTGGTAGGAGGACTTTCTAAGGGGTTCTAACACGAATTCTCGTTACATATGGAGTGAATCTACGAAAACTGGATCGATAGCCGCATGATGGAACCCGAAACTGGGACCTTCACACTCCGGCCGTCTACCATTTTCAGTGACATAACCACTGTGCTATGGTGAGTCCAGTGTCTGTTTTAAGGGCTGGTTATCTTCAGCTGGCAGCAGAGACCTCCATGTATTTCCATGTGGAACTATTAGATGTCATCCTTGATGATAAGAATCAGTTATCTTATGTATGCTTATGCACGCTTTTATACTGATATCATAATACAGGACGGTAATGCAAGACTACATCGGGATCGCATGATGGTAAATTATACTTGGGCACTGAAAAAATCAGCGGATGGAAAGACCAGCTGCATCTTGGGACTTCAACCTCATTGAGCAAGTTCTGAATAATTTTGGTATTGCTCACCCTTCTCAGCGATCGTTTGTATCAGTCATTAAAAAATTCGTTGCCCAATTTTAATTAATCACCTTCAGACAACTTTTGAAATAAAATCACTCATTTTAACCTTCGAATTGTTAATACCCTGATTTTAGTTGTTAGTTAACTTACTGTTTGTGTCTTTTACTTTGTATGCTTGTACTTTGTATATTGTTTTGGCGAGAGAACTGTGTTCCTTCTCTTCCTTTGTGCTTTGTAAAAAAACTACCGAATTCTAAAAAAAAATAATTAAAAAAACTTAAATCAAAGAAATTTACTTAAACCTTGATATCGAAAAAGTTCCTCTAATTTTAAGGCATGATTCCGCAGAATTAATTGTACACAGTGTTTAAGCATGAATTCACTTAATTTAACACGATATCTCAGTAAATTAATGGCGTGTCTCATAACAGTTGTAAAGTATGATAATGAGAATGTTTGAAGTCAGGTCTCAGTGATTTACCCAAAGAAGTGCGGACTATATTTGCGACTATTTTCTCTTAAAGGAGCTGTAAAACAGTAGAAAGTCTTACAGAGTTCGTGATAAGATCCATTAATGAAGTTCTTCCGAGGAAGGGGACAATTTTCGGAACGATATTAGTTTCACAGCAACTTCAAAATCCTACTTAATCCTGCGTTATTTCTTTTTTGGGTTTTGTTCCTCGATTTCACTTTTACAGATGCACAAGTTTTTCAGCTGTTTTTATTTATTTTTATTACAGCATTAAAATTAACTGTTTGAATGGTAGATTTTGTAGTCTTTAAGAATTTTTTTTTCTTTTTTCAGAAATTTCAACTCAATTCAATTAAATTTATCTGGAATTAAGGAAAAAGTATGTCTAGGTACTCTGAGGGATTAATTAATCAGGGTTGAAGTTCGATGCAATTGAATTTAATAGTATTTGTATTTCCTGTGCACACAGGCACATACATATGTGTATATTTTGCATATGTTTATGAAAATAAAACAAATAAAATAGCGTTAAAAGTTTAGATAAATCATCCCTCAATTGTAAATATTTCTACAATAAATACTTTGTATGCGAACGTATATCTGTTAAATTGTATTTTAATTTGTACTTCATTTTGAAATACCTTGCAAGCAGATTGCTTCCCAGCATTTAAACAGTTTATTGAAAAATCTATCTATATTTACTGTTTTCTGAAATCGAAAGAGCTATTTTGCAAGGATATTTTAAGAAATATTTCTCGTGAATTACTTATAAACCGTGAGAGCACCGAGTTTTACTCCTAAAGCCAGACTTTAGATGTGTTTATTCCAAATGTATATAATTGTATTTTATTTCGCTCTATACCTTTTAGAACTTGATTTTTATGTGCTTATGAATGATGCTCTTGAGAGCTCCATTTTTCTTCCGCTTTTGCTACAAACAGTATTTTTTTTGTTAATGAGCCCAGTTCTTGTGCAAGATACATTAGCATAGCTGTAGCAGCGAGAGAATGTGCTATTAAGACTTTAAAGCTTGTCTCTAAGATCTTCATATTGGATCGACCGAATGTTTGTTTGAAAAGTGTTCTACAGTTTCGTAATTATTCAGTATTTGGTTAAATGTTCAACAGTTAGTTATTCTTCAATTTATAGTTAACTCTTTAACCATGTAATTTAGAACTCTTGAACTTTTTGATTAACATTTCGATTATTTGACTAAATTTACAGCTGTTTAGCTCAAAAGTCCCGTTTTTCTTTATGGTATGAGACTACCCCTAAAAATTCTCATTTTTTTTATTTGTATTAGAAATTTTTTATTTGTTTATTATATGTGACCTATATGCACAATTACAAGTGCAAAAGCATTTTAGTTTTTTTCTACGATAAATGGAAAATAAGTTACATCATGAATAAATAACCAGAAAAGGCTAGTATTTGGTACACCCTCCAAAAATAGTATTCGAGTAACAGATAAATTTCTTATATTAGATTTGCGAATAATAATTGAGATTTTGTAAAACGCACAATTTGACAGAAATATGGAAAGTCCTATTTATGCACAGCCTAATTCATATTTTATAATAAATAACTTTTAATATACGAAATTGACATAGGAAATTTATCTCTTACTCGAATACTTGCATTTGGAGGGAGTACAATATTAAAATCCTTAAACTCGTTTTCTCTTTTACATGAAATTGAATGTGTTTAATATATTGACATTAAATTTTGCCATTATATTTTCATCATTATTAGCTGTGGTTTGGAGCAGAATATAATATTTCTCTCTTTACTTACTGATTTTGAGATCATTTTTTTCTTGAAAAGTTTTTTGGTAAAATATATATATATATATATATATATATATATATATATATATATATATAACTACTGATTTGAGACCATTTTTTTCTTGAAAATGTATTTTAGTAATATATATATATGTATATATATATATAACTACTAGAGCTTTTGAAGGTATTTTGCTTCGTTACACAGATAAGGATGTTAGTTATGTACTACATAAATATTATTAAAAATATTTTGTAGTAGTGTTTACAGGATGTCCAGTGTAAATGCAGTTTTTTTCCAAAATATTTCATAAATTTGCCGTTATGTCAAGAGTTTTCGTTGAATTTCATTAAAACTGCAATTAGATCTGTTAAAATAGTTTTAAGCACCAATTTAATTAAAAGCATGGATTTCTCATTCAAATTTTACATTTTTTTAAGTGCCCCGAAAGGAGCTCATACCTTAACTGTTTGTATGTTTACCTTAAATTTATATATATGTTTAGTCGGAAAATGTTCAGCTATTTCGTTAATTGTTTAACTGCATTGTTAACTGTTAAATTTTTAAGATAAACAGTTTCATTATTTCACTACTTTGTTAAACTGTGTAACTGTTTAATATGAAACTACCTAAAAATGTCAATTTTTAGATTTGTTGTATTTAACATAAAGTGCGCGTAGTTATACAGAAACGCACCCTTTAAGCCCATTAACGGATCAATTATAAATGGATACTCTAGACAATTTCTGAAAAGGTGCCTTGGCTTACCTCATATATTTCCTATTTAGACATTCACTCTCTTTAGTGTTTTAAAAGGTGCATTTAGAACCATGTTCTTTTTCTCCAAAGGACAAAATACATAGTACACAAAAATATATGCGTCACTTCGATTCATTCAATCATCTTAAGTATGTGATGTTTTATCTAACTAACTCATTGCAGAAATGTAAAAAACCCCATTCGCTAAAAAACTAGTCATCCTTTCGTATGTTCTACTTCATTCGTGAAATATTTAATTGCATCTACACAAACTGATGACGTATAAAATTTAGTGAACAACGATACCCTGTTGTTTGTATGACAAAATTTTATGTTTAATTGATAAAAAACAACTTCTTTACAATAAAAATAAATGTGAAGTAAAATGTTTTCATACGATGTTTTTTATGAAATATGAAAAATGAGTACACATTAATAAGCTTTACAAGTTACATTCGGGCTTCAAGCAATTTAATAAATGGATCAGAAATACTTTCATGTATTTATTACATTTCAAAATGCTAAAAAAAAATGTTTTAAATCCGTATGATATGAAAGAATTAACATTTCTTATGAATGCAAAATTAAGCTATAATAAAAAATGTCTTTTTAACAATAAACAATATGGAAATATTTTGAATCACATTAAAACATATCTTAATGGTTTAAATAAAGTTCTAATAAATTTTTAATTTTGTTTTTATTTAAATCGCCATAAAACAAAATGTTATGAAAATCATATTAAAAAGCTCACTTTTTAAAGCAATTCAAAACGCATATCCATTTAAATTTATTATAATATTAATCACTAGTTCTTATGAAAAAATTTTATCAAGTCGAATTACGCTGAATGTAACATAAAAATATCTTCGGGATATGCAACATTAAAAATTTTATTAAGAAGAAAATGCACTTCAATATTTGTGTACAATATTTATAATTAAGAAAGAGCAACTACATAATATGCTTATAATATTTAAGATTGCTTGAAAGCATTAAGTCATATTAATAACAGTAAAAAATCGCATATTTTTAACCGAACCAAATAACACCATTTAGACGTCTTGCGAATTAAAATTGCTGAATTTCAGCACAAAAGGTTGAATTTTAATATTTAATAATACATACATTTCATTGGATTTTTATTAAAAATATGGATATTTAATTGGATTGTTATTAAAAGCACATTTGAGGGACTTTTTATAACAAAGCAATAAACAAATGGATATAATTTTTAGAATAGTATCAAATTAATAACCAGTAAAATGCATTATAAAATTAATTATGAGGTGCATAAGAAAGGTTCCTTACCAAATAGAAAACCTATCAAAGTATTGAAGAAATATCTCCGGGATACGAAACATTAAAAAATCGGAAACATATCTAATAGAAAACGCCTCTACAATTTAACGCATTAATATTCGTTTAAAAAATACCTTCATATTTGAATCATTTCATTAGCCTCAGGGGGAGTGTTCTAAAAGTACGTTTATTGATTTTGTCTTAATGATATTTTGAATTTCTTTACAGAAAAGTGATATGTCTTGTTAGTTTCAGATATTTTTTAGCTGTGAGTGATTACCAGTCCGTTTATTAAGGTAATATGTGTGATTAATTATAAATCTTCTGAAACTAATCTTAATGACACTGATGAATTTATTACGTTTAAATAGATCTAAGGACCTTTTTCCTTCTGTTAAAGAAATGTTGTGTTTAAAAATACATGACAATGGTAATTGTTTTATTATTACCGTGTTTTTATCTGTATGGCTAATTAACGGTACTGTTTAATAGAATTAGCATAGAAAAAAACTATAAAAATGTAGTCTTAACATTAATTATTGTTCGAATGTGAATTTTTATGCTAGGGGATATTTTTACAGTATAGGGAATAGGATTACTTTATTTCCTTTCAAATAAACTTTGAAAATAATTAATTATTACTGATCATGTTTATTTAAAATTTATAAAAAAATAAATGTCATGAATTAAAGAGAAACGCACTAATTCCAAGTTACATGATCTTTCAATTTCGTCTATGTGTTGCTTGATTAGAAAAGAAAGTAATATGCACAGACATATGTGTGTATGTGTGTGTGTGTGTGTGTGTGTGTGTGTGAAATTAGAACGTAAGTGCAAGTTCATTAAAGAAAAAGATGTATAACAAATTATATTTCATTACAAATTTTTATTTTTTTATAAAAATATCTTTAGTACAACAACAATAGAAGAAGAAAAAGGTTACTTCTAACACTGATGATTACTTAACAAGACTTACACGCATATCAAAATAACATGTATTATTCTTTGAATGGGAATGAAAATGAACATTAACATGTTGTGATACTTAACCCATCTGTCCCCAGTTATTTTGCGATTTTCTTCGATTTTGGATAATACCAATAATAATAGATAAATTTCTGATGCCAACTTCTTGAGCAAGCGATGATTTCTTTTAAAATCAATATGTATAAAAAGTGAAACGTCAACATCTTAATTGGTCATGTTAAAACGTTGAAAGAATTTTGTGGATCTCAAAACTCGTGAATAAGGGCTAGGGAAAATAAATAACGATTTCGACTGATTGCGAAAGAGCCGACCCAAAATGGGACACTAGGAATGAATGTTTTAAACAGAAATTTACCATACTTAACCCTATTTTGTCGAGTGCTACTAGATACTTAATTTTTACCATTTCTCATCATATAAAACCCGATGCTATATTATCGATTCAAATTATTTTCTTTGAATGTAATCTCAATTTCCCGTAATGAAAATTGAATATTTCTTACATTCAACCATACGCAGCCCCAAATAAAGCATGGGGAACCAACAGTCTATGAAACAGGCCATGCCCACAATATAATGCATTAAATACAGATGACTGCAGGGTAAACATTGGATCACTCTTCGGCACTACTGATATTCGTAAAATCCATCGAGTCTAAACAACTGATTTTCTCATTACGTTACGACTCTGACAATACCGTGCCGTATCCTCAAGGGTTTTTGGATGAGTTTATCAATGCAGCTCACAGATTAATAATGCAGATATTTATTCCAAAGCTTTAGTTGTAATTGTAATTAAGCACATATTGACTTGATTGATTTACTTATTGCGCTCGGCTGCAGCAGGTGAGCATATAAGTAATGATACAAGAGAGGATTTCACTATATGTCGTTTCAAGTGATTTATTCTAGACAAATATAAATCGTTATCTGTATGGTTATAATATCAACATTGCTAATCAAGGATTCAAGAACTATTTAACAGCTAATAAATTATCCATAACCGATATTTTAGTCCCGCGCTTATTGGTGTGATTGCAGCTAGTGCCAAGTTATACAAATAATCTAAAACTGTGTGTTTATACAACAGTACAGTTCATTTACACAAAATTTTCGAATTCCAATGCATTGAGTTAGTAAAGGTAGGTCGTCGATATACCGCCAAGTATCGAAACAGTTAAAATATCGCGGTTTCTGTATTAGAAATTTCCATTGTGATATTTGAAGGGAAATTAAATACTTATGGATAGAAGTACGGAACTTTCACAGGAAAAAAATTGTTTTTTTTTTAAATTTCGCTACAATCCCCGTAAACTATTTATACATTTTTACACACTTCAATTTTATAGTCAATGTTAATTAAAAGCTATATTGTTGTAATTTCAGCAAATGGCTGTTTAAGAGTGCTTCTTCTTCAGTAAGACTACATTAAGAAAGAAACGCTCTGTACCTACGCTATTAGTTGGACTCCAAATACTCTGAAAAGCTGCTGCAGAAAAAGTTGGAAAAAGCATTTATCAGCTCACAATATGCCTTTATTATTGGGATCTTTATCCATGTTTACAAGTCCAGTATCCATTACAAGTCCATGTTTACAAGTTTACTTATCCATGAAAGTCCCTCGGTGGTCTGGGTGCTATACTCCGTTCCCAGCGAAACACGGCAACTGAAACAGCACCCTGCTTGGCCAGTGCTTGGGAAGGTGAACTTCCTCTCGGCACGACTACTGTGGGACCGTGTACGCTAATGGGAGCAGGTGCACGTAAAATCCGTCGTGGCTCCAATGTCCTCCAAGTTGTTAAACGATACCGCTGGGGGTGCCAATTTCAGGGGGTTGGTCCCTCCTCTGGAACGGGCTAAATCGTACTTCCTTCCACTGGGGCCCTAAAAATGGAAGGCCATCCCTCTGCCCATCACCTCGCTTTCTGCGGGGGGGGGGGATCTGGCACCGCCGATATCGGTTGTGAGGGGACATCAAAAACAACAACAACAACTAATTGAAACATTAGGCAATGAAAGTGAGTGTACCATTATGGGGAAGTGATCTGGAGAAATGAATTTTTGAAAAAAATTTCGAGGAATAAATTTTCTTTAATGGGATCATCCTTGTAGTCATATATTGGTAAAATAATTGACCCTAGTTAAAATAGACATAATTTGTTTTATTTAATTTCTTGTACAAAAGAAAGTTTATCGCAAGTATAATTTTTCAGATGAATTTTTTTAGCATTGTGTTTAAATCCAAATCCCCTGACACAGCTGTTAAAGCCTTCTAATTTGTTCCACATATGGCGAACAAATGCGCAACTTCAATAATTTCATTCTTTAACTAATTTCATTAATTTCTGACACAGCTCGGATATGAAGATTATTTGAATATCGAGTTTTCGTTAGAAAGATTCTTTATGTAATTTTCTTTCTTAAACAAAAAAAAGCTATATTTTGAGTCTATTTACAAGAATAAAAAACTAAGCATAAATTTGCGTCTGTTCACAAATTGCTTATATTTCGCATCTTATCGCAGTTATAAGACATTTTCGCATAAATTTTCATCTATAACGTAATGTGAAAATTTCGTACTTTTACTTATAACCTCAAGGATATAAAAAGTATAAATACTATGAATATACCTAACGAGTTATTAATGATTGTTTTAATTTACATACTTTTGATATCTTAACTCAGTTTTAATATCTAAATTTTTTGTTCTTTTACAATTTTCTGAAATATAACTCTGCCTGATAATAAAAAAATGTTTGGATAAACAAAAATAACTCTGCTTGAACATTTTTTTTATGTCCGATACAATCCTACAAATGTAAAATTAATAAAATTGAAAAGACTGCAGAAAATAGTGAAAACGAAACAAAATTTATAATTTCATAGAAAAAATGGGTTTTAAGGAGCAGATTATATGGAACTGTATTAAGGGGTTTTAGGGGGATTAAGAACGCAAAAAATCAATTTTTAAATTTTAATATCATTTGAAACCTTAGTTACTTCTGAGCATTTTGACCCCAAATTCATGCAATAAATCCAACTAGAACCGGAGATACACATAAAAATGTTTTATGAAATCTGCATATTTGAAAGCAATGAGGTAACTTTAAACTGCATTTTCTCAAAACGCATTTTTATGAACTATCCGCAAGATAACAATCTTTCTATGATTCGTATCTTCACTAAATTTTGTGTACTTATAACTGGCATCAAATCTATGGAATGAATTAGTATTAAGAATTTTAAAATTGCATTTGAAATTGAAATTTGAAAAAAAAAATTGCAGTTAACCCTCATATTTCTGTTAAAAATTTCAAAAGTTTTTCTCTCCCACTTTTAATATTAATTCATTCTATAGATGCTGATACCAGTTATAACTACACAAAATTTCGGGAAGATACAAATCATAGAAAATTTATCTTGCGGATAGTTCATAAAAATGCATTTTGAGAAAACGCAGTTTAAAGTTACCTTATTGCGTACAAATATGAAGCTTTCATAAAACGTTTTTATGTGCATCTCCGGTTCTAGTTGGATTTGTTGCATGAATTTGGGGTCAAAATGCTCAGAAGTAACTAAGGTTTCAAATGACATTAAAATTGAAAAAATTGATTTTTTGGATCTTTAATCCTCCTAAGTCCTCTTAAAGATGATATCAAAAATAAAAATATATGATTTCATAAGTGATATGCATTTTGTTATTTTTCAAACTATAATACCTCTTTAGTTTGTAATGTTCGGTCTTTGGTATTGGTGAAGACTGTATAAGAGAAAGGCGTATCTTTTTTTACCAGCAAAACTAACTAGTAATAGGGGAAGATGGCCGAAATTATTCTAGCGGGCAAAACAAACCACATATGTTTTCTTAAATACAGGTAGTGCTGTATACGGGCTAACACATAAACTAGTTGCACCAAGTCAAGAAAAATGAATGGCAATATTAAGCGATCGGTGTATTACGTTTCTGAGTAGAATTCTTCAAAAAACTGTTTTTTATCATATCTCTTGCAAGGTAAACACTAACTTCCTATTTATTTAGAAATACACTCTTTAATGCATTGAAACATGACTTGGTTTACTGAATATAGTATGTTTTTAGATGTAAATTACACTTGTTTAGTTTGTTATGCTTCTCGGAATGCTCCAGTAATATGATCTAAAGTGAGCAGCCATACTGCCGGGTAAAATGATCCATCGATTGAAGAAACTCCAGTACCGGGTCCTAGTCATTATGACAGCCCTTTAGACGTTCTCAAAATACGTGACTCTCCATTACATTATTTAATTTATTTTTGCATTTATTGTAGGCCATAATTTTTATATTACAATTTTGAAATATTCCATTTTATTGTTTGTGACATATTTTAATTTTAAAATTTTCATAAAATAAATTATGCATGCTATATGATTGCAATGTTTTTCATTTTGTATAGTTGTAATTACTTTTGAATTTTTTATTTTACCGACAAAAAGCAATTTATAATTATTTTCAAATGTAAGAAGATTTTGGCTTTACGTGCGGGTAAAATGATCCTTTGGACATTTTAAAAAAAAATCTATATTTTTCGTCATTCAGTTTGGGTATAAAATATTATTAAAATATGATTATGATGCAAAATATAGGTTAAAATATTATCGAAAAAGGCCAAAGTTTTATTTAACTTTTACGTTATTATATGCAAGTTTTCCTCTTAAGGTGATAATTTTAGCCACCTTATCCTACATTAAGATTAGGGCTAAAATAGTATATAGTGTACCATGAGAAAAATAACAATCATTAGCCATTTTATTCAAAAATCTGTTGAAAAT
Source organism: Cheiracanthium punctorium (assembly GCA_038373885.1). Taxonomy (NCBI): domain Eukaryota; kingdom Metazoa; phylum Arthropoda; class Arachnida; order Araneae; family Cheiracanthiidae; genus Cheiracanthium; species Cheiracanthium punctorium. Next base: position 818,782 of record JAWZYV010002631.1, on the reverse strand, counting down.
AGAAGAGAATTGAATTACTTCAACGCGTAGTGTTTTATACCGAAAAGTTAGAACTAATTTAAAAATTAAAATTTGGGATATTTATTATGCTGAAAACTGTTATTTTACAAAAGAGAAGTTTACCTTTTAATCTCATGTATCTTTATATGCTAATTAACTATCTACTGTAAATTTCGACTTAAAGTTTATCTTTTTTTTCGCTAGTTTAATATAATTCACATCTTTCCATTTTCGAAAACTAAATGAAAATATATATTTTAAAATGTTAATTAATTGTAGCATAAATAAATGAATTCAGGAAGTTGCCTAATTATTGTTTTCAATAACCTTTCTAAGTTTTGAAATACGAATGAATTACGTTATGCTTCCTTTTATGCTGTTTTATAATATTCCATTTAAGATCTAAAATTAGGGAATAGGGATTCATTATGCTGAAAGTATTAATTTAGAAAAAAGTTCATATTTATTCCTATAACATCTTGGTATAAAATATCTACACCCAGTTTCGATCTTATGTTACATTTTCATCACTAGTTCAATATTATCCATAATTCTACATTTTTGCAATTTCGTTACATAGATATATGGTTCCAAATATTTTCTGAGAAATTGACCGTTTCAATGAAGAATTAATTTTTATTTTAACAGATTTATGAGTTAACAAAAAAATCTTTTGTGTATTGTTAATGACAAAGTGAGTGTGCGTTAAAATAATCCAACAAACTCTAAAAGCGAATATAATACTTTCTTCGACGAACTGAAGAACTAATATCTCACAAAAAATACACAATTTCATCATATGCAACAACAAACGATCACAGTAATAACAGTAATCAAATTGTATTATCAATCGTATAGCACTGCTCTCGCTGTCCACATTCTGTTTCGAAAACTCAGAGCGAGACAGACTGCCTATTTATATATTTCCATGCAGGACGTGACGACATATAGGTCATAACGTCATATTTCTCGATCTTTCTCGTAACTTCTTTCCTAGTTGAAATACAGCTAAAGTTCCACTACTTCCGAGAACGTACATTTGATCACCGAAGTTCTCATATTAGTCACCAACTCGGTCGCCAAGTTTGTCGCCAAAGTCAAGTGTTCACATTTTCTTTATTTCACTTGAAAGAACGTCTGTACAACACTCTTTCCAGTAGTACAAATTAATGCAGGTAAACAGCATTACGACAACTAAATACGATTTTTTTTTAAATTAGTATCATGTCCAAAAATTTAAATAATTTAAACTTCTCATCAACGTAATACATTTATGAAAAATTTAAATAAAATTATCGAACACGTCATTTTAGTTCATCTTCTCTCAAACGACGTGACTCGAAAATTGCTTTTTCATTACACCACAGTAAAAAAAAATCATGAACCATGTTAGCGAGAATCAAAACTTCGTTAATTTTGCGTCTCCACTTGCAAAAATGATGAACGTAAATCACTTTCTCCCAGCGAGAAAAGTTTCATAGAATAGTCATTTCCTTTAAGACTAGATTAAAAGTGGTTAATTAAAAATGTTTTTATGGCAATGCCAATGGTTGACAGAGAACAGATTTCTTCTCCAGAAGGAAGTCATTAGCAGTTCTGAACCAATGAAGACGTTGAAAGCCGCGGGTTTTTTAATTCTGTATTGGTAGATAAATCAATTAACACGGTCAAAGGAAAGTAGCAAGTTCATTATTATGTTCTAAGTAAAAAGATAAAATGGTTTTAAATGGGAAAATTAAAAATTGGAGAATAAACACAGTTGTTGCTTTTAGCTGCTCTTGAGCGCTGAGTTATTGGTAAAACTTAACGTTTTCATTAACTTTATTAATATACTTTCAATGGTTGTTTCAATAATTTGCAAAAGATTTCTAACCAATACAAATTACTTACTCTTTTTAACCATGGGTATTGATTAAATGAACGTGTAAAGTACTTGCAAGTTTAAACGAACGAAAGTGTTCTTTTTTTTTCGCATTTTGAAGGTAACTGATTAAGCTCTTAAATTTTACGTAATTAAATATTCATAAAAAATAAATATTGGGGTCAGGTTATGGTCGATCATGCGAGAGTGTGTATGGGAGCGAAACAATGCTTATGTGTGCATGATTGTATGTGTGTGTAGGTAATTTAAAGACAAAATAGTATTCTATATTGAGACAATTTCAGAAAATTAAGTACATTTAATGTAACCTTAGCAGTAAACATTAACTCCGAGCGGTTTCCTTTTACTACATTTTAAATATTTTAAGATTGGCAACAATTGTGTTATTTTACGTTATAAGAACAATTTAGATAATTTTCTTTAATCAGCTTTTGTTTACTTATTTTTTTTTTCAAAATAAGGCATTTTAGAATAATTTGCTCATTTTTAATCGTTTATATATGGTACTTATTTATAATGATACCATGTACCATTATTTCTGGTTTTCGCAATACTTCCTAAAACTATGATTTTTTTTTTCTCTTTCAAACTTTTCAGTATTCATACTTGGACGGAAATATCCATTTTGAAAAGTTTCTTGTAGCATTAGCGCGTACGTACGTACATGCACGTACGATATCTTTTCAGTGGATCGATGTAACTTGCGCACGTTATTGCAGCTTTAGTAAATATTTAGAAAACGTAAAAACTTATATGTCTTTGTTCCAAATTCATATTTTGAATTTTAAAATTGTATGTCATTGTTTAAAATTCATATTTTGAATTTTAAAATTGTATGTAATTGTTTAAAATTCATATTTTGAATTTTAAAATTGTATGTCATTGTTTAAAATTCATATTTTGAATTTTAAAATTGTATCTAATTGTTTAAAATTCATATTTTGTGTTTTCAAATTGTATGTCATTGTTTAAAAGTCATGTTTTGCATTTTCAAATTGTATGCCATTGTTTAAAATTCATATTTTGAATTTTCAAATTGTGTGTTATTGTTTAAAATTCACATTCGCTAACAGAAATTGTTGAATTTCTATTACTGAATAGACAGTGGCCGTTCCTTTTGAATGTGATGTAAGTCCGGATTTTATTTGAATGGTTTGCAATTTCATTAACTACGTATATTTATACTGCGAAAATGGTAAAAATTTTGAAGGGTTTTTAGGAACTATTTGTAGATAAGAACAGCATAGAACATTGCATTCATTGCCATCATAACGAAATTTTTGTCAAAAAAGAATTTTCACCTTTTTTAAAGAACACAGTTCATATAACTAGAATTAAATCTCATTTGAAGAGTAATAATTTTTTTTTAATACAAAAAGTGTTATTTCAAGAAATCGCGATCCATTTATATCATTTAGTTATCTATATTTGAGGAGGAAAATCCCATTAAATATGCTAGGTCTACTGGAAAACAATTCAATTTCTTGACATTATATTCAAACAAGTAAAATTTCAATAGGTTTTTAATGGCCAATAAACTGTGTATAAACATACGAATTCATAATCGTTACAGTTAAAAGCAAGGAGTTTATATATATTATTTCTTTCCTTTCAAGAAAGATAACTGAAAAAATAGTGGGGCTCAAAATGTCTAAACGTGATTTTCAGGTATCCATTAGTGTTTTATTATACAGCAAGATTTCTATGGATCTATCCATTTATTACTTTCCGAACATGTATCATGTAAGGGAAGTATTGTAATCATGAAAAAATTCGACTCGAGTTTTTGGTGTATTTACATGTTTTGGGGTCTTCTGAATTCATTTATGCTATTTTTACGAGATGTACGTGTGTGTGTGTGTTATTAACAGCATGTGATTGAACACGATAGCTCCTAAACAGGACATTCGATTGAGCTCAAATTTGGTATATATGTTATAAACTACCGTTGCAAAACTGGTATTGATTTTGGTGTGTATAGGACTTATAGTTATCCTACAGGGCTAAGACAAAGATTTCTTTTACTATATGCCTATGGGGGAAAATTCTTGTAAGTGCGCTAGCGTTTAAACGATACGTTCGATTGAGCTCAAATTGGGTATATATGTTATAAACCACCTTCTAAGACAGGTATTCATTTTGATGTCTATAGGACTTATAGTTTTCCTACAGTGCTAGGACAAAGATTTCTTTTACATTATGGCCTATGGTTGAAATTCTTGAAAGTACGCAAGCGTTTAAACGGTGCATTCGATTGAGCTTCAATTTGGTATATATGTTTAAATTATTCATCGATTAAAATTTATTTAAATGCTTAATCGATGCTTAATCTAATGATCTTAATCGTAGTGTTCGGAAAGTCGAGAAGAGTCACTCCAGATTTTTTTTCAATTCAAGATCGTGCGGTATGCTAAGAGGCTGTTATAGCCCCCTACCTCTCGCATTTTACAGTACCAATCCAGTATTAACGTTGAAAAAACTCACTTGCGAAATTTTGTATCGATGGCTTCTATAGTATAGGCTAAGAGAAATATTCACATACGTAAACTTTCTGCTCGCCTAATACTAGATCCCAATCATAACTGCACGTCTGTATCTTTCTCCTCTGGAATTAGTATGGGCATTTACGGTTGCGTAATTCCATAACAATAGCATTATTTCCATTTCCAATATATTCCTGCGAACGAGGTTCGAAGTTATAAATCTTTCCAAGATTATAATAAACTTGTATGATATGCAATCTGGCTGAAATATTAGACAGGTAATTACAAAATTGCCTTATGATCTCCAAGAACGCTGAAAAGTCGTAGCTTAAAGAATAGTTTCAGTAATTTGAGCCAATTGTGCGTCCCAAGTCTCATTAGACGAGATTACTTTCTTAATTAGCAAAAGTTACTTCCCTAGTGAAAACCAAAGTTCGATAAGTAAGTATAATAGCTCTTCCCCTTACAATGAATAGATCCCTAGCTGAACTTTTGTTGAAAATCATTGTTTAAAAGTGTAGAGCGGGTTACATTGATTGTGTTAGATAAAATGTATAAAGCTTGTTCGAATATAATACTTTTTTTTTGAGTTTGAAACGACTAAATACATCATTATTCGAGTAAAATGAAACAATGGATCATTTTGACTAAACTCTTAATGGATTAGAGAAAAATAATATTTTATAATAAGCATTTCAAAGCTTCCATCTACTATGTTATTTTATAAGCATCTTTAGCTTTAAGAGAAGCAAGGATATATAGTGTAAAGAAATACCGTATGAATTTAATTTCTGAAAGGATAGAGACCTGCAATGAAGATTGTAACATATTGTATCTTCAGTCTTGGGTACCTGTCCCCCCGTGGTCAAGTCGCTTAAGCTCCGTTCCCATAAGAACACGGAAAGTAAAAGAAGGCCGGCAAAACCTTTGCTTGGCAGGATGAAAAACCTTTCTTGGTTGGGCTGTTGTGAAGCCGTGTACACTAATGGTAGCTGGTGCATGTAAAGTCTGTCCGTGGCAACAATGTCCTCCAATATAACTGGAGGTGCAGATTTCAGGTACTAGGTCTCTCTCATCTGAAAATGGTTCAAGGATAGGAGGTCACTCATAGAGGCATTTTTTGTTTTCTTCCTAAAAGGTTTCCTCACAGTGAAATGACCAATATTTGCTGTCCTCGTAGCGGTCAAGCAATCGCTGATTCAATCATTAGAAAGAAAAAAAATCATGGGTACCTAATATATTTAATGTTCTGTATATAAAGTAATATTAATATATTTTAAATCATTGTATTTCAAGTTAAACTCTTTTAGAATTTCTTTATGTATATCTTCTGCAAAAAAAAAAATAAAAAAAGAGAATTTTTTAACGATGCGCATGTTTATTGAAAAGGAAGTGAACAACGATAGGCATTTTTATATTCATATATATTAATAAAACAAAGTAGATTATTATTTACGGCAATTAAATATACTTCTCGCATCAAAAAAGTAATTATTTTAACACTTTCTCAGTCGTAAAATTACAACTAAACATTATTTGTTTGCGATAAACACTGTTATTTTAGTACCAATAAAATTTAGTCCAAATAATATCAACGCATAAAATACTTATCCTAAAAGATTTATACTAGTATAATAGGTACTAAAAAGAGTTTTCTGGATGTGAATTTTTCTTATAAAGATTGCAAAAGTCGAAAGTAGCATAAAAATATCATAAATATTTGATTGACGTAAAAACCGCTTTCTGTTTCAATGAGCAACATGTTATCGGATTTTTATGACATCTTTCCAAACGAATTTAAACGCAATTTTATGTGTTAAAGGGTAATTTCGAAACGCCAGGAAATGGCGTATTTTTTTTTTTATATTTTCTTTTAAATTTAGTCCATATATGTAATTTTGGAAGTAGATCAGAACAATTTGGAAACAGAAATTTTTACAGTTAAATGCTTGCATGTAATTCGAGGGTGAATTTCCACCATAAATAATATTTATTTTTAAAGGTGTGCGATACACACTCAATCATAAAAATATCCAAGATTTTCTTAAAAAATAAAGAGGCAATATTTCACATGTTTGCCTGAAACCTCCAAATTACGTGTCTGAGAGTCAACTTTCTTAATATATTGGAAAAGGATTTTTTCTTTCATTGCTCAATACATTTAGATAGTGAATTGTGCAAAACTGAAATGTGGCTATTGACCCCAGCAACCTTTGGACCTAACTCATAGCTGCATAAATGCTTATTTTTTTAAAATGTATTTGAGATAAGCCGCGCATCCTTATTAATGATCAGTATTTTTTGAACAGCTGAACCTCTCAAAATAGTTTTTAAATTCGACACCTGAGGACTTTGTTTAACGCAAGAGACTGACTTATATGTTCCTGTGCGGTGTTATATTACAACTCTCTAATTTAGAAAAACTATCTTCTTGTAGGAAACAGCAGTATGTGGCAACCTTTGTGTTTGCGTTTGTTGTAATCCGTGAGGTCAACAGCTATTTTGTTTTTGTGATTTAAAAATAAAAATTAAAAATTGTAACTTGTAAATTCTCATTTTTTAACGAATCTTTTCTTGTGGTTTACTGCATTTTCGCTAATCTCCGTTTTGTGTGTGGTTTATCATAAAGTCTCTGAGAGTGCTGTAACTCCCAAAAAAAGATTGGAAAATGAGCAAAAATTCCGCTAATCTAAATAGCTTTTAGGAGAATACACAAAGTAGGAACCAACGCACCCGTCAACTTTATAAGGTTAAACCAACAGTGTTCGGCCTCTATATAAATCCCTGAAGTTCACTGCATAAAGTCCCACGTATCAGTTAAACCTTTTTTGGAAGAGTTTAGATATTTCTCATCTATGTTGAGTTTTAGTACTTTGGGGTAGATCTTTAGTACTTGATCTCAATGGGGAGTGATAATCGCTCCCCATTGAGATCGCCAGCAAAACAATGCGTACAATATATCTTTCTGTCGCTAAAAACACAACAAATACTAACACTTCTGTAATAATTACATGTCTTTAGGTGGGAATGAATACGTTTTTTGATAGATGATTAATGAAGAAATTTTACTTGTAATTTGTACGCTTACTGAAATAATATTTTCTGAGATAAACAACCTTTTTTGAAAGGAAAGTGTAAATAAATTTAAAAAAAAACATAAAAAGAGCTTGAATTAAATTTTGAAATATTTTTGTATTCTTGCATGATTACTTTAGCTTAGTGAGATTGTGAGCTATGAAAATAATTTTAAAAAATCTGGAGTGACTCCACTCGACTTTCCGAACACTTATGATTAAGATCATTACCAAGCATTTAAATAAACTTTAATCGATGAATAATTCAAACATATATACCAAATTGAAACTCAATCGAATGCACCGTTTAAACGCTTGCGTACTTTCAAGAATTTGTCCCCATATGCCATTATGCCATAATATAAAAGACATTTTTGTCGTAGCCCTGTAGAAAAACTATAAGTCTTATACACACCAAAATCAATACCGGTCTTAAGATGGTGATTTATAACATATATACTCAATTTCAGCTCAATCGAAGGTACCGTTTAAACGCTAACGCACTTTCAAGAATTTTCTCCGATAGCCCATAATGTAAAAGAAATCTTTGTCGTAGCCCTGTGGAAAAACTATAAGTCCTATACACATCCAAATTAATATCAGTCTTAAGATAGCCGTTTATAACATATATACCCAATTTGAGCTCAATCGAATCTGCCGTTTAAATGCTAGTGCACTTTCAAGAAATTCCCCCCCCATAGGCCATAATGTAAAAGAAATCTTTGTCGTAGCCCTGTAGAAAAACTATAAGTCCTATACACACCAAAATCAATACCGGTCTTGCGACGGTGGTTTATGACATATATATCCAATTTGAGCTCAATCGAATGCTCCGTTTAGGAGCTATCGTGTTCACTCACATACACACAAACACACATACACACACACACACACACACACACACACACACACACACACACATACACACATACATACATACATCTCGTAAAAATAGCATAAATGGATTCAGAAGCCCTCAAAACGTGTAAAAACACCAAAATCTCGAAGATAGGTTGACTAACGATTCTAAAGAATGGACGGGTTGCATCCTTTGGAGATTTTACCTGCGCTAAGAAAAACTCATCCATCTTTACTACTTACATGTCTTTAGATTGAAATTATATATTTTTGGATAGCTGAATAATGGAAGAAATTTTATTTGTAATTTTAACGCTTATTGCCATAGTATTTTTTGAAATAAATGACATGTTATGAAAGTAAACGTGAATTAAAAATTAAAAAAATACATGTAATGGCCCGTGAATTTCAATTTTAAAGTATTTTTCATTTTTTATGATTTTGTTAGCTTAGTTAGCGTTTCAGATATCAAAATAAATTGAAATAAAACCCATTTAATTAGTAAATTTTATTAAAGTCGCCCTCGAATGTCAAATTTTAGGTTATTCAAGAATGAAGTTTAAAATCCAGTTTCTGAAAAACTACTGATTTTCGGCCTTAAATATTGGGGTTAAAATTATAGCATTTTGGCTTCCCTACCATTCTTAACAGGAATACTTCGATTTGCCAGTAACCCCAGTAACTCCTGCATACAATGTAACTTAAGTGAGTATCTGCATTCAAAAATCCCCAAGGTCAGATAGAAAGTAAAAAATACTTTTTTACATAGATAATTAAAATATAGATTCAATATAAACCTAAAGATAAGTAAAATGTAGAACTAATGTAGGAAAAAAAATTAAAATAAGCCAAAACACGGTTTTAAAATTAATTGTTAAATTATATACATTTTAAATCGGCAAACGCGAAACATCTGCATGCAAAATCAAACACACAAATCGAATAAGCTCCGTAAAACAGTGTCAATATTTAAACTAATGAATCCCCGGATTTTATTTGTACCTTTTCAAACATCCCCACATCTCATTCAAAAACAATCCTTTTCTATTATGCACTTAAATTGCCCTGGCCATTGCAGGATCGAAAGTCCCTCAATTCCCAGCGGTAAAAAAAAGGAAGAAAACAAAACACAACAAAAAAGCTCCACGCCATATAGTTAAGTAAAAACCAAGGAAACAGCAAAAGGCGACGAACTACCTGAGCTATTGTGACTGCTTCACTAACAGCTTTTTTGGCGTCAATCATTCCAATTACCCATTGGGCACTTACATGGAGTCGCTCGGAATGGCTATGGAGCCAGAGAAAAGGAAGCTAAATTACAGCCCATTGCTTGCTTTTGGAGGAAAGAATAAATCTTAATAAAAACTACAGCCCGACAGTTAAGTAGAGTACAATATTTTTTCGATAATGGAATGAGTTAGTGTTAGGAGGGATGTTGCGGTGAATAACAATTGGGACTTAAAAAGCTGAAGTAATTTATGAAGATTGTTCAAGAGAGCATTTGTTGTAATTTGGAAAGAAAAGACATTCACAATCGAACTTCAATGAAAAGCTGGGATGCCCTAAAATTGGGTGAAAAATTGGAGAGCTGAGGAAAATTTCAATCATTCGTTATGGGTACGTCCCTGCAAATTTTCTGAAATAAAAATGGGAAACAAATAATATGTACAATGTGAAACAAAATATATGATACAAAGTTCACTTTAACTTTACATAACGCAATAAAACATACGCATTTAAACATTAAACTAAATACTTTTTTATTGTGTGTATATCAATTTTGAAGTGAATAATAGAAAAAAAATGAATGAAGTACGTTAATATGATAAAAGTATAAATCAGGCAATATAATTGATGCGTGTATACAAGATGGTAGATGCAAACTGACGTACAAACAAACATAGTGCCGTTTTCATTCAGAAAATATTCTCTTTTATTTTGTACATGTTTAATCATACGTTTCACGTACACTTTGGAGCACAATCTAGTTTTAAAGAACTCACTGCAATAATGACATTTGTAATTTTATTAAAATGAAAACTTTCACATACAAGTTCAACGGACTTTCAATGATTTGTACCACAATGAAAAGGGGTCCGTCTAATGCTAATGAAAAACTTTTAATCTCTATTAATGATTCCAGAAATATTAAATATATTTCATTATCTTTTTATTAAATAAAATCTTTTTTTTACCTAAAGTTTACAACAATGCTTTTTTGATATTTTTGCATCTATCATATTAATTACTAGCAACTGAATGCTAAGAATTTTTAAAAGTTCAAAAATAAGATAATACGTACATAACTTTTTTTTAAAATTAGTATACATTGAAACCTTTGAAAATCATTTACATTCAGACCTGTAGTTTTAAAAATGAGCTGAGCAAAATTAAAGTTTTAAATATGGGCTTATCTAGTTATAATCCATATGTATATTCAATTGTACGTCTCTGTGAATTGTAACTTTCACTTTCATTTGTTCAGCAAGCTCTTCAGCAAAACGAAGCTAATTTCTATTATTAGACTATTATTATTACATTATTACATCGATAACACCGAATATAGCGCATTTTAAAAGATGGATGAAATAATTTATCTGCGAGTGTATTATTTCTTCCAATATTTATACTACAGTAATTCTATTCAGGCTTTTCAAGATAGCCTGCGGTTTGCAAAGAGGTTATGTGTATTGTTCCATGAAATAGATACTTGTTCAATTAGTGTCCATCGCTTTCTATGACAAAAATGCATATATAATCGCAAGGTTATTTTTTAAAGGCAAATCTCTCTGGCAATTCGCTGACGCCATGCCACAACAGTCAGTCGTGCTTTAAAGAAAAATATTCAAATATATTCGTAGACTCATTTATCACCTTCTGGTATTTCAAATTCCTCCTTTCTCAGTGCGAGTTCAATCAAGGAAAAATTGATAATCTGAAGCAGCCGAATCTGGTGAATAAGGGAGGAATTTCAACCAAATGGTCCCAATAGATTTTTAACTGTTTTCTCTCACGTGACGGTGCGTTGCCATTAGGCAAAATAACTTAACCATATCCTCTTGATATGACCGTTTTTCAATCAGCTCATGATTACATTTGATTGCTTGCAATCGATAGTGATCAGCATTAAAAGTTTTTGTATGTTTTAACAGTCCATATAATAAGCAATATTTTCCTTAAATGATCTGCTTTTTTAGGTTAAAATTCGACTTATTAAGTAGAATAATAATACGTTTTGAGAAGCATTCAACTCAAAAATAATGTTTTGTAGAGGAATGTCCTGTCCGTCAAAACGAAAAGTATCTGCTATTCTTATTTACTAAATTTATATGTAGCGCCATCTATGTAGTGAGGTCAGAAATAAATCGTCACACCTAATAATATCAATAATAATACTACTTTATTTCATGTATATTAATACAAATTCTTATCTTAAGGCAGCAAAAATCAGTTTATACAACCTGATAAATTCTATCGGCTGATATCAAGAGTAAAGTGAAATTAAATATAATTTAATATATATCACATGTTAAGTTAAGTGAATTACACAGAAAACTACCGAAGCTTTAAAAAGTTATCTTCTACAATTTGAATATTTCCATAAGCAATGTAGCTATATATATTTCCAAAAAGAAAATATATTTCACGCTCAAATATAATGCATGCTTGTAAAAGTATTCATCCAGTACTTTCTCGGAATTTGTTTTATGTTAAGAACATACTTTCCATGTCATATCCACATCATTTTGTTGATATTGCTTGAGATTATTCAGTTACCATTCTTTATATTTCCTATCGGTTTGTAAGCAGAGGACTCGAGGGTTAGGGGTAATCATATTTTGCCTCAGATCTACGCTATCTCGATTTTTACAAGAAAATCCTATTTATTTGGATATCCCTTATAAAGTTCTGTACATTTTATCTTTGCGTTACTATTTTACTTTGTTGTTGTTCCTTGTATTCTTAATTATAATAAGTAGAAGTAAGTTTAAATACTTAAAGCAACTTGACCGATGAAAACGGGGTATTAAATATACGGCGTTTTTAGCATTATGCATCTGATTTACTATGTATGTTTTGGTAAATAACAGCAATCCAGTGATTTTCCCTAAATTTTGTAAACCGCAAAATTCGGCAATTGTGAAAAATAGTTGAACATTTATCAGATTTATCGGTTAGTATATAAATTCCAAAACTCGTGATGGGGTATATATCAAAGTCCATAACTTTACTGGGTTTAGTTTGTTTCTCATTCGAAAGTGATTTGCATAAGCGTTAATAATAAAATTGTTTTCATTCGAGGTCTTTTATTTGACTTCGGGTCTTTTATTTGACAAAACATAAATATTATCTAGAAATGCTAGTTTTTATTTTATTCAAAGTTCTATTTTGCTTATATTAAAATGAAGTATTCACTGAAACAATAAATTTGACTTAGTTTTATTTTTAGCAAATCTGATAATTTCGAATTTTTCAATACCTAAACAGATACATTTTTTTTTGGAATTAAGACCTCCTCCTCCATAAAATAATCCGAAGTTATTACATTTCCCTCTCCTAATAGAGAATTATATTAACAAGTCAATAAATTTGAAACAAATTCAAAAATTCGCTACATTTACCAAGTTTAATAGTAATTATGAATAACCATTCGTAATTATGCGCAATTATCAGCAATTATACATAGTCAGATCTTTTTTAAGTTTATCGTAACACGTATAATAATTCCTATTCTTGTTGTATTCAAATATATAAAGTACAACAATTCAAGCGCCAATAATATGATGCTGAACGTTTGAAATTGACTAACTGCATTCCCCTCCATAAGACGATTAACTCCAGATTGTTAAGAATTATCCATAAGATGGATGAATATAAAAATCGAAGCAAATTTTTATAAAGGTTTGCGGCTATCCCCATATAAAATGAACAAGTAAAATATCGGAATGCGGAATTATTTAATAGCCAATAATCATTCATCATTTGAGGCTAATATTTTTTATCCGGGAGTTTCACATTCCATAACGACATTAAAAAGGAACAAAAAAAATTGCAAAAGGGTTTGCGTTAACTTCATTAGACTGAGACTTATTTTCCTTAACAGGCGTCGCAGTCGGTCGTATTTTTTAAATATTCTTACCTTCATCAAAGTTTTATTTATGTAGTCTAGTATTTTAATGGTTTAATAGGCGAACCCTTAACATGTAAAAGAACATTTAACGACTATTGAAGCAGCAGAACATTTTACTCTATTATTTATAGAGGTGGGAATTTTTTTTTAAATAAGACCGACAGCGAAGCCTGCCTTAATAACTATAATAGTCATAATAATAATTTTAGTGTACAAAATACCGATATATGGCAATAGCGAGCATTTTAAAAAGAAATGGCATGTGAATTAAGCAGATAATACAGAATGATCACACTTCCAACCTGTATTCCGTAGATACAGGTTGGAAGTTTCGGATCCTCCAAAAGTATATTGAATATGCGCGAAATATTCAATTTTTTTTACAATATTATATGTAGGAACTAAAGTGGATAACAGCATATGAAAATATGAGTACAATCTGACTTATTGGATTCTACACACAGTTATAGAATGGTATCGATGAAGTACCACATCAACGCTGAACGAAGAAAGGCCCAGTACCCTACCATATTTTATTAAATCACTTTTAAAAATCTATTAGATTTAAGCGTAGTGACCAGGGAATCATTTCATTTAACACAGTTTTTTCCCCCAAATTTCTAAGACGAATATATTTCCTGACCTTGCAGTATAGCAATATCCTTCATAAAATATTTTTTTTTTACCCCTAACACCTTAATACCCTTACCAGCAACACTCTAATTTTGGAGCTCTATCAGGGCCGAATGGATAAGGTATTGGACATGTTAGACGGCTGAAGTGTGACGGTCCCGCGTTTGGACCTGCCGCGCAGCTGATGATCTAACCGTCTGGAGTTGCAGTCGGTTTTCTCCTGATGTAACGTGTATACGCTTCAAAACACCCTAAAAATTCCTCTGACCAAACACACCAGTGTAGGCCTCTCGTGTACGCTTGCCATAAAACAAAACAGCAACAACATTGTATTCGGCCAAAACCAGTGATCGCTGAAGAGTGACGTATCATTAAAACGTGCGAGTCACTATCCTAAAACAAAGACCTTCAAACAAGAAAAGCCCATCCACCACGACATAGAAGTTGGAGAAACTCAAAACTGCCATCTGGGGAGATTTCAATGGCACTGTCGTAATTTAAAATCTATTTCATGTTGCCAAAATAGCACTATCCTAAATATCAATGATGTCAAAATAACAATATGGAGACATTGGCAATGGTATGCATGGGATGTAATGATATGTCAAACGACTGTTGTGACCCTAGTTCTATTTTGAGGAATGCGTTTCAGTCCGATGTAATGACTATAGTTTATGGGTACAATTGCAGTATACCATAAAGAATACGTTGAGCCTGAGGTTCCGGTTTCCAGCTTTTGGAGCCAGGCTTTCCAGCTTTAGAAGAAATGGCGATTCTCTGAAATCACGCTGCTGCTCTTATATATCGTGTGACACTTGGTGAAATTGTGACTGTCAAGGAATGCTGTCCGGTTTGAAGTTGATTCTTCTAGCAAACCGGCTTTTCGAATCATCTACCAGTCATCAAATGGGTGTTATTATCATCTTGTGTGCTTTTACTGAATGTGTTATTTACTGATTCACTTTTTAGTAAACGAAACTATCTTGTAATGGTCTTGTAATCTTCATCTTGTAATGGTAGTTTACTGTTGGCAGTGAATGAAGAAAGTTTTAGGGAATTGGACCTAAGTGTTTTAATAGCAGTCTGATTTGCATCAACTTGCTACTATTGTTTACGGTAGCGCTATCTAACGGGTTTGGTTTGAGCTATAACATTATATATTTACATTTATGGAATTTTAAACGTCTAGCAAATTTTTTACGCACCCTGTATTTATACGCACTACATGCATACGCATAAACAGGGTGTCCGAAACGCCCTTAACACATTTTAAAAATTCGTCTTGGACATTAATACTTCACAGGTTCACGAATTTGTTTTTTGGCATCATGAAAAGTTACTTTCAAATTTTGTTCTATAGGTGGCGCTGTACCGTCACAGAAAAGCTTCCCGAATGTCTCGTGCAGTCTTATCCTATCTTCGTGACCGACCACTTCTTTCCCTGTCTAAAACGCTGACATTCTCAAAAAACTTTCATGCCAGGCCAAAATGCTCTTTCGATTCTGAAAGTTTTTCTTAAACATGTAACGAAACTTTCCAGTTAAGGATTTTGATTCGAAATACCAACCTACGCAATGCGCTTTCTTAGTTACAGTTGCCTTAGCTAGAATGAATATTCCTGCACCGGCAATGCTGTTTGAAACTCACGAAAAATCCCTATTGGCTCTCATAGCTGACAACTGGAGATGCAGCGCCATCTATGAACTCATTTTGGAAGTAACAACAAATTATTGCAACAATTTGTGGCTTTTCTGTGAATTTTTGAAATGTGTGAAGAACTTTTCAAACACCCTGTATATTTATGTGTGTGTGTGTTTAGAGAAACTGAGCTACACCACAAAACTAATAGGCAATATCAAAAAAGAACATTGTATTATTCTTAAAAATATTTTTAGTAATAGCCTTTCTAAATAGCTACATACATCTGTTTGTATGTTTATTGAATAAAAAAGTGCTTTTACTTTTGAAACAAATACTTACTTTGTTTCGTTTTTGTTTAAAGTTGTTTACTCAATATTTAATGAAATTTGATCAAAATATAGCGAATTAAGTTAAAATGGACACGCCAGAAAAAACCTTTTAAAAGTTGCTGAAACTATAGTACAAAAAGTAAGAAATCCACTTTAGATTTTCTTTTTTCTTCTTTTCTTTTTTTTTTTTTACAGAAAGAAGGTTTTTACGGTAATTTTAGCAAATGAAATATACTTTAGAATTTAGTACTTTTGTTTTATATACATAAAAAAAAATCTTCAAGGGAAATGAAAATACGTATATCTTCAACGTAAAACATAAAAAAAAAGAAAATTGTGATGGATTTGTTCGAAAACATTTTATTAGAAAAGATTTACCTTACAATCCATTAAAGGATGTGCTTTAGAAAAAATAACAAACAAACACAGCAATATAAGTAAGAAAAATACAAAGTTTCATTCGATTAAGTAATGCTTTCATTCCTTTGCTTTTCGTTTAAACTAAAAGGAAAAAAAAACTATATTTTTTGTTCATTGTTTTTAATAAATTAGCCTTATGTTTTGTTAAATGGCAGTGGTGTTTAGTTTAACAATTATAATATTCCTTATTTTAAAATTATGAAATATAAATGCTGTTAATTGAAATATTTTTTACCGGAATTTTAACTTTTTTCCTGTGTATGTAATATTAATTGCGTTCGAGCCGCTTAATGAAATAGCCAATATACCGAAAAAACTTATAGTAATAAGGGGAATATTCCATTTTTTGGGTTTACACTGACAGTACACTAAAGAATGGCTCATTGATAATTTATTCCTTTAACCGATATTCCATAAAGCGGTTTGAATTCATAAATACTCAAGTTGCCTATCATTTGCGATATATTGGTAAGTTTTATTGTTGAAAAAGATACGGCACAGACTTTGTGCTGCTGCTTCTCACAAATACTTGTGTCGCAAATTTAAATTGATAATGTTCTTTTTAAATTCTCTGCCGAATAAAACTTTACACGTGCACGTTACAGATAATTATTGTGTAATTTAAAATTTCTCACAAGTAATCTTTAGCATACCAATAATATGCAAAATTGTTTTCCTTTAATATAGTGCCTTAAATTGTCTGAAATGAAAGAAATTAATTTCATTAAAAGTAAAATATTTCTTTTAGCTTTTACTAATTTCTACTGAGCTACATTAGTGCATTTTAAATGAAACTTTATAATTTATACAAAACTATACAATTTATTCAAGTTACTTAAGTACTTTTCTTTAATAGAATTACAAAACACTAATTAAATAACCAGATTGTACAATTTCGAAAAATATCCATATTTTTATTTCATTTTAGCAAAGCCTTTTTGTCAAAGATCTCGCAAATTTGTCATCATACACGAGCTTCTATCTTCAAATGCAGAATAATAGAATAATTTTCACACGCTAAGCATCCATATATTTTTTCATTAGTTTCACTTCACGGGCATTTAATGCGATTAATGAATTACAGAGATTGATATACCCTGGCTTCTTTCTTCCAGAACTTGTACAGATATCTAGCTTTAGAGAGCTTTTATTTATCAATGGAATTGGCTTATTTTGTTGGAGCAAAAATTCCTGTGCTTCCTGCAAATACACATTAATCGCATTTATGTAATATTTCATATAGCGATGTGACATATTACAGTAATTATATTTTAAATGTAAGCCAACTTATAGCATTTAAAATAAAATATTTGTCTGAATAGTTTGAATAATTGACGCATTTCTGATCGTCGAAAATATAGTAATATAGTATACAAATTTGGTTACGTTTTTAAAGCAGAATGTATAAACAGTTAAACAATGGACGAAAATAATTGTTTTCAGTTTCATTAGAAAGATTTAGTCGTTTATTAATTTTTTATATTGCTAAAATTAATGATATAATAGAGATAAAAATATTTTTACATTTATTTTTAGTTTTTACATTTGCATCCATTCCATTAAAAAATCAAAAGGCATGAAACGTTAATTTTTGTTTTGCAGGAGCACACAAAATTCCAATTCTATGACATTTTACAACTATTTATTTTAGTTATACAATTCAGTTTATGCCACTTTAAGCGCATGTCAAATAAATAAATATGCAGGTACTTTTGTGAGACTTAACTTTTACACTGATATGGAAAAGCATAACATGCCCCATTTTTTTAGAGGGTTTCACAATACTAAGTGAATATGAATACCGTTTTTTTTTAGATTATATTCAAGACATTTTAGCTGCTATTAAGACCGATCGAGAAACTCGTTATCATAGGAAAAGTTTTCAAAAAATTTACTTTTTACATTCTACAAATGCTGTTTACCTTTATTTGTTACACAACTTATTAATTCTATGGCTAAATGAGGTTCACAGACTGCTAGCTCAGAACATCATCACATAAACAGCCATAAAATATGCGTAGGTGGCAATGATTGAAATTTAGTGATATTATTTTTTAAATTTTAGTACGCAGTTTCATAGAGATATAAAATAAAATTGTGAACATGTGAACTGCAAAAAGATGTCGTTAATTGTACGGTAAAAAATACCTTAAAACACGACGATATATTACCGTGTGCCATTTAACAGTAAGGAAAATAAAAGCAAGCCGACAGCAGTGCACTACGCATGCGCATCCCAATATAACAGTAAAGAACAGTAAAGCAGTTAAATTAACAGTAAAGAACTGACGCCCTACTCCACAGTTTTCTTTTTCCGTGTATGTATATGAGCACAATGAAAACTGTAACTATACATGTGCACTAATATAATTGTGCATATGCACGTTCCATATATTTGAAAAATGTCTAGTAACCGCTGCTTTTGGACTGACGTACATTTAATGATTTAGTTTACTTTTTGAATTTTGAGGTTAAGTCTGTAACTAATATACAAAATGCGCAGTTTATTAAACAAATATAAGCCTTATTAAAGAAAAAATAAAATTTTCCCATTACATCCAATGCTCGTTTTTATAAGCACATAGGGACCACTCGTTAGTTCGTAAAATCGGAAGTATTTAAAAAAAAAAAAGAGGTTATTTATATATTCAATATATAAATGAACATCAATTACAGTAAACAATAACACACATTTTGTAAAATAACATAATTAAATGTATTTATCAATCTGTACGCGTGTTTCGATCGAAATTTTCAGTTTCCGATCATCGTCAGCAACAGCTGAAGTCCACACACAGACTGAGACTGGAGACTGAAAAAATAAAACAGGAAGCAAAAGCGACTTTTTGCCAACCGGAAGAAGGGAAAAGCAAGAAACCACGGAGAATAAGATAAGAGGGGGGAGGGGAAGAAGGTAGATAAGTTTGAAATATAGAATAAAAATTAAAAAAAAATTAATTAAAAAAAGAGAAGAAATTTTCACAAAATAGCAACATGCAAAAACGATACAAAACAACAAAAGAACAGGAAATAACAATTTATAAAAAATGAATAAAAACACTTTTTTTGTGTGTGTTATATTGCAAAGTTTTAATTAATTTAACTCTTCAAACACCAGTCTCTTTAGAGCATTTTTTGTTATTATTTACATGTTACCTTTTTTTCGTAGAGAGAAAATATTCTAACTACATCCAAGTAAAAGAAACTATGAAATCAACTAATTTGATGTATCTAAATTATTTATTTTTCCACATTGGGTAACCGTCGAACCTTACTTCCCCCTGACCATGAAAGACATTCTTAAGCGATAAATGATGATGAATGACGCATTTCTCACCTATATCTGTCACTGTGAATCGCGCAGGAAGAGCATATTATATCTGCCACTCCTTCGTTCTTTCCATCAAGTAGAGAGAATGATAATCCTATCGGTCACTCTCCGGAGGCTTGAATTTATCTCGTTCTCGCTATTATTCCTTCATAACAGAGAGTGTTATTTATCTGAAATATTTATCCAGTGAATGGGTTATTCGGGTAATATTTTTCAGTCGCTGGATGTACTTGCACAGAGTGTCGACAAAATAGGTATTCCGCCAAAGTATCTAGATATCTATATTTTTTTTCAAGCTAGTGTTGGAATACTAGTAGAAGTCATAACAGCAAGTTTGGGACTACTAAGCTCTGGAAGATAAACGTTCTAATTTAATTTAAGGTAGTTTCATTTTCCATTACAATGAACATATTTTAATGTTTTGCAGAAATGTTAGGAAATTGATTATATTCAACCTATTGAGAAAAAAAAATATCGTGCACTAATATGCTTTGTAATAATCATATAAATATGCTTTACATAATTTCCTATAGTAATTACAGTCAAATTCACTTAATGGAATATCGGTTAAAGGAATATATTATTGTAAAAAATTTCAATTTACCGAGTCAATGTCATCCCGGATAATGAAATATCCTGCTTATTAGAATAAATTTCGTGGCAAATTGGCTATTCCATCAAGCAGATTCGATTGTATATCATATCCTGCTTATTAAAATTAATTTTGTGGCAAATTGACTATTTTATTAAACGGGGTCGACTGTATATCAGAAAAAACATTGATTGCATAGAGAGAATGATTCGCCTTTATTTTCTTTATTTTTTTTCCAAGCTTGAAATATGACTTTGATGACAATATTTTTCCTAGGACAATATTGTTCCATCAAAACATCATAAATAAGATGCATTTACGCAAAAAGTTGAAATTTGCAAAAATTCCTTAAAAAGTTCATACATTTCTTAATTCACTTATCTACCAGAACGATAAATTTCTTACAAAAATTGTTCGATTATGCGAAAATCTACGGCTACATATTTCTTAATTGAAAAGCAATTTTTTTTTAAATTGAAAAACAGAGTATCTTGATTTTCTATCGTTTGTCCCATTTAGGTGAAACTGGCGCATACAGGGGATTCGCGCTAGAACACAATGTAACTAACGCAAGGCTTTCATTTGCTACTACGACATCCATTTTAAGCGAAGAATTCACGACTGATGCATCTCGGAATTAATGCAAACTACTTACCCGCAATACACCATTAAAATAAGTTGTTGAACGTTTCACCATGTAATGGAGCTAAATTACCTGCATCCTATCTACGGAGAAACGTTTCACCATGGTTTGGTTCCATTAATCATCTTAAGCACCAAATCATAGTTCAACGTTTCTCCGTAGAAAGTTTGCAGCTAATTCAGCATCATTTTATGGTGAAATGTTAGCTATTTTTATGAACAGAGATTTTCCGCCAAAGGTAACAAGCGGACACCTTTTTTCGCAATCGAAATTTCTACTTACGCGAAATGTCTTGGAACACTTCCCTATCGTAAGTAAAGGCTCCACTGTGTACCCCTTTGAAAACTCAGATTGCAAAAACGTATTACAATTTCTTTTTCAAATTTCAGTCTAATATCAAGGAATAATAAATGTGAAATTTACTTGAAATATTTTAATAGAAAATTAGCTGAAGTAAGCTTAGTTGTTAAAGTACGCGGTAGATGCGTTTTAAGATCCCTCGCGTAAGTGAAAATTTCTTGCTATAAAATAGGGTATGCATAATATACAGGGTGAGTCCGAAAAGGTGGACAAAACTTTATGGAGTGATAGAACGCATCTACATGAGCAAATTTCGTTATAGAAAGTACTGCTCGCCCAAACATGAAAGGTCGGCTTTGGCGCGCTGCCAAAAAAATGGATGCTGCGATATGTTTCACAGGGAAGATATGTTCAGATGTGCAAAGGCTATTAAATTTCTATACCGTAGTAGTGTTTTTTGAGTCATTTGGACTTTCATTTCCGATTTACAAAATACTTCCGTGCTGCCATTGGGCCAAAATCTACCCAAAAAGTCGCTAAACTGGCAACCCTGTCCGCACATACTAGAGAGAGAATTCTTTGTATATCTGAAACCCATTTCCCCATTGAAACAAATCGCAGCATCCATTTTTTTGGCAGCGCGCCAAAGCCGGCCTTTTATCTTTGACCGAGCAGTATGGGCGGAACACAAACGGCGAGCCGCTAGGTCTTGTTGTAAATGGTGTAAAAGGGTGGTCAGAACACAAGCGGTGAGAAGTTAAATGTAGTTTTCCAATGGCACATTGAAACAATTAACGCAAGAAGCTCGTGTAAATGTGTTCTATACCCCATAAATTTTGGCCAATTTTCAGTGTCACCCTGTATTATAAGACTTTTCGAAACGCAAGCACAATTACTTTAGACACACATGAACACCCCTAAAACACATTTAAATCGTTCCTAATAATATATGACCATTTCCTAAATAATATCACCAATAAAAGCATTTTAGACTGAGGCTGTCTGAATGCTCCCGCCATCGGTACAGCTACGAGCGATGAAAGACCGTTTCCTTATTGGTTGACTTTTTCAGGAGCAAATTGCGAATACGTTATTCATAAAACAACACGTGATATCCCATTCGCGTAAGATGGATTGCGTTTTTGCACGTGTCCACTGCATTGCAATATTTTCATTCCCGGTGAGGATATTATGGAATTTTAGTTTTTACGTACGTAAGTTTAATTTTACAATTTTCTCTTGGTGTCACATTTGAAGGAAAATTCTAAATTTCTTTCACTACGTGATTTAATTCGTCATTTACAAATTCTTATCATAGAAAACTTAAATCTAACTTAGCCTAACTACAAAATTCCCATGTCTCACTGCGGCATGCTGTATTCTTTTAAGACAATATTTGAAAACACGATAACTTTTGCACACTTCTCAATTCTTTCTAAAATTATTTTCTGTTCCGACCTATAATTAAAAACTAACTTTCCGTGAAGAGAGTCTTGAGTAAATTTACCACTCATTAAACCTTCAATTTTCAGGCAAAAGACATTAGGACTCAACCTTCCCCTTCTGTTAAAAATGCGACCACTTAAACAAAAGTAGCGTCTTTTGCACAGCGTGGAACTTTTAAAAGCATCTCGCCTTCCTTCCTCATTTCAATGCAGATAATTCGCGCAGCCAATTTGAGAAGTATTGAAAAGCATTATATGCACAACAATTTCGCACACACAGCATTATAGGTGCGATGAGCTAGCTGCTTCCCAGTCACAGATATATATATTCTCTCCCCTTGTAACACACTGTTCTCTCCCCTTGTGCCGGGCCAAGCGTGGGAGAAATTATTGGGTTTCCCAAAGTTCCGGGCAAAAGTATCGGTTGAACTTTGCGCTGCAATTTAGTTCCGAATTTTCGCAGCGAGATGAAAACCTGATATCGATGAACTGATGCATTATTGTCAACAGTGAAGTGCGATATTTTGTAGGTATAATAAGAATGGATTGCGCGGAATCGATTTAATTGAGTCCGTGAATTAGACTAAAGGAGAATGGATATTATTGATCAGCGATGTCTGTAGTGTAAATACAGCAGTTTTGCTCATCTCATAAAAGTTTTATTAGTTTTTCCTTGGTCGAGCATTCGGATTTTACTTCATGTGCGTATTCTGTTTCTTTTATTTCGTTTTTCTTTTCTTTTCCTTCTTTTTTTTCTTTCTTTTTATTTTGATTGCGAAATGTAGACATTAAAAACTTTAAATTAAATTGCAACCATATTTTTGTCAATAAAGAAAGTGCAATAATTATTAAAAATGATATGATTCGTGCACGCGCTTGTCATAACAAAAATATAGTGAGTAAAATACTTTTTTTTGGCACATTGTGTTCAAATGTCCCATAACAATATCATTATATTTCCGATAAAAAATAAAAAAAATCGATTATATGATATTATTAATATGTACTCTAAAAAACGAAAAGCTAAACTGGACAAATACCAATACATTGATATATTTGTTTATATCTCGCTATACCATTTTTTAAAATAAGTTTCTTCGTTAAGATATTGCAGATATGCTTAAAAAAGACAAATTAATCTAGTGAACTTTTGATAAACGGCAGGAAAGAATTTAAATCAAATTTTGTAATAGTTGTAATCTAAAAAACGAAACACTAAACTGGACAAATACCAATACATGGATATATGTATTTAAATCTCGCAGTACCATTTTTTAAAATAAGTTTCTTCGTTAAGATATTGCAGATATTCTTTAAAAAGACAAATTAATCTGGTGAACTTTTTATAAACGGCAGGAAAGAATTTAAATCTAATTTTGTAATATTTAAAAAGGTAGCTATTACTCCCTATATAGTTAGAAGTCTCGTGGTATAGTTTATAATGTTATTACGTATTTTCATATTTTTAAATGCCATTTTTTAATATTTTGTAATTTACAGTTTAAAAAGTACATTCAAAGGGTACTTCATAATTAGAATGATATTTTTCTCATTAAAATTTTTATTTGTAAATATATATATATATATATATATATATATATATATATATATATATATATATATATATATATATATATATATATATATAATATATACATATATATATATATATCACATATATTTAAATTAATATTAAATACTTCCGTAAAATCTGCCAGTATGATGAATAAAAAAACAATTTATCTAGGCTAACTGGACTTTCAAGTTGTTTTATCATTCCTCGAACTGTATTTAGTTGTAAAGAATAACATTATAATTATAATAAATTAAAATATTTACTTAAGTACAGTTTGTAATTAAAGGAGCAAATATTTAAGCATTCTCAAGACTAGGCCGTTAATGAAGCCTTCACACGTTAAATTTAAAAAATATGTAAATTTTTCGCTCCTTCTAGCTAATAAGTATTACATAACATAAACTCAGCAATGCACTTTAAAAGCTCGTCACTGCATCGCATGGCCTACTTTCAAAATATATCCTAACCGCTTTACTCGATTCAAAGGCAGTTTTACAAGACTATATCTGCTAAGAAAGTAGATACACTTCTTAAATGCATATTAAATTTTAATCTAGTGTGTAACATTTATGGATTTGGTGAAGATCTGTTAACTTTAAACTTGTTCTGGAGTATGAATTCTGAATTATTTTAATTTACTCAATATTTACGAAAAGTGACACATTTGCATTTATTAACATTTCTAGTGCGCAACTTTTATTGAATTTCTAGACAATTTTTGACTTACAACGTGTTCCGGATTGTGGGATTTAATGTATTCGAATTTATTCAGTATATGCTACATACGACTCACACTTATAAAGTCGTTTATAAAAAAGCTTCTTCCTTGAATACTAGTTTAATTAAATGATGCAACAGGTTAAGTAATTTATTATATACGTGTACATGTGAAATGAAATATACAGATTATCAGTCTTTAAAACATGTATGAGTTATTACGAAAATCTTTGTCCTGTTTCATTAAACTTATTTATTATTGGATTTTTAAAATATACTCCACAATAATTTCACGACCATTTTTAACTATTATCACTAACATTTTTAACTATTATCTACGAACATTTTAAACTTATTTTTAACTTTCATGTTAAACCTTTTGAATTAGCTATAAAAAATTTTACTATGCAGATTTATCACGTTGTTAATTCATATCAATTAGCTTGACAGGACTGCAGTTTTTTTCAAATTTATCCTTTCAAATTACGATACATATTTAATAGTGGTGTAGACGTGTTCAAATTCTTAATTATAATTATATATTTTAGTGATGAACACTTTTCTCATGGTATAAAATTAATAATTAAGTACTTCAAATTAAATCGGGAATTCCAAAAATCATTTAAGTAAGAAAGAATTAGTAAATTACTTGTAATCTTTAATGTACTAAGAAACTGTATTTAACTGTGTTTAAAAATTATTAAATTTGTAGTTTTTTTTTAATGAAGGATTCAATTAATAATAAACGCACTGGCAAAAGAAAAAAAGCTCTACTTTGCAAAGCTCTTCGCGTCATGGATATGTGATACTTTTATTAATCCAATTTTTAAATTATATATTGTTTATAACATTTAAGGGATGATATTTATTACTAAAAATTATATTGATTAAAACTCAGCAAAAAACGTTTGGAAAAGTTGGTTTCATCTTGTAATAAAATGTGTAAAATAGAATGCCTGTGTATGACTAAAAACACTGTCTTTATACACTGATAAATATAATAACTTTAAAATAAACGGCAACATTGTTAGTTAATTTCATGTAATAGTTTCGTACCAAAAATATATATTCCTTGATAACTGGGCCACCGGTGACGAATTTCAATTTATAATTATCGTTTCGATACCGAAGTATTTGCAAACAAGCATTAGAAAAAACTGGTCAGAAAATTTAACAATATTATTTTTTTCATAATTATTTATTGTAAAGCGTGAAGAAAACATTAAACATCCACTAATTAAACCTATGCGAGATTTTTATTTGGCACGTTTTATATACTACAAACATGTTTAAAACTGAACTGAAAAGCTTAAAATACTAATTCCAAAGTAAATGTTTGTTAAATAGTGCTTGCATTCAAGGCACCAAAGATTAAGGAGATTCGAAAAATTGTATTTTTTGAGTTGTATACAAATTCAAAAAGTGTAACTTTTTTAAATGAACGAGAAGATTTTTTTTTCTTTACGGAGTCATATTTCTGACCTTATTTTGAACATTTTTTTTTCAATTTGCACTGCCCACTTATCTCTAATAGATAAAGAATTAAAGTACATTACCACCTTTTTGGGACCCGCCTTTATACAATATTCTTGTCTCTATAACGAGATTCAAGATTTTTGTAGCATGATACTTCAGCTGCTGCCAATGTTTTAAAATGATTCTTTTCCCCCTTCGATCTTCAGTTTAATGTCTTTTCAGATATCCCAATGAAAAAAAAAGAAAGCAGAACACCATTGCTCGAAACATTTCTCAGTCCACTTCATCAGTTTGCCTTACTTCTCTGTGAGATGTCTTTCAGCAAATAGAAATGTAGTTTTCAGTATATTATAGTCTTTTGGGAAATCAGAAACAATGACACTGAACCGGTTCTACGGGTCATTCTTTGTTATTTATAACACAGCGGGTTTATTTTCAACTTCCACTAGTTCCAGAAATTCTATTTAAACGCCTGTATAGGTGAGTTCGGTGAGAAAACTGCCCAGAGATTTAGAAAACTTAGAATGTGATGCATTCAAAAGAAATGCATTATTTGAAAGCAGTTTTTTAGTGATTAGAAATTAGTGAAACGTTTTAGAAAACTTGTTATACGTGGAAGTTTTTTTTTTTTTTTTTTACTATATGCGTTTGCTCATATTTGTAAATCTTGCTGGTTTAACACTCCCAACAAGTGGTTCTCTTGTGTTTCAGCTAAGCACAAAAATACAGCCTGCAATATCTTTGAAATGAACTGATAGGTTTTATGTAATTACCGCGGAATCTAAAGGAAAGTAGACGCACACTTTTTGAATATCTTTCCATTAGAAACAAAACATGATAAATATTACGAATAAAACATTGTGTGTGTGTGAATATTACAAAAAAAGTTCCATTTTTTAAAAAAAATATTCTAAAAAGTCGTGATTATCTCTGAATTGCTATTACTTCGAGAAGAAGGTGTTGATTAAATGTCTTTGGAAGATGGTATAGAGTTATATCGATTAGGAAACTATATTTTTGGTATCACAGATGATACATGCTTGATTGTTTGACGCAAGCACGGTTATTTCGACGCAATATCTAAGTAACACCTTAAAAATACAAGGTAAATAATATGTCATTATTACTGAGAAATATTTGTGTACCCTGAGATTTAATTACATTTCGTTGTACATCGTTTAGTCGTACTGTTATTTCGACGTACAGTAACACCTTAAAAATACAAGGTAAATAATATGTCATTATTACTGAGAAATATTTGTGTACCCTGAGATTTAATTACATTTCGTTGTACATTGTTTAGTCGTACTTGACTTTAACTTTTTCAAGAAAAATATAATATTTCTGAACCACCCTGTGAATTTTCACAATTGTTCCACTCATTCGTGGCTTAGCAGGTACGTCACTTTTAACATTTTTATAACCAGAATCGTGTTTATTGTTAAGCGTTACAAATTTTTAATTATGTGAAACGACGCAAGTGACTGAGTGAGTGCCATTTTAAATTTATGGTAGGATACTCAAACGAGAGGATTAATTTCAAGAGGGCTTAATTTCATAGAAATTCCAGAAGTCTGCATCTTTTGCACAGAAAGTCAGTTTTTAACAACGGTTAAATACATACGTACACGGACTGTCGTGTAATTTACAGCAACTAAAATTTAAAAAAAATGAAAACTATTAAATGAAAAACGTACATTGCTCACAGTACTTTCTGTTTTCTATTTTTTTTTTTTTTTTTTTTTTTTTTTTTTTGTAAATCCCACATGTATAACACACACAAAAAGGGATTTACTTTTTATAAGGTGCAAGGCTCATTTCTTATTTCAACAAAATAATTGCTAATTTTAAAAACTTAAAAAATCTGGAGCATTTTTTCATATACATTTAATAAAAATCTCCACTCCCGTTTCATTCACTTTATTCTTATCATTTTACCGGCGTAATACACGCAAAGATGCCACAAATTTTACTGGGAACCAACAAAAAAATCAAGAATCACGAAAATGCAAATTCTAATGCAACGCGAGCAAAATAAAAGTATAGAATGAAAGACTTATGGTTAGAAAAACGGAAAACTCGCACTGCATCTTATCAATCCCAGCGCCTGAATATTGCTTCAATGCGGTAGGCAAAAGAAGGCTGTAAAGTATGTCTATTCACTAGATATATTTTTTCAGTGGTTCCCAGTAGTGTTCAATGCCTGAGGGAAAGAGGATATCTCATATTGCCGCAGAAGTGGATAAGATTCGTGTAAAGAATCCTGTCATTTTTCCTTGAGAATCTTTATAAAAAATGATGAAATTAGATGTTCTTGTTTTTCATGTTTTTGTTTTATTCCATTACCATACATTTTTGCTTACGTTCAGCAAGAAAGCGGCTGTTAATTTGCCAAATTGCGTATTTCTTCAACGAAGAATACTGCCAATGGAACTGTACACATCTTCATAGTTAATATATTAATAATGCTAGTACATTTTATAGAACACGAATACAACCAATATAAATTTAGTGGCTAAAGGAAGTTATGAATCTAGAAAGTATACAGCATGATGTATGTATCAGGTTGTAACGAAAGTTTTCCGCCATATCTGCCTGAAAAACTAACTTCTAACTCCTTAGATATCTGTTTTTGAACTTTCGGTACCAAACCTGTACCGTGTCACATGATACAACAATAGTACTTAAAGCTGTACTCATAATTCGTTGATATTCTGTAGCTGACTTTTTGAAACAGAACTGGAAGTAAATGATGGTTCTAATCCTCTATAGTGATAGTTCCATGTGAGACACCTTGTTCTTAATGATAACTATATTTTTTACAGATTTCACAACACAGTGTCATAAAGCGAGTCTCTTTCTTTCAAATGCCAAAAATCATTTGACAAAATATGAGCAAATACGCTAACGCGAACTGTGTGCTTCCGATGTTTGCGGTGGCGGGAAACTTTCGTTACAACCTAATAGTAAACTCCCTCCTGTAGAAGATATATCTTGATTACATAAAATATACTCTTGTCAAATATATATGTGAGTGTTTCTTCATTCAAATGCAAGCTTGACCCAGACAACACAAAAAAATCTCTGAACGTTAAAAGCACATTGAAGCAGACACAAAAATGAAGAAGGCGAAGAAGTATATCGATTGCGTTATGAAATTTTATCGAACAAAATACACAAAACTCTGAATATTGTTTGGATGCGCTGAAGAAATGTAGACTGCCAAAATACGTCTATTCTGAAAATATCTATTCTCTTCGGCTCTTAACAGAGTCTATCGCCAACGGCAGGTAAAAATGTCCTACACTGTGGCAAAAGATAAGATTCTTAGAAAAGAATCCTATAGTATTTCTTTAATACTCACACATAATTTGTATCAATTGAGGGTGCAGGTCTTTTGTAGTTGTGTACTTTTTTTTTCCTTTTTTATAATATAAACGATGGAGAAATATTTTTTTTCTTTCTTTTCACAAACATGTAAGTACGAGGACTTTTTTGTGCAGTATATTTTTTCGAGATTTTGAAAAGAAAGATTAAGTATGTGAATTTTATTTATTTCATGCAGAACAAACATATGTTTACAAGCAAAGCTTGAGATTTTGAAGAGAAAGATGAAGCACGTGAAATTCATTTACTTCATGCAAAGAAAACACATGTTTATTAACAACTTCGCAGGCATGAGAAAAAAGAGGCCATTCTATGATGAAATCGTTCACTAAATTTATGCAACGAAAGCTTTCATCAAACAGTGCAATAACTACACTTCATACTTGATGGCTGCATTTCATACTTGAAGAAAAATGAATCTATGGATTTTTACGAACATACTTGCTACGTAGTTCGGAAGAATTAGGTATATACGCTGAAAAAATCCTGCATACGCTGACACAAGTACATTTGTGTTTAAAATAACATACCTAAACAATAATTCACATATTAATATTGTAAATAAAAAACAATTTTTCAAAATGCTATCAAAAATGTGTAACATTTTTATGAATTGTTTATATAGAATAAATATTTAATTATTTTTAACAATGATCAAGTCACTATTCTAAAAATTCCCCAAACTATTGTATAATCAATGCAAAAACAAGACTTCTTTAAAAATCAATAGCATAGTTCCCCATGAAAATGCAAATTTTTAAAAAAGTAAAAATTATGATATTGGCTATCTTACCCAAAGAAAAAAATATATATTTATAAATTATATCACAAAACTCCCATCGCTTCTTATCAATCGAGAACCACGAAAGCCCAAATATTCTTTGAATATGCTAAGGAATAGAATGCTGTAATATATATATACTCACAAGATACCTTTTCCTCTTGGTTTCCCAACAGAGTTCATTGCCGGAGGGAGAGAGGCTCTGTCATATTGTTGAAGAAGTCTTTGGGATTCGTAGATAGAAACCTATAAGACTTTTTTTGAGATTCGTATGGAAAGGATAACAGTTCAATGTTCTGATATTTTTACTTGACGCCATTGTTTTATTTTGATACACAAGATAAAGTTGATTTTGTTTTAGTTTACCGTTTTACAAATATTTCAATATGGCGATTTTTTACAGCAATAAGTTTTTGAAAATTTATTTTTATGCCCACTGTGATGAAGATCACATATCTAATTTTAATAATCATTTAATTTGGCTTTATTTAATGTAATCTATCAACAGTCATGTATTCTAAATCATTTCTGTTCATATTTTTTCTGTCACTTCGGCTTTTAATCTGTATATTCGCTTTTTCCTTATGCATTATTCTTGATTTTTTTTTTTTTTTGTCTCATCAGATGTTTTGAAGCCGTTGTGCTAAAAATATCTTACATTACGTCCGTTTGCTATAGCAAGGTTGTTTTCTATCCCCTCTTTGTCAGCCTGTTGGCGTAAGTTATTTACTTATTTATTTTTTTTTTTGCCCTGCCGCATCTTCAAAATTATTTGCTCGAGATTCGGTCACTTTATTTATATTAGATTAGGTTTTAAGGTTGCTCTGGGATTGGCGTTATTTATCTCAGCCAAGTTGTTCCCGCCAATGTGTAATTCTCTGCTGGCGTAATTTTTAATTCATTCCACCTTTATTTCACGGTCCCTAAAGCACGTAGTTTTTATTTCGCTAGCCAACACCAGCCGTTGTAATTAGTTTATCCTTCAATAGTTTCTTTTAAAAAAATAGTTTTAAGTATCCAACCTGTATTATCACACAACGCCTTTTAATCTTAAATTTAAGTCTGCAACCAATACCTTCGCCATCCCCCCTCCCCTTGAAAAAAAATATTGCACAGTTTCTGTTATGTCTTACAAAGGAAATAAGCGTACGAAAAATGTACTTACTACGGTATCAACTGCAAAAGTAGGATAAGAAATCAATTTTGCAGTTTAAGATGAAATTGCATCCCTTAAGAAGAGAAAAAATCTCCATCTCTAAGAACGTACATATGGTAATTTTACATCTCCATGGATTTAAGATAGTTATTTTTGTTAGTATTTATTTCGATAAAAGTACAAATTTAAATTAATCAACATATTTGTCTTTGAAACACGTTTGTATCATTTATATCCGTTAAGCATCCACCAGTAAACGCTGATTGTAAAAGAGTAATAGGAATTGATTTTTAGTTGTACCAGATTCCTACAAATGCTCATCTTAACACTCGATTGGCTCTTTGGAAAAGTAAAACAACGCCAAAGTTTGAAAAATGGTTAACTTAGTTTGCTGATAAACTATGTTTATATGATTTGCAAAGTTTTCTTTGAAACCATGCATACGTATTCCGAATTGAGCCTCCCAGGTAGTTTAGTAGCTTAAAAAAACATTCTATCATGCCTTGTGTCAAGGTGTGAATCCCAGCTTGGTCTAGGATGTTAATTTGTGCGCCCCTTTGTAGTGGGTGACGTTGGGTGTCCCCACAATAAAATGCACACAATACCTTCGGGTAGTTGTTGTGGAGAATGCCTAATCGTCAAGTACCCGCCCGTTGAAAAAAAAAAGTTTTGTGAATTGTAAACGTGTAGTTACGTAATTTTTTATAGTATTTATTTGTAAAAATATTCAACTAAGAGAATAATTCTAATTTAAAATTCCACTTTAGAACCACATAATACAGTGCACTAATCTTAATTCTTTCAGACTCTGTGTCCACAATAGAGGATATATAAAATCCAATATCTAACCAATACTTTCGTATAGGAAGGCTATCCTAATTTGTGCACATACAAAAAACGAATTTCCGCAGAAATTTAATAATTTAACTTTTTTATTTACAAATTTAATATCCATTATCAATAGAAAAATTATTTAATTCGAAGACAAATTATTTAATCAGGTCTGAAAGAGTTATTAAAATCTCGAACACTTCTACATGAAACTGTCAAACTAATTAACTATTCTTTAGTTTACTCTAGATTTTAATTAAATTGAGAAATGAACTAAATTGCATGACAGTTAGTTTTAGTAAAATTTGTAGTAAAATGCTTTAATATATATCTGTATATATATATATACACATATATATATATACACCGTTGTAATAAAGATCTGAAAAGATTCTTTAAAAAGTGTCAAATGTCTGTGCTCAAAGTAGAAATGCAAAGCCTTTAAAACATATTTTATTATTAGTAACCGAACAGTGAGCTATAACTTTTAAAACTGTTTGATGTTATACTTTGTAAGGTCCTTGTCTAATCGAAGCCACCAATGATATAATAATCACATGAATTCCCCGTGTTTTTTAAATATAATTTAATTTTCTTAATATGATACGAAGTGAAATTTTAAAAGGTTTAAGTACTTTTGGAGAAGATTTGTCTAGAAGAAAAATAAGCAATAAAAAAAGAAATGCTAACTATAAATTGATTTAGTATAATTTTCAATTTAGAATGGATGCTCATCTGAAAT
Organism: Cheiracanthium punctorium; assembly: GCA_038373885.1. NCBI lineage: Eukaryota > Metazoa > Arthropoda > Arachnida > Araneae > Cheiracanthiidae > Cheiracanthium > Cheiracanthium punctorium. The sequence goes on along the minus strand of JAWZYV010002631.1, from coordinate 785,354 downwards.
AGTAATTTATCTTAATACTAAATTTAAGAATAACTTGAAATTACGAAACTTCGCAATACAGTAATCCCTTGCTCAATGCAACAATCCCTTGTTAAGGGGACAAGGGCCGTTAATATTCAAAATTTTCAATTTTGAAATTTTACTTGTAATCATATGTAAAGTTGTTTAACATAAAAACATTGATGTTTAACATAATAGTTTGCATCTATATGGAAACTAAAAATTAAAAAAATAAATATTTTAATGAATTTTTTTTAATATACGCCTTCTATTTGTTATTTAAAATACCCCATGCGCATTCCAAATTAATAAGAAACTATAATTTTTCAAATATACAATTGCAATATATGTATGAACATATCTTTGCATTCATTTTTATGTGTGACAAGGTTAAGCTTTATATAAAAAAAATAAATTCATGTCAGATGTAGCTTTTTTTTTCAAATTTCCATCCCATTGTTACATTTAAATTCTTATATCTCTACTAAATAACCTTTGTTTGAAAATGTAATGCACAATTATGTTCATACATGGATTAGCAGTGTACTGTAAAAAATTACAGCTTTTTATTAATTTGGAATGCGCATGGGATATTTTGAAAAAAAAAATGTTTGAATGCGCATTTTTTTTTTTCTCAAAGATATTAATATATTTTTTTAATAATTATTTTTCATTTTTAATATTAATGTAAATGTAAACCTTTGTTTTAAACAACTTTACGTATGATTTGAGACTAAAAATTAAGAAATGACAGTTTTCAATTTTAAAGTCCCTCGTCCCTTAAAGGATGGAAATATTCAACATAAAATGAGAAGTATTATTATTATTATTATTTTTTTTTTTACTTTTTAGGTATTGGAATGTAATGAATGAATTTCAAAACAACTGTGTGATGGTCAAGTGTATGAAATCAAGAAAACGTATACATTCCAAGAAAGGCAATAGCATTTAGTTATTTGTGGATAAATATGTACTATGTTAAATGATTAAAAATTAAAAGCTTTTAAAATTAGTTTAAAATTTTTCACATCTATATTGCTTTAATATAAAATTGTAATATGAAATTATTTGGAATTTTAAAATATTGCAACATAAAATGTGAATAAATCTTACAGATTGCGAGAAAAGGGGAAAAAAACGAGGTTAAAGAAAAAAGCAAAACAAATCACTTACTTGTTTATATTTTTAATAAATTTTTTAACCAATATTTAGTTATATTTCTCTAAACATTGTTTATGTGTGTGCAAAACAATGAAAAGTAATATGTAAGCGATTATTTTTAAACGATAAGTTTCTTAATTTATTTCAGTTATTTCATAAATGAAGCACACAAATCTATGATAGTTCTCTATGATAGATAATCGAACCATTTTATCATACTTATTTCTGGTATCATTTAACATACGCTATCTTCATTAATTATATTTCAAGAAAGTATTTTATTTGATCATTTAGGAAATGTAAGAATTGCACAATGTACTTTTGACACTATCTTACCGTTTACAAAATTCAGACAGATAATACAGAATTTTTTTTTCCCAATTTATTTTAATTTATGAAAGGAAGATTCATAAATAGTTACCTCAGGGACATGATTTAGGAAAACAAATGCACGAATCTATATATTATAAAGATAATTATGCTTTACATTTGTTTTCCGTCTGCGAGCTATAGGATTGCAGGAATATGGAGTGAAAATGCAGATATATGCGTTCTTATTTACTGAAGCCATGAACTAAATTTTAACTACATTTCTACATTATTATATCCCGAATAAAAATTTAGAAATAATTTATATGAACATATGCTTAACTTTTTTCATTTTATGTATAAGATGCACATATGTCTATGATAAATATTTATTTCTTTATAAATAAAGCATCAAAGTATTATTTAAAAATAAACAGTTAGATAAATCAACAATAGATGGCAGCACTACATTAGATTAGTCGTTGAAAGAGGGGAAATGGATTTGTAGCAGATAGAAATACTGAGATGCATTGAAACAATTTTCACTTGCAATATTTTCTTTTTTTTTAAGTTCTTACGATAGTAAAATAAATGTATAATGTTTCTTTATTCTCACAATTTAGGAAAAATAATAAAATTATTGGATTCCATAAAGACTTATGTTTTACATCTTATTTAGAATTATGAACAAAAAAGAAAAAAAAAGATGTAAGAAAAATTTGATTATTAAACCTTCAAGAAGGTTGAAAATGTACTTTTAATAAAATACAAAAAAGTAAAATAATAATAATAGTAATAACAATTTTAGCTTTACATTCAGTATTATAATGTTATTAGACAGAAGCCGATTTGTCGAGTTGGGGGCCCTGGGTGACGACATCATTCGGGGGGGGGGGAGCCTCTTTCGAAAGCTTCAAAAAATTTACAAATTTTTAAGCTTAAAGAAATATTTGTGGGTATCGTTTAGTTTGGGGCCGGTGCACTTGCCCCGAATGCCCTCCCAAATCAGGCTCTGTTATTAAGTATTGCTTGTCCCTGAAACATTATGCATGTAAAAAATATTACTTACCAGAAGAAAATATTGCACTTAACGCTTCCCTTTTTGTAATAGCTTAATATTCTTAAAAAATAATTTTAAAAAATTATAACTGTAATATGCAACGATTACAGATAAAACGCAAGTTTATTCTAAATAGTTTATTCTAAATAGTTCTTACATACACTAACTATTAATGAAAATATCTTTAACAGTAAAATTTAGTTATAGTGTGTAAACGAAATTAAAGTAATTAAACATTTATTGTTTTAGCGAAATGAAGAGAAACTTTTTTTTTTGTACGGTTTATTTTATTTGTATTTCAAATGGAAGTTAAAGAAGTTATGGAAATTTATTCACGAAATAACATCAAACATTACAATCTTGTGATTGCATTTAACTCTAAAATGGCACTTATTAGACTATTGCATTATACTTTGCACATTTAAACTGGATTTCAAAATTCTTTAGAATTTAGTGCTGCCATCTCTTGTTTAAATGCTCTAAAAATGTCAAATTAAATTATAAAATATCAAATTATTTGTTTTATGCGTCTGAATATTTTAAAATAATGAATACCAAGTAAAAGATTTCATGTACTATATATAACTTTACTAAAATAAATAAGTAAAAGATTTCATGTACTATATATAACTTTACTAAAATAAATTGCTGTGCATGCAGTACTCAATGAAAAGTATTTCTTTCTACCTGTTTAAAATTTCAATATGCATGTTTTTAAATCAAGAATTTAGAAATTGCATTTTACGGATACTTTTACGTTTAAAATAATAAAGTAAAATTTTTTGCTTTGTTTTGTTTATTTTTCCTGTATAATCTTTGTATTTTCCTGTATTTTACCTTTTTATCTACCTTTCTTTCTCCCTCCTCTTTCTGTCCCCTTTCCCTGGTTTCTTCCTTTTTAGTTCCTTTGTTTTGGCAATAGTGCTGTAAAAGTAACGACAAAATGAGTATCCGTATGTATTTGTTACTTAGATGTTCGCTATTCGTTACTAAGTATTCGTTACTCGTTACTTTCGTTACTACTAATAGAATCGGTAATAGGGTGTTATTTAGTGCCCCATAACAACACATCCGGGACAGTGTTGTTATGGGTATATGCCGCCCATACATAAACCCATAGCAAAACCTAACCAAAAAGAATTTTTTTTAGCGAAGTTGTACAAAGTTGTATTTAGAGCTTATTTTCTCTGATTTACAGATTGTTTTTATACACATTTATGGTTTTATACAATGCTAAATTATCCGAATTACTGAGTGCACATAGAAATCTTCCAAAGACATATGCCATTCTTTTCTTTTCTCAACCCCCCCCCCTTTTTTAATTCTGAACGCTGGTTTAACCTGTTCATTCTTATCATAAAAAGTGTAAAGGAAAGCTTGTGACTCGTGTTTTTTCTGGGTTGCGGGTTCTCGAATACTGAGATCCAGGGATTGGGCCACATATATAAAATTCACAGGGCAGGGGATCTCAGTATGATATCAACTACTTTGCGTTTCTACAAGCATAATATCTTTATTATTTGTGAGTTCTTATTTCATATCAAAAACTTCTTTTGCTGGATCATTTTTCGAAGTAAATTAAAAATTACCATATTTTAATTTAAAATTGTTTAATTCAGTGAGAATTATCTATTTTTAAGATATTTCCAGTTCTATTTCTGCACTTTTGGGATGAAAGGGGTTAGCCCCTTCTGTGGGTGCATATATGAGAGCATTCTTTAAACAAAAATTATCACTCCTTTCATACAGAAAGAATGGTTGCACCGGATTATGCGTATTCCATGAGTTCATGGAATAAAATGTACCATAAAATAGGGCAGATGGCCCCCTAAACACCGACATTTTAGAAACATACTGAACTTTATTGAAATATTTTAATACCAGTGGCTTACGCAGGAGTGGGCATAGAAATCCCGGGTCGCTCCCAATTTTTTATATATTTTTTAAACAATTACTTAAAAAATGTGTTTAGGTTTCCATGCTAAATATTTTTTTTAGTTCCAAATAATATTTTAAATAATAAAAATGTGTGAATTCGTTTACTTTATAAAAATATTTTTTTAAAAGGTGTATTTAAATAATTTGTTATTTATTACTCATTTCGATTCTAGCTAAAAAAAAAAGAAAAAGTTAAGTTCGCAATCCTGCTTCGGAACCACCCTGAAAGAAAGAATTCTGATTGCACCACTATTTAGTACTAAAATGTTAGAAAGCCCGAAATTAGCACCCCTTACTAACATGCTTCTCTTATATGTATTGCTCCTCTACAATTATAAGAACACCCCCTTCCCCCCCCCCCCGCAAAAAAAGAGTTCAACTGCGCATAATAACATACTATACACCGGATCGTATCCCCCCATTGTACGACCCATATCAATAGAGCAGCAGATACTATTCCATCTCCATAACTGTAACGAAACATACGGATTCTTCCAAACCTCATCAAAACGATACCATTCGGCGCGGCACAAACGAATTGCAACCAGAACATACTACTACTCAAATACCGAAACTGATTTTTCCCTCCCAACAGCGAGAATCCATAATACTTCCGGTATCTAGTAACGGAAAGGAACATACTATTACTCAAATACCGAAATTCATTTTCTCCCTCCCGCAGTCTTGTATTCGAAGTTCGAACCTGGTCGATCCGAAATGCAAACTCGAAAGTCATTTTCCCCCTTGAAACCGCGATCCGATATCCAGTAACCCCAGTAACAAATAACAGAAGATATTAGTACTCGATTACTGGAACCCGTTTCCCCTCTAGTTCGCCTCGCCTGGCAGTCTGTATTCGAAGATCGAAGCTGCTCGATCCGAAACATCTTCGGATCGAGTAGTAACGATATCAACCGAAAAGTAATAATTCGTTACTTCGAGTCTGAGTGATTATCTGTATCTTAGTACCGAATACATGCGGTTTGCTTCAGCTCTATTTGGCAACGACTTGTTCGTTGCTGGTTCTGTTTACTTTCTTTTCAATTCTTACCTTCAGTTGTTTGTCTCTGAAGAAGGGGAAAACAAGTTTTTGCTTGAAACATGGCCATTGAAGAAACTTTATGGTATCATGTTATATTCTAAACACCTTTTTTTTTGAGTGATTTTATTACTTTTACGATTAGTTCCCCCTACAAATTCAATTATTGTTGGTAGAATATATTAAAATATATGTTAAGGAATATTAAAATTCCGCAATGTATTTTAATTGTCCGTTAAGAATTCTTCTAGTTTAGCATTATCTATTCAATACTGGGTGTCTCGTAGCTATTGGTTCAGAATTTAAGGGGGTTAGGGTATATTATAAGGAATTAGAATGGCACAGCAATGCGGAGTTGGAAACACTGTCCTCGTGTATCTGTTAATAATCACTTTGGAACAAGTGTTGAAATATTGGTGATTTATCCGACCGTTATTCGTAAAAAACTATTCTATTTCACAGAAACACGTGACTGAAATTTATAATTTAAACATTCTACTTTATTCCTCTGGTGAAATTTTGAGATAAGCTCACTGTTTATGAAACTTGGTTAAGTAATTAGACGAATACGCCAGCATTTTTCTTATAGTGATTATTAATAGGTAAGTGAAACGGCATTTTTGACACCACATTGCTATGTAATTCTTTTACATAGTTATGTACTCTGCATCCCGTTAAATTTTACAAAAGTAATTATACCCTGTATAGTATTAAATTGAATGTACGGAATACTGTCTCTTCTATAAAAAAAAAGCGTTGAAAAGTACTTGATGAATAATATACCTCATGATAAATATGATTACTATCGTGTAAGAATTTAACTATAGCTGAAGGCACTTAACTCAAGACACTTTTGTTTGGATATATGGGTCCAGATAAGGTATACTTGGCGACAGATTTTACGAAATTTCTAATTTATCTGATTTTGTTTAATTAGTTTGTAGAAACTTGATAATGAAAAGAGACTGTAAATAACATTATAAAGCGACAGATTTCGTTTAATCTGAAGTAAATGCACATATTTTGAATACATTGGGATTGATGAAATGGGACTGAATGTAAAGTGGGAGCCTTCGAATGACGTCACGCAGAAATCTTCAATTATATGCATTTGCTTTAGAATTCGTGGGATTACCTATAATTATGATTTAAATAAAATTGAAATAAATGTTTTGCAACACTTTTATTCTAAGGGAAGTCATAAAAATCAGAAAAATGTTAACAGAAAACACACTTTTTCCGTTATGGATCTAAATATAAATATTCTTTTCTCATGCATTTATTCTCAGTAAAATTGGATGTAACAAATTCCTGAGGAATTTGTAAAATCTTGCACACAGTAAAATGGTCTTTCTGTGCAATAATCTGTCAATCTATTATTTAGACATAAATTATATTTGTTTATTTGCGTCTTACATAAATTTATACCGTTGTTAAACCAATATTAATTTGAATTTGTGTAAAGAAGTAATTTGGAAATCTGTATTATCCCGTTCTTCCTGATTATTAGTGATCTTAAAGAAATCTCTTCCACTCCCTGTTATGCCAATCATTTAGAAATTCCGCCTAGGTGTGCATAAAGTTGCTATCACACGACAGCTCTATGCACTGCAAAATGCATGTACTGCACTTTCGCGCTGCATTTTGCCCATCAAAAGCAATATATAGGGGTTGTTTTGCAGTACGAAAATACCACCTACACAAAAGGCGCAGTGTTGCAAACTTGGCGACGTTATCGCTCTTTCTATGACAAATACCGACTATTACTGGCTATTTTTGCGACGAAGCAAAATTAGATTCGTGATTTCCGCACGTGGGGATTTTATATATGCGTGTCTGCATTCTCAAGTAAAAGAATGAACGATTTGGAGCAACAAAGACTTTGTCTTTCCATAATTGCGGTAACTGATTTCATTAATAAAATTGGCTTCGATTTCTGTCGTCCACATTGCCGACGTGAAGGCAGCCATCTTGAATTAAGGCATGGATATTTCTTGAGCTCTGATTGGCTGATTTCGCATTGCATGTCTTACTTTTTCAAACAGTGCTGAAAAAAGTCAGGCTACAAGAAAAACGCTATCACATGATGTTTTCGTCCGACTGAAGGGCAAAACTGCAATGCGAAAGTGTAGTGCATTGCATTTGCAGTGTGTAGAGCTCTCGTGTGATTGCACCTTATGTTATTCGGAAAAGTTTCGAGCTAGACTAAAATTGTACAAACTCATACTTTATTCATTATCTTTCGAAATTTTAATGTATATTCTACAGTGTTTGACCAGTCCATTTATATTTTTGACTGGTCTAGTGGATAAGGCCTTGACATTGGTGTTATTAAAGTGTAAAGCCTGCGGGCTATTTCCTACGCGCTGCTGTCGATCTAAACGTCTAGAGTTTTGAGCAGTTTTCACCAGATCTAACGCTAATACTTTTCAGAATCCTTTAAAAAATTCTCAGACCAAGTTAGCCCTACCCAGCTTTAAGAAGGGACTTAATCACAAATAACATGAACAATGTCAAGCTTGGCACAGCCATACAAAAAAAAAGAAAAAAAAAAAACACTGACTCTAACACTTTTGCTACACTGAAAATCTAAAGATCCTTCCATTTCCGATTTTCGACATTTTTGGCAAATTTCCTTTAAACAGTACCTCTGACTGTAGTAAAGCAGTAATTTGCTATTGTGTACTACTATGCGGTAAAATATGAAAAATACAAAACGCAAAAATTAATTAAAACCTAATTTTAGCAGATTGTGTTTTTGAAAAAGAAAGCGAAAAGTATATATTTCATCATTGGCCAATAGCATTAAAATTTTGAAAATGTTAGTGAAACCTTTATCTACTTTAGAAATTCGTTAAAATTTTGATTCCCTCCCCCCCTTCTTTCCCGAAAATAAAACCGAAGATGCTAAGCTAATCTGGAAAAAAAAAAAAAAAAACCTCTGCACATGTATGCAGAAAAATTTTGCGAAGAACTTTTTTTTTTATTTTTGCGAAGTTAAATGGTAGTCCATTCACCCAGTTTTTTGCGGATATAAATATTTCAGATACACATATTTGTCTGGAAGTGCAGCCTAATAAATGAAAAATATGGTTGGTTATTCTTATTTAAGCAAAGCAACATGAGAGCTTTCCGAATAAGGAAAGATGACTTGGGTGGAAGTCCTTTTAAAGGACTCAAGTGGGTATTCAAGTTACATTTCAGAAAAAGTGCCCGAAACTCCAATTCGTTAAATTGACGATCGCGCGATGAGCTAGAACCTTATATCTACATACTTCAGTCATCTACCAATGTTCAGTGTCTTATCCACTTAGCCATTGGTCGGCATAAATTAAGAGAAAAGACGTCAAAATAGACAACAGATAGAATATCAATAGCAATAAAGCAGAATTTTGCCAGCACATAACTCGGAATTCAACTATTTTGAGACTTCTGGGAACCTAGTAAGACCGTAAAAAATTTTTACCTGTCTGTCATACGGTTTAAGTTTCACTCTGTCGTTCTGTCCATGACACATTTTTTTGTTGACATATCACATCAACGACAAATACTTTACCTAGTATAATAATATAAAACTATTATACGGTATTGCTCATTAGAATTAATATTTTTCTTTTCTTTTTCAGGACATCAGTTATTTGCTTATAATTTATTACAAGAGCAGTCAAAATAAGCTTTTTTTTTAAAAGTTCAGCTACTGGAATTCCATAAACTTTTTGCTTCAATATTCTTCTTCTTATTATTATTATTTTTTTAAAAACTTTGCTACACAACGCGTAAAAATACAGGGTGTTTCGCGAAGAATCACCTAACTTTGAAATTGAATAATTCAAAAACGGTGATAGATAGATGCATGAATTTAGTGGTAAGTTAATTAAAAGAAACTAAAAAGTTTCGTACAGAAACCACAAAATTCCATTTACAAATTGCACCGATAGTTGGCGTTTTCATCGGCAATACGGGTGGCAGGAAGAGAGCTCAGACCTACACCAGAGCCGTAGCTAGGAAAAAAAATTCTGCGGCCGGAGAAGAGGATTCAGAATAACGCCAATCCATGCCTTTTGCCGTAACTGTCGAATAGTTCAACGCGATAACTCTATCATCGAATTATTCTTCCAAAAAGTGAAAAAGGTCTTATGTACGATGTAGGAGAGCTCCATCTTGCGTGAACCATGGCGTGACAGGTTAGTTATCCAAAGGTTGCTCAGTGACGACCAATGTTTCAAAAGCGCCCAAATGGTAATTTTTGAACAATGGAGCAATCGCGTGCCCGACAAATGAGGATTTCCTTAGATCCACATAGTTATTAGCAGCGCCATCTATCGGTGCAATTTTGACAAAACAAATGGGACTTCTGTTTCAAATTCTTATTTTATGTATTTATCTTTAAATTAATATACCATTATTTTCATGCTTCTATCAATCAACGTTCTTGAGTTATCAATTTTTAAACTTAATGGCCCTTCTTGAAACACAAAAACTTATACACTTCTTTTTCTCCCAACATCTAGAAAGAACATAGAACGAAACACACGTTCAACGCACCTGTTCACTTTTTTTTCCATTGGCTCCTGTCTGCGATTGGTCTTTTACTAACAACGCTAATTTTTTAATTAATTTCTTGAACCTAGAACACGCTGTCCGGAAGCAGTTAAAGAAAACGCAAAAAATCGATGAGAAAGATGTTAAATATGCTCCACTGCATTCATTAGACGGATCATCAGTTTAAAATTATCGATTGATAATTAATGAGGTTACTTTAAAAAATGTTTTAAAAAATGCTTGAATATTCCCCTTATCACACATTCTAAATTCCTCCTTAATGAGATCTTAATGATCAGATTTATCTTTCGGAAGGTCAGAAGAGGTAGAAAAGGTTTCAGAAATTTAACACCCGCAAGTAAATCACTCAGAATTAACTTTCACGACATTTAAAAAAAAAAAAAAAGTTTTTTTTGGGGGGTGGTTGCTCATTTTTTCCCCCGATTAGTGAAATGGGCATTTCTTTGCAGCTAACAAGTATAGAAAGTAATGCCAACAAATGGTATATAAATCAGTCGGAAGACATTAGACAAATTCGTAATAGTGGGGCATATTAAAATTATCCATTTTTGCCTGTGATGAATTTAAGGTTTTCGCAAAGGGTTTTGGGCAATGAAGACAACAGTATGGAATTAAAACTAACAATTTACTGGGTACATTTGTTTATATTCTTAATATATTGACTGAAATGCAAGGGAAAATACCTATATGCATAGATACAAAGTGATTGTGTAAAAGTGGCCAAAATTTTATGGGATGATAGAACGCATCTACACGAGCAAATTTTGTCACAGAAAGAATGGGCAGAGCGCAAACGGCGAGCCGCTAGGTGGCATTGTGAATGGTGTAAAAGGTTAGTCGGAACACTAGCCGTGAGAAGTTAAAAGGCAGTTTTACACTGACACATTTAAAGAATTAACACAAGAATGTGAGAAGATACTTCAGAAAAACATTGCATTAATAGTAATGGTATTGATGTATATGTTCTAAGAAATTGCTCAAAAGAGCGTCCGCCAGATGCAATGCAGGCTTCACATCTATGCACATTTGAAACGATACCAGACATTTCCCGAATACCGCTAGCAACAACGGCGATCCTGGAGACTAGATCCATATCGGTTGCAATGGGACAGTTGTAGATTAGGGCTTTCATATGGCCTCACAGTCGTATATTAAGGGTTTCATATGGCCTCGCGCGAGATTAGCAGGTTCATAGTATTCAGGTTCATAGTCCTGCTATGAACCTGCAGGTTCATAGCAGGTTCGTTCTCCTAGTCGCCAACGTTCATCATTCTGCAACAGAAAGAAACGAGACCCATCCGTGAACAATACCCGATACCATTCGATGGTACAGGTACGATAAGGATGATACCATGTCAGGCGTCCAGACCTGTGTTGAGCGAACAACGGTACCCGTGCACGTTACTGTATTTCATGCAATCTGTTGCATATGGTTTGAGTGAACACAGACTCACCTGCTCCTGGAGGCAACCGTCTTCGGATGTCACGTGCCTTGGAGAAAGGGTCGCGGATATTCGACTGACAAATATGGCGGTCTGTGCGCTCTGATGTCTACCTATGCGTGCCACTTCCTTTTCGGCGTGCAGACCTTCCTCAATCCGTTGCATGACACAACGTTCGATGGTACTCATGTTGTGCCCCACACGAGTTGCTATTGTATGCAGCGACAAACCAAGTTCATGAAGTTCGATAATACGTTCCCCGGTCGTCAACTGATGGTCGATGTTGAGCTTGTCGACGTCCCAGAGGCAATTTTCTATGCATCTTCGAATGTACCAAATGCTACGCAAGACCTCAGATGCTGTCTATGAGATGGTAAAGTTTCTGATCTTTTGTAACCCGACTATGAGTACCACGTGATCAGATGCGTGCGCAAATTTAATCATTTGCATACCCATCTCACCACAACCGATCCTGAAATGTTCATGACGCTACGTGCATTATTTCTTGGTGTTGCAATTTCATTTTTGAGGAGTTTATATCATTTTGCCAATAAATGCTTTGCGCATTTAATGATGATGATAATTATTACTTTTTTTAAAAATCTAGTAACTTTACTAGCTCAAAAACAATTCTAACTTCTGCACTTTCTTTTTATTTTGAAATATATAAAAAAGTGCCAGAAATTTATAAAACGTATTTTTATCGGTGTGACAGAGGTAAAATATGCCTATCAGCATTCATCAACCGGATCATTTAATTAATTAGACTCCTTTTTTTTGAGAAAAAAAAAGAATTTTTTTTTTCAAAAATCCGCTTATCACACGTTGTAAATTCATCTTTAATGATATCCTAATGATCTCATTTATGTTTCTAAGGTCAGGAAAGGTAGGGAAAGTTTGAGAAAAATAATAACACACGAGAAAAATAAATTATTGTGAATTAACTTCGAAGGCCTTTTTTTTCAGTCTTCTTTTTGGGCTATGTTTTTCACACACATGCACACATAAAATTTCTTCTTTACAGATAATGATGCTTAAAAATTGCAATAATACATTTTCTATTTAATTGGGGCCTCACCATGGCCGAATAGATAAGAGATTAAACATGATAGATGGAAGTGTCCAGGTAAACCCGCCGCTTTTATCTTCATATATTTATTGAAAAAAAAAAAGTTGAAATATAAATTCTTTAAGGAGTAACATTGTTTTGACGTTGAAATTTTTTAAAAGTTGACTACTTTGAATATAATAAAATAAAAGTTTTAGGGGGGAAAATTACTTTTCGGTATTTTGAAACGCGTTAAACGAGTTAAAACGCGTAGGTTTTATATGAAGAGAGACCAACTAAACCGTCAGTGATAAGAGGAAAATTATTTAACTCAAAGAAATAGAAAATCTGATTTGGACATCATACTTGACTTCCTTGTTAAATTAAATACCTTTTGATGCCTTTTATTCAAAACCTATATCATTGGATATTGTTCGATGTCATGCACCAGTTATAATAGGCTAAGTGATACTCGCCAAAAAAACGAAAACAAAAATAGTCATCAAAACCTCATCTAAGCAAATTTAGAGAAGCTCAAAATTGATTCTTTCATCAAAATCAAAATACGGAGATTTTTCGCTATCACTATACCTGCTTTTACTTATAACAAATATGTAAAAAAAGCCTTATTAACCCATTTATGCCTAGTGTCCCTTTTTTGGGACGGCATTTTCGCTATTAGTCGAAAACTTTATTTATTTTTCCTAGCCTTTATTCATGAGTATTGAGCCTCAACTCTACAAAATATTTTAACATGACCAAGTAGGATGTTGATATTTCGATTTTTATGCTTAATGATTTTAAAAGAAATCATCCCTTGTTCAAGAAGCTGACATCAGAAATTTATCTATTATTTCTGTTGTCAGTAAAAATCGAAGAAAGTCGCAAAAATATCCAGGCACAAATGGGTTAATAATTTATGTATATAATTAATTTGAGAACAAGCATTAAAAGTCATTTGTAAGTAATTTTACGTCAAGTTCAAAAAGAATTTTTTTTCAATTTGAAATACCGATTCATATGTACTGTACTCACTCTGCTTAATATTAGGTATGATAAAATATTTCTTTCGTGCAAAGAAACGGAGAATATAGATGAGTGTGATCAAATATAATTTGCTGTAAATAAATAAAAATACAGGAATTAATATACCAAATAACAGAAATAGGTAATAGGAATCGCGTAAAGCTTGGTGAGGTATGTTTAATAACCTATATTTATTAAGCTGAGATTCCTATTGTGAAACTTTTAAATAGTTTTAGTTATTTAAAAAAGAATTGAGCTTTTATTGACTTGGGCTTCAATTTATTACGTAATACTCGAAGAGGAAGCATGTGACAATGCTACAGGGAAACGGAAAGAGGCCAACATTTCTATTCTGTCACCCTGATGTTATAATGAATTAATTAACTGCTATTAAATATCTATACACAGAAAACCCTAAATATAAAATCACAGAATTAGAAAAAGGAAATTAGCAAAGACAAAATGTCGAATACTGAATATTGTTCTCCAACAAACGTCAAAGCTGCAGTGCTAGCTAACGCATATTAATTTCAGGGAGACTTTTATTATAGATAGATTTTTATGGGTTAAAATTGATTGAGGCTGTTACAAGGTAAAGCTTTGGTCAAAATTTGTCAAAAAGTGTTTTTCGTTGCTTATACAAGACCAACCCTAAAGGAATCATTTGAATGCTTCAGTAAACAATTTTCTAGTATCATCCGAAAAAGTATTGTAGAAAGCAGAAGAAATACTTATGAACTTCGTGATAAGCTTATCGCCAAAATGAAATTCTAATTTCCACGTCTTCGTGCTGGATGCATTTTAACCCCTTAACCGTCGTATTATTTTCAAGAAAACTGTACGAAAATTGATAAAAATAAGTTCATTAACAATATATGCATTAATATAAGGTTTTGGACATTTTTATAGTGCGAAAGGATAAAAAAAAGAAGTTAAATTTCTAGGAAAAGCCAACATTTAGGGTTATTGTGATGGAATGTATATTTTGTAGTAAGCATTACAATATATATGTTTTAAACACTAAAGGATAAGTTAATTAAACTTTCTTCGTAAAATAAATAAATATTTGTGAAGTTTTCTTTGAACATAAGTAAAAAAAAAAGTGAGCTAAGTTTGCACAATGCATGCACGTATTTAAATACTGCTACCATCCATTTAAAAATAAACTATCTCCGAATTAAGTTAAGGATACACGGAGCATAAATTGGCTCAATTTTTTTAATTTTCACCTGTCGGCCTAAAAAATAGAGCAGACTGAGACGATTCAATATATGTTTAATTTATGATGGTTAGGAATACATAAACAAATATGGCTTTAAAAAATATGGCTTTAAAAAAGTAAAATAACATAGTTTGACTACAATAAAGCAGTATTTATTAAAAGGCAAAGGTGTCTTTTTATGCTTTGGTACACTTTTCTAAAAATCTGTTTGAGGTAAATAGTTGAAAGTTTCCAAAATTTGTAAATTAACTTGTTTCTTTTTAAATACTTAACATTAGAGATTTGAGTGAAAACATTTTTAAAATAATGGTCTTTGTTGTTTAATTTTTAGAAATTTAACCGTTGTTTAGTAAAATATTTTAAATTAAATTCTGTTTATCCAAAATATAAATCACTTTTTCTGCCCAGGAAGTATATTTTCAGACATCCTACCAAATTTTAAGATGATAAACTCTATAGCATTTTATAAAACTCTACCAAATTCGCATGCTGTTCAAAAAAGTTAATTAGTCCTTAAAAACTAATTTATGTGAATCAAGTTATTTTTTTATATATAGACTATAAGGTGTATATACACTGGACAAGAACTGTTTCATTTCTATCTCTATTTTTAAATAAAATACATGATGTTAAATCTTTTACAAAAATTGCCTATTTTTACTCGTCAAGGCATGCTCCACGTGTCCTTAAAAATAGTGCGCTATTGTCTTGTCATCTGTAGTGTAAAATAAGATATAAAAATATCCGTTCATAAGAATTGAAATGATCTTGTGTTTCTGGTGCATAACATGTGAACACTATCTCCCGGAAATATGACGTGCACGAGAAACAGAGGGAGAATTTTTAGCCCGTGATTTTGTCGGGAGTGAGGCTTAAGGGGTCGAGGGCAGGCTGAGGTTTGTGGCTTTTAAAATTGAAAAGTTGATTGAGAAACGCCATTGACATATGTAAAACTCTAATTTAACAAGAAAATTTTAATGAACTGCTGGGATAGCGCTTAAATATGTTCCACAACACTGATTAGACGGATCTTTATAGAATAATCGACCGATAATTAACGATACTTACTATAAAAAAAACGAAAGAAAAAAATCAGCCCGAACACCTCCTTTATCGTACATTGTAAATTCCTCTTTAATGAGATCTTAATGATCAGATTTGTCTTTTCGAAGGTCGGGAGAGGTAGAAAGGTTTCGGTAGAAAAGGTTTCGGAGACACCCCAGTAAGTAAATCACTCTGAATTAACTTCAGCTTTTTGGGGTATTTTATTTCCTTTCTTCTGGACTGTATATTTTTCTTGGTTAACTGAACTAGTAGTCCTCCATAGATAATAACGACAAAAAAGAACGCTAGCAAATGGTCCAATCAATCAGTGGGAAGGAGCCATTAAACAAATTAGGAAGAACGAAAGGCATTAAAGTTATCCAGAGGTTTTTGGCCGCAATTAAGGTTCTCCAAAATACAATGCAATGGAGTGAGCAATAACAGAGGAAGCGTGGAATTGATTTGCAAAGACTTGGTAGGAATGTTTAGAAAAATACATATATATATATATATATATAATAAAATTTCGATATTTTATATAAGTAAAGTGGTCACGTTATCTGGCAAAAGAAATCATATTATGCAGTTCACTATAAAATGGCAGCTTTGATGCTAAATTAACATTGAAGCTGAATTTGCTCTATTTTTTAAAATTCCGCAAACAATGGGTTCTGCTTATATTAAAAAAAACCTCTTTTGTGGTAATAATTTTTTTTCACACATTCATAAACAACCACAAATGGTCTTGATTATCTGCTTTCTGTACAAGGTTTACAAATAACACAACCGCTATCTCTAGTACCTTTTATGTATGGTTAACTCCAATATTTGTGATAAGTCAGAACTCCAATATTTGCCACAAATCAGTCTGGACCCTTTCCTAAAAGTCGATAGAATCCAGTCGTTCTCCTTTTTTCTGAAATAGAACTGTATATTTTAGGATTATTTTTGCACCATACACGTGTTAGTTCGACAAGCCTGCATTCAAATTTTAAAGTACTTCAGAACGTGATATTATTTTAAAGGTATTTGCCTTTATGTAGCCGTAATATATTAAAGCTGTTAAAAAAAAGAATACAAATTGTATCCTTATTTAGTGATGCAATTTACGATATTTAAAAGGATACAGATTATAATATATTCTATGGATATTTTGTCCTGAAATAAAATATTTCGGTCAATACCATTCAGCTTCAGCTTTAACTTTCAAAGAAAGGACCACCGACCTTCAGAAGTTTTCTGTGATCTATTTCCAATTTGATATTGTTTTACAGACATTGATATTTTTCAGTATTTTTTTTCTTTATGAAACTATTTTTATATAGACTTTCACTGTCCATTGTTGGTGGTGCCATCAATTGGGGAGAGAAGACCATCCAGCAGAGATGTAGATAGGAGTGCTTATGGAGTGCTTTTGTAAAGTATAAATTGTTGTACATATTCTTCACACGGTGTGCAGCCATTGAGTCTACGTAAATATATAATCTATCTGAATCGTGATTTGCTTATTAGATGAGGTATATTAGGTAAAAACTCTTATGGAAATGCTCAATAAAAAATTCAGCTGAAACCTACAGTTTTAAAATAAATCGCTTGATGTCTCTTAATAAATGAAAAGGAAGAAGAGCAGAAATTCAGTACAATGTTGAGAGGTTGGAATTTTTCCGTTCCTAGAAATGAAACTGTAGCAGTGGCATTAGAAGCCAATCCCTTTTATAACAGGGCTTGGTATCGGAATTGAAGAATTTACACTCAGTCAACTTCTGCAGCTTAAATTTCAAACAAGATCTATCTAATAGCTTTGAAAATAAACAAATTCCAGAAAGGATGTTAATTTTTTTTAAAGATTCCTCAAAAGTATTTATTTGAAATAATGCCATCATAGATAAATGAAGAAAACAATTTTATTTCATTTCTTGAAATGCAAAAGAAAATTTAGAACGATAACTCTATTGAACATGCAGTCATTGAGCTTAAAAAACTATCGTACCAAAACGAGATCGAAATCCATAAACCCATTTTATGATTACTTGGCGGGCGTTTTAATCAATTACCCCATAAAATTACGCGGACAAAGCTTTCTAAAGGAGTTGTGTAGCATAGTCTGAGTTTTGCGTAATCTTATATGTGATAGTTTTGACTTTTAAGCTTTAATATAATCAACTGGGTCAAAATAAAGAAGGTTCTTTTGATTCTGTAAATGATGAGTTATTTTCAAATTTACAATTGCAAACTGGTGAGATTTCTGAAAAAGTTGAACAAATGAAAAAAAACATGTGCTTATTTATTATAAAAATGCAAGAAAAGTTCCTTTTGCCTCAGGTTGTTGTATCCGAGCTAATAGAGGGAATAAGCCAACTACAAGAAGAGAATACTGCTCTTTTTAAGTGTAATGCAATAAATACACTAAGAAGATTAAACACCAATGATACCATTTTGCAAACTATATTTAATGAACCATCATGTAACATTTTACCGGAAACTTTTACTATGTTAAATTCAGTCTACCGAAAACATAAATATATGATAAATACTCTAGGCTTGGTAGAACCCATTCAGTATAGATTGGGATATGTTAAAATGAAAGAGGCAACTTACCAATACATACCATTATTAGCCAACCTTCAAGCTTTCATTAAAAATAATAATGTGTTAGATTTTATTATGACCAAGCAAAATTCTAACGGTAATGGTATTTTTAAAGATATATATGACGGCACGACATTTAAAAAAAATGAAATATTTTCTAACTTTCCAAATATTCAAATTTTATTATTCTTTGATGAATTTTCAGTTACGAATCCTTTAAGAGGTAATCAATCGAAACACAAATTAGCTGCATTTTACTATACTTTAGGAAATTTACCAATTAATTTTCGCTCTTGTGTTGATGATATTCAATTAGCATTAATATGTAAATCATCATATCTCAAACATTTTAAGCTCTCTGATATTTTGGCTCCCCTTATTACAGATTTAAAACTTTTAGAGACTGAAGGCATTAAAATAGAAAATGTTCCCAGTAAAATTAAGGGAAGTGTTGCTTTTATAACAGGTGATAATCTTGGATCACACCAAATTGGTGGTTATTTAACGTGTTTCAGAAACACAGCTGTAACTTGTCGATTTTGCTTGGCATCTGGTGCTGAAATGCAAAATAAATTTGAAGATAACTCATTCATTCGTCGTAATAAAGAGAATCACTCAAGACAAATCAGTATGGTAACGATGAATTCAAATTACAGTTCAATTTATGGTTTAAAGTTTGATTCTCCTTTCAATGTGTTATCCCATTTTCACTCTAGCTATATGCTTCCACCAGATCCAATGCATGATTTGCTGGAAGGTATTGTGCCCATGGAATTGAAGTTAATAATTAAAGAATTAATCTCTCATGGGTTCTTCAGCCTTCAGCAACTAAATTGTAAAATTGAATCTTTTAAGTTTGGTGCAAATGATGCTGAGAACAAACCCAGTGCACTTCCTCAAAACTATGAAAAAGGATTGAAGCTAAATGCATCTCGAGTATGGTGTTTTTTAAGACTTTTGCCATTGTTGATAGGAGAAAAAGTTCCTGAAGATGAGCCTCTTTAGGACTTATTATTAATGTTAAAAGAAATTGTAGATATTATTCTTTGTCCTGTTATTAGCATAACTTATATATCTTATTTATCTGATTTAATTAGTGATCACCATAGTCTCTTAAAGCATTTGTTTCCAGCTATTTCGTTAAAGCCAAAGCTCCATTTTCTTGTGCACTATCCTAAATTAATAGTGGAATTCGGTCCTTTAATTTGCTGTTGGAGTATGCGTTATGAGGCGAAACATCTTTATTTTAAACGAGTTGCACAAAGTCTAAAAAATTCCATTAATTTGCCATTTACATTGGCAAAGAAACATCAACAGTTACAATGTTATTACAATTTTACATCCTCAAGGTGCATTGGGAAATTTAATAAAGTGACAAATGCTAAACCGTTAAATAAGAATGACTACCCTGAAGAATATGCTCAAGTGTTAAATATATATAACGATTTCTATGTTGTTTCACAAGCACAAATAAAAGGTATTACTTACAAGCCTGGTATGTGTGTAGTAACTAAATTTGAAAATGATGATCCTATATTTTCAAAAATAATTATAATAATTAGTAGGGATGAGGAGATTCGTTTTGTATGTCGTACCTTTACATCCAGTACTTTATTTCATATTGGAGGATTTAAATTAATAAGTAATGATAATGTTAATGTTATATCATTTGAAGATTTCATTGAAAAGTACCCATTGTCCATTTATAAGTATGATGGTCACATGGTTGTAATACCTAAATACTTAATTTTAAATTCTGAGTTGTAGTTTTCTTAAATACTCCATTAAAAAAAAAAACTTTCCTCCTGTACATAGATGCTTTTCATTATTTAACATTTTAATGTATGTTAAGTACTTAGTTTCTAAATTCTAGATGATCAGATGTATTTTCGTAAATAACTGAAGCTAAAATTCTTAAGATATCTTACAAACTGATATTACGCATTAGTTTGTTACATTTTAATTCATTCAGTTTAAACAAACTTTTACTGTATTTCAATTATCATGTTTTTTTAAATCCGAATTGAAGCAGAAATTAAGTATAATTAATTAATTTCTCATAAATTTTGCTGTTTAGATGGTTTTAATAGCTATCTTTAGTGAGATGGAGCAAGTATTACCATTTGTAAAAATGTAAAAAATATTCTCTGTGGAAAAGATTTGTGTTTTGAGCTATATACAATGAAAGTTATACTATTCTTTTTTTTAAGTAATGTAAATTATCAATGCAAGCATTTTAGTCAAGATGTTTTTACAAAATGTATACTCAATTGAATATAATAAGTTATTTTAGTACCCTATATTTTAAAGATTCAAGTTTTGCTGTATATATTTTTACAAACTGAAATGCACTAGTTTGTTATTTAATATTTAATTCAGCTTAAGTTAAGTTTTAATGTATTTCAAGTATCATTTTTTAAATTTGCATCCGCATTGGAGCTGAAAGCAAGTCCATAATAAATTTCTCATTGATTTTGATGGTTTTAACAGTTACTTTTAGTGTAATGATTTAGCGCTAACATTTGTAAATATGTAAAAATATCTTCTGTGGGAAAGATTTGTGTTGTGAACTATGATTGAGCAATGTAAGTTATGTTATTATATTTTTTAAGTAACAGAAAGTATTAATGTAATCATTTTTTCTAGGCTTTTTTTGCAAAATGTATACTCAATTGAATGTAGTGAGTTATTTTAGGCTTGGTAGAACCCATTCAGTATAGATTGGGATATGTTAAAATGAAAGAGGCAACTTATCTATATACATACCATTATTAGCTAACCTTCAAGCTTTCATTAAAAATAATAATGTGTTAAATTTTACTATAACTAAGCAAAATTCTAACTATAATGGCATTTTAAAGATGTATGTGACGGAACTACATTTAAAAAAAAGGAATATTTTCTAACTTTCCAAATACTCAAATTTTATTATTCTTTGATGAATTTTCAGTTACGAATCCTTTAAGAGGTAATCAATCGAAACGCAAATTAGCTGCATTTTACTATACTTTAGGAAATTTACCAATTAATTTTCGCTCTTGTGTTGATGATGTTCAATTGGCATTAATATGTAAATCATATCTCAAACATTTTAAGCTCTGATATTTTGACCCCCCCTTATCACGGATTTAAAAATTTTAGAGACTGAAGGCATTAAAATAGAAAATGCTCCCAGTAAAATCAAGGTAATCTTGGATCACACCAAATTGGTGGTTATTTAACGTGTTTCAGAAACTCAGCTGTAACTTGTCGATTTTGCTTGGCATCTGGTGCTGAAATGCAAAATAAATATGAAGATAACTCATTCATTCGTCATAATAAAGAAAATCACTCAAGACAAATCAGTATGGTACGATGGATTCAATTTATGGTTTGAATGCAGTGAGTTATTTTAGTATCCTATACTTTAAGGATTTGGTATCGCCTATCTTTTATGATAATTTGAAAGTACGTGACACTGTAGCAAATTGTTTTAAGAATGAATCGGGTAAGCATCAATGTCAGTGTAACAGTACTTTAAACAGTTTCTTTATAAAATTGAATATACCAGTTGTCAAATTGTTTTTAATAAAATATATTGATTTTTGATATTGTTTTCTGTGTCACTTTTCTTTTTTAACAGAATGTACCACATATTAAATATATATATTTCATGAAAAATAATTACATTGTTGTTTACTACTTTAATTTCCTTACACTGCGTAGTTATCCTCAAAAAAGTTGCTTATAGTCCTGAACTTTTACTTTTTAAAAATAAAAGAATAGGTATAATTTTTTTTTAAATCTTAAACTGTAACTCATTTTAACAGACATGCATTAATCATGAGGTTTCTGTTCATTATATTAAAGAGCTAGTTGATGAAAATTTTAAAAGAAATTTAATGATTTTTTTTCTTTAAAAAAATGCTGATTTCTATGTACAAAAAATACCAAAAGTAAAATTTAACTTAATAAACCATCATTAAAAGAACTCACAAAATATGCATCTTATTTCAGTGCTTAGTAGAAAAATTACTTGTAAGGTAACAGTAAACACTTTCTCTTCACTCCTCTACAACATGGATATTAGATTATTGGGAAAACTTCCATTTTGGTTCAACCTATAAATATATATTTGGTTAGAGAAAAAACCTCAAACTTGGTTTAACTTATAACCATGTATTTGGTTTGAGAAGTACCCTCGATCTGGGTTAAACCTTTCACCATACACTTGGATAAAGAAAAAACCTTCATCTTGGTTTTACTCTTTCCCATACATTTGGTTAGAGAAAAATCCTAGATCATGGTTCAATGACTTACCGTACATTTGGTTAGATATAAAACCCCGATCTTGGTTCAAGCTCTAACCATATAACAGGTTAGAGAAAAATCCTAGATCATGGTTCAATCACTTACCGTACATTTGGTTAGATATAAAACCCCGATCTTGGTTCAAGCTCTAACCATATAACAGGTTAGAGAAAAATCCTAGATCATGGTTTAATCACTTACCGTACATTTGGTTAGATATAAAACCCCGATCTTGGTTCAAGCTCTAACCATATAACAGGTTAGAGAAAAAGCCTAGATCATGGTTCAATCACTTACCGTACATTTGGTTAGATATAAAACCCCGATCTTGGTTCAAGCTCTAACCATATAATAGGTTAGAGAAAAATCCTAGATCATGGTTCAATCACTTACCGTACATTTGGTTAGATATAAAACCCCGATCTTGGTTCAAGCTCTAACCATATAATAGGTTAGAGAAAAATCCTAGATCATGGTTCAATCACTTACCGTACAGTTGGTTAGATATAAAACCCCGATCTTGGTTCAAGCTCTAACCATATAATGGGTTAGAGAAAAATCCTAGATCATGGTTCAACGTTTCACTGCAAAAATGGTGCTTGAGGAAGCACCGCTAAAGTGGTGAATCCTAGCACCACATTTTTCAAAATATCGGTTGCAGCTAAATTTTCACCGGAATTTCGGTGAAACGTTGAACTATTTTTCTAACAGTGTACAATTTAGCCTCCTCTAACATGTTCAGTTGCTCTTTTCTATTGAGACCACGGAAGATAGACAGAGTGCTAGAGCCGTATCCCATCATTTTTGCCTTATCTAGGTACGCAACTACTAATTATTTAATATTTTTCTTCGTCCTTTAATCATCGACCAAAATCCGAGGGGATAAAAACATTGACCATTGGTAGATGGCTGACGTGACGTTTCAGGCCTCTGGCCTATCGTGTGTCTATCACTCTAACGGTCTGGAGTTTTGGACAGATTTATTCAGATGCAAGTGGATACATGTAAAGTCGTCCTCCCAAGGCTCTTTTCGGCAGTTATTAGCAGCGTGATTTTTAAACGTAAGATTGGATGTAAAAAGTATAAAGAACTACGTGTATGCTTGTGTAATGTTTATTGGACTTTGTGTAATGTTTATTCACCTTCAGAGCTAACAAAAAAAAAAAAAAATAACGAGGTATATAATTTCCTAGAATGTTTTATTAATAGCCTTGTTGATAATAAGACTTACGCAATTTGTTTGACACTATAAAGCGACATATTTAGATTTTTTTCAGTATGAGAAGAAAATTAAAAAGACTAGGAGATTTACTCAACAGAAGAGAATACACAAGAAGACAGCGAGCATGACTTTGACCAGCTGTTACTTCATTCATCTTGAATCTTTAAATCGGTCATTAATACCTTTGATTTAATATAGGTGTTCACAAACAGATTGTAATTCTAGGACACTTTAAGAAATAAGACTGTCGTTCTACTTAAAGCGGCCTCAAAAAAATCCAAACAAAAAGACATGAGTTACTTGCCGTGAAAAGCGAAGCATGATATTACCCAAGAAAATAAATTTCAAGATAAAAAATATGAAAGAATACTTGGAATAGTTTAAATTCTCAGCTTAAATAATTTGTACTTTTGCAGTAACACGAGGAAAAGAAAAAAAAATATATTGTGCGTCTTTTTCAGGGAAGCAAAAATTCCTAAGTACTGAGAAAAGTAGTGAGTTTTCAAAAAAGCGAAGGTAAAATAATTAGCCTTGTTTGAATCAAAATGCAAATACTTTATAAAATGAAAAATATGTAACTTATCTAACGAGAGTACCGAAAAGAAATCCTTTTTTCGCCCTCTTATCATTAAATGTGCTACGTTTTACGTTAAGTTTTTATTACTTCCGTGTCCTCCAAGACTGACTTCAAGGTTTCTTTAGTTGCCAAATTTTTTACGGCTTCTTCTAAGTTCTTACACAACCAAAAACATGATCTTTTTTTTTTATTCTTATTCTAAAGGCTGGAAGCGCCATTTTATTCGCCGGGCTCTATTCTTGTTAATTACGTTAATGGTCTCTCGGTCCCATTTGTTCAGGTAATTTTTCATTATTATGACTTTACAGCATTCCGGGCTTCCCACTCCGCTCACTTTTCGGATGAATCCAGAAAACAAAGGCAGAAGAGAGTGAAAGGATCCATAAAAAAAAAAAAAAGAAACACGAGTTAACGCACGCGTAAATCATTAGAACGCGCGCTCTAAGAGATTTTACTTTAACGAAACTTCCCCCCAACTAGTGCTTTTAGCGTAAGTTTGTTAGAAAAAGTTTAAGGGAAGAGAAGACAAAAAAAAAGGGACCGCGTGAGTATGCTTTTAAACTTAAATTATCTCGCCGTTAAATCTGTTGTTTCCGTTTTTCGCCAGAATGTTAAAATAATGCATGGTTAAAAATGCTCCCCGGCATTGTGAAAGTAGTTAAGTTATCTTTACTTTTTACATCAAGCATATATTAATAATATCGTTTTTTTTTCCCTTCAAGAAGGCCTTTTGTTTTGTTTTGGCTTTCCTCAAAAAATGCAAAGAACCGTGCAAAATGGAAATTAAAACAAATCATAATTAATGTTTAGTGTGTCTGTTCAAGATAAGTGCAGGATTAGCATACTCGTGAAAAAACTTATAATTATACATTTCTTTATAACAGAATAATGTTTTTAACTATTCATTAATTATATTTAAGAAACTTGATTGATGATTTCACTTAATTTTTAACCCTTTCAGTAAAGAGCTGATGACAGCGGTTATATATTTCTGGTACTTGGGAGTTTTCCACAAGAGTGGATGAATTCTACGGAAGCTCAAGACGCGTTTTGCAGCATCCATTGAAAAATTAAAAAAATTGCTGTGTTCTAACACATAAAAGTACTGTTTACGAAAAGTGGTTAATTATATCCCGGAATTGTTGACAGTTATGGTAATCACACCCACATAACCTTTAGGTGGAGATGCGTTACTACTCAGAGAACATTTCGTGGATGGCAGGAGTACCCAGAGAACGTTCGCCGGGAGTCAATGGGTGGCAGTGGTACAAAAGAGCTAATGATTCAATGCAAATATGCCTTTTTTTAGGTGAAAGAAAATGTTTGAATATGCAACTCTAGAACAATTTTCCCAGCTTCTCGAAATGGTACAAAACATCTTGACTATGGATGTTTATTTCAGGATGTCAAAGAAATGGGATACATACTCAAACTTACAATATTTTAATGACAAACAGATTCGGGATACATCCATAAAATGTTTCTAACATAAACTTTTCCCGTCATGGCAGAGCGAATAAATCACTGAACAAAGGAGACGACTAGAATATTAATGACCAGCGTACTGGCCCACCGCGAGGCTGTCAATCTAACGGTGTGCAATTTCAGTCGGTTTTCGCTAGCTGTAACGTGAATACGCGTTAGGACCCCTTAAAATTTCCTCTTCCACAAGCATACAGCATATACGTTGCTTTATCATAACCCATTTATGCCTAGCGTCCCTTTTTTGGGACGGCATTTTCGCTATCAGTCGAAAACGTTATTTATTTTTCCTAGCCTTTATTCATGAGTATTGAGCCTCAACTCCGCGCAATATTTTAACATGACCAAGTAGGATGTTGATATTTCGATTTTTATGCAAAATGATTTTAAAATAAATCATTCTTTGTTCAAGAAGTTGACATCAGAAATTTTTCTATTATTTCTGTTATCGGTAAAAATCGAAGAAAGTCGCAAAAATATCCAGGCACAAATGGGTTAACACATCAAACAGACAAAAAAGCTTTTTTGATAAAGTATGTCTTATTGTTTCAAATTAAAATAATAGTTCGTTGGAATACTTGTCAGGTTTAATGCTGTATTTATCGAGGAAATGCAAAGAGGCTTCTTTCTCTAGAATACCAAAGAAGAAAATTTCAAAGCCATCTCATACGTTGAATATTTCTCCGATTATTCTCTAGTTTATATCATCTGAATAATTCTATACTAGATTTCAGGAGCTTGTATGGGATGACTTGTATACAGGTTATTTCTAATGCGTATATATTCTATAGACACTTTGAACGATATTTTGATTGTAGAAATCCGACTCCATTGGTAATTTCATTTCTTAAAACAAGAAATTTGAGGTATTTTAGCAATTTAAGAGTTTTCTGCAAGAAGGATGTAGCTCTATTCAGATTTGCAAAAGAAATGTAAAAATCGTTTTAAAGCTGGCAGCTTCATTTCTTGTCAGCACAAGAACCAAGGATTGCAACTGTATCCTTTTGGTGGTACCAAATGAAAGAGATCTTTTCCCCAGCGAGTTGATATAATGGAGAATTTGAGTTTTAAATTGAAGATTGAAGGCGTTACCTTGTGAAGTAGCAAAACACAGGTTTAAACATTTCAGTTGCAAGTAAAAGACGAAGACATTAGAATACTTAAAAAAAGCTGTTTGTTTAAATCGTACATTGAAAAATAAATATTTAAAAATAACGGCTGGTGGTGGCTCAGTGAAATAAAAAGTAGGCTCCATCTTACCAAGGTTTAAACGGTCGCGTGATTTAAAAATTGTGCCAACACGAAACTTCACATTGGAGAGAACAAAAACAAGGCCTAGAGAGACAACGTCAATTATAGAGCAACCATAAAGTTTAGACCAATAAAGTTAAAGTAATAAAACCGAAAGCAAATAATTTTACAGATGTTAAATGGCATCAAAAATAGAATATGCCCCCAAAAAGCTCCAAGACAGAGGAATGAAAAACCCGTTACGATTGCAAATCCGACGTAACCGAATCTATTTTTAGCCCAGATGGCGAGTACTTTCTCACGAGAAAAATAAACTTTTAAAAGAATGCTGCATGCGAGAAGAAGAGGTGAAATACGAATTTGAAAGCTGAAATGAGGAAAATTGAAAACATAAAAATAAATAGGAATGCATGATTTTGAATTTATTATATTTAAGAAACAGGAAGTAAAAGGTATCTAATATTAAATATGTTATCCACAATAAATCAGATATATTAAATGTAACTTCAAACTCCAGTAGGATGGAGTTATCGCCTTTTTGCATCAAATCTTTCAATTGCTAAATGCTATTAACTTTCCGAAAATAGCGTTGTCGATGCCCAAAAAGCTGCACAAGTAATGAAAACTCTTGTGAGAGGGACTTAACCTAACTTCTCCAGTTCTTTGTCTGGTGAGCTTCACTTTAATAGAGCATAGTGGTCGAAATCACTTTCAAGAATCTTTCAGTCCAGTGGAAAATGTACACTTCATCTATTCAAAGTGAAGAAACAAGAATCCATCGATATTACTTCTGCAGTTCATTGGATTAATCGGAAGATCACGCGTAGAAGATCACGCAGAGGTATATAAAATGACGTGAAATCGATACATGGATGTATCAATATTTAAACGAATATGCATAAGAGGCACGAATGTCCGTCGAAGGCAAAGGCAAAATAATAGCTTTTCATCAATGAAGTTTATTGATGAAGGTTTAAATTGTACGGTTGATACTGGAAGAATGCACCACTGAACATACTGAAATGCATGAGGAATTCTTCATTTTATCAACCTACACTAGATGAACGATAAATAAATAAATAAGTAATAATATTTATTATTATTAAATTTAGCTACATATAGAATAATTTGTTGCCCTCTTAGACTCATCAATTCCAAATCGAAAGCTTTGAAAAGCAAGTTGTTTAAAATCAGCATTTAACTATACAGCATAAAAAATATTAAAAGTTGTGTATTTTACAAAAAAAGATACGTTATTGTTTTCGATGTCCATTTGCACATTTGCGCATTCGTCAAATTTGGATTGATTTTCTTAAAACAGAGTAAATGGCGATTAGGCTAGGCTCTGTCTAACACTTTTTCTTTTATAATCTCCGACACTTGACGGTTAATCATTCGCTAACTACAAAAGCCCAAAGTACTGAACATTTTATTATGTGGACACCCAGCAGGCAGTCAGCGTTACCTCCCCATGAAGGACGGACCAGTAAATACCCAAGCTCTAGCCGGCAATTGACAACACCTCCTAGATAAAAAAAGCCTAACAAATCCTACGTCACTAAACTTCGACGTCATCGTTTGGCCTACACTTAAAAGTTTTATTTTCACAAAATAAAACCTTACAAAGTTTCTGGTGAATTTACTCATGAATAAGAATATTTTAATAATTTGAGATAAAAAATATAATTTTATGAAAAATGATAGTTTTTAACCTTGGCGAATTAGATAATATGATAAGAAAATATATCTAAATGAATAATTTTGTATGAGACAGGTATTTTAATTTTAATTCTTTATTTAAGTAATTTTCTAATATTTGCAGCGTCCACCAGAAATTTTAAATAGTTTTACTTTGTGAAAGTAAAACTGTGATGACGTCATTACTTGAAGGCCTAACGATGACGTCAAAGTTTCAGTTGTTAGGCTTTCTACATGTAGGAGGTGTTGCAATTGAACACGGGCACAAGGTGAGATGGAATACCTCCTTAGCCTCTACACAACTGGGCAACTGGAAAAGAATATTGAATTGCAACAATGCTTTGTGGTTATTATTCTCAAAAGAGAAAAAAAAAATAGTTGAAACGAAATATAAAATTAGATTTAGTAGAAGGCAGATGTTGAAAAACAGAGCACGTAATATTAAACTTCAACAAATGCAAATCTCCGAGTCCTACCCCTTTATAGAGCAGTTACGTCTGGTTTATTGAATGGTAGTACTGATCTTGCAAAACGGACGGAACTTCCGATAAACATTCAGATTACAAAAGAAAGGTTCATTAGAGATAGGTTGAAAAAATAAATTATGTAAATTATTTGTACGATATTTTTGGAAAAGGAAAAATAAAAACTTAAAATAAGAGACAAAGCAAGTATTGTCGTGTTAAGAAACAGCACGGAATCTAAAAATAGAATTTAAAAGCTGAACGTTATTCAAATTCATAGTTAATCAATAATTTAAAGTAAGAATTTGCAATAAAATGTGCAAGAAGAATATACAGAGCATAATTAATAAAAATGACTTATCTGATTCAAAAATTAAATGTTTTTCTAATAGTCGTGAAGCATCAAAATACTAATTTATAAATAAAATAACAATA
Source organism: Cheiracanthium punctorium (assembly GCA_038373885.1). NCBI lineage: Eukaryota > Metazoa > Arthropoda > Arachnida > Araneae > Cheiracanthiidae > Cheiracanthium > Cheiracanthium punctorium. Next base: position 755,494 of record JAWZYV010002631.1, on the reverse strand, counting down.
TTCCCACAAGTGATTACCCGAATGATGTTATTTCTCGAAAAAACAATGTATTTTTCATTAACCAAATAAATATTATACTTAAACAGATTTCAAATTCTTCATCATTTTTTAGATTTAAAAATCTTATAATAATCTCTGTAAATCATAAAATTTTCTGAATAAGTTTTTAATTGTGTTTTAAAATTTGTTGAAATTGTGATTGGACTCAATGCTACGAGGTATTTTGTCAGATTTCATGCAGACAGGACCTTAACTAAATGGGTTATGGGCAAGCGGTCGCTTGCCCATAACACAATAACTGAAGTTATGAGCCACCGCTGGTGCCCAAAAGGTGAAAAAATAGAATTTTTCAGAAAAATGCTTGCTTTATTGACATTCAATTAAAACCAATTTAAAAGTTTCAAGGGTATTGAGACCCCCATGGCCCACCACTATAGTTACGTCTCTGTCTTGTAATGAGACTTAAGTGAATGAAATGACTAACTAAAAATGAAATAAGTAAGAACATTTTTTATAGAGACAAATTATAAGATTTCGAAAATGAATTTTGTAGTTAAAATCACCTTAACTATTTTTTTTTACTTAATTCAAATCAGCTAAAAATCGTTTCATTAATATGTAAGGAATAAAAAAATGTGCTGTTTCGACTCACAAATTGAATGCTCATGGATTTAATTATTACGCTTTTTAATTTAGATTTATGTACTATTTTAGCAAGCATGTAAATCAGAACGAATTTTTAAATTAAGATAGTAAAAATTTTTATGAAAATGTCAAGACAGGAATATTTCAGAAGCATTTAAAGAAATATACCCATGCTTAAAATACTACATTTTACTAATACTTAAAAGTCAACATTTAAATTTATCTCAAATATAACAGCCGATGAATTATTTTTTGAAAATTAAATGTGTTATTAAAAGTGATTATTTTTTCTTTTACAAATAATAATTCTAAAATTTCATATTTCACCTTTATCTCAAAAGAATCATGAAATATTAAGTTGAATGAGAAGTGCTGCCATCTGCATTCCAAAAGAAGAGTTAACAAAATGTTTTAGTCATAGCAAGGTCGCAAAGAAAGAAAGGAACAACAAAATTATGGATTTCTGTCGATGAATTTGATTTATAATATAAAATTTTATTTTTTATACTTGATAAATGTAGCAAAATACCAATTTTCTACGTGAGTTTGATCTTTTTTTGTCTTTTATCTTGAAAAATGAGCAGACGGGAACAGAGATTAATTAAACTTCACCAACAAATAATACGACTATTAGAGTATTTCAGGAAGTTGTAGTATTTAGAAGAGGCCTCTGGTAATGCAATTTTTTATGCTGCGTGTATCAGGTGTTTTCATGATTCCCAAACTTTTAATAGAATGAGATTTAATGGTTTCAACATAAAAATATGTTGAATTAAATCCAACTACCTTTTAGAGATAACTAAATACATTGTTCTTTGAAAAACTACTATAGCTTTTATATGAAAGCAACACCTGTCATTATTATTTTAGACATTTCTTCCAGTTATTAGCTTCTGGTTAAAATTTCTTGTGGTAATTTAATGGAACCTGATTGATTGCTTTCGAAATAAAAGTAACTTATAGCTTACAATGCAAAGTTAAAAGATATTGGAAATTTAGCCCTTAATACTATTATGATAAAATATCACTCTTTAAGCGTATTTTTTTAAAACATTGTCTCGAGATATCAATTAAAGATAATTTTAAATTGTATTGCACACAGATTCAGATATTTCAAGTAAACAAAAGCAACATGCAATATTCAGTAATCTACAGTATTTGGAGATCTGTGTTTAAATTTAAACAATTTGATTTTATGCGAATTATTATGGAAATTAAATTAATTCATCACGTCACACATACTGAAAATTAAATGAAATATCCATACGTAGTTTTCATGAGAACCACTAAATAATACACTTTTCTTTTTTCCTTTTTAACATTTCCAAACTATTAATAAGCTACATCTTAGTTAATGTGCTAACTGACATCACGACTCTAGAAACTATCTATAGCATTTCAAAATCAGTAAAATCTGGTCTCTGGTACTAAAAATAAAGAGCAAATACTTTTACAAGAGTAAATCAAAAATGCATAATAATTGTTAACCTTAATTTATTTATTCGTTCTCTAAACTTAGAATAAAATATATTGCTACCCAATCCTTAGAGTAGACACGTCTTTTCGTAGATTTTAAATATAAACTTCTATACGAAAGTATTAAATTTTGAATAATAGAGAATGATTTGAAAAATAAAATAAAAAACTATTTAAGTTTTTTCTTGAAGTTGTCCAAAAATGCACAAAATAGCTCCATTGTAATATTGCTATGAATATATTTTCTACATAAACTCTTCTGCAATTTCACTAAAACATGGTCCTTACTTAAGCTGCCAACATACAAATTCCAGATATTTTCAAAAATGACGAATATTTTTAGACACAATCTATGAAACATACAAATAATCTTATGGAGAAACATTGCATTGATAAAATTTTATAGTTCTAAGTAGTTGATTATGAGATACTTTGTTCGCTACATTGGAAAAAACATTCCAAAAATATTCTAAAAAAGATGGCAGAAAAGCATGGTACCATATCACTTCAAAAGCATTATCCATGTACCAAGAACCATACATATATTATTTAAGAACTTTGTTAAGTATAAACAGATTTTAATAAGTTAAGTTTCCTTAAAACTTTGGTTTTTTAAATTTGAAACTTTCATGAAATTAAACATTCATGTAATTAAATATCAATTGAGAAACTACTCTTATACTATATTCATTTATCACGAAATGTAAAAAAAAGCATAAAGTATAATGTGTATATCAAATTAATATTTGAATTCGTAAAAAAGTGAAGTTCAATCAGAATATTCTCAGAAAGAAAGTTCGCATCTAAAATATAAGTTTTTTTAAATTTGAAACTTTCATGAAATTAAACATCAATTGAAAAACTACACTTATACTATATTCATTTATCACGAAATGTAAAAAAAAAGCATAAAGTATAATGTGTATATCAAATTAATATTTAAATTCGTAAAAAAGTTAAGTTCAATCAGAATATTCTCAGAAAGAAAGTTCGCATCTAAAATATAAGATATGGAATTTATTTTATTAAGATATTTAAAACGTCAAAGTACCAAAAGTAATTATAAAGTCTTCTCATTTTCTCTGTATAGTACTTAGATGCATCTTTGGTTCTTTTAGACATAAATCGATATTTTTTACAAAACAAATTTATCGAGTTCTCTAGTACTTGTGGTATGCTAGGATATCGATATTTTTGTCCAATATTTTCTTTCCATCCATGAATATCATAGTGTCAACAAAAGTATCAAACGACGAACTTATCGTTCTCCAGGCAAAACAAATGGAATTTTTAGAAGCTGAAATATGTATTGGCATATTTTTAAATTGTTGTCTGAAAAAAAAAAGGTAACCAGACATTTGTATTTTTTTTTCGAGAAATGGAAATATTAATAATAATTCTCTTTCTCCACTTATTATTTTAGTCTGGTTATTTTTAACTATTCATATCTTTCATGATAATTTATTAGATTGATGTTCTTGTAATTTGATTAACAACTGTTCAATAGTTAGTATATCGATTATGAATATAAAAACAAAGAAAAATGAAGCATTAATTTTACAATATTTCTATGCTTTATTCAATTATCAACACCAAACATGCACATTCTTGTTCCTATATATATTTTTATATTCCATAATCACACATCAGAATGAGACTAAAAAAATATCCAGGACATCTCTTACAAACAAAGCGTACAACCTCCAGAGAAATATATTAAATGAAATTTGTAAAATTTAATGAAATCTATTCACTTACACTGTAATTAAGAATTTTAATAAAATTTCATAATTTTCATAGCTGTGCAATTTTTAAAGCTCTCAATATAGCCCCTGAAAGAACATTTTAAATATATATGTCGATCAAAGAGAATAACTTTGACTTAACACTATCTCATTCCTCAAAATACTGATTTCGTGAAATAACATTGTGAATCTAAAGTAATTAAAAAACTTTGTAAAAAACACACATAAGAAGTAAAAGGAAAGAGGATACGCACGTATCGTTCAAAAATTGTTTTGAACTTCTTCAGTCCAAGCCCTTCGTCGAAAAGAACACAGGGAACTGAAAAGAGAAAAACAAGCAAGATGTTGCCACCTAAATTAACAACAGTGTCCTGAACAAGAGGACTAACAGAACCGAGGGAAGACCTAACCGGAAGAAGAGCTTGAAATTTCTTATCCAAAGTAGCTCTGTGAGAAATAGAACGTTGTTCAACATAAGCGAAATTCCGTTTTTCCCAGTTAGCAAACGCAGGGTAAGACTTACTCAAAAGCAAATGGAGATCATAAAGATCAGATTCAAGAATCGATATTTTATAACGAACATCCTGAATAAAAGCCCGTAAAACCGCCCGCTTAGACCTATTCAGAGCCTTATCAACACGAGAAGAACCGTGAATATTGCACTTAATGTCAATGAACTTAGGAATGACATTACTGCGTTTGCATCGAACAAGAAAACCTAAATGATTCAAGAAACGAGAACGTTTCAATCGTAAACGGGAAAAACGGTTAAACAAAGATGAATCCATACAGAAAACACAAAAACAGAAAAGAAATAAGCAAGAAAAAGCACACGAAGAAGGAAGGAAGAAAAGAGAGAACAAAAGTGAGTGTTAATAGTCCAAATAAACAAAACAACTGAAAAAACACTCAAAATACTGGTGTTAAACGATAAAGTAATTAAAAAACTTTGTAAAAAACACACATAAGAAGTAAAAGGAAAGAGGATACGCACGGTTGGTTTTGTGGTTGTCGATATATGTAAATGAATCTAGTTTTGGTTAGAAATAGTATGTAATAAAGTGGAGAATATAGTTAAATTTGTGAATTGAGTTAAATTAAATGTGAATTGCTGTCACAATCTCAAACAAAAGTAGATTAATTCCAGAAAGTGCATTGACGATTAAAGCGTAAAGCAAGTTGAGACTTTTCATGTAGACGAGTTGGACTTTACGAAAGTACTTTAGTTAAAAGAAACAAATTTTCGTCTCGAACCGATTGAATTCATTCATATGTATGCTTTATATTTTTTAATTATACCTTTAATAGAAGTGCTTTTAAGTTAAGTGTACTGAAATTAAGTTCTTTAGAGTAATAAAAACAACAACAGCTATATGAATAATAATAATGAAAACCTTTAGTGTAATATTACACAAAATGTTTTCATTATTATTCCATTATTGTAGTATGCACACATGCAGTATTGCGTAGTAATAGGGTAATGTATTATGTGTTTGAGCTTACAGACACTACACATTATAAAAATAGATAGAGAATTTAAGGTAAAAATAAATAAATAAATAAATAAAATATATTTTTTGTATTAGCGAAACATTCCTACAGTGAATGCATGAATGTATATGCAGACTGGAAAAAGATAAACGCAGTCTGTAAGACAGCCTAAATAAGATATATTTTACATTAAAGACTATAATATATATGTACAGGGTGCACCAGAAAAACTGACCTCTCTCTTATTCCTTAAATATTGATCGCAGATTTATACAATAAATTACAAACATAAAGATACGCAAAAGGGGAGAATTTTGTGATATCGATTATATCTAAATTATATCTATATCGAGATTATATCTAAATAACTCCAAAATTGAAAATTTTATACACCCTACTTTCAAAAATAAATAAATAAATAAAATATGACATATTTCTTAATTAGGTGATTAAGCTATTTAGCTAAAAAACGTGTAAAAGTGTGATCAGTTTATCTTAAAAGTTTCAAGATATTTAAGTAAAGATATGTCGACTTGAGTCATTTTTCAATGATCTCTCAAAGAAAAAAAAATCCCGCCGAATGTTCTCTCTTTGAAGTCGTAAAAATATTATGAAAGAAAGCAATGATTGCATAAATTCAGGAATTTGCTATTATCAGTATTGTATCGTACCTTTGAGCCTTATATGTTGAAAATGTGAAACTTTGTACATCCCCTAATTAATATACTCGGCTCAATTTACTAATTCATTCATTCATTCATTTATTTATTCTTTGTACAGGCGTTGTGTAGAAATTAAAAATTTGTATTCATTTAGATTTAATCTCTTCAAAATTTTAATCGATACCTTACATTTTTTTAATCTTTTTTTTACGCAACTTTGAAATTTATTGTATATGTCTTTGATCAATGTTCAAGGAACGTAAGCTCAGGCCAATGCTTTTGAGATAACCCTGAGTAGAACATATATGTAAACATACCTCTCACAAATACATCAAATTTTGCCACATGGAATCGTAACGATCAAGACTTAAATCGTTTTTGATAATACGTTAATAACATAGTCATCCACGGCTGTTTGACTAGCTCCGCTTGCCCGTTAATCTTCTGACGTCGAAAACGAGATGCTTGTTTCTCGATCAACCCAGTGCATTTGGCGAAATTCTGCGCTGACAATATTGTCACAAACTGGGCGGTGCAGCAAAATGTCGATTAATATGACTATGGATGGCTTTGCTGATTAATTTAGACACGTCTAAACAGCGTATGCTGGGATAAATAATGTGTGGATGAGTATTTATACTTCATGTAGGTAAAGCGTACATCATAAATAGAATGTTCTACTTTTATTTTATATCAAATGCAAAACAGCTTCATTGTGTGTGTTGTAGTTCGAAAAAGTTGTGATATTTTGAAACACCTAAAAAAAAACTAATTAACTCAGGAATTAAAAAAGTATCTTAACGTATTTTAGGACGGACTCAAAAGCTGCAATATAAGCTTTAATAAACTAGAATCCGACTACAGTTCAGGAAACGTTTCAGTTTAAAATCTTAAAATTTTGGCTAATAAATGTGTCAAAGTTTCGAAAATTTTACTATACAATTTCAATATTAGGAAATTTTGAGAAGAAAGCATATATAATTTTCTTTAGTTTCAGGATGTAGTGCAGCTATTTAAGGTCAATCTTAATTTCTTTTCGAGTCTAACTTTAAGATTTTTTTTTTTTTTAATTGCGATGAACATCCTTAAAAGGTAATTTTTTGCACTAGTCTTGTATGTGAGATTAAATGACTCCAGGAGGTCAGTAATACATAAATTAATGTAAAAAGCATTATGTAGAAGAAAGGATAATTGAAAATTAGTATCTTAAAGCCATATTTTACCGTTTCTAATCTTATAGACTTTTCTTCCGGGTGGTCGTTTTAGAAAAATTGACCCGAATTGTGCAATATAAAGAAAATTTTGAAAAAAATCACGTGAACTCACAGAAAATAATATAACACTAGTTACTATCGTCCAGTCTTATTTTGTTTTAAAGATATCTTAATAGATTTTTTTATTTAAAATGTTGTTTTTGCTCCTTGTATATAGTCAATTTTAAAGCTGCATGGAAATAATAATAATAATAATAATGATGATGATGATGATAATATGGCTCTGCAAAAAGTAAATATTTATGTGGAAACATATAGAAAACATTAACCCATAAAAAAGCCTGATTTTGTGTGAAACTAAAAAGTAAAATATCGCTCAGTTCGAATTTTTCAGGTTCATACTGTATAATTAGTTGCTAGAATAAATGAGTAAAATTACTGTAAAATTTCTTTTTGATGAAAATTGTCAAAATTATTGATAAAAACGTTCGTTTACATGAAAATTGCTTTAAAATTACCTGCATTACCTTATTTGTTCTCAAAAACCACTGATAATTGTGTAACCACTGTGGAATTTCCTAAATTCTGAGACCTCATCTGAGGGTTTAAGACTTTTTTGGAGGAAAAATTTTGGAATATATATATATGTATGTTATCATAAATGTGCTAAGCAATGAAAAGTTAAATTAAATGATAAATAACTGCTTCTTTTTTTTTTGAAAACATTTTTGAAGATTTGCTCTTTGCTGCTCGTCCGTATGTCTTTCCCTCAATCACTCCACTCATTAAACTAAAGCTATGATTTATCGACTATAACAAACACATAGAGTTTATACTATAACAAATACATAGTGACTATAACAAATACATAGTGAACATAGAGTTTTATTCAAGCGTTACACCTGCTCAAAGGAGTAAAGCTTGACACACATCCTCTGATATAGTAACAGATGAAGCAATGTACCCTAATAGCACAGATGGTCACAAAACAGTCGCTGTAACGTCACAGAGGGTCACAACTGTCACAGGACTATCACAAACTAGTTACATTGTGACTTGTGAGTGATGCGACTCCACTGTGTGGTCACTGCGACCCGTTCATTGTGACCAGTCACCAGGTGACATCACTATGAAGTCAACCTGTGACTACTGTGTGATCGGTCACTAAGAAATCGCTTTGTGAAGTCACTGCGGGACTGATTTGTGACTGCCGGTTGTTGTGACGTCATAGTGACTGTTCTTTGTGACTTAGCAAACAAACTTATTTGTTATCATATTTTTTTGAGTGATACTTTATTTCAAATATTTAATGAGCAAATGCTAAAGTGATAACGACTAATATGATAAAATTTCGTAGTTTTAAAGTAGTGGACTATAGTTGAAGTTATTAATTTTAAAAATAAATTATTTCATTTAAAAATAATATCATTTATAAAAAAACGTTATTATTCTATTATTCCAAAAAGAACAAGAGTTCAGAATTGTAACCGAAGTCTGTGTAAGGAAATAATGAAATACATATATTCTTGTAAACGTTTACGTCATTGAGCACGTCACGCCCTGTGAGCAACTCGTGGACTTCGCCCGCCAATGCATTTACACAAGTACTACCGACCGGCGTGTTTGCTGCGATCTTGCTTAGCTGCATCAATCTATGGCTGCATTCATATCTTGTTACAGTTATTCGACTTCTTTGTGACTTAAAATATAAGTATACATATTAGTATTATGAAATGTTCGTTTGTACTTTTTTAATTCATCATTATCTGGAATTTTCTAGTTATGTTTATCTTGTCAACATGGGCCTGTTGACTCTTTAGGCAGATAGCCCTCGTGTAACCAATCTAAAAAGCATGTTTGACGCATAACTAAACTAGAATGTCCCACATTTTAATAACGTACAAAAGTTAAAATACCGTTATAACGAAATTTTAGGGACCTCAAATGCTTTCTCTTAATTTACTTTGAAAACTAATAATTGCTTGTCTTTCAAAATAGTCCCATACGCGTAATGTCGTGACGAGGGTTGCGGTTGCGACACTTTTGTGATATCGGAGTCGCCATTGTGACCACTATGTACCGGCACATTTCAGTTGCAGTGTGATCACGACTACGCTGCGACGACGCATTGTAGTCAGATCTGTGACTGCGACCGCTCTGTTTCGTCACTAAAGGGTCACAGCGGCAACCGTCGTCGCAGTTGTGACTACTCAGCGGGGTCGCATTGTGACGTCACCGTGGGCGGACATAGGGACTGTGGCGTGACTAAACGGCGGCGTCACAGCGACTCTTTGTGACTCTAATGTCACTGTTTCGCGTGGTCACTTTTTAGTCACGGGTGACAGTTGTGCTATTAGGGTAACGTCACACGCAGTTTAGTGCCTTACTCTATAAGCCAAATTACGAAACAAAAATCAAAATACATGCCTCTAAAACATCACATAAAAACACTAATCAGTATATTTAGTATAAGTGTAAATGACAAAGTACTTACAAGGGAAATGTAAGAATACCTAATCAAATAAATTTCCCAAACCAAAAAATCAAAACAAAACAATGTGTTGTCTATAGAATAGAGCATTTAATTGCTCCGGCCAGTCTAGAAATTTTGCATTTGTAATTCAAACTTCCGAATTCCACGAGGTCTTAAATTCAGAGTGTAGTTGCAATAGTTCGTGACTATAAAGAACAAAGTATATAGCGCATGACACAAGTCTCGCAAATACATAGAGCTCGGTCGTAAAGTCCAGTGGTAGAGAAGGAAATGGTCTTCGGGTGGAAGTTCCATAAAAAGGGAGAAAGTGCAATAACACAATAAAATGCTGACTTAAACAGCAGCCCGATTTATGACTTCAATCTTGAAATGGGAAATCCACATCTGAGATACGACCGGCTCGTGTTAATTATGTATAGGTAAAGTGCCTCGGCTTAAATATTGCATAGCTGTGTGTTTGTGAGAGCTTATTTACAGAATCAATGCATGGTTGTGAGATTAATAAACATACATAATTATTTACGAATGTAGATATATGCGCTGTGTATATTTATGCGTTTGTTTGTAATTAATTATTGGCAGTAACAACAGCAAAATGCCTTAAAATGCACATTGCAGGTATTTTTTTATCTAACTATAAAAAAATCAATAGAATTAAAAACTATTACTCATATTGTTTATGAATAATTATTGTTTATGAATAACTATTGTTAATGAATATTTAATCAATATATTGATTAACAATAACAATTATTGTTCATCAATAGAAAATCAATTGAATTAAAAAATCATTAGTAATATGGTTTATCGATAATTATTGTTAATCATTATTTAACATATGTATTGGTTAACAATAGCAATTATTATTCATCAACAGAAAATCGATCGAATTAAAATTATTACTAATAGTTTTAATCTGTAAATATGTTGCTAATCAATAGCTATTTATAATCAATGTTTAATCGATACATTGATAAACAATAACAATTGTTAATGGATGAAAATCAATCGATATAAAAATCATTACTAATGATTGTTATGAAACTAATTCAATGTAATAGGAAGAGTGAAACTGAGAATTCAACATGAGAGTTATTCCATGGCAAAAGAAAAGCTGAAAATGAAAACGTTTTCTATTGTTTATTGTTTAAAAATGAAGTTAATTTAATATTTTTCAGGGTCACCGCATGCATTATAGATGCATAAATTAAAAAAAACAATCATTTTTTTACAGTTTGACCCCTAATTAAGTACTGGTCATTTCAGTAATTTAAGAGCTGTGACTAAAATAACATGTGGTAATTTAAATGTTGCGTTTGTTGCATAAACATGCTACATTATGCTCTATAAAATTGGTAAGTACTTTACACAAATTCAGAATTAAACGACTATTAACTATCTTTTAATACATAATTTCAAATCTGGAAGAGTTATCTTGAACTAACTTTTAAAGTAATAAATTATTAAAAGCAATTTCATTATCAGCTGCAAATACTACGTCAGTCATTTTCGATTTACCCATCATTCATTAGGGACATTATTTTGCGGTACTACAAATTATGTTGAAATATAGTAAAGAGAGACAAACTGTTTACTTTCTCCCCTTTTTCTTTCTAATGGCCGGGTCTGCAGTCTACCTGTAGGCTTAACCAGTACGAGGGCCGGAGGAGTTGGTCGTTTCGTGGAGACGCCAAGTAAGCAGACCAACGTCAACCCCTGTAAGTGGCCTCTTAATTTTGAAATAATTGTAGATGAGAGACATAGCACCTCAGATTTTATGTGCGTCAGCTGCCTTTAGCATACGCGATCCACAGCAAGCCTGTTTTAGTTCCTGAAGTGTCCTACTGTCCTGCTGAACCCTAGCCCCAGGCTCAGGTACAGCAAGCAGCGGTTTCCCTCATTTTTATTTATTGATTTTTTTTTTACAGCACAATTTTTGGATTACAGTTGGTAAAATACATCAGTGTTATATAATATAAAAGCAGTTAGTAATCGTGAGAGGAATTGACCCTCGCAAGAACTGGTCAATCCTCCGGTGCTACTTCAATTTCGGTGTTCTAATGGAGGTTTTAATCGACCGATTTGCTGCCGGACAAACAAATAGTTAAAATAAATGAATTGCTTCAGTGCTACTTGTAGATTTCTAAATACCAGTACAAAATTATGGTTATCAAATCTGTCCAATGATGAGTATGACAGAAATAATTAATTTAAAAGCTTAAAACATTAATTAACCACTACCTTCGTCTCAAATAAGATGCTGAACTCTTCACCATGTGATATTATGATGGAGCATTACGGGACAAGGCCTATAACATCTGTTCTATTTTACAGAAGTCAAGAGTGATGATGTGATGTGTGTGAAAATTTAATGTGTATTTATATAAAATGTTTGCTCAAAAAAGTATTTATGTGAACAGTTGATAGACACATTATTGTATCCACTTTGACTTAAAAAAATTTAAAATGCTTTGCTTTCAACAGATTTCTGTGAAACAAACTCATAAGTTTTAAAATTCGTTCGAATTTATAACACCACAAACATAGCAGATTCAGAGTAGTCTGAGAGGGTAATCACGACCAATCAAAAATAATCAAATTAATTTTTTTTTTAGCATACGTCATTTCAATTTGATTTTTATTTTCTTTCCGTTTAAGGGGGAAATATATTCTGAATAAGCCTGGTATGTTGACAGATATCTGTTGCTCGATAATTCGGGTAAGAGACACTATTGATAGCGACAGCTCAAAGATAATTAAGAATGCTCAGTGCTTTTTTGTGTATCGTGGGGGTATTTTGATACTGTTACTGTTACATAGTAACATTAACCTACGGAAAATTAGCTCAAATGTAACAATATTTCCCTAACATTTATATTCCAAGGTCAATTTTTTCTCTACGCAAAAAATATTCATAATGGTTTGAAACTTTTCTCATGCAAATTTCTAAATACTGTAATATTGATAGAAATGTTACAGTATAATGCACTTTTGCCAAAGTATATTTACATTAGTACTACAACGTATTGCAGTAATTTAGATTGTGCAAACGTTATTGGAAAAGCTGACTGCTAATCTTTTTCGTTTCCGGCTTTTTACGTGAACCTCCTAATTTATTTTATCACTGTTAACTATCCTCAGTCCAGACTTTTGGAAGCTGGGAGACACAATAGGAAAGTATTATTATAGGTTTAAAAAAATTTTGTTTGATCCAGAGAGAAAAAACATAATTATTCAAAACAGCTCAGTGTTGTACTTAGAAAAATAAATATGAGGATAGCAAAGTAAAAAAATAATTGCAGAGTGTACAACGCAATTTCCATCAACAAATATTTCCCTCAGTCGCCGCCACCCTCTCATGAAACATAGCTATTGATGGATGTAGTACCTTAAACACGCCATACTAGACCAAACATACGGGCCATGGCCCCTCTCCCCCACCTGTAGTTGACATAATCTGGTTTAGAAAACTTCCTAAAGTGCAGTTTAGCCTACAACTGCTTATGACTAGTTCATTGGTTACAACTGCCGCTGCAGTTAAGTTACGCTGTAGTGGAGCCACTGGAGTATGATTGAACTTCTGCATTACTACCTTACATTGGTTCGTGAATGTCTTGTTGGTTGCAGCTTGGTGATCTAGTCTTTGTCATTGTAACGATTGAAGCAAACAGGCTGAGACTAAAATTAAAGTTCTTAATTAATAAATAAATGATCACATGCGTAACTCCCGGTAAAAAAAGAAAGCTGGATACTGTTTTAACATTTTGAAGTTCAAAAATAGTTAATTATGTGTTGTGTGTTTTAGTGAAAAGGCAAACACACGTGAATTGATGTTAAACGTGAAAGTCAGTCAACAGAATTTCACCTCTGCCGCGCACAAGAAATAAATGATTCCGAAACCTATTTACTATTACATAAAAATTAATTTTTTACGTTTACGCGCATATCATTATGTTTATATGCAGACAAAGCCTCATTGAAATTACGTGTATAAACGTGGGTGATTCTATCATTTTGAATCTCACTCCTTTCCAAGTTAAGAGGGAAATAAGCAAATATATTTATCAAACTTCATTCTGTTTAGAAAAAGTCAAAATGAAATGCAACATAAATAACAAAAAGATTAAAACTACACATTTTATGTTTGGATAAAATATCTGAAGAAATTTTTTTTTCAATTTAAAAAGAAATATAAGCAAATTATATTCCTTTTAATGACATTACAAAAAAATAGAAGAGTGAAAAGAATGAAAAAGTAGGAAGTAATTCGTAAAAGAAAAAATACTGCAAGGCATATACTATATGTTCTTACATATCAAACGCTTCGGAAATCTTTTGAAATAAATCTTATGCAAAAAATGTAGCATCGCTCAACCTATGCTCCTTTTAAAGCAGAAAAAAAAGTCAAAGCTTATCTCCGCTTTAAAACAGGAGGCAAGTAGGTTATGCTTTATGTTCTTTGTCAGTAAAAATCACCTGAAGCACTTAACCGTAGACTATAATAAAGTATGCTATATTGCGGTATATTAAAGGAAGCGGGAATGGAAAGCATAAATTGTATATATATATATATATATCAGTTTGTATGTCTATATACGTTGATTCTGGGGTATTTTTGATGCATGTGCATGTTAAGAGTAGTTTTGAAGCAAATACACAATGACTTTTGCGAATTTGAAATATACATTGTATTGAATGTATTCAAATAAAACAATATGACATACGTCTTAGAGTATAGAATAATGTTCGATTTGCAGATTGAAAATATATTGCTATGGGCTATGTTGCTATTTTCTTAAAATGGAAAAGCGTATTTTCAAAATGAATTTTATATATACGAATGATTCAGGAATTTTTAAATAATCTTTCGTATTTGCTATTGTTTCCGAATATGCTTGATTAATAGTTCTATTTTACGTAAATTTCAGAAACAGGAAAAGTTGAAAAATTTGTCTTAAATGAATCATAAATAACAAAGGAAATTATTTTTAAAAATGTTTAAAAACTTGTAAACAAATAATTCATTCGTAAATATAAGAATTATTCAAGTAATCGCACAAGAAAATATAATTTAAAGTAGCATACCTAGTAAAAAATCCCCTAGCTTGTTGTCTTCGTGCTTTTGTCACTGAAACAAGGAATTAATCCCTATTCAAAATTTAGTAACTAATCTTTTATTTACATTCAGAACTGCAGTCATGTTATTCGTTAATATTTTATCACTTCTGATTCTGCCATCTTGTCAACTGTTGTTTTATTTACCTTTTCTTGAGAAGGAAAAAACTTATACCTATTATACGAAAGTGACAAAAAATTTAAAATATAGAAAGTAAATGAACTAGCAACAAAATAAACAGAAGAGAAGACATTCTATAACAAAATTGGCAGTGTTTTATAAAGGACCAGCCAAAAATAATTACAACATAGTTTGCGACTATTGGCTGTAAAAGTCTGCTCTTCCCAGAATTCCCTCTAATCACACCCTCCCAACAACGCGGTCAAGTGGAGGTTCTTTTAAGATTTGATGAGAAATAATTCTATTTTTGGGAAAAAAATAATCCAAATACATCTTTTCAGATAATATTATTAGGAACAGCACAAGTACAAAATTCGTCTTATCGCACATCTTCCTTTCGATTACATTCAGTATTTCTTTCAAGTCTGGCACAAATGTGCTTTTCTGATTTATTTCTTATTCTGTTAGATGCCTCCAAATAACTGTCTTCTGGATAATAAAGACTGCCGTCATTGTTTTCATTGACAATCAACAACCTGGTGCATCTTCCAACAATCATCAGTCAGCGTTAATTATTCACGTAGGTTCCGCAGTGAAGAGAATACGAGCAGTGAAACTGAATCCTTACGTCTCTAGGGCAACAGAAACTGCTAAACTTGGATTTAAAAATAAAAAAAAAATTCTCTTGATCCTATACAAAACAAATGTTTCCTATCAAATAATTGCTGAAATTCTTTTTTTACAATTCACATGTATTAATTTCCGTTAAAAATCACTGTAGTGGGAGAAAACCAGCATTTGAGGAAATGCTCTTTGTTTTAGTATGTTTTAATAGCAATTCAAAAAAATAATTTTAATAAAAAATAAATCACTGAAATGATATATTTTGCAGCAAAATAAATGAAAGAAAAACGATAGTGGCATTAGGAATTACATTTCGAGCTTTATCATCGCAGCATAAATATATTTAAACTCTTTTCAGAGTAACACAGAAAACTTACATACGTAATATACTTATCTTTAATACGCAGCTACCATGAGAGATTAAATTTAAGGAAGGAAACCCTATTAAGAATTTAAAAAATTGAAACACAACTAATAATCCGATAAAAGAAAATATGACAGGAGTATCTCTGAAATTTATACAAAAATACCATTTTTGCCGTTAAATGTAATATTCTGAGAAAAAGGTATTTTTTTTTTAGGATTAAGACTCATATTTCCTTATTTTCTTTCCATTAGAATTTTAGCAAGAAAATATAATGTCTGCGCACCGTACTTGAATATTTTTTTAAAGTTTATTTAAATTTCTGTTTTAAAAAAACATTAAAAAAATATCAGCTTTGAAATTAATTTGGAACATACATTTTGTTATAAATTTTTCATTGATAAACTTAATGCTAACTCCGAATTTCGATGATCAATTTCCCAGACATGTATATTAAAGTTTGACAACTCTTTTAAAATTTATTATCATTCATAATGATCTCTTAAAACAATACAAAATTATTTTCAAAAATAAAATGATGAATTTCTGTAGAACATTTTCGTGATAATATAGAACTTCTCTAATGAAGGAAATGCTGAGATTTTAGTTACGGTCTATTTATCTCTATATAAATCTTGATATCTTGATATAAATTTTATTAAATAAGTTGTAATTGCCGATTAAAAATGAAAAAAGTGTAACCTGTTTAATTGTTTTAATATTAAATACTCTGTATCCTTTTCAAAAAACAAGATGCTTATATTTTTTCAGGAAATGAATTTAAAGATATATACTACAGCGTCCACCTTTTCAATCTTAAAGGGAAATATTCGGCAAAATAAAATGCTGCATCAAAGTTGACAGTTAAAGTTTTCCTCACTCTGAAGGGCGCATTAAAAGTATCTATAATAAATTCCCGTGAAATTCTCGACAACTGAAGAGGTCTGAATATCAAAGGTTTTGAGTTCTCCAAATGAAGTAATCGGTAATTTTGTTTCGATTGATAAGAGTATTCGTATAAATGCAAATTATTTGAAAATTAATTTCAGCACGAGATTACATCTAAGATTTGATGAAGCTAGAAGGCACTCTACAAACTAAAATGTAATTCAGCAAATTACCACCGTATATATATATATATATATATATATATATATATGTGTGTGTGTGTGTGTGTGTATCATTATTTTTTACTAGCTTCTGATGGGGTTACTGGTTACTTAGTAAGTTTTCATTTTAAAACAAAAAATCAAAAATATTAAGATTAAATTTTATTTAAAAAAACAAAAACACTGTACATGGAGGGAAATTATAAAGCATATGGACAAACGATGATTCCTAATAAGTTGGTTATTAAGTGTTTGTTACTTACACACAAGAGTGTTACAATATCAGCAGCCTGAATTTTTGGAAAATATAATTAGTATGTACATTCGATACATATAAGAACGTGATCAGCCACTAACTGTGTTTTTAGTAAGTATTTTCTATTTTATAAAACCCACGAAAGTGCTATTCAATTTTATGAAGTTACGGAATAGCTAACAATGGCGTGCTGTTAATACATGAAAACCTAATTATATAATCTTTTGAACCACTGTCTGTATTAAAAGTTTAATGCATAAAATGCTAAGAAAAGCTATAAATAAATATCGAAAAACACTGAATATAATAAAACAAATTTTAATACAATATTTCTTTAAAATTATATTTATGCATAAGCGAGAGTACTTGCTAATAAAATTAGTTTCCTGTTGTTATCATAAACCCATATGTACAAAATGTTATCGGCTTCCACAAAACTTTGTATAAAAATCTAGAGCTTACATATTAATTAAACTGACATTTACTATGAATCATAGCTTTTATAGCCAAACAAACAAGCAAAACAGCATTATTGAAAGAGGAAAGACAAAATGCTTTTTTCGATCTTTTTTGTATTCGGATTGTTTTAAATTACATTTCCGAATGATAACATTATCTGCCTACTTAAACCAACATATTCCCATATCCAACTAACCATATTACTGCTTTCTGCTGTTAAAAACAATTGGTATAAAAAATAATTTCGTAATTTATTTCGTTTAGCTATCGGTAATTACTAAATTATTTTAATGCGAAAATTGCTCTAATATGAGGGTATTTAAAAATATTATTTCCATGCAAAAGAAGTATTTCGTTTCCATCTGCATATAATTTATTCATTTCCTTTAAGATGCTTTTTAATGAACTTTCATATAATGACTTTACTTATTAGTAGTTGAGCTAGATAATGAATATGGATTAGGATGAATCCATTTGCAATTTGCATTTCTATTGCAGGCCACTATTTTTAAACCTATTTGCAAGATGACTTAGTTATTGGTATTTAGTTTTCCAAACAAAATTTCTGTTATTTATTATGAAGTTATTTTGAAATCCATTTCTAAAAAAATACTTATTATAAAGTATTTTTTATGGTTCCTTTATAGTTCCATAATGTTAAGTAATAGAAAATGATATATATGGCTGATTTGTGATATTTTTCCCATGATTTGATTAAATGGATAGATTTCTGATTATTTAATTTATCCCTGTTTTTATAATTGCTGTAGATATAAATGCTTTCATAAATGTTATAATTATAAATAGGTTGTTGTAATATATGTATTTTTTTAAATGTTATAACAGGGAGAGTTCTTCTGGTCCGCTATTGAAAACCACTGAAGAGATGGGAGAATGCATATTAAGACAGTAAAAATCGGCAATTTTGTGCAATATTAAAAGAAAAAAAATGTTGTAGAATTTGTGAGATCAAGGTGAAATTCTCAAATTTTTAATTAGCTAATATAAAGACGTGTAAATTTATTACCTTAAATTATCGAAAGGAATGCGAAAAAAGAAGTTATATCAAACCTCTAAATCGGCTGTGATATTAAATTCGTTCACTCAATTCTAGTCTTTACTGCGATGCACCTAGAATTTATATTATTTAAAAAAAAAAAAACAAGCATACTATATGCATCACAAAATAAATTTTAACTTTAAAACGTGTAGTAATATTATTAGCTTAATTTTTTCTAATTGCAAATCTTATTACCAAAATTTATTCCCATTTATCATTTTAAAACTGCATGAAAATTAGAACTTGAAACCAGCTTTACATTATTTGTCCGTTTACAAGATTCTGAGAGGGTTAACTTGAGTATAGCAGAATGAACAAGAGAATATACAGAAAAAAGTGAAAGGACTCGGAGCTCAGAATAGAAACTAAGCTTGTGAATTTAAAAACACAAGTCATATTATATTTTATAAAAATTGACTTCAAAATTGGTACGCAAAACATGCATGCAGGTACCTTTTAATTTAGTACGCAAAAATTCAAAATGATTTTGCAACATTATTTACAATATTTAAAGAATTCTTAAAATTTAAAGTATCAAAGAAAACTGTGGTTATCGATATCACCAACTTGAATGCAAGCAGTGCCTCTAACAATTTACTCAGAAGGCATTCTTGAATATTGTGAATATGTGAAGAATTTTCGAAATTTTAGACTTTTTATTAATACAGTGAATAGTAAAACCTGGGTAGATTCACTATCCTGAATTAGCTAAAAGAAGGAGTGAAAAAAGTTCTAAAATTTTCTGTGTAGTGGAAAGAGCAAGAATATATACAGAAAATATGTGGAAGGACATGGAGGTCTGAATTCAAATTGAACTTCCAAACGAAAACCAGATCATCTTTATGAAACCTGGCATCAACATTTGTACAGCGAAAATATATGCAGGTTCATTTCCAATAGCATGTAAAAGTGCATTATGATTTTAACATTTCTTGTCGTAACCAGGTATCTAAAAACTTTTTCAACATTACTTTGAGTATTTAAAGAATTCTTAATGCTTAAAAGGAAAAGAGGCTGTCAAGGTCACGAACTTCAATTCAAGCAGTGTCCCTCTAACAATTTTCGCAGGAGCCTTTCTTGAATGTTGTTAATGGGTGCACACACCATGGTATTATTTGCTGGCACGATATGCTTCCTTTCCTTTCAATAAATCTTTCAGATAATACCCCAACTTTGATATCTATAATCTTGTATATCTACAATTTCCAAGAAAGAATTTTATGTCATTTACAGGCGGAAAAAAATCCACCGACAGCTGTTGCAAACTTCAGAAATCTTTTGTATCAGTTTCACTGCACTTTTAAAGAAAGCCATAAATTAAGGGTGAAAGTGTGTTTCAAACTCTTATCAGAAACGGAATGATGGGAAAAGTTTCCATTATTCATGAACATTACTTTATCTTGAAAGCAAGAAACTGCTTTCTTTCGGGACACGATAGTGGTTTCAAACTGTATGTAATTAAACAGTAATAGGGGCCGTACAGAGTAAAACTGTAATTATATCGTTGGGTATCGTTTGTTACTTTACGCATGGGTAATTAAAATTATTTATTGTGATAAGGGAATGCTAAATAATTCTTCGGCTAATTATCCAATAACTCAAGACACAGTTATGGTAATATTTATTTAGAAGACAATAAGTTATTCTAACTTGAATGTGCAAATCACCGCTTTTGTACTGTTAATTTACTGTGTCTTCGCTAACATGCACTTCATAAACGAACTTAACAGTGAAATAGGATGCATTTATATTAGCAGATGAACAATATTCTTGTGCTACAGCTTTTTTTTTTTCTAAATCTCGTGTGACCATGAGAGTAACTTATCCATAATTTTCCAATACTCTTTCCACTGTGCGTATAAAACTGGATGTTTCTGTGGTTTAAAATCTGGCTAAGTACCGTCATCATCCGTGATTTAATTTTTGGATAAATCATAGAAATTGAAATAACATACTCTCTACATGATATACGTTTTATATCAGCAGGTTGAATCAAGCTTAAATAAATCGAACAAAATGATCAGCTTTGAAAGCCACAACATTAAACCTTTACATCGGAAGCATTAACTTTGATAAAGATAAATAAATGCATAAACTTTTATTACAACTTTTTTTTTTAAATTTGCAGATGATGTCAGAAAGTGTGAATGGTGATTAATTTGGAATAATACAGTTTGGAAGGGCGCATAAGGTTATCAATGAAATTTCACCAAGAATGGTCGTTTACTTTACAAATAGCGATGTGGACTTCTGCACATAGTTTGTTGTAAGAATCTTTGTACTGAGGATTTGAGTGCGCTGATCTTTTTATCTCTGAGGAGTCTGATAGTGTAGGTAATAGTGTCAGATACGGAACACGATAGATCTGCTGTCGCGTACATGGTCAAGTAAGTTTTCAGCTTAGGGAAAGGAAGATGTCGCAGCATGTTGACATTTATGCCAATTTGTATGGGCAAATTACAAATTTCACAGTACATTTTAGGCAACTAAGCGTAAACTTATAATTGTTTGAACTTACTTTAACAGGCATTTTGTAAGTAAAACTCATAATAAACGAATTTATCGTAACAAAATGAGAAATCTCGATTGCAAAGTTTAATACACATCAGTAATTATTATATTTTGCCACGTTATTTAACAATTCTTGTCACTAAATATTTTATTAAACGAAAAAGAATGTCAAAATGAGTGTAAAGAGTATGGACTTTTTTCATATTTTCGATTTTTAGGTATAAAAATAATACACTTTGCATTTCACCTAATCCAACCCAGTGAATATTTTCTTTTCTTTCTCAGATTACTTTTATTTTCTACCTAACAATTATGAAAAAAAATGTCAAAATGTACGATTCGACTATACACAGGTGTATCATTGGTTCACAGTAAGAAATTCTAGGATAGGCAGGTTGCACCAGGAAGACCCAGACATTGCAATGCAGACTTGAAAGTGATTAATTCATAATTTAGTTAATAATCAAGTGAACATAAAAATTACAATTAATCTTGTAATTATGTGCCAAGTCTACACATATAGTCTTAAATATTTTTAAGAACAGATGTATTCATTGAAAACTGCATATGCGAAATTCCCTACAAGTGCGTACATCGTTCAATCGACGGACAAACATGAAAACTGGGTTTCCCAGTCTTATGAAGCAAATTCACATGATACAATATTGTTCTGGTGAAATGTTACACAAAATTTATACTAACTTCTGGTTCAATTCTTCAGATTTTATGATTCAGCATATGTATTTATACCGTTCAATCTGCCAACGAAACATGGAATCTCAGTGTTTTGGAGACAACTCGCGTGGTACCATTGTTTTGGTAAAATGTTAAACGAAATTTACATCATTGTATTAAAGTATCTCTTACAGTAATTTTTTCTTTGCAGATTACATTTAACAGCTGAGAATTATGATTTACATTTTACGAAGTTTAGTCTTTTTTGAAGCTGTCGTATGAAAGGATTATGTAAGCTCACAACGTAGTATATGATCGAACATTTTTATGATTTTTCGTGTATTTTCACGAATTTCGAAATTTTAACCGTACAATGGGATTTAGTCTGAAAGTTGTTATGCACGCATTATTGTAAGTGGGCTTAGTATTTAAAATTGCTCATATAAATCCTGTCCATAATTATCTTAAAACTAGATTTTTAATTCCTTGAAAATATAAATATACATAACATTAAGACAAACTGTCAGACATCGTAAAAAAAAATTCTTTTCATAATAATGTTTTAATGTAAAACGCAAGATATGCCGTAAGAGAAACATAAAGTGTAGCTTATGATTAAGGAAAATTTACTATTAATTTTAATAAAAAAGATTAATTATGAGGAGTCTCGTGTTTTTCAAACTAACAACAGAAAAGAGCTTACTTTTCATGCAAATGAATGCAGAGAAATATGAAGCCTTTTTTTATTTTGAAAGCCTTTAGCGATATGATACAGAGCCAGAAATGAATAATAAAAAGAATACGCATAAATAAATTCTTTGAAGCAAGGTTATTTTATTTCCTTCTTAAAGAATTCCGGCTACAGGAAAAAGGCACATTTCAGATTAATTTTTTTAAAGAATGAAAATGCAAAAACATTACGTAAAACTTTTTTATCAATTTTTTCGAACACCGTTTTTTATTTTAATTCATAAGCTTTTAGAAATGAAAAGAAATATATTCAAAAAAGCATTCTTGTGACATTTCATGTATAATTTTTAGCTACATTAATGTTCCTACTATTACATAGTGTCTAGTTCAGAGTGTTCGTAATTCTAGCGTGAGAGCTAACTCAAAACTGGTTAACTAAAATGAAACAATGCAAAATTCTTTGATTATAAAAAATAAATATTTAAGTATTGATACAAATTTTCGCTCTGTTCTGTCTCGTAGCTGTTAAAAATACTTTAAAATTCGTATTCTACTCTTCAAATAGGCAAATTTTGCATTTTGTTTTATCAAAATTGGTCAACTAGGACCGGAGATACCGAAATTTGGGTTTCTCCAATGATTAGTATAGCGTTTCTAGAAATCTCGAGAAATATCGGCCTTCGCTAAACTCACTTTTGGGGAGTTATTTTGGTGCCAAATTTGGCAAAATTTCACCAAAAACTCGCCAGGCTTGGCAACATTCCGGACGTTTATCGCAATTTTTCCAATGGGGACTTAAAGTTTGTTTTACTGCATTAACATCACATAATAGCCTAACTCTATTTCTCGTTCTTGACGTAATCAAAAATCCCGCTTTATGTGGAATCTTCGAGAAATCGATTATTCAGGAAGTTTCTTTTAACTTAACTTAACTTTCTTTAACTTTCTTTAACTAAGGAGGAAGAGAGACTGAAGAGTCAGTTTCTCACCGAGCATTCGTTGAGTGTGTTCGCTGTATAATGCTATGAATTGTTAAATAGAAACGGTATTTTAGCTTGCCTTTTTGAAGATTTTTTTTAAGTGCTGCGTGTAAATTCTTCATTGCTGTGTCTTGAGGGACTGAATACGATATCCCTCGTATATTTCCACTGAATTTTTGTTTGTGGAAGTGTTTTATTTTGTGAGATAAATACAGGCATTTGTGAAAGCTTCTGAACTAAGCGAACTGTTATAAGCACGTTACGAGCTGTTTGTGCTTGTGAATTTTGCACAGCTGGCTCGCCGACGAAGTTCTGGAAGCAATGAAGTACGTGTTACATCTTGAAAAGCGGACTAGAACTTTCTGCACCAACTGGACTTTAGAACGACGACGCCGGAATCAAGCACATTTTTCTACAACAGTATACATAATTACAAAATCTGACTAACACATGCAAAAAAGAATGAATCTTGGTTCTCTCATCTGATACAAGTGAAGCGTATTATAAACCTAATTTTCATAGTTTACCACGGATAAACGCTGTATTGCAGTTACTAGGGGATCAAGCAAAAACTATTTAAGATTTGATTCACTGCTATATGGGTTGCCTGTTCGTCTTAGTTTGAATTTAGCTTTCTTTATTTAACTTTTTCAACTTAAGAAAGCTCATAAATTTTCCACATATCTAGAGTAAATAAAAGATTTATAAACTAGAAATTCCTGAATACAATTGTAGTATCATGCCGAATTCAAGTACAACACCTGTAGAGAAAAGAGATCCACGTTAGTTTCCAGTGAATCCAGGCCACTTGGCCATGGAAGGTAATAAGCAAGCTGACCTATTGGATGAAAAAGATCCATGGTACCACAGGTAATTAGAAAGTTCTATTTTTCTACTGATAAATGCTGTATCAAGCATACTTCAGCCTTTAACTGCCAGCAGGGATTGCTGCATAGAAATTCTTCCAAGAGCTAGCTGAAGGCTGTAGAAGAAAATGTTCTTGATTGGTCTCGTCTTACATCGATGGCAACGCGGAACCTAATTATTGAACGATTTGGCGGCGCACTTGTTTCTCATTGGCATTCTATCGAGCCGAGACTGCCCGCTTTAGAGTAACGAAATTATGGACAGAGACCGTCTTAGACGGCGCGCTTGTTTCTCATTGGAATTCTATCGAGCCGAGACTGCCCGCTTTATAGTAACGAAATTATGGACAGAGACCGTCTTAGACGGTGCACTGTTTTGCAGTGGTATATTATCGAGCCCAGACTGCCCGCTTTCCAGCAATGAAATTATGGACAGAGGCCGTCTTAAGCGGTGCATTGCAATTCGTGGAAAATCTGAGAATGAGCCATGTTCATTTTAGAGACTGCGATTTGGGCCACATACATTTTTTCTCTCTATTAAACTGTACTTTATGTGTTAGTTTCTTTTTAATACTTATAATATGTCCCTTGGCGTTGGAAATAAATAAATTAGTGAATGCCGTAATTATGATGGAATTTCGAAGTTTGCAAGTATAGAATCTATGTGGTAGGAAGTGTTAATGATAAACCTATTTTTGAAAGAGAATACGTTTCAAAATATAAAGATCGTAAATGCTTTTCATTGCTGAAATGTGGAGATTCATTCAAGGTAGAGATATATAATTTCTACCATGATTATTTATGTGCTAAAATACATTTTTGTAATGATGGGTACTTGCCATTTATCGGCAGTGACGATTTCTAAGACCGGGGAGTATAACTCATTTTATTATGCAGGCACCTAAGACAATACCAGTGTCTCTTGATACTTGAAGGGCCGGGCAAATTGAAAACAGAGTCCATCCCGGATATCAAACCCGGACCATGGTGTGACTGAATGATGCTTTAGCCACTAAACTTATTATTCTGTATGCTTTTAAATGTACCTTAAGTTTTCAAAAACTTTTAATTTCTTTCGAACTGTATAGTGCAAGCATTTACAATATCTCATGATTTCGAAGGTTTTATGTAATTAAATCCAGCCGCTCTATATAGACGGGAAATATATTGTAAAATCACGCAAAGGCTTTAAAAGCAACGTACAATCGCACGCGATAAGGACATTTCACGGAGGTTTCTTCCCTTTAATATATTTTTAGAGAAACAGAAAAATAAATCAAAAATCATGTTAAAATTACACAGAAAAAATAAGCATTTAATAAATATTACTCAAACGGTTTTTTTTGCTAGAATAAACAGTTACAAAATAGTTATTATTCCTTTACAAAAATACTGAGGAAAATCAGTTATTTCGATCGATGCTTAAAAATAGGTAGAGATAGTTTATTTTGAATGAAAATTATTAGTTAAGTATTATACAGCGTGGTTATAATTAAACTTAAATTATCATTCTACAGCGGAAACGGATAAGAAAGATTATCAATAAATTCCCCAAATTGTCTTTACACGAGATGCGCTCAAGTTTTTAAAAAATATATTCAACTTTTAAAAATGTCCACTAGGTGACGCTTTCCATGGAGAATCCAGCTCAAAAATGCGTAAATTGAATAATAAGTGCTCAAAACCTATTAGATAAATGCTGAAATTGTTTGTGCATTTCAAGTTAGCCATTTCCTTTTTTAAATATTGCGGTTTCTGTCATACAAAGCGCCACCCTGTGGACATTTTTTGAACTTTTTTTTTTTTAATTCTCTGAGAGGATCTCATGCATGGCCTATGGACCAAATTTGGATATAATATGTTCTTCTATATTAGCTGTAGAATGATGATAATTTATAATCATCCCCCCTATAGAATGATTAGGATTTCCACATTATCCTAAATGCTAGAAATAGTTGCACGAAGATTTAAACTTATAATTTGCAGTAGAGGAAATGTTGTGCAGGCTAACATTCGAAACTTTATCCTAACCAGTTTTACCAAAATAATTTTAAAAATGTATATTTACAGATTTGTTTATTTATCTATATCTATCGTTAATTCACAGATCATATTCTAGTGGTTTTCTTGTTTTTCTTTTTTACATTAAGCATAGGTGTATATTAATTAAGTGTAAATGCTATGCATGAGAAGCAGATGTTTCTTAACAGTTACGAAAATTAAGGGAATCTAACGAACTTATTATTGACGTAGATTAAAGGGTGAAGGAATAATTTAAGTATGAAATCCGGATAGATGATCAGTTAACCGAAACAGAACATGTGGTAAAATGCGTAATACAAAATTGGACAGTACTGTGCTTAAAATGCATGCCTCTCTCTAAATTGCCATTGAAAGTAATGTATGGGAATTATTTTGAGTGCTCCTGTAGAAAATCAATTAATGATACAGACACTATTTTCGACTGAGCTCTTTCTCTTGTAATCTGTAATAATAGGCATTAATTTTTTTTATTTCAAATAACCAAATAAATCTAAAGTACAAATTAAACTTTAAAGAATGACTGCTCACAGAGCGTTATGTATTAGAAAATTTGAGCTCTCATGTGGTAAAACTATGAATGCTACATAACCATTTTCTGTAGGGTACATGGTACAGCACATAGAAATAACATATGTAAATTTCACAGTAATCGATGCATATTTAAGGAAGTTATAGCACGGGCGCAGGGACAGACAGACGGACAGAAAGACAAACCGAAATCAGATACACTTTTCAACCTTGTTGAAATGTGTTAAAAATGGATAATATCAGACTATAGATTAATAAATTAATATTTTAAAAAATACGTAGAGTAGCAATACACAAATGTAAAAGGCATTATTAATGTTATAAAATATGACAAAAGGCATTGATATGCTTAAAAAAAGATGTTAATCACAAATTCAAAACGAGCTGATGCAGCATAATTTGACTAGCAGCATTTGTGTTACCTTTTAATGCTGAATATTGGAGATATTTTTATGATTTATGCAAGAATTAAAAATGTAAAATTATTCTGTAGGATATATATATTTATATATATGTGTGTGTGTATGTGTGTGTATGTGTGTGTGTGCATGCATATTTATTTATTTTTTTATTAAATTAATTTTCAGAATTTCTAGTGCTACAGCTAGCTTAAGTATCAGGTGAGTTCAGACAATTTGTTCACGAAGTTTTTCAAGTTCCGGAGAGTAATTCAAATTCAAAACCTTACACAAATGTTTCAAGTTAAAAACATTTTCGAAAATATCCTTTAAATTCTAGAATATACTTTATATATCCCTTAAAAAGATATTTGAGTAATACTTGTCATAATTTGTAATAAAATTCCTGCCGAAATTTATTTTCTTCTCAATTAAAATATAATGCTTGCATATGAGCAATCAAAGCACAATTTTCAACTTCTACAATTAAACTTTTTCTAAGCTATGTGTTTTTTCTACTTTAAATCTCAGAAAACTTAAAGCACTCATAAAGTATGATGATGTCACCGAAGAAAAGCCTTCTCTTTCATATGAGATAAGAAGATGCTCATTTACTTTATGTTTTAGGGCGTAAACGAACTAGTTTCTTTTGTGAACATAGATCATACAGTACAAAAGTTTTCGGAATGAAGATTTTAAAAAGCATTTCCAACGTTTAGCTTGAAGAAAAAAGAAGAAATATTTTGTTTAAAGTGGATTTTTTTATTAAAAATAAAAAATATATTTTATTTTCTTGTTAGTGATTCAGTGCATGAAATCAGGGCATGTTTTATTTAACTTCAAAAGCTTTTTCGCTGTCATTATGAAAGTGGTATCCCCTTTTTGTCTAGTTTTATATCATAAATTTAGCTTGAAATACAAAAGGCCAATATTAATTCTTGTAAAATAAATCAGCTGTTATTATTATTTTTTTTGTTTTGTTATAAAGAAGAGGATAAATGAAAACGTGTGTAATCTTGCACTGTATTAGCAAAGAGTTTCATTTGAGTTCTTATTTTTATTAACTATATATGGTTATGACTGAAATATTTTAAAGCTATTCACACACATCCTGAATATAGGGAAAAATGATGCATTTTGATGAAAGAAATTTCCAGTAAAATTTCTGAGAAAAGGCTTGGTGTTTCAAATGGAGAAAAATTGTATCCGGGTCTGTTGCTACAAAATTAATTGAGATGGAGCAAATTTATAATATAATTTATTATTATTAATTACAGTAAGATGAAGTAAGAATGAAAACCCAGTTCTATAATTTAAATTCAAATAATGGCAGAAATTTATCTCCATACACTGTTAAGTATCCCGTTTCTTATTCTTGGAATATTATTTAAAGTGAAATGACATTATATATGAGTTTGTGGGATAGACTTATTTAATATACACTATATGTGCAAATGAATCTGTCATGACATTTTATTGCATTCTATTTTTTGTCCATTCTATTTTTTGTCCATATTATAAAGTTAAATTAGGCTTAAAATTTCACTTTTAGTAGCCTTTTCATCTTTAATATGAGGAACCTGCAAGAAAAGTAGGATTTTTCGTATAATTATGCAGTGATAAAACCCCTTTTTCTTGCCACCTCTGCATTTATGCCATTTGGTTATTAAAAAAAAGAGCAACTTTATAAAGCAGCTCTTTATCTCCATTCTCATCTCTTCTAAGCTCTTCACAGAGACTTTACTTTCTTCCTTTATTTCAAAACATGCAATAATAAAAAAACTTAATCGAAATTTTAAATGAAATATTCTAATTATCAATCTTTAATTGTATTTTTCGAAGAATTTCGTGAATGCATATTTTAATAGTAAATACATCAAGGAAATAAAATAAAAGCATCTAGATTTTTTTGGTGTAAAGAATAAAAAACATCATCTCAGGATTAAGATTTTTTTTTTAGGATTAATATTATTTCTTGGCTCAAAAACAATTGAGATTCATTGTTTTATGATAAATTTCATGTTTTGAAAGGCTGCCGTTAGCATATATTTGTAGCAGGATACCTCTTCAATGCTTGATTGAAATTCAATTCCCTATTCCCTGACTCTGCATTCCAGGGGCAATTGTAGAATTCACCTGAGGCCTAAATGCTTACGAAGCAATTAAAGGGTGTATGGACATGTTACTTGAGTGTGATATAGTTAGTATAAATTCCCTCAAAAATGAGGTTTTTGCTTAACATTTTTGACGCAAGTGAACGTAACATATTTAGATTTATTAAATCTGGTGCATGGAAATCATGCTTATATTGCACCATGTAATCAAACTTCACAATATTTTACTAAAATTTATTCTCTGTTGCAGGCATTTGTGAGCATATGTTTGAACGAAAATGAAAAATAATATTAGAACGTCTTATTTTGTTATTAATTGGTAGAGAGTGCTTTGCATTTATTAATTCCTTAATATTCGCAAATTCACCTTACGTAGAAGTGCAATATCTCTGCAGTAAAGCTCGTAGAGACAAATATAGTTGAAATTTCGAAAAACATATTCAAGGGGCTAACGCATGTCTTCTAAATTGTAAAGCATTCAAACGTTATGACAATAAATTGTTCCATGAGTGAGCATTTGTAGAAATAATGATTCAGATTGAAATATTGCACACATTAAATTTAGTCAATTCTATTTAAGCTGTGTTAAACGATTTAAAAAACCTTTTACCATTAAAAAATAGAATTAATAACATTCTAGATTCTACCAAGCTAGCGAAATTCAGACAGGGTTAGATCGAGTCCTGGACTTGCAAAGTTCAAAATTTTAGAAAAAAAAATTCCGCAAAAGGGTCCTTAATTTTAAAAGTTGCCCTGTATTCTACGAAATATCGAGGAATTTCCATTGAGTATAAATAGTAGAACAATTCAGGGCAATTTTTCAAAAGTTCTGAATTTTAGCAAATTCAGGACCTGTACGAACCCTGTCAGAAGATTAAAAATAATAATCATGGTACACAGAAACAAGTTTTAAAGTCAAGACAAATAAAAATGCCTCTGAAATCGAATTTACTGTTAAATGTTATTTTCAAATTAATAATCGTAATAAAATATTGCGCACAAATTTACACTGCAATGTTTCAATACGAAATGTAGGGGCAAAAATGAGACCTGTTAAATCCTTACACGCTGCTCAAAAATTATTTCTCTAACAGCTTATCACATTCAAATAACAGATCCCGTAATTGCTAAAATAAGGCACATCTCAAATCAGATGCGTGCATGCGTAAAATGTCTAATGAATCAAACGACCAAAGTCAAGAAAAATGTTTCTTTCTGAACAGCCCAAAAGGATACTCTGATATCTGATTCCACAAAATGCTAATTTATATTCGGCATTTTAGGATGAGTGGGCTTGTAAGATAATTACCAATTTATAAGTTACAAACTGATACTTTATTATCTTTCCGAGCAAATACTCTCCCGTTCAGTGTTAAATAATTAAATATTAAAATGTATTTCTGTCAAGGGAATTGCAGAGCTTTCTCATTGAAACCTATTTGCTGGAGCTATCCGTTAATGTTTTATGAAAATATCCACGGCGATAATGTCAATAACGCATTTGCCTCTTAAGATTTAATTTGGTTAAGCATCTTCAATTCACGATTGCATGAGAGGAATTCTTGAATTATATTAAGGCAAAAGAGAAACTTTAAAAAAAATAATTAGTTTTGTTGTAAAGCCATCAAAATCTGAAAATTCTTAAAAGTGGTTGAATTGAAATAAACGTGGTATTTCTAATTTAAAATAAATGTACTATCTATTTAAGAGTTGATTGAGAAATATAGTATGTGGAGGGTTATTGATACAGAAATGTCATAAACTATGCTTTGAGGATAATGATTCTTATTTTCAATTTATATGTTTAACGTTAGAAAATGAAAACATATCGGGTTGTTGTTTAATACAATTTTAAACAAAATACCAAGCAATGCACTTGTAGGAAACTTTCATGTGATAAAAGGTAAAAAATATTGAATGAGATTCGTTTAATAAATTTAATATCATAAAAATTGCTGGATTTCAATGCTGATATTACTTTTAACACACAGTGTGTCCGAAAAGTCCTTGACACATTTCAAAAATTCACAGAAAAGCAACAAATTGCTGTATGAATATACGGTTCGCACAGTGATGCTTCACAGAATCAAGAATTTATTTTTCCATCTCAAATCAAATTACTTTCAGAATGTGTTCATAGATGGCTCTGCATCTCCTGTTTTCAGCAGTGAGATCCAATAGGGATTTTTCAGGAGTTTCAAACAGCATTGACGAGCGGGAATATTCATTCTAGCTAGGGCGACTGCAACTGAAAAAGCACATTGCATAGGTTGGTACTAATCCACAGGGTATGTTGGAATCAAAATGCATAACTACATTTCAGAGAAAGTTTCGTTAAATGTTTTAAAAAAACCTCCAACTCAAATCCGTATTTTGGCCTGGCATGAAAAAATTTTTAGAGAATGGAAGCGTTTTAGACAGGGAATGAAGCCACGAAGATTGGATGAGACTTTACAAGACATTCGGGAAGCTTACAGTGACGTTACAGCGCCACCTATGAACACAATGTGGAAGTAATTTATTTACGATGTCGAAAAAAAAATCTTGAACCTGTGAAGTATTAGTATGCAAACTTAAAAAATTCATACGATGATTTGTTACTTTTCTATGAATTTTTTAAAAGTGACAAGTACTTTTCACACACTATGTATATTAGTTTGGTCTTGTTGAAAATTCACTATTTTGGATATTTTTTTTAATGTACAAAAGCTTTGTATATGATTTTAAATGAGGTAATGATTATTACATATTTCTCAACAAAATGGAAATTGCTTCAATTTTAAAATTTTATTGTCTGTTACTAAAAATTCCTTGAAATTTAATAGAAGATTTGGAAATATGTATTTAGAAATATAG
The DNA here is from genome assembly GCA_038373885.1 of Cheiracanthium punctorium. Lineage (NCBI taxonomy): Eukaryota > Metazoa > Arthropoda > Arachnida > Araneae > Cheiracanthiidae > Cheiracanthium > Cheiracanthium punctorium. The sequence continues at coordinate 722,998 of JAWZYV010002631.1, read as the reverse complement.
TTTATCTATCGTTTACAGCTTTAAATACTGCCCCTGAATTGACAGATTGATAATTAATTTATGCTATTCCTAAATGTTCCGCTATAAAGTGATTACCGTTAATAATTTCGTAAGAATAAGGATATAAATACTAAATAATGAAGCACAAAAATCATCATTATTCAATAATTAATTAGTCATGTAAAATCGCGTATCGTTTATTTTTACCAAAATTTAATATTCAGTTCTATGGCATTTTACATATAAATAAACATATTTTAATATGGCGATACATTTTTACAATAAGTTTAATACTGTATATTAATATTTAACCTGAAAGCACAGTGAATAATAAAACATCATAAAAAATATCGAAAATGATCTGTGTTAATCAATCATATACATTTTTATATGATATATCAATCACGCCTCCATTTAACTATGCAGTATGTTTCCTTTTAAGTGATTAAAACGTCAAAATTCTTCGAGAAATATATTTTCATGACTGAGTTGAATGATAACAACTTCTGCTTTGTAAATAAATATTAAACTTTTGTTTATCAATCATTTTAGTACCTTTTTATCGAAAATTCCATTAGATGAATAAAATTTATCCTGCCAATCACTGAAATGTGGATAAAGTGTGCAATATACCTAAAATATTCGGGAAAGCATTTATGTTAGCCATGTGCATTGCGTCTCTGTTAGTTTAATATAATCATTATATAAATACTGGAATTGGTCATATGAAAATAAAGTATACTGAAGAATAGCATATTTGAACTTTTTTATGATATTTCTAATTTAAACATTTTTTTTCTAAAATTTTGGTAAATTTTGTAAGAAAGGAAATTCTTTTGAAAAACACAACTACATTTAGACATCTTTCGTGCTTTTCTTTATTTCCTAGGAGTGGACTACATAGTTTATTTTTATTAATTATATTTGATTTTTACTAATACATTTTTAAAAGTCATTGACGTTGTAGAGTAGAATTGTCGCAGATTTCGAAAGTGTTATCTTAGCATTTTTGGAATTACAACAGGACTGATAGTTTTTAAACATGTTTAATACACAGATCCTGTCAATTCTTAAAGTAGAGTAGAAATTCAGATATTGGTAGTTTTGCTATTATCATATTCTACATACCTATAGCAATATAATTTAAAAATAATCTTAGTTTTTGCTTTCAATTTGAACAATATAGTATCATGTAAACATCTTTCTTTTTCCTTCATTCAAACGTGAAATTTTTGGTAACTATATCACAGACATGTTCCTGCATCTTTCTTAAAAACGTACATAATTTATTTTTTAAAAAAGCAACAGTAAAATGAACGCAAAACAAGTTTACGAGTTAAAAATAAATAAACTTAAAAAAGCGTCGGTCGTGAGTATGAAGTTATAAAAATAGATGGTTGCTAGAGGAAAATGGTACTTCTTTCCAAATGATGAATTGCTTCATTCAATGTATTTTCTTCTCCGTGTCAGATCATGAAAAAGGGGTTTGTGATGTATTTGTAAATTTAGTTTTATCTCAGAATAGAGATGCATCAGCAAATCGAAGGTATTTTCGAACGTAAGAAAAATAGAAATTCGTCTTTCACAAAAATCCTATTTATTACTACCAAGATTAGAAAAATTGTGTAGTGAGCCAATATTTTTTCCCTGTCAAATTATGATGGAAGCGAGTGGGGTGTGTAGTAAAACAAAATAGGTTACATACACTTTACGGTGGAGCGAAAAACCGAAATTTAAATAACAAATCAGACTATTTACTGTAACAAGACTATTTACTGTAGCAAAACTATCAGTTATTTTATAATTGTTTCAAAATTAACAAAATTAGTTCATTAACCTTCTCACTCCGGCGGTACAACAGTTGTACCAAAAAATAAATCTGACTGAAGAACGGCGCTGGTACAAATGCCTTACCAAGGACTTCTTTCCCCTCTTTTGACAGGAAATCCATTCACCCTTCATGGAAGATGGATAAGAGATTCCCGCCTCTAGAAATTCCTTTTCTTATGCTCTGGAAGAGTCAGGTGGGTTAGTAGATAATTGACTGGGGAGAAAGTGGTAGTGAATTGACCGGCATTGAGCATACAGATTTGTATTTTGTTTGCGGACTTTTGTGGTCAGTGATATTTGCCCCCACCTACCAAACAAAAGGCAAGGCGTGCTCTTCAGCTGGGAAGTAGGGGAATGAAATCTTATAGATTCCGCCGCTTTCTGGTACAAAAATCCTCATGTGTGAGCCGGAGCGAAAAGGTTAAGCAGTAAAGTTATGTGCCTAACTGGTAGAAGGACATTCGCTCTTTGAAAACTTTTATTATTGTTTCATAAGCATGTAGATTAAAGCCGTAAAAAAATACCGAATTTCTACAAACACATTATATTATCCCTAAATCTTTCGTAAGGATTTCTTTCATCGCATGAAATACGCATGCATATTTCAAACACTTTTATAGAAAGTTATGAAATATTTTGATATTTGTTCCAAATTAGAAAAACTAATTCATTAAGCCAAAAAAAAAGAAGTCATGTCCGTAACTGCTACAGCAAAGACATTTAAGGAAATTCTTAAGGCGTGTAAATTTTGAATTTCTCCAAACAGAAAATGCTTTACCATAATCTTTCGTAACAATTTATTTAATAACATGGAACGCAAAGATATTTAACGCATTTTTAAAGAAAGTTCTCACTCCTATCACGCTTCAAAGCTTAAGCCTAATGACGATATTCAAAATTGAAACCTTTCTTGAGGTGTCTATTAAGTTAGACGTCGCTTTTTAAAAACATAGATGTTCCTCACCAGAACAATAAGATAAAAAGCTCTCTTCCATCCTATTTATTAAGTAGCCCAAAACCCTTTGTGCCCCCCCTCCCCCCAGTTTGTTGGGGTATTTAACTCTCTGGAAAAATGCCAGAAAAATAAATATGCCTCCACATAGTTAAGGCAATACTTAATACAAATTTAGTCTGCTGTTTTCCCTTTAGGGAAAAATGTTCCTGCGTTTTTTAATTCGGTAGTGCAGATAAAATATGCATACTTTTATGAATTTTTCGGATGTTATGTTTGTAATAAAATTTTGCGTAATGGAAAGTTTAAAAAATACGACGCACGTTTTAAATTTTATTAAAATGATATTTTTTTTCCTTTTAGTAGCCGTTAAACGGTAGATATTTTAATGTAGCAAAGCATGAAATGAAAGTGATTAGAAAGTTTTAGCGTTAAAATATTTCGTTTTTAATGGGTTTTTTTTCGGTTTGCGGCATGTATATTTAATATTACTTTTGACAGATGCTTTTTTTTAATATTTGTTATAGTATGATATATCATGATTTGGATGTACGGAATAGCTTCCAACTTACTTAAAAAATTTAAAGCAATTTTTTTAATCATTACATTACACTGTGGGAAAAAAATGATTATAACATTAAAACTTAGTTGATCATTTTTGAGCAAGCATTTTCACATAAAAGCCCAGTAAATTATTTTAATTGGTAAAAAAATCATACTATTTGTTATTGCTTTAAATATTCATTTTTATTTAGGGTTTGTTTGGATTTTTTTTTTTTTTTTTTGTATGGGCAAGCCTAAACGAAGGGGATCTGTTTACAGTGGTTGCTTTGGTCAGAGGACATTTTGAGGGGCTCTAATACGTATTCCCGTTGCATCTGTATAAAAGCGACCAATACTACAGACCGTTAGCTCGACAGCCGTTCGATGGGTCCGAACGTGGGACCTTTACACTTCAGCCATCTAGCATGTTCAGTAGCTTTTCCACTGGGACATGGTGGGCCTCCAAGTTGATTGGATAATATTTTGAAGTTTTTCAGTTTAATTGAATGATCTATAGATAATTAAATATATATATATTTACACGACAGAACGCCCTTGGCCAACACAGACGTGGAGATGGCGAAGGATGACTTAATAATCCCAATTAGTTTTGTAGAAGATAAAAGAATGTCTTAAAATACATAAACGTATTGAAGTTCCTTGAACATCTGAAACACAATCTATAGTTCTGCATTCTCAATAAAATTAAATACTTTAATATATTTAATGTTAAATTTTATGTCTTTGACTAAAATCGACTGCTTAATATTAGGCATACAAAATTTCGGACTATACATAATAGGTTTAAACATAGCGAGCCTTCATCTTTGTTCCGAAATGAATTTTAGAAGTTGATAGATATTGACGTTATAAGCTACCAACAATTTTCCTGATACAAGCGACAATAATATCCATAATATGCTAATTATGATCGATAATCGAAAAACATATTCTGTGGCAGATACGAAATGAGATTAAAGGGTAATGGTATTTACCAGACTGCACGTGTTGTCTAAATATATAATGACCTTTCACAAAACTATTAAACATTTTAGTCTGCAGGAGGATTAATTATAGTGGGAAGAAAAATATTGATGCAATATTTTTTAATATTACTTAATAAGCCTTAATAAAAATGTTGTAATTCATCTGTATGATACTTAAAATATCAGTCTGCATTTCCTATAAAATTAGGTTAGTATCCCAGTGCTACCAGTTCCTATCACAGACAACCATTTTACACTTGTACTGTAGTATTTTGCTGCACTAAAGATATTATATCATCTCATATTTTTATCATTACTTAATATTATATCAGCACTTGCATCTACATCCAGTCTTGCACTAAAATATTTGAGATAAAATAAAATTCTATACATTGAATAGAAATATTTCTTCACTTGAACGTGAAATGGATGACTAGCATGATTTTACTTCACGGATCAATTAAGCTCGATGCACGTTGGTGCAACGTGTCTTGAAAGATACAAATATTACCTCTAATTTAACACCAGTTTATGTTTTACTTCTGTTTAAATTTTGTTATCACATTATTAATTGAGAATGCGAAAATAAATTAAATTTCTTCTTAAGGAAACATACCATTAAATTACACGAAAAATGCGTATGGTTATTGTCATGGTAAAAGCCGAGGATTTTATGAGTTATTAACAGCAAATATAATAGACGAATGCAGATATATAACAAAACGTAACAAAAAACAGTAGGGAAGTTATTTTTTTGGTGTCCTATTAGGAGTTTAGAAGCATTTGAGTATTTCTTTCATTTTTTAAAATTAATTTTCGGAATTTATTTATTTCATAATGTATATTATTTTTATTGCACTATTTATTTTTAACGAATGATATTATGTCTGAGTGATTGAGTGTTATTTTTTTTAAGTTCTGTTCACAGTTATGACCTATAAACTGGTATACATGAAGGAAAAGTTTTCAACTTGTATTCTCTCACATCTTTAAAATATGAGTCGCCGATGATGAAAACAACAATACTTTCAAAACTTTATATCACTTCATCAATATTACTCGCAAAACCGTATAATCACACGTATATTAAAATTTCTCCGCCATTTCAAAAATAATGTCTTCCACATTAAAGAATCATCGACGGGGGATTTTCCAGCAATACACATCCCTAGATCAAATAAATAATGAACTTGGAATCGAGCGAAAAGCCATAATTTATGCATAGCTGAGTATTAAGGCTTGTTTAAACGTTTTCGAGTCATCCGGGTGGTTCATTGACGAATGAATACATAATGACGTATTTTTCGATTCCCGAATGAAGCCGAAAGAGGTTTTTTTTTACCCACAGCTTGAAATTAGTGATTAAGTATTGATGATTATATTTTAGCGGATTTTGCTTGATGTCTTTATATCGTGCCAATGATGACTTCAGTTCCCTTTGACTCCCAACCTTTAATTTCACAGCGGTGTTAAGGTCCTTTCGTGACGATGCGTATAAAATGAGGAAATTATTTTTTATTGATAGGTGAAGAGTCATTTGCCTATCATCGGTACGATCTGAAAATGCCTAATGTTATTTTTGAATCCCTTTAAGGTAACACCTGTTAGTTGATATCTGGTAGATTAGAATAAGAATATAATGAATAAATTATGACGCAGTATAAAAATGAAAGTAAGGTTAAATTGAATTCTGTAGAATTAATCTTGAATTCCCTAATAATTATGTAGACATGACTATTACTTTAATTGTTCTCATTAAGGAATGCAGACCTAAATGATTTTTGGAGTTTCAGGTATTATTTATGAATATCTGCAGTTTCTAAAATAATTCATGTAATAATTACGGACAGTTATTTGGAAAAAATAATTTTATTCTAGATATTTTTTGGTACTGCGTATTATTATTTTTTAGTGTTATCTGCATTTCAAAACCTTTGTTTCATTTATATATTATATGAAAACTTTTACTTAGCTAGAAATACTTTTAAAATTGTCAGCTAAAATTATTATTGTAGAATTATTTAATGCGAATAATCATAGTTTTGTGAGAGTGTGGCTTCTAAACCTTACAAACGTCTCTGCAAATATTTATATATAAAGGTTTGTAGTTAAATAAATATCTTCTTAAATTCATTGCCAGTTTAAGAAAAGCTATGTATAATGCTGTCGCAAAGACATTTCAATCTCATTACACCCTTGTGTAAGTGGCAATTCTTTAAAAAAGTTTCTGTCTAAAATATTGGGGCATCCTTAACTAAATTATTAGTTGAACTAAACATTCAGATATAAATAAAGTACTTAAAGCATTGCAAAATAATAATCATTAAAGATGCTTATCAGACTATGCACGTGTTTCAATTGAAAACATTTATATCTTCATCGTAAGCAGTATAAGTCCATACAATGTCTTGCAGAAAGACAGACAATCCAGAACCTTAAACCATTTTAAACTTTGTTAGAAAGCATCGAAAAGAGTACTGCGAAATTTGACGTTGCACTGACGATAAAAATATCACATGCATGTACTTTTAATAATAATTCAAATCACATAATAAAATAGGTTATCTTTAGTAAAACTATGTGTACATCTACAGCTGTTTTATATACCAAATAACTATATAAATAACACCATAACAGACTACGAATAATATATTTACGACATATTGTTTAATCATAACTCCGCTAGAGACAAAGAAAATCGCATCAGCTCTATCTAATTTATTTATCAACATGGGGGAAAGTTATTTATTTTTCTCTTTTCCTTGTATGAATCTCACTTACGAACAAAAGTAATTACAGTCAGGGAGCTTTAATATGAACTCCTGAACACGAGTTTCCCTTCCTCAGTTATTACAGCAACTTATTGAATAAGTTCCTCGTATCCCATGCAAGTTTAATTAATACATCTAATATTAAGAACTCGCTACTTCCAAATCAGTTTCTCTCAAGAGCCGTGTATAGCTCGCGAACATATAAATTGAGAAATATTCCAGTGTACTCTTTCCCAAAGAACCTAATTCTCCCTACCGTAAGTGTGAGACTGACATTTCCATAAACGTCGCCTCGCCAAGTACGTACGTTTTCTGTGTTTATAGAAGTCTAATACGATTATGAGAGTGTAAATGCAAGCGGAATAAATTCTTAATACCTGGACACGCTGTCGCCGCAAATTTTCGATAATGCCAGCGAAGGAAGTTCGTTGGGTTCTAACCGAATTAATGTTTATTGCGAAGTTGGTGTGACGCAGGATTCCGTCAGTTTTTTCGTTTTTTGTGCTGGTGTGAAATGGCGAATTGATGCACGATCGAATGATTTCAGAATATATTTTTCAATAGAATTACATTTAATTTCTCAAAAATGAAAACATCCTTTCGAAATATGCAGAAAACAATATGTGAAATGCCTTCAATTTTCATGGAATTACTTGACATAGTAGTTTTAGAAATATAAAATTTCAGAATTTTCCAACTTTGAGTGCAGTTTCGTTACTGACCTTCATCTACGTTTTACTTATGTCGCCTTTCTAACCTGTAGTTCAGTTCGCAAATTATTTCCTCAGCTACTTTAAATAATTTACTCCTAAACAATTATAATAATTCAATTCTGAGGTATTTAATGAATTTGTATGCAATGGGGTCTTGAATTTCACGAGGGTTTAGTTCCGAGAATCCCTGCATAAGTGAATATTTCGATTATATGACTACACAAATATAGAAATATTTTAGACAAGTATAGATACCCCTACAACTACTTATATTTTCCCTTAACTATATATTACCATTTCCCATATAAATCAATCAATAAGAGAGTGCTGGCAATTCTTCTAGGTATCTAAAAATATGTTCATTTAATTGCGCTAATCCTGTATAATAAGGTTATGGCCGTAGTTATATGCATCTCAAACAACGGTGACACAGAAACAACGATGACGCATTTCATTTTCTTTGTAGCATCTTATAACTGAACGCATAAGTATAGGCGTTTGATTTTAGCTTTAATGTATATATGCAATTTTATTAAAAACTGTCGGATTTGAATAGCGGATTACCCTTATATCGTATTTTATGGATAATGTTTCATTGCCTGTAAAACTAGTTTTTCTGGTCGAACACTATTAATGCAGTAAAATATAAGCAGTAACAGGTTTTGCCTACAAGCAGTATCCAAGCTTACTAATCAAAGTAAAATATTCACTCTCGAACACTATTTTGCATTATGGTTAGACATAGATGTTTTTTATTATTTATTTATTTACTTATTTATAACTTTAGTTTTATTCTCGCATGCAAATTGACGTTTAACAGACTGTCTGTAGTTTCAAAAATCTGAAGATTGATGATCTTTATTTTTTTATGTTTAATTTTTGTATGCATATTTGCATTATATGTCGAGATTAAGTAGTTCGAACAGTTTTATTTTATGATTTTATGCGTTTTTAGTTGATGGCGACAATTTTAGCCACTGCAACAGTAAATTCAATATTAAAGCTGTGCTTTTTACACTTCAAATCATATTTTGATTTATAATGTATCGAATTATGTTTCCGGTATGCACATGAAACCCTGCGTTAGCAAACTTTTTTCTCTTAAATAACTGTAACATTACATAAATTTTACTGCCTACGATGTATCAGCCGGCTGAGTATAGAACCGAGTGACCTATTTGAAGAGCTGAGTTCGATGAACATATTAATGGACATTTTAAAAAAGGAAAACTTTTGGTTGGAAGAGCATATTATATACTGCAATAAATATTACAAGTTCACTGGGTTTTTTTCCATTCTTCTCATAAAGCTGTACTCAGAAGAAAAAAAAGTGTCTGTTGCATAACATGAAGAATGACATTCTATTAACATTACTTGATGATTATCTCAAATTTACTAAATTGTCCCTTAGTACACTTCTTCTCCACACAAGACATTGAAAGTCTTATTCTTTTTACATGTTATTAAGTCTAATTTGGGGGTAAAAAAGTATTTAAATTTATGGTTACGAACAACTAAAAATAAGTGTTATTTTATTAATAAAGTCGGTGTATGCGCTGATGAACCCTATAATTAACCGCAACTCAGATAATCTAATTAACCAACTTCTTTAACTCCTCATTGTATCTCTCCAAGCTCTTAGTGAAGAGAAAACCGCTGAAGCTAGCATTTAGATTGGGGCAGGAAAATCCTCCATTCTGTTAATGCTGTACATTGTTGAGAACTGTTTTAGCAGCCTTACTACTAACGTCACTGCACAATCAGGCATTGTTACAACTCATCTGATTAATGTCCTCATCTAAATACTAAGATAAAAAATATATTTTGTGCTAAATTTTCCAATGCCAAAAATGTCAGTACTTTGTAAGTGTTTGAACTACTTATCCACAAACAATAGTCTATAACTGAAGAAGGTACGCAGCACTTGGCAATTCAAGTTCCAAAATCAATCACTTCATGATGTATTCAGTACTCTTGTGGTAAAGATATTTGCAAGCCATGCTTTTTACAAAGAAAATAGATAAACCTTGGATAGTGTATTCTTTTGGGTTTTTGGCATTGCAAAAAATGCTGCGAAGTTGTTTACAATCAAGCTTTAATCCATACTTTTCTGTAGTCATTTTAACTTTTCAATACTTTTAAGTCATCATTCATTTTTGGCATTTCAAAAGAAATACTTCTAGGTTGTTTACAATCAAGCCTTAATCAACACTTTTCAGTCATTTTAACTTTCATTCCACTGCATTTTAAAATCCTTTATTGCAACATTTAGTATCATATTAATTTGAGCGAAATTAAATATTTAATTTAATTGTGCATTATTAGCAGGGTTAATTAAAATAGTGGATGTTTTAATTTAACAGCGATGGCTTACAAATTTAAGAGATAGAACAAAATAAATTATCTTACAATTTCAAGGAACTGATACTCAACAACTACCATAGACTTTTATATATTTATAATTCATTTTCTTCAAAATCTTTGAGAAGTTAAATAATTTTCCGAAAGTTAGATTACTACTCTTACATTTTTGAAAATACACTGCACTTTTGTTAATAATAAATCATCTAATACACTGGCAGTCTCACGTGAGAATGTAGTACCGCCTACATTGTAGTCTAAAAGGTGAATTATCTCTACCAATATATTACTGGATACATTGTGAGACGTAACTTTTTTACAGTTGGAATAGAAAAGTGACAGGAATGAATGACTATAAAACTTCTGAGCTATAAAACGTAACCTGAATAAAAAAATTCACTATCAATTGTCTCAAAATCATTCTTCAGATACCTTGATTGTAGCTTTTTATGTAAATTCACAAAAATCACAGATTTCTTGAAAATTAATTATCACATATTGTCTTGATTCTAAGCCACACTATCCACTAAAAAAGTAGGAATAAAGAAAAAATATTTAAAATCTCTAAAAATAGACGTAACCTGACGCTATTCTCCTCTTTTTAATATCCATTTTCAATCATTTCATATCGCCGGGTTTAATATTTCATCTTACCTTTATGTGCGTCATTTTTACAAAGTATGTTCTATCATTGCTGCCGTTAAAGAACACAAAAGTTACATTTTTCCAATTTCATACTTCGAAACGTTAGATATCTCGGAAAGAGCGAAAAAGTTTTAATGCAGTTTGAAAGAGAAAATTTTCAATGGCAAATTTTCTTTTTTTACACTACGTACAGGGCTTTGTTCTGTTATTATTATAGCCTTAGAGGATACGTATCGTAGCAGGACTTCAAAAATTGACGAGGAATATTAAAGGATAACGGATATATATATCTTTCGTAGTTAATAAAATAAAAATATGAAAAGACAGGTTTTTCATCCTGTCATTCGCTGGTGTAAAGAAGTTTAAAGATAGAAAATTCATTATATGTTACTTGAAGTTTTCGCTGCGGTTTCCTTAAAAAAATCTAATCTGCTATTTTAAAATAAATTATTTTAAATCTAAATAAGATGGAAAACTTTTATGAGAAAGTAAATTTTACTCTTTCATTAAATGATATTTTTATGTAAATTTAACAAGACTTTGCAAACGATGATATGCTCATAAAATGAGAAAAGAGAGTTTTATATCTCTTTTTTGTGTAAAGTTTCTGATTTTATCAAAATGCTTCACATTAATAGCGTATTCGTATAATGAAGAGAAATCGCACTTGATCAAAATTTAAAATATTTAATTATATTTTAAAATAATTTAAATTTTTATTAATTAATATTTTCATAAATGCTCTGTAGAATTTTATGAAAGTTCTTAAATACATAGTTTATAAACAGGGTGCATTTAAAATCCGTCATCAAAATGAAAGGGGTGATAGTACTCATCAATACAATCAAAAACTGAAATGGAGCGTTACGTCAAGAAAGACGTGTCTCTGGTATAAATTGCGAAAATGCATCTGAAATTGCACACACTCTAGTAAAACAAGAAAGGAATAAATTATCTAATAACAAGTTGCAAAACCGATCGTTGAATAGCAACATAATTCCCGGAGTAAAAAACTGTTTTATTGATTTGTGACATTGCGACTTACAATGCTTGCGAAGCATACAGTTACATTAACTGGTGAAATACTGAATACGTGGGTTCTTGTTTACATGCCTATCACCTTTTTCCACGGTTTTAAATTACTTTTCTGTCTGTATATGTACTGCACAAAAGGAAACGATTCTAATCAAGTTTGGAAAACAGCAATACGCGAGGTTTAGAATTTTGTATATTTTTGGGATTTTTCTCGTATTAAACAGCATTTGCGACCTTATAGCCAAATGCGGTTCATGTTCGTCTTGGTGAGTGCTACCAACTTCTAAATTTCTTGAAGTATTTTGGAAACATCACGTACGTTTTCATGACAGGTATTCAGACAATTCATAACAATTTTTCGGATGTTACTCTTAAAATAGATTTTTTTCTTGAACCTAGGTTATTTTGGAATTCAGAGTACGATGTACTACGCCCTTTTAATATCTTACACAGAGGTATTTTGTATTTTCTCTCTTGGATTTGGATTTGGAACTTATGACGAACAATTCATCGAAGAAGGTTTTGAGTATCAAGTCTTTGTAAGGGTGAAATGTATGTATAAAAATTAAAGAAAACTCTCGTTCTATTACAAATTAATACATTTTTTCGGTGAGATAACAGTGCCGATGATATTGAAGCAGATGTTACTGTCTATCACTATGCTAATTAGTATTTTACACGAAGTAAGTTTATCTTTTTTTTCTACGATAATACGATAAGAGACTAGCATAAAGAAGCATATTGAAGAAAACACCAAACAATGCGGGGGGGGGACAAAAAGGACGGAAAAAAAATGTTTTTTTATTCAAAAAGAAATTGATTCCATATAATAAAAATATACTAAGTGTCTAAATATAAATTAAGAATAAAGAAATGTCTCCAGATAAATTAACTCTTACATACCGTATACATAATTAATTTTATCAAATTCAAATATACCATTCGTATGGTTCACTGAGTATGTTCCATACATCTAAATAAGACAATTTGATAGGTTGACACTGATAATGTTTCTTCTCTTGAAAAACTCTAAATTCAAAATCTCATACTCGAATCCAAATGTTTCACAAATACAACGCGCCTAGCCATAATAAGTCACTAACATCTGCATTTTATCACAATAAATAAATCTATTTACAGAGCCGAAACACACTTTTCACAAAACAATCATATACACAGATATTTTGCTCAAGTCGACTAATGCATGCCAACATTCCGAATTGTTTATAATTCTGAAGAATGTTTCTCCAGTTTAGAAAGAAATACCCTTAAAAATATTTTTTTTCAAGACAGAAAATGCAGCCTAGTGTCTTCTCTCACAAAAACAACGCTCGTAACAATAATAAAATGACAAACATCTACATTTCATAACAGTGAAGGAATCCGCTCACAGATCCGATACCTATTTTTCTCGGAATAATCATCTACTCAGATATTCCGTGTACGTCGAATAATGCACGCCTATACAATGGGTGTTGTTTATAAATCTCAAAAATGATTTTCTGGTTTTGGAAAAAAGACACAAAATCTTGTAAATAAATTTCTTTGGCGAGGCAGAAAATATAGCCTACTATCTTCTCTCACAAATACAATACGCTTAACAATAATAAAATAATGCTCCTATACATTTCATTATAGTAAAAGAATACGTTTACAGAGCTGATAAATACTTTTCTGAGAATAATCAACTACGAAGTCAATTCACGTACTTCGACCAATGTTCGCCAACAGTTGGAGTTGTTTATTTCTGAAGAATAATTTTTCGGTTTTAAAAAGAAGCACAAAGAATAAAGAAAACCCTGCAAAGTAAATTAATAGTTATTTATCGGGCATATGCACTCCTCAAATGTGAAACTACAACACAAAAACTAATACACGTTGCGTCATACAAATTTAAGGAGCGATAGTTGTGAGATATGAATGCAAGTGATTAAAAAACAGACAAATAAAATCATTATAAACCAAATTATTCAGTATGTAATATGCCCAAGTCGGACAGCTATGTAAGCCTCAATCCGGCTAGATATGCCATGGTTGATTTCATTGATGGCATCCTAAGGAAACGTTTCTGAGTTTCTTATAATTCTAAAGAATGGTTTTCAGGATTTTGAAAAAGATATACGAAGTCTTCCCATATAAAGTAGATATTTTTTGCAATACAGAAAATGCAGCCTACCATCTTCTCCCATACATACAACGCTCTAAACAATAATAAAATCATAAACTTCTACATTGCAAGAGCAATAATGGTGAGATATACATAAAAGTAATTAAAAAAACAGACAAATAAAATCATTATAAACCAAATTATTCAGTACATAATATGGACGTCGGACAGCTATATAAGCCTCAATCCGGCTATATAGAGAGAGTTTCTGAGTTTCTGAGAGATTTCTGAGTTTCTTATAATTCTAAAGAAGAGTTTTCGGTATTTTGAAAAAGATATACGAAGTCTTATAAGTAGATATTTTTTGCAGTGCAGAAAATGCAACCTATCATCTTCTCTAATAAATGCAACGCTCTTAACAATAATAAAATCATAAACTTCTACATTTCATTACAATAAAGGAATCCGTTTCCAGGGTCTCAGAGTTTGCATTCTCATGCACACGTTTCTCAGAATAATCATCCTACACAGATATTTCGTGCACGTCGATTAATGCATGTCTACAATCGGAATTGTCTGTAGTATAGAAGAATTATTTTCTGGATTTGACAAAAAGACAGAATGCCTTATAAATACTTCCAAATTAGATAACTTTATCGGTAGACACAGAGAGTGTTTTATCACTTAAAAAATGTCTGAATTCGATAGCTCTGGTGTATTTTAAGTCTCATTAATACAACGTGGTTAACAATAATAAAGTCATAAACATATGCAATTTAATCACAAGAAAGGAATCCGTTTACAGAACTGATATGCTTTTCTATCAGAATGTTTATTTACGCAGATATTTTGCGCACTTCGGCTAATATATTTATACAATCGGATTTGTGTGCAACTCTAAATAATGATTTTTGGATTTTGGATCCGAAAGTTCCTGGATTTTCGTTCCGCGAAAGAAACCTATTTATGAGACACAAAGTCTCATAAATAGGTTTCTTTCGCGAGGTAGAAAATTCTAGCATGCCTCACGAATATAACGCGCTTAAAAATAATAAGCCATAAACATCTACATTCCATTACAATAAAGGCATCTGTTTACAGAGCCTGTAAATACTTATTTTTATCAGAATAATCATCTACAAAGATATTTCGCGCACGCTGACTGATGCATGTCTGCAATCGGAGTTGTTTATAATTCTGAAGAATGATTTTCCGGTTTTGAAAAAGAGACACAAAGTCTTATAAATAGATTTCTTTGGCGAAGCAGAAAATGCAGAGCCCACCATCTAGAAGAAAGCATGTTGAAAAGCTACTCGGCTGAGGAAAGACGAGGATGAATGGATCTCTCAGGTACGGAATTCCGTTATTTTCTTTTTTATTTGCGAAAATCGATGGATTCCTTTGACATATTTGCTGCTGCATCGCGAGATAAATAATTCGTTTTTTGAAGAATATGCTGCTTTTAGAACGCACCGTAATGTTTTAGGGAGAAATGTAATTGTGAATTCACGATATTGTATCGCGGAGGGTTTTGAGTGCGGTGAGATTGAGTTTATCTTTAAGTTAAAATTAAATTTTCCGTGAAATGTACTCAGTTTATCGGAAGTATTACACTTCTGAAGTAGCTACAAGAGTCGATGCACGTAGCAATTAAATGCGAATGTGTTAAGTCTGTTTTAATTGATAAATTTAGTGAGAAAAAATATTTTGTTATTTAACATTGGCATGAGAAAAATTCTAGAAGCTCTCAGTAAATAAATAGAAACATTAAAACAATAGATGTATATTGAAAAACTAAAAGTGGTATTGAGTTAATTTTATTTTTAATAACTAATTTGATTATCTGAAATTCTGATTGAAATTCAGCTGAATAAGACTAAACTAAACAACCAAAATTTAAAAAAAAATATCCAATACTTACGTGCAATGTGAGTGCAATAATCGTGCAATATAAGTTCTTACCTGTACAAAGAGGAAATTCAATTTAATAATATAGATTAAGATATATAAATGTGTATCGTATAATAATATCAGATAAAATATATATTTCGATCATAATTTGAAAAAAAAATTAACAAATACAGTTAACGCATTGATTATGAAAACTTAGAAATAGGGAGAAAGCATACAAAAACATTTCTCGGCCGTTTCCAAGCGTTTAAAGAAGCATTCCAAATTAAAGCTTGGGAGCAAATGTGTTAATGTAAACATTTGTCCTCAGAAAGACAACATTAGTCCATAATTTTTTTAACGCTATAATGACTGCATTGCAGTCAGTCATGTTTAAAGTAGTCACATACTTTTAATGGTAGCCAGAATTTGCAAAATATCTGCATATAATGAAGATAACAAAATAACATTCTCCATATATGAAGATAACAAAATCAACAGATTCATGCTCGATTATTCTTAGTTTCATTTTATACATACAGTATAAACACAGATATTAAATTCTAAGGGTAGATTTCGGAGTGGGCAGTTGGATTCTATTAGCCTTTCTACTCCTTATAATCTTTAATAATCTATTTCTGGCTAGCTTCATCTACGTTCACTGGTCACCGAAAGCCTAAACCTATAAGCGGATTAGAAGTAAGGCGCCCCTGGTGATTGCTACGCTCAAGATTAGCAGGTATTCAGTGATCTTTCCTGTATTTTTATTTGCTTGAAAAGAACATTTTATCTGTTTGGTAAAAAGTCAAGTTATTTAAATTGTACTACAACGTTTTCATTAAATATAGAGGAGTAAAAAGCTGTACCTGTAATCTAGAACATAAATTTAATGAATTACCTAGATTATGTCACTTAGGTTGTTTCAATTATAGTGTAATTTTTTTCTCGCAATTAATCAAGAAAGCATTGCATTTTTTTATCAAAACACATTTTTGATTTTTTGTTGCTAAAAAGGCGATACAGGTAGAGAGAAAAAATCATTTATGTATAATTTTAATCAAATTTCTGGCGGAGTTTTACATTCGAACATCTACATGTTCTGCTTGAAAATGTATTAATGTATTCTAATCCCATATTTAATGAAATTTAATGTGTTTTTTTTTAATAAGAAGTGGAATGCCGTTTTCTAAAAAAAAATTCATATGCAAATAGTCATAATGTTTCCCTTTTCTAGTTGTAGAAATGCATTTTGAGTATCGTGAAAAGAATTTTAATTGATAAAATGAAATAATTAAAAACAAATTTATATACATTCTACTAAAAAGAACACGTTCAATGGGTATTCACGATTATATATTTTTAACGCATTTTGTATTCACCTCAGTAATGTAATCGTTCATAGGTACAAAGAACTTTAGACCCTTAAATATTCTACGAAATTGATATTCTCTGTTTAGTAATTTAACGGATTTCAAAGGAGATACTTGAAAAAAGAAATATTTACAGCTGGATATGCATTTAATGATATTTATTTCAGCTTTAAGAATTCAATAAAAAAGATTTATGCAACATTTTTGTCCATTTAGATCCAAGAACACAGTGGAAGTGGACATCGTTTGATGCAATAACGCAGAAGCTTGGTTGTTTAGTTTCGATGATAACAACTTCCGACTTTAAAATTTCTTTTCATCAAAATCAATCTTCTAATAAAACTTATTTGATTAAAATTATAAAAAGTGAAGCTAACCACTTTTTGCTGAAAATCTTTCGATTTTCCAATTGTTTAATTATTATTTGTTTAATTTATTTTACAAACCCAAAATGATTTCCTTCAGAAAGTTTTGGAGATGAAGGAACAACTAGATTTCAACTGGGAGATTGAAGATCTCATGAAGACACAGCATCCATCTGAAGGAAGGAAGCACATGGTTAAATTAAGCCTATCACAGAGGTTTTCTAAGAAACAGACAGAAGGCCAAATTCTAAAAGATGTAGCTTTCGAGACTATACATGGATTGTACTCAGAAGAAGAGTGGCTGTACATGTTTAAAATAGCTTCATGTTGATTGACTGTATCAATGCAGGCGCTGGAGTCTTTTGCAGGCTCTTTTCTTTCTACTCACCTGTCTTAAGGTATAAAACAGCCTTTGATGCAGAGATCACAGCTATTACTACTATTGCTTTGCTTGCACAGCTATTGCTTTGTCACGGCTTCAATGCCAGTCTGAAAATATCTCAAGGGCTCTCATTCTATCAGATTCCAGGGCTGCTACAATGGCCATTTTTCATCTAAAGTTCCCGATGCAACTGACATTTTAAACTGTCATTTGGCCCTTACTAATTTAACTCAAAACCGTAAAGATGTCCCATTGCTGTGGGTACCAGGACATTGTGAACTCCATGGAAATGAAACAGTTGATTCACTGAGAAAGAAAGCCACCACGGTTGTACAAATATCAGATAAACCACTTCCTTTCTCTACCACCAAACGGTTAATTAAGAAAATCTTTTTGAGAGGTTTATTGGAAAAAACAAAAAAAGAGGCAAACAATGAGAAGAAATGGTTCGGGGAAATCACAAAAGTTCTACTTTGACCAAGGGAAAGATCTATTGCCCCTTTCCGCCACGCTATTGACCACGATTGCCACTCCAAACATCTATAGGGTATAAAAAATACTGTCAAGTCCTCTTTGCCAACTGTGCAATATCCAAGGAGAAATGGAGGTGAACCATTGGAGTTGCCGTTCTGCGCTGAACTCGGGACACTTGTGGGAGAGATACTCGGCACACGATGAACAATTTATAGACTTACTGTAGTTTCAGTTTTGTTAGCTGTTTACTTTTTTCTTTGCTCTAGTTTTAATGTTTGTTATTCTGACTACAGTTGTGTTTTAATCTGCCATTAGAAAAAAAATCTGAAATGAATGTTGTTTATCAAACAATCTCTAAATAATATTGAATTGAGAAAACTCAAGGGATCGAAAATCACCAGAGAGTTTTCTCAGACAAATAAGAAATACCTTTAATGAAAACAACTATATAAATACGCGAATTTCAGTATGAATAAAAAATACATTAGCATATGCTTGAGCATGCAACATGTAATGTCTGTGATTAAAAATTTTGGTTGCAATGTTACACATTTAAAATTTAAGGGAACATTTTAAAATCAGTTTTACACCACATAGACCATTTTTAATAATAGAAAATTCTCCAAAATACAAGTTTCATTAAAAAAATCAAATACAATGGGATTATATTTACGCATTTCAAACTATTATTTTAAAATGGCTTTGAAATTTCAATCAGGATTTATTAAAAATCCTTTAATCAGATGTTTAACAACTCTCGTTAAATTGAGAGCTAACAAAAAGGGAAAATATCACTTAAAAATAATTATTTTATTTCACTTCGCATGGGAAAAGAATTAATCAAAATTACAATTAATAAAACAAATTACTTCATAATACGCATTTTACTTTACCTTTAAATACAGTATTATCCATGTCTGCTTATCTCCAAAAATATTTGTTGAAGTAAAACTAGAATCCAAAAAGCTGAGTAATATATTCTTGAAAAAAGCACAAAATAAGGTTAACATGAAAGCTTTCAGCTAGTATTTTTATAAATGCGTATCTTGTCTATAAAAATAACACATACGTTACTTTTCCGTTGCATAAAAATAGAGTTCATACGTATTTTGAGTTGGTGCTGACATGCTGGGAGAGATTAGATCAAAATAGCTTTTAGAGGGAAGGCATGTTTATGCTTGACTTGGAAATTTTTGACCTGCATCATATTCGGATATGTATTAAAGTATATATGAAACGTAAGGAAACTTTAGAAATTTATGCAGGATATTGAAATCACTGATGGGAAAATACTTCTAAAGAGAAAAGAGAGAGAGATTATTCCGTAAACGCTGGAGACAAGCCTAGGTAACTGTATTTTTAATATTTCTCCTTTTATACGCTAAAAGGTATTTTTAGAAGCATTAAACTCAAGATGAAGTTTTTGTCGCTGTTTTTATAAGAAATAGCAAACTATTCTGTTTAGAGATTCCAAAGAATTTAAAAGCCTAGATAGAATGAGCTTCATAATATTTTTCCCTAGCATTCATGACGGCATATCTTGAGTGCAACTTTGTAGTTCAGCAATAATAAACACGCTTTCATAATTTGAAAGCTATTGCATGCGACAAGCAGCTTTTGTATATACTTTTATAAGTGACAGATAGAGATTCATTGTTCTCTTGGAAAACTAAATATTATAAAAACCCTAGGGATTATAAAAACCTAGATTGAATAACACTGATAAGGTATTTTCCTTGAATTCCTAACAGAAAAACTCGTAAAGAAATGTAATTTAGAAATGATATACATTCTGTGAAATGCAGTAGGGTGCATGCATCATTATGTTATCATATCTTTCATGCATTTCTTCTTGGAATGTTTCCGCCGTTTGGAGTCAAATTTTCAGTTTCTTTCAGTAGTAACAAAATTAAAAACACTATTAAAACCATTGAATATGTACAGCTGCGGAAAAAAAAGTCCCAATTGTACTTTTTTCGGCCGTCGTTCGTCGTACAGCAAAGTTACAGATACCAATCGTTTACTATTGACGTACACTTTAATTTGCTATGCATAAAAATTGCATAAGGGGCCATCTACATATTAAAATTCGCACGAACTTTTTTTTCTCAATAGCAACCCCTAGATTTCACTTAATATTTCAAAAATTTAGCTCATTTTAACCCCGGACACCAATTTTCAATAAATTTGGACAGAAAATGAGTGAGTTATGAGCACCCAAAATCCCCCTCCCCCTATGTTAAAATATTTTTTCATACTTCAATTCATATCTCATATAATATTGGTAGTAAGAAGCTGATTTTTATTCGTACTATTAGAACTAAACGACCCAAACATAATTTAATGTTATTGTGATTTTTAATAAATTATGAATATGAATTATGAATTATTAAATTAATATTCAAAAAAATTATGAATAGCGACCTAGCCAAATTTCGATGGAAATAGATGCAGAAATTAATATTACATGGCTGTGCAAAATTTCAAATTTTTACGTTCAGTAGTTTAATTTATATTAAATAAAATGTGTTATTTTCATGAGTTAAGGGACCATATATAAATTTACTAAGTGAAAATTTTTTGAAAATTGCATAAAATAAACGTAAATTAGATTTATTTTGTGCAAAAACACAGTAAAAGATACCAGTATTATAAATATCAAATTTTGAAACAAATAAATTAGAGGTTTTTACAGTTTGATAGGAATTCTATAAAGCGTCCGCTATCATATTCCCCCAAATAAAATATTTTCCAGCTATAAAATTAGATGCAGTAGATGTATGTCTTCTAATACAACGTCCTATTTCTGAAAAACTAACATCCTCAACTTTCCAGACGCGAATGTGACCTTTTTTAATATCGGAAACATTAGGGCTTTGGACTTCGCCATACTTTATCAAACATTCAAAATCACGTTTTTCTGTCTAAATTTTCATCTAACTATAAATTAAAATACCACCAAAAGTCTTGAGAATATTGCACATTGTAGACGATAGTATTAAACGAAGAAAGTGAAATAACAAACACGGTGATAATATTGGGTCGCCAAAAAAGTAATTGCGTTTTTTACATGAAATTCAAACAAATAAATTTTCTATCAGGAAATCATTCTTCAAGTTCGACCATAGCTGAGTAATATTCAAGCTTGTAGTCAGAAGAGCAGAGAGAAGCCTCTAACTCCTGCCAACATTTCACCTGTCTAAGAGAACCATCAACGGAAATACTCAATAACAATTTCAAAATTACAAAGATTTTCAAAATCGTGAGCAGTCATTTTGCATTTTCCCCTTAAATCATGTGTACGAACCAAGGAAGTTATGAACTCACGGGTCATTTGGACCACAGACTAAATATTCTATTCTTCCCTTGATATTCTCAGTACAAAAAACTTTAAGAGTGATGGAAACAATATTTTCCTTGAAAATAATATTAATATCTTTTAACTCTCGCGAGCGAAATTAATAAAAGGCGAAAAGTTCGGAACCTACAAATTGCGTTTTTCAATTTGCAGAAAGTCCCTTAAAAACGCGCAAAAATGAATTCGCAATATCTCCGGAAATTATCGTAGAAAATTGGTGAAAATTTATATTTAGGTTAATTTGAAGGTTTTCTTTCGTTTAATAAAGTCAAAATATGGGGTTGCCATTGAGAAAAACGAAGTTGATGCAGAATTAAATATGAAGACGGCTCCTGATGCAAATTAAATTAATATTAAATTAAAGTACGCGTTATTTGCAAACGATTGGTATATATAACTTTACTGTACGACGAATGACGGCGAAATAAACAGCAAGTGGGACTTTTCTTTTCCGCAGCTGTACATTTTACATTATTTTTTCTATCAATTCAGAATGTTGCAAGCAATAAAATTATATAAAATTAAATTCTAAAGTCTTTTGAATGGCCAAAAAATATATTTGGAAGGGACATTTTGAACTGATAAACAGTAATGTGCAGAGACATCGTGAAAGGTACGGGGTAAATCACGTGTATTATAACAATTTCATATGTTTCATATATATATATATATATATATATATATATATATTAAGTGCCTAAGGTTTTGTCAGAAATGAAAACAATAATATATATATATATATATTGTTTTCATTTCTGACAAAATCTTATGCACTTAAAAAAAAGAGGAAGCCAGGAGTTACAGAAACTTCTCCCTGAGGAAAGAAACATTCTCACTAAAGAAAGAAAGATTCCATCATTTTCTATGTTCATTAATATACAAATCTCACTTTCTCAAAACAACGCTTGGCCGGGTAGAAAAATGAGGTAATAAACATATATATAATTGCATAAAATATAACTCATTCATACTGTAGCATAAAACATAACGAAACCGCTGATCTGTATTAAAAACTGGTGTCGAATAAGAAATATAAATTATCGCAAACGCATCGATTATAAAACACTTTATACCATAATACTTTTTCGCAGAATTCGACGATATAAATTGGATAGGATTTAAAGATAAACTCACAAAACCTGCATTATTATTAATGTAATTTTGTAAAATTCCTCAAGGAGAAGTTAAACATTGTTTATATTCCTTAAATGCAGAGTAAGCTTTTATAAACGATTATGTACTTATTGAATTTTTCTTTGTATAGATTAATGTCTCTAATTTACCATAAGCCTTAATGTACTGGAATTCTTTCGATTGATTCTTTCGATTGATCTATAAACGCAAACACACGATTTTCATTAACCCATTTGTGCCTGGATATTTTTGCGACTTTCTTCGATTTTTACTGATAACAGAAATAATAGATAAATTTCTGATGTCAACTTCTTGAACAAGGGATGATTTCTTTTAAAATCATTATGCATAAAAATTGAAATATCAACATACTACTTGGTCATGTTAAATATTTTGTAGAGTTGAGGCTCAATACTCACGAATAAAGGCTAGGAAAAATAAATAACGTTTTCGACTACTAGCGAAAATGCCGTCCCAAAAAAGGGACGCTAGGCATAAATGGGTTAAAAACACTACATACTTTAATCTTTAATAACATACAATATGCCCACTAAAGTCCTTTGCCACCCTCTGAACTTCAGAACACGTCCGCTGTTGCGTTTATAAAAGTGATGGCTGAGTATATTAAAGTAGCCATTCGCTGAATTTAACCGCCTACGGCACCACCTAGTGTAAAACAGCGGAGTTAGCATTCTATCTTGAAAACGGAATGGTATAGGGAGAACAAAGTTGTAGATCATCATCCAATTATTGAGAAAAGACATCTTAAGCACATTAACTTTAAAAATTAGAGACGTAGAATGCAACGCATAAAAACGAGTTATGGATGCTTTTGATATCATACATATCGTACAATTTACATTGGGAATCGCAGACCAGCGTCCATGAGCATTGTTGCGTACGGAAAACGCTTTTAGCATGAAGAATAAATGAGATTAATGATGGGCATGTGCAGTTTTGGAAAATTTGACAAAATAAATGTGTTCTTTTTGCCTTCGATCCGTAGCATTATTGTGGAATTTATGGCAATCATGCGCAAATTGTTTGACCAAATAAATGTGTGCTTTTTTGCCTTCGATCCGTAGCATTATTGTGGGAATGTATGGCAATCATTTGCAAATTGTTTGACCAAATAAATGTGTGCTTTTTGTTCTCGATCCGTAGCATTATCGTGAGAATTTATGGCAATGCTGTGCAAATTGTTTGACCAAATAAATGTGTGCTTTTTGCCTTCGATCCGTAGCATTATTGTGGGAATTTATGGCAATCATGTGCAAATTGAGGTGTCTTTTTTTGTTAAATCGACAATGCTGAACATCTTTACAACTTCCTTTTCTCCCGTATCTGGTATGATTTTTTTGAGATAAGAACACTAATCCAAATTAAGCCGCCAACTGACTCAGTAAGCGGTTTCCTTGTGTAGTGCATGGCAACTCTACTATACCAAGACATCACTTTAATGAATATAGCAGCATCGCTCCGGAGATAAAGAGGCTAGGAAGGGACTTTATTTGAAATATTGTACATCAATTTTGGTTTGTTGGGAAAAAGATGAATATCTCTAAAATACTCTTTAAATGGTGACTGCCTATAAAGCACAGTGTATTGTAATTCTTTCAGATGTTCCTGTGAATGAAATTCAACTGTTACAAGTACAGATTTCTAGAGGGTACATTCTGCAGTAGATAGAAATAACACACAGATAGATAGATTCTACAGTAATTAATGCACGGAAGGAAGGACAGGCAAATCAGAAATATTTCCCATCCTTGTAAGAAAGTGTTAATCAAGAATGTTAACATTTCAGCATACCTGGCAGCAAGAAAGACTTCTCTCATAATAGTAGAAGCTGTCTGAACAGATTTATTTAAGAGAAATACGATGAAGACCAGAAATGTAAATCCGACAAAGAATATGATTTGGGTGTATATTAGCGAAACTAAAATTTATCAAGTTTTTGTTTGATTGCAAAATCGATAATTGAGACAATGACATTCTATCAACAAGAGAACTTCTAATTAAAGTTTTTTTCATATTTTGCAATCTATGTGGTTTTCTACATTGTGACATTTTGTTTCATAATAACATCCGTGGTCGATTTTATATATATATATATTTCCTGAAGATGAATACTAATTTGCTTGGGAGATGAATTCTAATTTGCTGAAGATGAATTATAATTTCTTAATTTTTTAAATAAAATTTATCTATTAAAAAACTATGTGAACTGTGCGATTAATAAACTGTGCAAGAATATATATCGGAAACACCTGTTGTTCATTTGATCCTGTTGTTGTTTCACCTGTTAATCATTTGATCACAAAACTATATTACATTTTAAAAAAAATATTGTGATAGTTTGTAGAAAATTGTATGGAAAATACGATGATACCCTATGTACCACAAAATGTGTATGCTGCCACCTATAATGTGCCACCTATGTACCACCTATGTACCCTAATAAATGTACCACCTATATACCACCAAAAAGGTAAAAATAATAGAAGGTAAATAAAAAGTGTTGTAAACATGCCCCGCTCTATTTTGTGCAATTTACTTTTTACCTTTTTGAGGTAATTAAATCCAGCGAATATGTCATTCTATATTTAAAATGAAAAGGGTAATTTGAGTTCTATGAGTCAATGCTCAAAAGTTTTATGAAATTATATATGAGCAACTTAATCCATATAGTATGAAGAATTGAGCATTTATATTTGTATCATACGCTCAAATATCTTCTGTGTTCTTTTTCACAAAAAAGTTTAAATCAGTTTTGCTTTTTATCTAACAGTAATAATAAATTTATCTATTTTTTTCCACTCTTCGCAAAACTGGATAAAAACTTATTTATGTTTCCCTATTCTATGATAAATCTCTTTAGAGAAAAAATACATTTACAGAGGTAGACCGAGTAAATAACTTTTACTGACAAATCTTATTATCACAATACACTGTAACATTGAATATTCAAACATAGTAGATATCTCAGAAGAAATATTGTGAAGTTGGTTTTTTAATTTTTCTTGATATATTTGTTCTTATTCAACATTCATGCAAAACCATATGGTATGATATTACATTCTGAAATCTGTAAATTACATCAAAGTATTTCCATTTCTTTGTTCCCCTGCTATTTTGGTTATTTATACAGCTTATTACTATAATTAAAAAGGAAAAAAGTTTAGTTCCCTTGTTTCTTGAAAAAATCATTTTTACAGTAAATTGCACATATTATGCACATTTACCAGGGGCTATCATTTTTAACTATTGCTTATCCAATCCCACAAACTTACATCCCCGTAATATATTAATGTTGAAAATCTACATACAAGACTGTAGTGGAAGATAATGGGTCTTTAGAAATTTCCCTCATTTTAGATAATTGATTTCCAGGAACACGTTAAATAACTTAGACGCGGAATTTTACGGTCAGTTCTCTGACAATGGTAGCCAGTGATCCCTTTATCTGCGATGAAATGTAGTTATACTTTTACTGGTTCGTGGTTCAGTGTTGTCCCATTAATTTCCGAAAATGCGTTGTCTTAAATTTATCTACCACTTGTTATTCTCCATTATGCTACGGAGTGCTCCTGAATAATGGAGCGTCATTAGTGTAATTCCAAAGGGGCTTGATGACGTACCTGGTTGCATACTTTGACGTAGTATAATATAATTTACTGTACAGGGAAGAAAATTGTGTACATGTATCGATAAAATATAAGTGAGAAAAGACAATTCCCCAGAAGTACTATGAAAGATTTCTTTATTATTGGTGAAGGTAATAATAACAGAAGAATTCAGGGAAATTAAAAAAAAAAATGAATAAATTTTTCACGAAAAATGTTCCGAGGTGCTCTACGAGTAGTTTCTGGACGAATGCTTAGATAAATCCAAGTTACACGGGAAAAATCTCTGGGAATATTTTGAAATATTGCCGCTTCACAAAAAATGACGTCTGAAGTGAAGATCAGGGATGGACGTAGATAATGCGAGATAACTAAGCTAAGATCGTGAATCGGAAAATTACTTCATTTTGGTGTAAACACTTTTTCTGTAGGGGAACACTTTTATTGGGTCAGATTATTCCTCTCAAGAAAAAAAAAATACCCTGCAGAAACGGACGAATTTGGGGATGGAGCAGTTTCTCTTCTTTATGGACCATGGTCTGTTTAGTACATTCCTGCTGAAGTTTGTGAGCCCATTGTCCCGTCTCCGTTTGCACCAAAATGGAATAACAAACCAAAACCTCAAACCTTTAAATATTGGTAAAGCATCTTCTGAAAACACAATTCCCCCAAAAATTAGCCCGTATTTTTCTTTTAATTACACCCATTATTTTTATTATTCAATTGCATACTCATTCATCTTAAGCTGCAAGTGACAGTAAACGACTGAATTTACTGAAAAAAAAACCCTTTGATTTTGATCTTCCAACATTACAAGGTATTTTGAAGCAATTGATAGTTTAAGTTCACATTTTATAATGTTTTACTGAGTTAAATTAAATAGAACTTGATTGGTAACTACTGCACTGAAAACAATCCGCGCAATCGGTCGTTAGTCAAGTTATGCATTACCAATCTGACTTCGGATTCAGAAAATTCAACTTATAGATCGCATGGTATTGACATTTCGCTATGCTTATGATATTAATTTACCATTTACGTTTGTAGTTACAGTTAACGTTTCTAGTATCAAAATCCAGCTAGATCTATGTTTCCCAACCACCAGCTCTTGGATCAGCACCGGTCCTCATATATGAAATTTGTTGAAAGAACCAGCAACGAATACCGATCTAACGAAAAAATTATAACTGAATAATGTAACATTTAATAGACAAAATATGCAATTGTATATTATTATTACTATCATCAATAGCAGAAATCTACAAGTAAAGTTTGGGAAGAGCTGAGATAGATCATTCAGCAATTCCATATGTATTTTAATAAAAATAGGAACAAAAGTCACTGAGCATATTCATTTATTTTTTCATAACAAACAAAAGCGTGAAAACAATCCGTGTGGACAGTTTGAATTCTCATAATCCTACTAAAAACTACAATTTAATATGTGAAAAACTATCGCTTGTGTTTATATGCTGTCCAATTTATTTACTATAATAGTAGGTACGTCCGAAATGTTTAGAGAATGGTTCCATATTGCAATAATCTTGTTAGCAATAGATTATTGCAATGTGAGAGCAACATTCTAGAATGTTGCTCTCACGCACAAACAGTGAGGGTGATATCAGAAGTTATCTCTCCTAGTGCCCGAATCACGGCAATCAAAACGATGGGTGGGCTACGACCAATTTAACGTAGTCAATACAAGAAGCAGTCAATACAGACGCAGTCAATACAAGAAGGCCCGTCATTGCCGAATGGTAGAATGCATGAACTCCGATTGCTTCAAATTAGGCGAAACGGTCACATAGACGCATGAAATATCAAGGAAGTTGTACGCCGTGTAAGCAGTGAGTGAAAAAAGCGTGCTTGTAGTGTTTTAAATGCTTAGGGGACAAAACGGAAGCTGGCGATGGATGATGTGCCTCTTGAGCCATTTATTAAGAATCTTCCAAGTTTGACTCATTTAGCAATTGATAGCGGTGCTTTGAGACCCATAGTGGTCTCGCCCTGAACTCCATTCCCGGAAGAACACGTAAAGTGCAGCAGCATCCGGCTTGGCCAGTGCTTGGAAGAGTGAATTGCTCTCTGGTCTGGAATGTTGTGGGACTTTGTATGCCATTGGGAGCTGCTGCACGTAAAATCTGTCGTGGCTCCAGTTCCCTCCATGTACAAACGATATCCTTTGAGGTGACTTTTTCAGATGGTGATTGGTTCCTCATCTTGACTTGGATCAAAATTATGAACCAACAGGCAGATGTCCAGCCTTTTCAATGGATAATGCGATTACCTATTCATGGACATAAGAACAGCAACAACAATGGTGCTTCGAGCGATTCGGAATGAATCATTTGTTGACTATGCAACAGATTAAAGAAATGTGTTCTGATTAGCGATGATCACTTTCAATGTCATTATAGGTACACTGGTACCCGCTTAATAGGTTATCGGTTAAAGGAATGTAGCACTTATTGTAATAAATTCACGATGCCCCAAACTATAATAATTAGTCAATGTGACGTTGGATAATAGAATATCTAGATTATTAGAATAAAATTTCTTGGGAAATTTTCTATTCTATAGAGCAGGTTCGACAGCATTTTGTTATTAACTCTTATTTTGCTTACTTTATTTCACCACTCAGCAAACTCTTCGGAAATACATTGTATGTATATTTTACGAGTAACTTTTATTTTTTCTATTTCAAAATCAGACAAAAGAATGATACTAGATGAAAAAGAACTCAAATACTAAATAATTATGAACAGGTTTTCAAAATTAGTTGAAAATAAAAGATTTCGAATAAATAGTAATGCTATGTAACTGTTAAATAAAAAAAGAAGATATTCATCGTAAAGAGAAATTGCATAGCTAAAAGTGCAATATTCTATTATATTATCACACATGACCTTAAAATTACTTTAATACCTAAGAAAACTTATAAGTCATTTTTCTATTAACATCTATGAAGCAGTGAAGAAAAAAAGTGTATATATATATGCATATTCCCTCAGAATAAATATTCTTTAAAATAAGTTACGTTAAACTTCTAGCATTATTCCGAGGTATAAAATGTAATTATGTCTTTCAAACTTTGTTGATAAAGGTAAATTGATGAAGAGTGATTTTTTTAAAGAAAAGAATTTAAACAAAATTATTTTGTCGAGGTCTGTAGAAGATTATTTATCAGAAAATAATTTAAAATATTTTTCCAGACGCAAAATTTATCATTTTTGTGTAATGGTGTTTGACGTCATAGATTGAAGATACGGGTATTCTAATTAATCCTGATATCATAAACTGTTACATATGACAGTGATTAAGTTAGCGTTCAAAAGTACTTTTTTTAATTTAAAATCAGTTTAAGATGTTAATAAAAGCTTTTAAGTTATTTAATTCAGTTATGTGTTATAAAATATTCTTAAGTGAATGAAAATGTTTTAAACATTAACAATTATATATTCGTTTCAAGAAAATTCTTTTAAAATAGATTCATAAAGTGTGATCAGTGATTGCATCAGTGATTGCATCAGTGAAACAAAATAATAAACAGGCAATTCACCATGTTATTTTTTGTCGCTTGGTGATTACGACACAATTTACTTAGAAGTCTTAAGTGTATGTATGATGTCAGCGAAAATTTATAATACAGTTAAACTTCGTATGATTATATCGGAGTACTAATTTATGTATTTTTCTTTTGAAATTTCGTGTACTAAATAAATTTTACAATTTGTTCAAACTTATATTTAAAACAACAGAGAATCTGTGTAGAATATGACTATTTTATTCTAAATTATACTAACGTATGCGGCACCAAAATCAACAATATTTCTACGTTGCGTTACTACTGAGTTAAGAAAAAACTCAACAATTTCCATTTCATTTTCAAAAGCCACACTTTTTTAAGTTGTACACGACCTCTGTTCACCCCCCGAAATAAATAAATAAATAAAATACACGAATCAATAAAATGTACCCCATACACTAATCTGACGTTCTATACAATTAAGGATTATGATCTGAAAAGCGTCAGAGATATGACTAATATATGCTGCCTTAAACCACTTTTCAATGGCTCTTGAAATTAAAATATCGCGTCGGTTCATCGCATTTCAGAGGTCGTATAGAAATAGAGCAATAAAGTTTTTTTTTTTTTTTTTACTCTAGCAGTAAATACCTACAAATCCTTGTATAGCCCCTCACAAACTTTCTTTAATGAGATGTGATACGTTTCATGATTAATGGTTGAAATTTTGTACTTCACTTCATTAGTACATGGAGTGAATTTTACTAATTGTGAAATTTTTTGAGAGGGGTTTGTATACAAATTTGAAAAATGTAAATTTTTAAATTAACGAGATGGTTTTTTCTTAGCGTAGTCCTTTTTTTCCAACTTTATTTCGTACCTTTTTTTAAAAATTTACATTGCCCACTTGTCTCTAAAAGATAAAAATTACAGCTTGTTACCACTTTTGGAGAACACCCTGTATTTACATGAAATATAAAATTCTTAAATGTTATTTAGTTCAGAGAATAGTTATCAATTCAATTAAATTGTTATATTTTTAATTAATTATAATATACTCCAACTACATTTTGTAAAACTAAAACATTTCAATTTATACGTCTATGAAACATTTTTGCGTTTTGACATTTCGGAAGGTTTTATTAAATTTACAATATTATCTTGGTAAATTAAATTTATTTTAAACGACAAAAATTACTTAATTTAAAATGTAAATTAAATTTCTCACAAAAAGACAGAATAAAGACCAATATATATATATATATATATATATATATATATATATATATATATATATATATATATATATATATATATATATATATATATATTGTTCCAACAAATTAAGAAAATTTGATTAATTTTAAATTAATTCTAAGAATAAATTTTGAAGAAATTTCATAACTGAATCACTTTTGATTCTTTTTTCTCAATAGCGTAGCGAATTTAGAGCAGTCTATTGTTAGATATCCAAAAGCAAGCTTTTAAGCCTCGGTTTTACTTTGTTATTAAAAAAAAAAAAAAGACAAAGCTTGTTTGCGGATAGATGATTATTCTGAATAATGGGAAAGGCGAAATTAAAAGATGAACCACTTTTATAAATGTCATTTCTAAAGCTTTCTCCGCTCACCTAAAGTAGAAAAGAGCGAATTAATTTTAAAAGCATGAAGATCTGAGTGAAAGAGAAACCATATTGTGCACTTAAGCAAAAACATAAAAAAATATTGAAAAAAAGGTGTTTACAAGAAAGATATATGTTTCACCATGACTACCAAATTAAAAACTAATCTAAAGTAAAGAGAATTGATCTGTTTTGCATAGAATAACGTGTATAGATATTGCTGCAGTTCAAGGCGCTTATGATAATCTTTCGCACATCAATATATATTGTTGTAATTTTTAAACGATTTCTTGTTTCCCAATTTTCAGAAAGTTTTCTATTATTCAGTATCATTTCATTATGTCAAGTCATAAAAACAAAAATATTTTTCAGAGACAAGAAGATTCAATAATTTATAAGTATTATGGGCGTATAGAAGTTGTTTGCGCAATACCAAATGTTAAAATATGTATTTTAAAATCAATAAATAAGTTATTTTAAAAAAATAATTTTAAATTCTTGAAAAATAACTAATTCCATTTTGAGATGCAACTGTAATTGCTGTCAACTACTTTGAGCCAGTTATCGATCGTTATATTTTTCTAATAACTAAACGGTATATGTTCAATAACTTGATTATAGATGAAGATCAGTAGTTAGCTAAGTCATATTCAGTATATATATTCATTAATCATCTGATACACCAATAATAAGGGCGTTAAAATAAATTAAACTCTCTAAAATCTGTTGCTAAGATAATTGATATACTGTGAGAAGTTTATTGTTCTAGTTATGGAACGCCAAATATATTTTTTCACGGAATAAATAACAGGGTATTAAGAACTTCTCGTAATATACCCAATTAAAATTAAAAACACCTCGTTCCACTATATTGTTGTTGTCGTGTCCATGGATAGACGACACTATCCATGGAAAGAGGGGTGCCAGTGCCCCCGAGGGGGTTGGACTTCTACTTGTTGGTCCCTAATTTTGAACTAATTCCAGATGAGGTACCAACCACCACCTGAAATCGGCACCCCCACATGTATCGTTTAACAGTTTGGAGGACATTGGAGCCAGGACGGATTTTACGTGCACCAGCTCCCATTAGCGTACACGGTTTCACAGCGGAGGAGCCGAGAGGGAGATGACCCTCCTAAGCACTGGCCAAGACGAATGCTGCTTCACTTGCCGTGTTCTTATGGGAACGGAGTTTAGCGCCCATACCGCTGCGGGACTTCCACTATATTCCTGAGGAAATATTTATGATTTTAAGAATGTTTTGTATGCATGGTATAACATAAATCTCAAGAAAAGAATGATTCCAATAAATATAATTTATGCTGATCGATAGTGAAAAGAAAAATTGAAAATAAATCATAAAAAAATACATGAAGAAATAAAAAAGAAAGTGTTCGGAAATTATGTAGCTTAAACTATGCAATAACTTCCATACTATTGCATCAGGTATACCTAGTTTGCCTATAGCATACAGAATTTGAACGTACTAAAATTTTCTGACTAAGGAATAATATATTAAAAGAAAGAAA
The DNA here is from genome assembly GCA_038373885.1 of Cheiracanthium punctorium. Classification (NCBI taxonomy): domain Eukaryota; kingdom Metazoa; phylum Arthropoda; class Arachnida; order Araneae; family Cheiracanthiidae; genus Cheiracanthium; species Cheiracanthium punctorium. Next base: position 689,780 of record JAWZYV010002631.1, on the reverse strand, counting down.
AGAAAAATTCTCCAGTTACTTCAGATTCTCAATGACAGCAATAAAGTGAGGGTTCAGAGTGATTTCTTTTTCAGCAGACTTAGCAAAAACCTCGCAAAAGATCGCAAATTCTTTTCGAATATTCTCAGCTGAATCGTTTACAATGTCATTCGTCGGACGGCTTGCAAAGAAAGAAAAATGACCCCCAACCGCCAGCTAATCATTTCGCCCCATGAGCTCCACGCACTTACGGTGAAGAATTTTACCAACTGTTCCCTGCCAACTTTACTTCTTGCTGAAGCGTAAACCAGAATTTTTACGGGAGGAAAACATATGGAAGATACAAAAAAAAAGAGATTAGTTTCTGTTTGAGCTTGGAAAGGAGGGTGGGGGCGGTATTTTGTCGAGATAAATGTTACACAGCATGATTGAAGGTCGCCTCATGTACGGTACATTAATATATTGAAGAACATAATCGGCTTTTATCCTAACGATCTTTAGTAATGAGTCAGTACGTAAACGTTTAATTACCATTAAAATGTTAGTGACGTATTTATGGAATACAGTTTGTCGACAAATCTTAAGGGTAGGAGAGATGGGCTTTCACATATTTCGCAATCAATCCTGTTTATAATCATTGTTTATAAATAAATAAATCCTAACTATAATATTTAAATAAAATTTGTAGCCTATAAAGTGGACATATTTTGTCTTATATTCCCGTTAACATTAAAAGTCAGGAAGCAAAAATGTCATTGAAAATCATCGATTTTTATTCAAACTCAGGATGAGACAACCTAAGCTATGGCTTAAGACAAACAACAACCCCGCTATGGGGTAGGTTTTCGCTGGTGTTGGAATTGATTGTCACTTAAGACTGCTGCACAGCATAATCAAAAAGTTCATTACAAATGAACTTGCATTAACCTCTACACTTCGCTGTTGCACCACCTGGAGTTGCCAGTGGAAGACTTACCACATATTGTTTATTTGATGGACACATATATCGTTGAGGAATGTAAAAATGAAATTTTCATATTTGTTGAAGGAAAAACCTCAAGAACTTCGTTTAATAGTCTGATCGATCAGTATTAGAAATATCCTCTGTATTCTGCCAAGGAAGTGATTCACAAAACTTTTGTCTTAAGAATTAACCAGAATATCTTTATCTATCTCTAGGTCGTTAATATTAGTTTTTTTTCACTGATCACCAAATCTTTCTATTAAGAAGCCGCTTTCTGTTTTCCAATTGACATGTTTGCTGTCAGATTATTTAACGAAGAATCATAAACTTTTTTTTTGCATTTTTTAGAAGAATTATGTGGCTATAAGTCTCCCCTTTTTGCGATTATTTTTGGTTGTAAATTTTCTTTATGTTTCTCAGTTAGTGGGGTGGAATTTTTCTCAGGAGTTCCGAGAGATGAGAATAGCCGATCTTCCTGACTTTCGCTTACTTTTCGAAACATCTCTTCGATCTGGTAGGGAAAATGATCCTCAATTTTTTAAGGAATAACGACTGTTATTCATCTTAAGTCTTTAATTAATTGCTTCTGGAGGAGTTTCTATCGAAGATGTTTTATTACTCTCTGGAAAATTCAGATTTTATTGGTACTTCAATTACTGTGAAGATTGTCATCTTGGCCTAACTCTTTAGTTCCCAGCTGCAATCTCATATCTGTTGATTCCAAACAAAACGGCCGATAAATGCCTACCCCCATTGAAGGAAAGCGGATACTTTTATTACTGATGTGTGACAGTTTCAAACCTCCCTTCTTGAGTAGCTCTACGGGTGAAATTCTTCCCATCGTGCCATCCCAAGGAAGATCTTTTGTAGCTGCTTTTGACATCCCATTGCAGATTGAAACATCATGCAGACAATGGATTGACGGATTATCAGTTTACTCTCTTCCTCATGTTCTCAAGTCAAAAAGGGTATAAACTAATCAATAACTCCTGAGTCGGGTGGGAAAGAACAACATTTTGGGCGGTGCGGCCATTTCAGGGATCCAGTACAACGGTCGTCTGAGCCGGTACGGGTGCTAAATAGTCAAAAGTTCGGGCTAGCCTTCCAGCTTGAGAGGAAGATCATGTACTGATGCTGCAAGTAATCCTGCATACGAGAATTCATTTCAAATAAATGGATAAATGCCCGTGAGTTTAAATCTTGACTGGAGGTATTTTGGCTGATGGCTTTGAGGAATGCGTAGGATACCCTTGAAGGCAATATATGTACTATCATTGAAATTGCAGCACTTTATGGATCTCGCATTTAACTGCCCATTTCTGAGTAAAAAATGCAATAACTCTGACGCAAAATTCGTAAGTTATTCGGTAGACTTATAAAATTTACTGAAATATATAGATTCCATTGCGTTTGGTGTTTTTGCACTTGCATTTTCTCTCAGAAAAGAGCATAATGTTCACAAGATATCAAACTGAAAAAACGCATAAATCGTTCGTATTCTCAAAGCGTTATGTATAATCCAAAAATGCTTAAAACAGAAATGAATATTTTTACAAAAATAAATTACAATTTAAAATATAGCCTAACCTTGCAATCTCCTCTTTGCTGTTTTGGGACTGAGATAAACACTTCAATTCCATTGAATGTAATCTGCCTTAATCAGACAATATTTATCGATGTATTTGTTAAGAAATACGGTGCGATAACCCAAACCTAAGACAATCTACCCCTCATGACACGGAAACATTTATTTTTTCTACGCTTACTCTAAGACAGATAGCATTAAGGATTTCAAAGGGCTTTACTAGGAAAACATAATGCTTCAAAAATTAAAACGGGATTTAATGAACGTCATTGTAACTAAATCATCACGTTCGTCACGTCGTTGCAACTGATTGATAAGAGAGGTTAACTCTTTACAACACAGTTTTCATGTAAAAATGTTCATTTTTTTACTAATTACTTTATTTCATGCTACAAGTGATGGTTATACACAATTTTTTTAAGCACGTGTGCATTTTTAACTGTTTTTATGCAAAATAAATTGTAAAAAAATCAGGCAAGTTAACTCGTCATTTTTTGTAAAGAATTATAATTGTTTTCTTAAGGAGAATGAAAGCAGCATTTGGAGCAACAGAAGTGTTTTGTTGACGATCCGAAAGAAGACAGAAGTTTTGGTGTTAACAGATAGTGTGTGATGTTGCTGCAAAAGTTAAAGATAGACTGTGAAATCCTACGGGTAGATCTGGTGCCCGCACCATTTAAAATACCTTATAGACAAGTTAACTCGTTTTTCTTGGTAAAGAATAACAACTGTCCGCTTAAGGAAAATGAAGGCAACTTTTGTAGCAACAGGAAATTGCTCCAAATGTTAATTATGGTAGTTGATGTTGATCCTCCAATGATACGTAGGTCTTTCGGAACGTTTAAAACTATTAACCTCGCAAATAATTGCACGCTCAGTCGGTTTGTTATGAATACGAATGAACGAAGAATTCCAACTAACATTCCTCGCAACATCTGAAGTGTCCATGGTATTTTCTGTTATGGATGAAACAGATTATATGATTTTCTCCTAAAAGGTGGTATATTTTCATAATGGTTCACCTAAAATATATTTTTCTGTCATGATTTGATTTTACTGTAAGTGTCCATGTATTTCTTTCACATATTGCATTTTTATATCCTTAAAATTTTACCGTAAGTGTCCATGCGTTCAGTCTTTTTTTTATTAATGTATTTGCATATTCAAAATTCATTACTGTAAACGTTGGATTTTTCAATAAATGACCCTGTCGGTTCATACAAAACTCAATCCCAAAACGGTGAGTTGTCCCAACTTGGTGAAATGTAGAAAAGTTAAAGTTAAAGGTAGAAGCCCCTACGACAAGTTTGGAGCTGCATGCACTAACTTACAGTAAAAAAGAAGTATTTTTCATTTGGTTCCAATACGATGTAACTCCAATCCTTAGTCTTTCCGTTACAAAGAGATAGAGGTCAAGTCTCGTTATTTTGTTTTGTATTGAGGTCAAATCTTGTTAATTTGAAAAACGTCAAGTCTCGTTAATTTCTTTTGTATTGAGGTCAAGTCCCGTTAATTTGAGAAACATCAAGTCTCGTTAATTTGTTTTGCATTGAGGTCAAGTCTCGTTAATTTGAAAACCAAAATGTTTTTCATTTGGTGCCAATATGATGTAACTCCAATCCTTAGTCCTTCCATTACACAGAGATAGAGGTCAAGTCTCGTTAATTTGCGTTGTACACCCTAATTTTTTTTTTTTTGTAATTTTCTCTGAACTTGAATACTTGGGACTATATAGCAGAAAATCCGTTAATGCTCATTAAACAGAGCCCTTAACTGCCTCATATGAGTAGCTGAAAACCGGAGACCTTCCGCTACATTCACCCAAAAAGAGTGTTTGGTCTTATGTCAATGGTACATGCATTCTGGAGCAGAGTTTTTGTCAAAGCGATAACACACACTGGTGTCGACACATGGTCATTTACACATGTAATACATCATATTTCTTCTTTGCTGGATGATTTCGTCATCCACAGCTGCAACATCGTCCTTGCCTAGCAAAGAATGTTTTTATTTTTGTGTCATCTAAAGGTAATTTTTTTTCAACCATTATTTCCCAAGGATATCTTTTATCCTGAGGTCTCATTCATATTTATTGCCCATTAGGTAGCTTTCTGTCGAGTAATTTTTGTCGCACTTAGCTCTCAATAGCGAAATTTTATTTATGAACACTTAATAATTGTGGCATTTATATCATGGATGGACTAATGGAGAATGGAAATATGAGGATTAGCATCTGTAATCGTTGGAAGCTTGAAATCGTTGGAAAAGCTACGTATATCACTGTCATAAAAAATTCTATTTCCTCAACTAAATTTTACGGTTAATAATGTTACATTTTAATAATAAAGTAACTACAATATCTAAACTACCATTATTTTGCATGACAATGGAAATTAAAAATAATGAAATCTACTATTATTTAAGATATTTATTTGCACTAGAATTTCTCTAAGAAACATGCATATATTTGAAAAAGTATATTTATATTCTTGTTGTTGCATTTAAAAATGTGACTAAGTAAAGTTTGGGAATATATTGTTCGTCCGACGGAAGAATATCTAGACATAAAGGTAGCATAAGTTAAAAAATGTCAGAGGTAATTAATGTAAATAACTTAGAGGCAGCCATTATAAAAAACTTTGAAACTTATCTTCTGAAATTATTCAAAGCAGTAGATTTCTCATGAGGATATACGAGAATAAAAATAACTTATATCCAAAGACTAGTCATGTTTCATTATTATTCATAAATTTAGAAAAAAAAGTATCAAAGTACATAAATAAGATCATGATGTTGTTATGATGTAAAATAATGCTGATACAAGAATATAAATGAAAGAACTTTAAAAGCTGCTCAGATAAAAGAAAAAAGGTAATAAATTGATGACTTAAAATTTTGCAGTTTTTTAAAGAAAAATGAATGTTCTTTTTATCAGAGTATTAAATGATATTTATGGTATGCCATCATTTAAATGCAGCAATATTTTAATTTTATCTAACCAGACAATATTATGAAGTGTAAAATTCCATATGTTGTATTATTTGTTTTATTTCTCCGTACAACTACTAAATTACCATTTACGATTGTGGTACTTAATCAAGTGATATATTAAGCTAATTATAAGAATAACGTGTTCTGCACTCTTAAGTTGCTTAAAAATGCGCAAAATGTGAAAAAGAAAAATAATAACTGAATAATGCATAAATATAAAATTAACTCATTCTTAATGAAAACCATCGAAAAGAAAAAAGATTTAAAAACGAAATTCAGTGTAACTTAGTTTATTGGATAAAAGCGCGAACTTGAAATTTTTGATAATTGCGAATGTTTGTTTGATTATATGCTAACCTATCAACGACTTTTCTTTCATCTAATTATATGATAATATTCAATTTAAAGTAACTTTTAATAAGAAATGTGCTTTAAATAATAGCCACAGAATGATAATGTAGTTATTTTAATTTCAGCCAGCTACTGAAAGATTTTAAAGGCTACATTCGAAATCTCAAATTTTGATATCTAGAACCGCTGGAGATAAAAAAAAGCACGTTCAAAAAATGAAGATACATGCCTAAATTGTTACTAGACAACACCATTTGATAAAAGTTCTATTGGATAAAGAATATTGAAACATTTTACCGCCTTTTTGGGATCCTCTGTATATTTAAAATTGTCTAAAATTAACCTTCTTAACAGCTATTTACTACATTTACTAGACATTATATGGAATTATCATGAACTTAGCTAAAACACCAGTAACTATCGTAAGTGTCAATTCCCGGTGAAATCCATTTGATCTTAACCAGTAATTGACACCCCAAATTAAAAAAATAAATAAGTTTATTTCTTAAAAAAACTTGTACGTACTTACTTTATGTACTATTATCTAATGCAATTCAGTTTATATTGATTTCTAAAAAAAATGTGCTTGTAATAGGAACAGGTGTGTAATGAACTAATCTTAATTTCAGGATAATGCCAGCTACTAAGAATCAGACTTTTCAGAATCAGACTCAGCACTCAATTTAAAATCTCAATTTCTGATCCCTAGAACCCTCTGGAGGTAAAATAAATTTGCATAAAATTATAGACAAATGTGTAAATGGGTACTAAATAGTACCATTTGCTAACAGTTCTGAAATAAAATCTTATTATAATAAATTATCGGGAAAAGTGAAACCCAGTGGTGTAATGGTTAGCGCACTGCGCTGCCGTCCCACAGGCCCGGGGTTCGAATCCCGGGATGGGCAAGGTTGACTCAGCCTTTCATCCCTTGAATGGGTATATAAAATGAGGAACAAGCGTGCTTAGGGTCAAACACTGGGGGCTTTGCGTCAGGCTGACCACCTGACCGAGGCATATGCATCCGCACCCCAGAGCCTATGGTCGCGGCGGGCGTGGCCTAAGGCGCGGTTGGGCAGCGCAGGCCTTGGCCGCGCAGAGGGGCTGTTGCGCCAATGTTTGACTTTGATCGGAAAAAGTGTCAATTACTGGTGCAGCTACCTTATGTACTACGAAAAGGTGAAGTGTCAATTACTGGTGAACCTACACTATGTACTACGAAAAGGCTAGCTTTTTACCAACTGGCGAGAAAAAGTGAGCCACTCTTAAGAGATTACCCACGTGACATGTCGTAACGCATACAAAATATCCAAAACGAGCAAGTACATTTCGCCAAAGCAGGAGCGCAAGTACATAGGCACCTAGAAGTAGCATTGTATGTACTAAACTAATTGTTAATTTAGAAATAAATTACTTTCTTTAACAGAACCCAGTTGCGGGCATACGAGAAACGGGAAAATTATCAAGTAGATCGATATCACAGGGGCTTGTATACATATATTTAGCTTATGTATTTTTTCACTAATCTCATTTTCGCTCCAGGCGCTTAATATCTCCACTCTTCTATCTAATTTTGACCACATTTGTAATTGGAACTATGCATCTAGGACTAGCAGTTTCAAAAATGAAGGTTGGCGAACTTATAAGCCGATACGCTGTATAATCACTAATAAGGGTATCAACATAGCTGTACACATTATCTGTTGAAACTAAGGTAACATCCCTCCAAAGGTGAGAGTGGGTGATAGCATTTGCAATTTCATGCTAATTCTCAATATTATTAGCAGGGAAATTAAATGACGAGCGTCGCTCTTGATGATAATCGAATGCTCGTGGAGACAGTTTATCTCTACAATGGACTTGACTGAGTGTAGTATATATACTATACAACTGTAATATGTCGCGCTAATGTCCACTACTGTAGTAATTGCCGACATGTGGCTCGAATGCCAGTTGTAGCACGTATGGCCGTATGTTGTAGCATGTGCTGGAGAGGCAGAATAATTATGTGCACTAAACAGAATCTCTTATATCAATTATTGTAACATTTTGAATCAAGGCATATATTTTTTAAAATGTTAATTGCATACGAAATTCTTAGCTCCCTTAGTATTTGATGATTCGTAGCCCCCATATTCTATCACTATGCATCACAACGCGATGTTTTATTCACTAATTTTGGTTATAGAATAAAATTGGTACTCAAAAAGACATCAATTCTCATGACCTGACACTATTTTATAAATTTGATTTTTTTTCTTCTGTGGACATCCATTTGAGAATACAAAAATAAGAATTTATAACAACTGTTTTTCTTAGTACCTTCTGCAAAAAATATATTGATATATCTGTAGGTAACTGATTTCATTATTTTAAAGGCGGCTTATGTTTTCCGTTTAACACTGATTCCTTAATTTATATTTTGATATTTTGAAAGTTAATAAAAGATTAAGGAAACATATATATATATACATAATTTATCGCATATATTGAAACACAATTTAACCTGGTAAAGTGACCAGCTTGGTAAAGAGATTAAATGTCTAGTAACCACTTAGGTAAAATTTCACTGTACACTCACCACACTTTGTTACCTTTGTATGGTGATCAACTTTATAAGGTGACTAGTTTTGTTTTTCCTGAAGGTGGTCACATTATACAGGTTCCACCATATAAAAAATGAACCAAGTTTCTTGAGCTTGGATTTTTTTCTACTAGGCGATTCATAAAAGTATAAAAAATCCTTATATTATTAATAAATACATTCAGTTTATCCATCACATATTTACTATCATTCTAAAAGTAACTACTCTATTAGCAATTTTGCTCGGGCTACCACCGGCCACGCAGCCAGCCGATGACGGCCCGAGCAAAATTGCTAGTAGGGTATCACGTTAAATATAGAATATTCTACTATTATAATTTTATCAGAATATCTCTACAAGAAGTTATATCTAACAATGAAGGAATTATGTACACTAAAATGACAAATGAGTTTTTTCTCCAAGTGATAGTTGAAGAGACGAGTATGTGAAATTTTTTCTACTGATAGACTCAGTTTTTTTGTGTTTTGTTTTATAAGTAATAATCATTGCACTGTTATTATTTTTTTCAAAAGTTGCCTTAAGAATACCAATGGGTAATACTTCATCATCGGGTTTTTATTAGTTAAACATTTCTATTCGTACGAGAAATCAGGTAAGATTTTAGTTTAGTTTAGTTTTGTGTTATGGCAAACCTACACCAGGGGCATCTGCCTACGAGATTGCCTTTGTTGGAGTACTCTTAAAGAGGTTCTAACGTATATTCAAGTTCAATCTGGGGTAAAAAAAGAATGTAAAAATACTCATTTGCATATTAAAAAGTATAATTCAAGAAATTAATATTATCAAAATCTTTCATGATCTTTTAGTTCTTGCATGTGCAATGAAAATTAATGTTTATGCAGAAGCTAACACACATATAATATTAAATCAGCATAGCATGAAATTATAAATTTAGCAACAATTCCATGAAAGATCTGAAAGCATTTTTTGCAAATATTGGATTATGTGTCTTACTTTGATGGGAATTTAATGTCAGAATATACGTTGTAGGGATAAAGTGTCAATGTAGTATACTCATTATATTTAATAATAAAACTGTTCATGTGTTCAGATTGCCGAGCTCAAATATACTAGTCTCATTATCTTAAAGATGAAAGTACATTTATTTTTCATTTTGGTAATCCATTTAATTAATATTTAATTATTTTATTTTCATTATTTAAACAAGACAAGGCTTCAAGATTCTAAGAAACAAGTTTATTATTTTTTTTTCTTATTATCAAATAACTCAAAAAACAAATTTTTCTTTTCAATTCTATCTCTGAAAATATGATATCTGCAATTTATACACGCAAACTATTAAAAAGATACGCTATTGAAAAGTTTCCAAAACAATCCTAACAAAACGTGTTTTTTATGTTCGCTAAATATTTGGTTTATCTGGAACTGCAATCACAAAAGAGAAGGCTAATGGACGGCAGAAGCTTTGCTGGCTTTTTTTTTTCTTTATTTCCAGCTAAAATCTAATTCATTAAATATATACCTCACTGCAGAAAGCTCTGCTGCGATTTTCAACCCAATCATTACGCTTCACCAAGCAAATAGAAAGGAAAAAAAAAATTATTATTCCGAATCATCTCAGGCTGAACTTTAAATAAGCTGCCTTTCTGCGCGTATGGATAAAAGCGAATAAGAAATGGATAGAAACTTTGATAAATCAGTGCAGCGTCATTAATGGAGTGGTTCTGTTTTCTAATAGTTTTTTTCTTTCTTCCCATTTTGGTTTCCATTTGGTTTGGAGCAGTTTTCTACTAAATATATACTAAATAAAAACGTTGTTGGTTATAAATGAATAACCGTGATATAGAATTTTAATAATTGTTTAGATACAATTTTTCTACACTGTATCCATTTTCTTTTCGTTTTATATCTTTAATATACATGTTTTAGTTTCCATTTACTTTTGAATAATTTTCTAAATATAAGTATACTGAGTAAGATTGACATCATCTTGTGCGACATGTTAGTACCAGGAATCGAACGTTTAAAATACGTTTAGTTGGGACTTGCCAACCCAGTACTGAATAGCCTTTGAAAAAGAGAGAATTTGAAATAAAACTCTTTAACATATTGTTCTATATCTGAAACTAGGTACTATATGTAAAACAGAAAATTAATATATTTTCAGAGAAACTCACTGTACTCATGTACGGGAAATAAAAAATGACGATTTCACTACACTTTTAAGTGTTATACAGCCTCATTGATATATGCAGGGTGTTTCAAACTGTATGATCAGTGCAGAACTTTTAAAAACATTGAATTTGACACTATATTTCCAATTAGCAAAAAAAAAAAAATTAATGAGATACTGTTCCTTCTTATGCGTAAATTTTATTAGAAGTCTTTTTTTTTAAAGTACAATTTATAATGCTGTTCTTTTTACGAAAGTCCAGTAAGAAAATTAAATTCCGGCATAGGAAATTTATTTAACAAAGAATACAATTCAAAATAAAATAATTATTATCTTAACATTTAATGAAATATTTGAAATTCAATGATGGACGTTTTGGCCCATTACTGTTGTTTTGGCACTTAAAAGTTATCTATAATCTTTAAGAAGTGAGAAAAGTGTGTTCATAAATTGAGATTTATTCTTCACTGGTGGCAAAAGGTCCTGAACATAGTCAATGTTTTGCCTAATTTTTGCGATTGACTCAATTTTTCGTAACGGAATAATCGTCATATCTCTACTGTTCATAGTAATTTTTATATGATAAAATACTTTTCAAAAGCGTGAAAACTTTTTTTGATTTCGGTTTGTCTGTCTGTTCCGTCCCCCCGGGCTCTAACTTCCGTAAGCAAGCAAGGGTTACTGACAAATTTACGTATACTATTCCTACGTACCGTATCATATACCCTATTAAAATAGTTTTTATATGATTTATATTTCTTTCTACAGGTGCATTCAAAAGAATTCACTACATTCTGCTCTATAGGCAGTCACCATCTAATGCGTACTTTGGGGATATTTACCTATTTCAAATTAAACAGAATTGGTTTATGTCATCAAGAATTCCAGTCTAAAGATTTTCATCGGAAATAATCTTTTAAAATAGTTGAATATTACTAAAATACGCTTTAAAGAATAACTCCTCATGGCACATAATGTATTGAATTCTTTTGGGTGCTTCTATAAAAGAGTTATAAATCGTACACACACCATTTTCAATAGCGTACGTGATATAGCACATAGGGACAATATATATAAATTTGTAATAATCGTCGTGTATTTACAATAGTAAGAAGGCGGATAAACCGAAATCACAAATACTATTTAACCTTGTTGAAAACTGTGAAAAATACATTAGAGTCACTAACAATAGTTATTTAGTTAGTGATTTCATAACAAAAAATTCAGCCACAGAAATTATACTCTCTAAAAGAAAAAAACACAACGAATTTTTATATTTGCAGCTCAAATGTTTATCACAAGAGTTCTGTGTTGTTATGAATTGAAAGAGCTAGTGTGCACTTGGGAAACTATTAGCACTACCGCGAGAAATTTGTGTAAACAAACAAGTTTGCCGAATGCAGAAGATAAAAATATTTCAGCAAACAAAACACTTCGGTAAATTAACACTTTGCCGCCCGGCGACAACGCAGTGGTGCCGTACGTAAAGTTTCGCATACCGGCCGGTGACACCACAGTGGTGTAGTAATGTGATACTAGTATTTTCCATTTATTTGATCACTAGACCATATTCTGACGTTTTGCCGACAAAATTCCAAGGCCAAAACACAAGGCACGTAGGTCCACAAGGAGGGCAAACACAATGCTGTGAAAATGGACAAAGCTGAATTCACAAATGAGTGATATATTAGTCTGATACTGCCATCTGGCGGTAATAAGTGCAATTAAATCAACTGAATTAATAATAAAATTTTCTCGTGAATTTTAGTTGAAGTAATTATTATTATTTTTTGATGTTTCAAAAGAAAGTAATTTATTATAACGCTCTAAAAATTCACAATCCAGGAGTATTCACAAATACAGGATATGGCCTTTATAATTTTAAAATATATTTCCTTTATTATTTATTCCCGTATTGCTTATAGAACCAGTAAAGAATAGCTTCAAAAATCCTAATATATGCATGCCAATGCTATATTTTACTGCGCGAAAACAAGCACTGCTCCCATAATATGCAAAAAAACCCCTATGTTTTATTAAAAATAATTAAATAAAAATATACGATTGAGTTTTTATTTTACAGAGCTATCTACAGATGACGGAAATTTATAGAATATCGTTAAAGGATACTAAAATAAAGACTAAATGTCATTTTATCGTCTGCTACGCCTGATGTGGATAAAGAATACACCTGAATAAGTGTTTGAAACTTTCATTCAGTTCGCATTGTGCATTTTTCTGCGTAGCATTTTCCCATTCTATTTCTATTGAATTATAATACTCTTTTAATATATAGCACATAAGTGCGTATTTAAAATTCGAAAGGGTTTCAGATTTTCTTACTTTTTTTTTCTTTCTTTTTTTGATAACGGCAATATATCCAGAAGCTTTTCAGAATTAATATAGGACGAAAATAATTTTTACCTTTTTGTAGGTTTTTATCACTAAACCATCTTAATTTTGTAACCATGGGCGGCCCGACACAGTAAGCAAGGTAAGCATTGATTCGGGACGCCGGTTTTAAAGGAGCATCATTTCGAACTCAAAAACTATGTAGACCATAAAAGGGGCGTCTTTTTTACTTTAGCAGGGGACGCCCCCTACCCTAGGGCGCCCCTGTTTGTAACCATCTTAATTTAAAATTTCATTCAGAATCTGGGAGATTTCAGTGCCATGGAAGCCGGTGAGAAACATGATTCTCTTCGAAAAAGATTTCTAATGATGGAAAACCAACTGGTGGCCAGAGGCGGCTAGTAGTATATAATAAATTTATGGATATTTTTATTAAAATATATTTCACTGCCATAGATAAATATGCTAATCATTTACAAAAACAAAAGTATAGCTTAACCCATTTGTGCCTGGATATTTTTGCGACTTTCTCCGATTTTTGCTGATAACTGAAATAATAGATACATTTCTGATGTCAACTTCTTGAACAAGGGATGATTTCTTTTAAAATCATGATGCATAAAAATCGAAATATCAACATCCTACTTGGTTATGTTAAACTATTTTGTAGAGATGAGGCTCAATACTCATGAATAAAGGCTAGGAAAAATAAATAACGTTTTCGACTAATAGCGAAAATGCCGTCCCAAAAAAGGGACACTAGGCATAAATGGGTTAAGAACGGATTAACGATTTCCAGCCTAAAAATTTCATGTAAGTAAAATTATGGCTGGAAAGTAAAAAGTATGTAGCTCTTTTAAAAACATTTTCAACTTTATTAAAAGCAACATTTAGAATGAACGTTATTTGATGCTTCTGTTTATTTAAATTTGGTAAAAAATACCACGATTGTTATGAAACAACGCAAATGCAAAAAACAATTTAATGAGAACTCAAAATTTCTTGAGGAAACTTCAACTTACAAGACTAATATTTATTCTCAGTAAATTCACTTCTCGCTCAATGCTCTTCCCTAATTTGGAAGGTTTACTTCGGGATGCAGATTATATAGCTTTATGCATTAACTTTTCCTCGGATACTTCCACTTGCAGTATTTTCTAGTTTAATTAATGGTACGGAAATATTGAAAGGAGTGAAAATTAACTTCTGCTTTTACTGTCGATGAAAATATTTAAATATTAAGCTTCGCTGTTGTCTGAGTATTTTATTCTGAGGATAATGCCATTGAAGCTTACAAATTAGGAAAATAATTTGAAATAGAAGATTTGTGAGAGAAGTTTATTTCTATTTTTGATATAAGCAATTGTGGATGTTCTTCTGCTTTTCGTGAAAAATTAAGTTTATTTAGAGTTCAATACATATTGCTGCATACATCGACATTTTAAATCTGTTAATTATAAGAAGTATTATCTCATGCTAACCTATATAAATAAGTGATTGGAGCCTTCCAACAGCTTCATGTAAAGTTAAAATTATGCTCTTATATGAGTGAATTCTTTATTTGATATAAAAGATTTATACGATGAGATTGTCTGGTTGAACAGTGTTTATATCAAGCAATAAATTCTAGAGCTTTGTAACTACAGGTTTAGCAATGTTAGTTTCCTCGAATTCTGGTAATATTTCATATTCTGTTTTCAATCTTGACTACTTTATAAAAGAGATGACATTTCGGTTTTTTAAGCAAATCTGTAAAGGGATTTTTAAGCAAATCTGTAAAGGCATTTTTAAGCAAATCACCTCACATTCTCGAGTTATAAAAAATAACTAAAAGTACGCAATATCCGGATATGCTACATTCAAATTTAATGGTTAAAAATCTCATAAAGTTTTTCGCCTGAAAGAATATAAAAGTAAGATTATTTGCAAAATTGTGTTGCTCTGTAATGTTATAGTTGTTTGAAGTTCTTGAGGTTAATTTAATGGACATCTAACAACAATGACCCTAAGGATTAGTTGGATACTTTTGTGGGAAGTTTGTATTATTTGTAAAGTTTTATTAAAACTGGGTTGATGATGTTGAAGAAGAAGTATGTAAAAAATAACAAGCGTCTTTATTATGCACGAAACTTTATAAATATATATTCTTCTTTCCAAACGTTTTTAAAATTTTATATCTCTCAGTATACAGCGTAGCAGTGCATCAATCGAGGTAGAGAAATAGTAAGATATTGTGTTTGTATGTTTTTATTCTAAATTTTGAAGATTTTTAATTAATTTATTACATGACACAAACTATTTTAAACTTTAAGGATCCACTTCTACCTGCATGGGATATACTGTGACTAAAAAGCGAAAATAAAATTTGTGTTTTGTTTCCGGTAAGCTTGTCGTCAAAGAAACAGTGGTTTAAAAATTTCTGCGAGAAACTTTACAATAATCCTATGCAGAATGACTCCGTTTTTAAAGAACATCCTATGGAATTAACTGTACAATCGAAATTTTGTTAAATTAAAGTAATGCATACTTTCTCAGAAGATGATTACTTTTAAATATTATACATTCTTGATAACGTTCAAATGGCGTTGAAATCATAAAACCATTTATAGAAATCTATTCTTTCGAAAATATTTAAGTAACATCATACACCCACACAAATAGATCTATTCCTTCTTATGTATGGTAAAGTAGATGTGTGAATGAACGTTGTATGAAATTTGACTTTTAAATGGAAAAGTAATCACAAATGGAACTTTTAATATTTCTGGCGATATTTACTATAAAATGCAAGAAATATGTATTTAACCCTTTATCTACCGATGATACTTAGAAGTACCGTTAAATTAAACTGTAAAAAAAGGAAATCTATTCATTGTAATCATTTCTTAGAAAAATACCAAATACTTCTTTTAATCAACTTACATCACGATTGCATATTCTTTTAGAGTAGATTGAAATAGACAGCTTTACCATCACTTTTCATGTCGAGCGTCCTCCTCCCCAAAATAGAACATTAGTGAGTTTTCAGACGTCTGTTTTATGATTAAAGGATTTGGTTTTCTAAAAGTGCGCCAATCAAAGTATTACTTAACTCCTTCAGATTTGTTGGTCCTATACTCTTTTGAAAAATACTTGTTAGCTGTTTATAAAACCAGTCATGAAACGTATAGCTTATGCTTATTAATTTTCCCATAATTTTATTTTTCATTACATTACCAGTATTTATCATCCATTGCCTAACTATAACAAGAGAAAACAAATAGACTCAAGTTCAAATTCTTAATTCGGTAAATAAAGTGTTACAATTGCAATTATTATGTTTAAGAGCGTTTTTTTCTAATGCTGAAGTGTATCACACCAAAGTTAAATCTTGTCCAAGTACCACATTATAAAGCTATATAGTTTTTTCAAGTAATGTATTCGCTTACCAATAAAAAAACATTCAACTTCAGTTCAACTTAAAAGAAATTTTCTTCGAATCTGATATTATAGTAAAGATTATTAATGAACGGAGAGACTATAATACAGTACAGTTTATAATGAAAAATTTATAGAAAATAAATTCTGTTATATGACAGGCAATACAAATATTTTTCGCACCAATCTCACATTTTTAAATCTTTTGATATAAAAGGAATTTCAACCGCATCTTAACTTCGTAAGTTTAAAGCATTGCTAAGATTTTTATTCCAAGCATAGATAGATCGAACTGCATTACTCAGGAAGCTTTTATTAAAATAAATCTCTTTGCATCCAACCCATAAAATGTAATTACGTGTTTAAAACCATTTTACTCATCTAATGATGGGCAATGGTGGTAATTTTGGGCACTTATGTCCCAGCAAAAACAGTTAAAATAATAATAAAATAAAAATTTCGATTTAACGATGGAGGGAATGACAATGTTTAGGGATGATAAAGCTTTCAAGAACTCTTATACCTGTTTCAGTTTAATTCCATTCCTTTGAGATTCAAAGAGCTTTAGTATTCTTCAAAACTGTGTTATAGCATTGATAATATGTCCCCTTATTCTAATCCAAATAGGCATTAAATAGGAATTTTTTTTGACTGATAAATATGCCAGTAATTTTATTTGATTCGTGTGTTGCTACAAAATCCCACAAATGTTGATTATTCAGCACACCAAGTTTTCCCTATTTTGAATTTAAATATGGTACGTACAAGTACAGTTAAAACAAAACAAGATACACATGAATGGAGCAACAGATTTATGAAGAATTATATGAACGTAATACCTGATCCATCAAAGTAATAGTAGTTTCATTCAAAAGTTAGTAGAAAATGTTTGCAAAACAACAGTTTATATAATTTTCAATAAATATTGATGAGCGTACAATTTTAATTTCTACGTGCAGTTAGTTGAAGCAGTTCATTTCTAATGATACGTTAGATAATTCTTTGTTTAGAAATTAAAAACAAAATCTGGGTGTTACAAAAAAAGAGAGAAAAAATACTTGATAAATGTTTTAAAGTACAAAATGAAAAGTAATACACTCTAATCTTCAATAAAAATATTTTATTAAATGATTAAAAAGAATTTACCAAATTGACAATTACAAAACTTTTATACTGTTACGGATATTCAATGTGTTCTGACAGACATTAAAACTAGTCTAAAATTCGTATAATAATTAAATTTCGCATTTTGTTGTAAGAAAATCGGTTAACTAAAACGCGAGATCAGGAGTTTAATTTTTTTCCATAGATTAACATAATGTTTTCTCGAATTCTCGTGAAATATTGGTTCTAGAGCTTATCCGACTTCACTTTTGAGGATTTATTTTTAGCTATATTTCGCCGAAAATTCCCCAAGCTTTTCGGACATCTGGCGCGTTTCTATCTAGCATGCGTTGTTTGTATAATTGCATTAATATCATGCAATAGCCTAGTATTACAAATTTACATTTCTATGACGTAACCAAAATACGCGATTTATTGGGATTCTTCTGGAAATTTTTTTTCTGGAAATTTCGATTCACATCAGTGATTTTCTTATGAAGGAGGCAGACGTCCGCTCTGCGGAGAGAATAAAGTTATGTATTGCCACTTATAGAAGCAATATTTTGCTTGTTTTGAAAACTGTTAGTAAATACTTCTTTGTGTTATGTTAAGGAATAGGTATCAATTTTCCTAGGTTGTTTCTTCTGAATTTTAGACTGCGGAAGTGTTTTATTTTATCTACAACTGTGGTAAGTTGCCTATTTAAAGTTACTACCTGTTAATGCCTGTGAATTTTGTATAAGAGATTATTCGACAAAGTTCTATAAATAATAAAATATCTGTACTATCCTGACAAATGGACTGTTTACTAGAACTCTCCACATACACTGGACTTTTAAACGGCGAATCCGAGAACAAAGTTGAGTTTTATGCAACCATATTAATTTTGTTTATGCGAGAGTGTGGGAGATAAAATTTCAATAACTCTTTTAAAATCAGTCGATTGAATTTTTATAAAGAAGGATTTTATGCTTGCATGTCATTTATAGACCTAAATACCTCCGATAACTCTATTTGCCTTCAAATATATATATATGTTTTATTACTATTAACACCTTCTTTTTTAAGAATTTGTATTAAAAATTCGGTTAAATTAAGAATATTATTCCATGTAGTATATGCATTTTTCCCAATTCAAAAGTAATCGGCGAGTAGTACTTAGTTTTTATATGAATTAATATGAATATTTTAAATATTATTGGATTAAATTATGTTCATTTATTAAATCTTTATTGGTTTATCAATACTATCAATATTATCAACAATATACACTACGGTAGCAACAACTTTTCATGACAATATTTTTATTTCGTAGATAGAAGACCAGCATTTTATGGATTTCTTTAATCTTTATTTCCTCGAAAGCAACATTTTAAATAAATATCGTCAATTGTATTTACAATTCAGCACCTCTCACACATTGTATCATTGATAATGACTTTATCCCTTCATATTTCTTTTTAAAATGTTTTAATTCATGTACATCAATATAAAACTTTGTGTATTGTTAGTCGAATTTAATTGAAAAGAAATTCTATTTAAAAAATTATTAATATTACCAATTAATTCAAATGATATACGTATTGTTACAAAACTGGAATGTCGCTTCTTTGCCACACCTACTGTGTGGTGGAGTTTTGCGGCCATTATTGCGGATTTAGTAAAAATATGCCCTTGCACATTGGCTATAAATTTAGCGGTTGTTTGATGATGGCGGCAAAGTTAGCGACGAAATGACGTTTCTAGAAATTTTCTGACTGCCTCGAATAAAAAAGGGCAGTAACGGGATTTCAAAGATCGTTGCAGAAATTTCTAAGTGGTGTCATATCCTCTTAAACTCTAAAAATAGAGGGATATAAGTCATTTACTGACTGTGTCTATTTCCAATTTGAGCAAGATCTATATTTTTTGTGGTATCGGTGGTACGATTTTCTGGAATATTTTTTGAGTAAATGTTCCTTTTTGATTAACTATGTTTTAGAAATTTTAAATATACATTTCACTTAACCATTTAGCAGATATTCTAATAGACCTTTGACCAGAATACAAATACAATATATAAATAAATAAATAAATAAGAAATTTAAAAAATTGACCACATTTGCAGTCATTATGCATTAAAAAGTAATGTTTGAAAAAATTTTCATTAACATACCAGTTAACGTACTACTATACTAATAGCATGATTAGGATATGAAAATGTTATATATTTATTGCAATTATTTAGATATTTTATACATGGTCTTTTATTACTTCAAAATTTTTAATAAAAAATGTATACTAGTTTTATTCGTATGGAAGACAGCATTTTGTATGCACTACGACTAATGTTATGAACTTTTATGCAAACAGCTATTATTATGTCCTAAAATAACGTCCATAAGTAACCCCGCGTGTAGCAAGTAATGGTCTCTTTACTTTTATCTGAAGCCTTTAGCAGAATTTAAAACATGTCACTTGGAAATAATATTGTAGTCATGACTAGAATTTAAAGTGTCGAACCTTTTCATCGAAAAATGCGACTTTTTTTCCTATGTCTTCATTATGTACAAAGATATATTTTCTACAAAGTAATATAATCCTGGAGGAGAAATTTGAGACAGTTATTCTAGTATTTTGCTCAGTTAATATTTTATTACAGTGATTTACATCTCTGATATGCAAATTTTTATACATGTATTTTTAAATTCTACATACAAATCTGGAATATGAATTTTTACTGATTGTTCCGCTAGAGATGAAATTTTCTCATATTTGAGTGCAATTTTCTTGCATGAACTTCTGTGTTTCTAAATCTTTAGATTTTTACATCTCACTGAATTTAAAAACGAATTAAAATAAATGACAAAATTATCGTACTATTTACTAATCAAATAATAGACTAAAGAATATTAAATATCAATAAAATTATTGAAATTTTTTTTTCAATTTTTCAAACAAATATTTTTTTTAAATTTAAATTTGAAATTTTTATTTACCTTATGTTTTCCTTATAAAAGAAATATCTTCAATAACTATTTTCGAATGCGTTTTCGTCAGGATTGGCTCATTATTCTGGAGCACTAAAAATGATTATTTTTAGAAATCATTTTATCATAAACACTGTGTAGATGTATAATGTATAGATGGGTTTTCAAATATTCTCCGTTTTACGTTAGTTTTCGTATCATAACACTCAAAGGTTTTATTGCGTTTTAATCACGAACAAAGAAAGGCAATCAAAATGTAATCAAACGTTTTTTAAACAATTGATGTAAGAAAATAACAAATGTTATTTCCTTTGTTGCGAACAGGTGAATCATTTTTAATTACCTGACTGCCGGTTAGTACCTCTTTTAACGGATGTTACCAGTAAAATTTTGCTGGATCTACTATTGATCATTCAAGCATTGTTCCAATATATATATATATATATATAATATTTCGTTTCCTTCTTTTCTGGTGGCGTAAAAAAAGAAACTAACAATATTAAAGCAATACGGTAAAATCTCAGATGAAGAAGGTAAGAATTGTTAGGTATTACAGGAATACTATTATACTTTCTAGACTTTTATTCATTTCCACATTCAAATTATATGTATAAACTGTGCATTTATATCACACGACTTCGAGACTAATAGGTAGGTAAATGAATACGTTCTATTTCACAATAACATTGAAATTTACTCCAGTTTTCATTTTAGTTTTTCACATGATGATTATTGTATTTCACGTTTTATTTTAGCAAAGGAAATGATATTAGCTCAGTATTCATACAATAGTCGGAAGAGAGGAGTTTAAAAAAATTGTGGCGTAACTTGGAGAGGAAGAAAGAAATGATAATGGACACAAGTAAATACAACTGTATGAAAAGTTATCCGTACGAATTACAAATAATTTTTCAAGATTGTTAGATACATAAGTTCCCATGGAGACAAGAGACTAGAAAACTGAAGTCTTTCATAGATTATATGATCATTCGAGAAGACACCACAATAAAGGTGAAGGGTGTTTGAGTATTCAAAGGTGCAAAATGTGGATCCCACCACTTTTTGCTGAAGGCAGAATGTGTAGGGTTATGGCCAGACCAGAGAACAATGTCTTTATTAAGGGTCAAATAATAACAGAACATAGCCTCAGAACAACTTGAACAACTTCATGATGTGCCAGTTAACGTAGCACAAGTATGGTATTATGATGCGAACATCACATATTGTTTTACGGCGCTCATATATATCATCTGTCCTGTAGTTTGCGCAGTGTATGTTGTATACAGCTGCTTGATTTCTGTATGTCAAAAGACTGTAGGTGGTAAGTATTCTTACCATGGCCTCAGAAAGGGTTAAAATTACTAGAAGGGTTTCTGCCCTTCAAGTAATTTTAACCCTTCCCCCCCCCCCTTGAGTTTTGCCTTTGACACGACGAAATGGAAAATTACGTCTTCTGAACATTTATGTTTCCTCTTCTTGAACTTTTAGTCCACCTCCTATACGACTTGAGTCGATATAAAAAGATCTGAACCATAGCAGTGCTTAGCTTGAACTAAATGCGATATTGGAGAGAATTACGATAGAAATGATAAAAAGACATCTGATATATTAAAGAGGAAACTATGAAACTAGTCAAAGGAGTACTGTGAGCAAAAGAAATAAGAAATGAATCATAAACCCTTTGGTCAACCCAGGAGATTAAAGATGAAATAAAACAAAAATGCATTCACGAGTTCCAAAAATGAAAGACCAAAGAACATCTATGCAGAGAAAAGAGAAACCTAAACGATTGCATAGGATTAATCAAAAATGATCATTGGGATAAGAGAAGTATGGAGATAAGTTCATGGTTAAAATTATCATCACATGTGTTGAAGGTGTTGAATAATATGAAGCATAGAGAATGTCATAAAACAAATTTAATATGATCCAGTTGGAGCGAAAGGCAGTATACTACAAGGAGCTACTGAATAAAAAACAAACAAAATTGAAAGAAAATAATGATAGTCTGGGAGCCAGCTTCCATTTTAGGGTCATCATCGAAAAAAATCTCTGATTTTGTACTTTGGTTCATTTTACATTGTTAGTAAAGAAAACGAACGTCAGCTGATAGAGTAGCAGTGGGTGTAGCCGTTACTCTATCAGCTGACGCAATTAATTTTATGGAAATTTTAAAATAAAAATGTGTCACAAACAATAAATGGATTTCAATTGGAACTGAACTGGAATACTGGAATACGACGAGAAAAATAAAAATCTAACTGTAATTCACATCTAAAAACATTGTTCAGTAAACCAAGTCATATCTGTAAATTAAAGATTGTATTTCTGAATAAGTTAGCTAGTGCTTGCCTGATAAGAGATATAATAAAACACAGTTTTTGAAGAATTATACTCATATACGTAAAACACCGATCGCTTAAATATCACCTAAATATCACCATTCCTATGTCTTGATTTGGCACTACTAGTTTATGTGTTATCTGATAGGTGGCGCGACCTGCACTTGGAAAACATATGTGGACCGTTTTGCCCTCTAGTTTCATTTTGGAAAAACTTTCCGTATTTTTTCTCATTGTTATGTATTTTAAATATATGACTGAGAGTAAAAAAAAGAAGATTGAGGTATATTCAGCTGATTCATAGACGCACTGTGAGACGTACTGTACAATATTAAAAATTCATCAGACATCAGAAACCAAGAAAGCTGAATCTTTGTAAAGTAGTTTTTTTGAAACTTACCTGAAAGAAGATGTCGGCTGAATTTTCCGCTGTGTAAAAATGATCAGCTGATGCAATGAAATACATCAGGCGCCTGTGTGTGTAGCAATACGCTGTAACTTCCAATTGCCAGCTGAGCAATTTTTCTCTCAAAACAACTCATCTGACTATTTTTTTCATAAAATTGACAAGTCTGTCACTTCACTTAATTTTAGCTTTTTGCTTATAATTTTAGTTAACGGATATTCTTTAAATGCTTACTTATAATTCACCACTTTATAGCCGAACGCAGATCATCATTGGCAGTTGAAGTATAATCCACTGCTGTTTAGCCAGCTGACTATTTTTTTTTTCATTCGTATACAATGTGATATACACATTCACAAATATGCATTTTTTAAAATTCTTTTACATGTTTGGGTAGCCGTGGTGGCTGCACCCATCGCAAATGCAACAAATTACGTTCATTTCGATTATGTGTATAACTAAATGAATTATAGGACGAGATTTCATTTTTTTTTTATTGGTCATTAAAAATGCCAGCTGGCACCCGGACTATGAGCAATCAAACGAGGGAAGTAACGTGGACGTCGCATGAGTACTGAAAGGTACAAATTATAGCACGGAATATGCGGTAAGTATCCAATAATGAAAATTATAGTCCGAATCGTGATAAAAACATATAGAAGATAACGATACTCCATAAAGCGAATTGAATAAAATTGTTTGAATGTGAAAAGTTTCCGCGCTTATCCAGACGATAATGAAATTCGATGTGGGTATACGTATAGTAAAAAAAAAATGAATATGAAGTTATTTATTTTAGATTAAGGATTAAATGTATTAATTGTACACATGCTTTTGACAAAGGTTTTTTCTATGTCCGTTGTAATTGCATGTGAGTTTTGGGCTTCTAGTGTACTATATTTTAAAGTTTTATATGGTAAATATTTCTACCACTTTCTTCATTTATACATTTCATTTAAAAGAAATATGCATTTGTTTTATGGTTTCAATTGTTAAATTAAGCCGTTGTGATTTATATTTTAATTTCAATTAATCGCAGTACTGTTACTTTTTATAAAGAACCTACACACTAATGTTTCTTGCAAATGTCTTTGCTAGTTACTTATATTATTTCATATGCCCAAAGAAAGCAATTCGAGGGAACATAAATTCAGTTATACCACTAATATGTTTGCCTAAGCTTGTTTACCTACCCTTATACCCTACTATTTTAAGGTAAAATTGCATAGTATTGTAGAAAATAACTTAATAATTTAATAATATTTAGTTATTTGTTTTCATTCGTTTTTAGAAGTCTCTGATATCTCTTAAATATTTCATAGTGTTGTCTCTGTACCAATCAGCGTGATTTTTCTAAATGCTGTCAACGCTTAGAAGTGAATAGTACACTAACTTACAAAAGTTTGTTTTTATAAGTAAATGCATATACTCACAAATTAAGTACTTTCAAAAACTGCAAAGAATCAGGACTGCCGTGTCGTGCATTTAGTTACAACTCTGACAAATAGAACAAAGCAAATTGCTTGTATTTCAGTTACCTATTGTAACTCTATACGTACAGTGAAAAATATATTTAACAAAAAGTGTCTACCATTCATCGAAATTATACCTATATTAGCTTAAAAGGAAAGAAAAGAACGATTTATTTTACATATGAAAAATGAATGATCTAGAGCAGTAAAATCGATGGATAATTGTTCACATATTTGTTCTGCTTAGTTTGAACTCCCCAAAACCTGTCAAGAACAATTGCGTTTACTCCATTGATACAAATAATAGATTACGTTCGGTTGTCAAAATACGCATGCACTGAAGCGTGTGTAGTAAAAAAAGAAGGGCGTGGAATATAAATGAAAGAGTTAAAGAAATGTTAGTGAATAAGTTTTGTGGTATTAAATAGGTACCTCAATTATTTTCTACAGTGAACAATGACAAAAAATAAATATCAGTTAAAAGTTACCCCTCTCCCTCAAATGTCTGTATTAAAAATAACTGCAATTTCTTATAAATAATATTTATATAGAAATAATTTTCGAGAAAAACAAAAAAAGAAAAAAAAAATATTTTAATGTCAAACATTAAATTTTTATACACGTTTTCCATCAAGTACTACAAGTTAAATTTGGAAGTTTCATATTTTTGAACAATATGTTATTTTGACTTTTATTATTTTTTTATGTATATTTTTTATGTATTTTATAGCCCAAATATAAAACGAGTTCGAAATTTTTCATCATGATAATTAGAAAAATCTTATATTTTGGCCTCAAATTTAGCGCGTGAAGTTTTTAACGGGGAATGATAAGCCAAAATATATCGCGTTACATTCGGTCCAATACGGGGATAGTTTTTGCAACATGTTTCACGTTGATAAGTTGAATAATAAAACGTGCTGTACGTAAGTACGTACGTAAGTATGCAACTCGTGCATCTCAAAAACTATAGGTCGTAGAATCTTGAAACTTTATTTAGTTGTGCACCTGCTCTTTTGGTCCCAATCGACTGGATAGTTTATCTACAGGGCCGTCCAAAAGATTCTAAACGCATTACGCTCTATGGGCTGAGATTCATTAAACTCGCATATCTCAAAAACTATTGCTCGTAGAATGTTGAAACTTTATATGTACGATTTTTGCAGCATCTAGTTATGCAAATAACCTTTCGGTCATATTAGACTGGATAATTTATCTGCAAGGTGGCCCAAAAAATTTTAAATACATTACGCTCTATGGGCAGAAAATCATTAAAGCGTATTTTAGAGGTATTAAGCTATTAAAAACGACGCAGAAGTGACATATTCTGTTAAGGGTTACAAAACAAATTCCTCCATCCTAAAAATGGGCCTTTTTCATTTATAGCTCTGCTACAGGAACACTCAAAAGATTTCCAACACTTCAGTGGTTTCAACTGCACATGGTCAATCTCAGTTTAAGGGACTCTTCAAGCACAGTACCGTCCTATCATATAGTTAGGTGATGGTCCGACCATGGTGACGTGCCTCTTTCAAGAGTTCGAAAAATGTCGCCAAGCTTGTCGACTTTTGGTGTACGTGCATCTCGATTTTTGGTTCAAATCTACTGGAGATTTTATTTGCAGGACCACCCAAAATAATTTCAATACATTAATGTCTATGAACATCTTCAATATATTACATCTGTAGTCGGTCATTTGGTCATAGCCCAAAGTATCGCTATTTGTCGTCGACCTTGGCGAGTTTTACGAAATGTCGCCATATTTGCTAATAGTCAGTTATTGTTTGGTCCATGCCCAAAATCTCGCCACTTGTTGTCGAACCTGGCGAGTTTTGCCGAAATATCACCAAATTTGGATCCAAAACATAATTTATCATAACTCTAACACTTTTAACCGTAGAATGTTGAAATTTTGTAATTAGAACTATTGTAACATCTAACTGTGCATCTCTTTTTTGAATGCAATTGACAGGGTAATTTATTTACTGGGTCAGCCAAATGACTTTAAAGACAATAAGGTGTACGAATACATTCAATTCACTGCAAGTGTGTTGTCAGTTACTGCTTTGGCTATCCCCAAAATCTCTCAAACTATCTCAAGCTTGTCGGCTTTTGGCCCAGTATCGCCCAATAAAGTGTCAAAAACATACCTTTCAAACTGAACCCAGCTTGGCGATACCGGAAATATTTGACTAGAAATCGCTAAACATTAGTATTACTGCAGTATTTTATCTCTTTCAAACAAAATAAGTTTAGATAAAGTGCATCGAAAATATTTATGATTTAATAGACGTAGAAGGAAGTCATGTGGTGTACACATCAGATTTTTTTTTACTCAAAAACATGTATTTTCGCGTAATTTTTTTTGAATTTTGACTTTACTGTTAATATTATTTTGTATAAAAGGTGACTCAAAGTTCATTGCTGACGAATAAAAATCTAAATGCATGCTGAAAAATGTGAGGAGGGGGGTGCCACCGTAAGTTAGCCTTTGCTAGAGGGACGCGACTTCAAAAGTTTGGGAACTGCTGTTTAAAACAACATGGATGACATGCAACATCCTCCCAGAATGTCTTTGCTTACTGATTAATCTTGTTACAGGTTTTTCTATAACGTTCTTTATATTCCTTTATCTTGTATAGTAGTTTATTAAGTTAATCAATGATTTGTTTATCCTGGCTTTTCTCAATGCTTCGTGCAGCAGCTTTCGTTGTACTGTATCATAAGATAACTAGAGTTCAATTAAGATCATAAGTATTTCCTTACCATTCGTCTTTCCACATTTCAAAACCTATTTCATAGTAAATATATGGTCGATATTTGGACAATAATTATTCTATAGACTATTCGGACTTGGGAGTTAGCTCCATTAGTGGCTGAGAGGTTCTGTTCTCAGAACTGGAAGGCGGGAGGCGTCAGGTTCAAACCCCAGTCACGCCTGTCGACCTAACCATTCGGTGTTTTCCTTGGTCTTCTCCAAATCCTCGCGTTAATACGGGATAGGATCCCTCAGAAAATCCCCACGAAGGACATTCCCATAAAGACCTAGGACCCTAGTGCAGTGAATCGGCCTTAATACACAAACACATAAAAATATCAATTTCAGATCTACTCCATTTATTCATCTTAATACGGTTGACTACATTCAGAAGTCGACCACCATCTGATGACGATTTAAAATGTGTTGCAAGACCGGCAAGATTGAAAAAGCCGTTGGTCTTGCCACTGTGAAATATGTAGATAACAGTCTACGGGTACATTACATTTATATCAAAGATTTACAAAAAGATGATTAAAAAATATTCATGTTTGCATAATGATTACATTACATCCAAAACGGCCGAAGAATATATTAATAAAATAAAGTTAAAAACGGCATATTCATTCCCTTCTAACAACAGCAACCTAATCAATAATCAAAAATATTACATTGATTTTTTTTTCATAAGAAAGTCTAGATAAAGGAGCTAAATTTTGCAGCTATGAAATTAAAAGAAAAAATAACATCAAATTATATAGTTTTTTTTTTCAACACATGCAACATTTACAATGAAATAAACTGACATTAAATATTTAACATTATTAGATTTTATTCCTATTATTACCCGTTTGAAATTATTTCTACGTAGAACGTCCGTTTCTGATCAGCCGTATCTGAGAATTTGTTCGTGACAATTGTTTTCGACAACATTACGTTTGCCACTCTACCGGAACGGAAATAGAAACTGTCATTTATTATATTTCAGCGATATTTTTTTTCGCGGAATGTCTCTTGCGATAAAACTCGCAATCTGTTCCTTATTTCACAGTTTACTGAATTCCAAGCGTGTGTTTATAAAGATAACTTTGTAACTTTTGTGCTCAGTGCGTTTAAACATTTTTTGTACTTATTTGCTTATATTAGAAAGGGTATAATACGGTGATTTTTTATTTGTTCATTTAAATAGATCATATGCTACAGAATTATGAAAAGGAAGTTAAAGTGATAGGAGGAAGTTAAAAATTTTTGTGCAATGAAAGGTTTATAAAGATAGGAATAATTATTTGATAAAATGCACGATCAATGCTATTTTGTCAGACCGAAAATGAATGTATCGACGACAAGTACTAATTGGAATAAAATAACCAATTATCTCTTACTTATTTTTTTCCCGTTAAAATGCGGTTTAGCGTTTTAGGTGTGTGTTACATAAGAACGAAAATATTTTTTTCGAATTGTTCTAATCGCGAGTAAATGGGAACATTCTTATTGAAGACAATTTGTAGCCATTTATTTTTTATTCTATAATTAGCAAATACTTGCTTATTCTAGTTTATACATCATTAATTTTTGTGTCACAGAATATTTGTGATTTTTTTTCTGTTCTGTAATTCCCTTATTCCCTAATCAACTTGAATCAAATGAATTTCAGCAGTATTCAAAAAATTATTATGTTAGATTTTTAATGTATGAAATGTGTATTCAAAAATGAAATAAATTGCTGTTTAAGATTTATTACGATATAAATACTTTATGCACACAATATTGTTTTTCTCTTGTTTTAATTATAAATAAAGTCCGCTTTTAAAATGTCTTTTTTAAAAGTACGGAGTATCTATTCATTGTATTGCAAATGCTCCACTCAAAAAGATGACACACAGAAGATTAGGCATCACTCTCGATTACTGACGCACAAAGCACATTCATCTGTTTGATCATCTACAATAATTAATGTAATATATAGCGTTTTAAGAAACTTAGTTAAATTTTTGATAATAATGTATGTTTTGATTAGTATATTGCACCTCAGCGTTAATATGTAATGGAATAGATCATGCATATAGTTTCGAATGCTCACTACATACATGATATAGACACGATACATGATAAAATCACTCAAAATAACTGGAGTTTAAAACATAAAATAATAAAAGATTTTGTAAAGTAACACCACAAAGTTTACTCAACGGCCAGACAGCTGTTTCGAGCAAAAACTTTTTTGCCCTTCCTCGGTGACAATCACCTTAAGATAGAAACGGGGAACTGAGTGAATGAGTTCCTCATTCCTATTTTCAGGTGATTGTCACTGAGGAAGGGCAAAAAAGTTTTAACTTGAAGCAGCTGTCTTGAGATAAAATTTATGGTGTTACTTTACAATGTTTTTAAAATAATTTTACAATCTATACACGCGTACGGATTGGATTAAATAACTGTACAGAGGGACTAGCGAAAAAAAATAATTTTGTTGGCTATACTAGTTTTTGATTTTAGTTAAAGATAAAGATACGAAAGTACGATGTACGGTACATGATAATTATATATACTGGTAATTTAGTATCTGCACATTGCGGAACACTTGAGTTAAATGTTAGATGGTTTTTGAATGTTCCTATAAATAAAACCTAACCTGCCTCAGATATTAGACGGGGTATAGGATAAAAGCGCATACCACATTTATGTAGGATCGCAACATGCAAAAAACAATTGTGCATTTCAACGCACTCGCAACATGCGAAAATCCACAGTACGTTGAAATCCTGTTGTGAAATGAAGACATCCGAATTTAAAAATATTATGTTTTCTGATATTAAAAAATAATACTTTTTTATTTTAAGGTTAAAAAATAAATAAAACTTGAAAGAGTTTAATGAGAATACAAAATTTCAAAATGCAATAAAAATTATCGATTGCAGAATTATTAAATCGCAGATTAATTAAAAAATTAGGGTTTTTTTGTTTAATATTTTTTTTCAAAATAGTTTTATAAAAATACCATCTGAATGCACTTTTGAACATTCTTACCCAATATCAACACATCGTTCTAATATTACAAGCGAAAATATGTCGCATATGTAGTGAAACTACAAATTGATGATCCTAAGTTTACTTAAACTCTTAACCACATTTAATAAAACAGATCTTGGCAAAGTTTCAAAAAATAATTCCTAAGTTTTTCCTCAAAGTATTAAACAAAACAAAATGGAATACAGAGAAATTTTCAAAATTCTCTAACTAAAACTTTTCGAGACTTTTAATTCTTAAAAAAGAACCAAATAGTTATAAATTGTTAGACATATATTTGGCTCCAGTTTGAATAGCATGAAAAATTATCTTTTCTCTCTGAAAGAGAAATTTTTCGAACAGAGAAATGTATCTGGAGCTGTAATTTGCTTGAAAAATAATATCTTCAAACTATTTTGTGCAGTTCTTTTTCGGCATATTTGTGCAAGACAACTACTTTATGAATAAATGTGAAAAAAAGTATAGAAAATGTATCTCGAAGTACGACAGTTCAAATTCAATTTACTGATAACTCTAAAAGCAGCGCAAATGTTGCAGTTTAAATTTTCACTCAGGAAATTGATTCAATTTTAAACCTGAGAGACATAAAGGAAGGACAAAATCGGGGAATGTAACCTTAAAAAAAATAATAACGTTCTGGTTTTGGAATTTGTACAACAAGAATAAACTGTTTTTAGATTTGAAACGCATCAGAAAGCAGAGTATATATTACTTTTAATAAGATACATTTTATCGTATTAAAGCTTTCTTTTTCATGAACCAAACTTGAATATTTTCTTTTTACTGAACACTGTCAGCTAATGTAATTGTGACGATTTTACTTTTCTTTTTAAGCCGTGGAAATAATTTTAAAAAAATAATATCTAGTAAGGTTTTAATTTCTGTTTGTTGATTTTTTGCAAAGATATGAATATAAAAATCTGTGTATGTATGTATTATGTATATAAGTGTATGTAAGTATTGTTGTAACAAAAACAATTCTTTTTGTATTATAAATAGTATTACTAATTTTTGAGATGTGATCGAACATCATGAAAATCGGAAGTGTACTATAGCACTAATAGTTTTTCATTATTACGTATTTTTTTCTTCCAACTAAAAAAGGGAAGTTTACTCTTAAAGACCTTCACTAGGAAACCTCACAAATAAATTTTTAAGCAGCTCCATGTTCGAGCAGTCAGAATACCTTTTCTCAATGTGTTTTATAAGTTATATTCTTCGTTCAATTTGCGATTTTATATTTTGTGGGGGAAGAAGCCGTATGATATACCGAAAACCTTCTTTCTTTTTTATTATTAAATTTAAAATATATGTGTAAAAAGAATTTGTGAAAATTTATAGCGAAGAACATTCTTTTCAGCTTTTTTAATTCCCTAAAATATCAGCTTTTAGTATCGAACAATGGAAAAAAGAACCCTTGAACGTTTTGGACAGTAAAAATTGTGAAAAATTAAGCATAATATAAATAATCATCGATAAAACTTACTGATATTATACATAAAATAAAAGACTGATTTGAGTTATTTTTAATGTGAATGTAACAGTAATATAGTGTTTCACTGAAAAGTAAAAAAAAATAATAATTATTATTATTAAACAGCAAAAAATTGCTGTAAAATGTTTCTAAATTATACTCAGACAATTAAAGTTTCAAAAGTCACATAAATGAAACTGAACAAGTATTTTTTTGTGGGTTTTATTTCAGAAAAACAAGTTATTCGCGATGAATGTGGTGTTTCTCTTATTTATTTTCAGCTGATGCTCAGTAAATAAACTTTAGTGACAAGCCAGAAACAAGCGTGAAAGTTCTTTTCCCTGCTGGCATTTATCTAGCAGTAATTTCTTATTTTAGGCCATCTGAAAATCCTACTGTTATCACGGTAATAGTGCAATTGGTACCCTGGGAATTTAAGTTACACAGACGTTTCTAAGTATTAAAAGTTGCATTGTTCTTACTACATTTAATTTTTTATTTCAGCAAACAGGCTAAAGTGCATGTTACAGAATTGTACATGTCAGCGCTTTTGCATTTCACTGAATATTTCAGTTTTAATACTGAGAACATTGGCGTGTGTAATATTACTCTTATTTTAATCTGATGCGGATATACAGAGTAATTTAAGGTAGATCGTAAGTGGTTTTAAACTCTTTCTTCTTTCCTTTTCATGCTTTTATCAAAATTGGAATAGGTGTGGATTTTTTTTTTCATTCGATCATTTTTGTTCTGATATTTTAGAGAATATATATTAGGTTGTAACGAAAGTTTCCCGCCACCGTAAACATCGTCAGAAAACAGTTCGCGTTGGCGAATTTGCTCATATTTTGTCAAACGATTTTTTGCATTTGAAAGAAAGAGACTTACTTTATAACACTGTGTTATGAAATCTGTAAAAAAATATGGTTATCATTAAGTACAAGGTGTGCCAAATGGAACTATCACTCTAGAGGATTGGAACCATCATTTACTTCCAGTTGTGTTGCAAAAAGTCAGCTACAGAATATCAACCAATAATGAGTACAGCTTTAAATACTATTGTTGCATCACGTGACGCTGTGCAGGTTTGATACCGAAAGATCAAAAAGAGTTATCTAAGGAGTTAGAAGTTAGTTTTTCAAGCAGATTTGGTGGAAAACTTTCGTTACAACCTGATAGTTTATGTCCTATCTCTAATTATTTCAATGGAGGAAATTAATAAAGTATTTGCAAAAAAGTTCGTATTTGGGCTTCGACGGAAAAATGGATTATGAACATTTCCGAAAGCGTAAATATGTGTTTATCAGCAGGATGACCCCTGAAAGTACCTTACCATTTTAAAAGTATGTTTTGCTTTTCCTGAAGATTGCAATAAGAAAAGAAGATCTAAATTTCTAGTTATCATGCGGTTTTTTTTAAGGTAGTTTCTTTTATTTTTACGTTAAAGGTTGAAAGTCATTCACCCCGTTTTATGGTAACGCTTAAAATATGCAAATATAAGCAAAATAAAGCTTATTTTTTATACATTTTTGCTAATCTCAATGGATTTTGCATGTAAACCATTAAAAAAAGACTATGCAATAATTTAGAATTGAAAAGCGCATTAGAAACATTTAGCCGAAAATCTTGTGTCATTTATTTTTAATTTTTATAATTAAATATTTATTGTTCTCTATTGCACATAGCACATTTTTTATACTCTTTTACAAATTGCATGGGATCATTTTTAATAATTCTACAATCTTTTCAGATAAATCATGCGTCAGGTAGTAAATAAGACTTTTTACCCAGTCCTGTATTTATAAGAGAATAAAAGTTAAGAGTTATTTTTTATACACTCATGTTAATATTTCCCTTCCTAATTATGCATTAATTTCATGCATTTTTTATTTCTAGAGGTTTAAATTGATAAAATATACAAATTTTGAGACTATTTGAAATAATAACAGTTGTAATCTGTATTTGAAAATGTTCTGACATTTTAAAGTCTCATGACATGGCATTTAAAAAATACAGTTTATTTGAAAATCTATCCTAATTTAAATGAAAATTATAAGCCATTGAGGAAATGCCTGATTAATTAAGTGTCATTTAACTATCATTATTCTATTACTTTGAAACAAAACACCGTGTAATCATTAAAAATAAAATTGCAAAATATATTGCCCCTATTTAAGCTCTGTTAACTGTCTCTTCATCTTTATTACCTAACTCGATTCAATTTTTATGCCACTATCATCATAAATTGCCCATACTTTTTCTTTAAGACGAAACAAAAAACGCAATTTTAGATACGCCAATCTTAAGATATTCTATACCATTTTCATTCATTAAATAACTAATTATACGTTCTTTTATTACTGAGACATAAAACTCAGATTTTCCTCTTTATTTATTTTTCGAGATAAAATGACGTTTTAGTGCCTACTTCATTTATTTATTGGCCACTATAAAATTTTAACCAGATCACGGTTTTGGAGCAATTTGTTTTTTCTATACTAATTTAAGAAAAGGAATCATGTTTAAGATAACAAATAGATACTTAGATGTCTCATAGAAAGTAAATTAATGCTGTTTTGTTCTTTTTTTAAGAACAAAATAATTAAAAATTGAGTCATTTTGTAAAAAATATGTAGAATTAATATATTTATATATCTTTTACAGTATTTATGTTTTGTTTAAGAATTTCTGCTACTTAATGAGATATGAATTGCATGTCGTTAGTTTAGTTGACATTTATGAGTGTTTATCTACTTACATTCGTGTTATTGTTAATTTGTAATTATTTAAAATGCAAATGTTTTATTTTGATATTGAAAAAAAATAAATGTTTTACACAGTTTATTTGTTCAGACGTCAGTTTTGACTTTCTATTGCCATTATAATGTTGAATTAATGGAAATTAATATCGCGGATCATAGTTAAGTATTTTCAATTTCTCCAAAGTGTGGGCATTTCGTATAAAAATGAAGCATACGATAAGTAACTCTGGCATGGCAAAATACATGCAGAAAAAAAGATAGAGAAAAAACAAAAGAAAATGATTTTTAAGATAAAGCGTTTGAGTACTTCGCATTCAAAACTCTGATATAATCAGAGTGACAATTTCATTTCATGCTATAGTTTTCCTCATCGCTCATATTTGTTTTGATTAGGTAATAAATGTCGGTCCTTTCTAAAGAAAATTCAGATTCAGTTCCAACTCAGATAAGTTAAAGATTGCAAAATTTCCATTTTCAAGGTATATCTATTTCACACTGCAGTCAATATTTTTCAGGGATAAAAAAAGTTGTAAGTTTTGACAATTCTTATGCCTCCGGAAATTGTTGTTCCTGTCGGGCCTTATTCTGCAAATGCTTCCATGTCTCATGATTAAGCAATGGTTTTCAACGAAAATGCACCAGGAATGCATACGCCGAAATTTGTCAGAAGAGTCAAAAAATACTTGTGGTTTAATTTATGATACACTGTAGTGTTGCCAATGTTTATATAAAAGTTTTTTAAACTTTTCTTTATTTACTGGAATAATTGTTCAAATCGACAGTGCTAATCATCAGTCCAAATCGTGACGACGGTGGTGATGAGTTACTTCACAACAGGTACTTAGCAAATTTCTTTTAAATATGTGTTGTGAACGTCAAATTTCATCATATTTTAATCAGAGTGACAATTTCATTTCATGCTATAGTTTTCCTCATCGCTCATATTTGTTTTGATTAGGTAATAAATGTCGGCCCTTTCTAAAAAAAATTCAGATTCAGTTCCAACTCATCTAAGTTAAAGATTGCAAAATTGTTATTTTCAAAGTATATCTCTTGCACACTGCAGTCAACATTTTTCAGGGATAAAAAAAGTTGTCAGTTTTCACAATTCTTATGCCTCCGGAAATTGTTGTTCCTGTCGGACCTTATTCTGCAAATGCTTCCATGCCTCATTCTTAAGCAATGGTTTTCAACGAAAATGCACCAGGAATGCATACGCCGAAATTTGTCACAAGAGTTAAAAAATACTTCTGGTTTAATTTATGATACACTGTAGTGTTGCCAATGTTTATATAAATGTTTTTTAAACTTTTCTTTATTTACTGCAATAATTGTTCAAATCGACAGTGCTAATCATCAGTCCAAATCGTGACGACGGTGGTGATGAGTTACTTCACAACAGGTACTTAACAAATTTCTTTTAAATATGTGTTGTGAACGTCAAATTTCATCATATTTTAATCTTACGACAAGTATTGCCGATTTTACCCTAAAATTTTTACTGAAAGTATGTTACTTTCACGAATTTAGTTATATCCTTTTTAAATCCAACGAAATTATAAATTTAAATGGTTAATAATTAGAATTAATAGCATGTATCAAAAATCTTATGAGTGCGATGCTTCCTCCGTTCATTTAACGCACGTTTGAAGTATTAGTAAACCTTCTCAATTCATTTATTGTTCCTTCATAAACATTACAAGTTTCCTAGATCATTAAAAAACAGACAGAGCTACTGTCTAGGGAGTACACATGCTTCAACAATAAACAATAATTTTTTTAACCCTTTCGGTACAGATGATCTGGCCGCTATTATATATTGGTGGAACAAGGAAGTTTCTCACAAAAGTGGTTGAATTATACGGAAGCGTGAGCGGATAAATAAGTTTTGGGGCGTCCACCGAAAAATCAAATATTATGTTCTAACACAAAAATTACTGCTTACAAAAAGTGGTTAATTATATTGCGGAACTGTTGGCAGCGATGGTAATCATATAAACATAACTTTCTGTGAAGAAATGTTCCTGGTAAGGTGGTAGTACCCCGAGAACTTTTCGTGCATGCCGCCATTAGGCGGTTGTAGTACAGAGAAAATTCTTCGTGGATGCCTCCATTGGGTGGCATTAGTACCCAGAGAACGTTTCGTAGCCACCACTAATGGGCAACAGTAGTAGCAAAAGGGTTAATTATGCACTTCAATTGCCAAGTATTAAAAGTACGTATTTATAACATACAAATTTCTTGAAAATTATTTAATCTTATAAATGAAAATGAAATTCTGTTTGTTTGTTTGTGTATTTGAGTTGTATACAAATCCACAAAAATGGACCTATCAGCCTGAAATTTTGCACAGATATGTAAAATAATATAGAATAAATCATAGTCCACTTTAAAACTTTGAAAGTCCACCCGTTCCCGGAATTTAAGAGATTTTTTATGTTCTCCACGCAAAAAGCTTTCCGTAATTGTAACCCCTGTAGTGAAAAAAGTGTGAAATAAGGATCGTGGTTGCCATGTGTGGCGATTTGGCCGAATAAGATGTTTTAAATTCTCAAAGTAAAAATAAAAGAATAATAATGATTTTTTTTTGTTAGTTTATATTCGTAAGGTTATATTTTTTTTTAATTGTAATATCGTGTGCATGGGAAATCGGAGCAGGAATGAAATGTTTTCTACGCAAAACAATAAGAATTGAAGATTTCCGAGGCTAATATGTTAACCCTTTGCGGACGACCGCCGAGTTTCGCGGAAGTTACACTGGGGACGAAAAGCACCGCTGCGCGAATGACCCTGGAGGACGGGAGATTTTTGACGCTAAGCCTAATCTACATGAAAGACTTAGAATCGCATTGCGCTCCACACTAATTTTACTTCTGCATGATCAGGAACTTTCAAAAGCATTGCATATATATTTTGCTGATAACTATAGGTAATTTTAACATTAGAATTGAAAGATAATGAATAAAAATTAGCACTTACCTTGAAAAAAAAATTATACCTTTCGACAATTACTTTAGAAATTTAATTGAACTTTTATTTTTAAAACGTAATAAAAACTAATAATTTCAAAATAAGATTCAGAAAGACATATATATACAATTAAAAAATGGGATATTTACATATTATTTTAAAAGCATTTTTGTGTGTGATATACTTCAAAGCAAGGATCAATGCATAATCCAACATCGCATTCTCTACATTCATAATAACTCTCCACACGTTTCCTTTTCTCTTTCGTTGTTTGAGAACAAACAACGCACCTCCTTCGTTTGTCTTTTTTCCCAGTTTTAGAACATAATTTAGGAAAATGCCTCCCAGATAAGCGGAATGCAGATAATCCTTTCACCTCGCTTAACTCTAACTTTTTAACACCAAACCCATGAAAATACTATTATAGAACAAATATTCCCCCATCCCTCTGAAAAATAAATAAAAAGTAAAAACACAAGCCGCCGATTACAAAAGAGAGTGGGAGTCTAACGCGACAGCAATCCACTGCACGTGCATTTGTTTACATTACCGAAAAACACTTGTTCACCCTTCTCCCCAAACCAAAACAAAAAAAAAAAGAAGTATTTCTGAAGGTCAGTGCTTGGAAAAACCGTTAAAGACCGTTATTGGAAAGTAGCGCCATCTTTTATTCAAAATACAAAACGTTCCATTTAAAAACACGGATACGTGGCAGCCGTCTTCTGCAGAAAATTGACTATCGCCACGTACACGCGTTCGCCGTCCTTTGCGGTAAATTTCAGCTGAACACGCGTACGTGGCGCTCGTCCGGAAAGGGTTAAAATTTTTTAGTTTGGCGAAAAAATAAAATGGCTCAAATGCCGAGAAAGTGAGTTCTAGCGGTTTGCACAGTTTCCGGCTTGGCGCAATTTACTGAGAGCTTAAGGAAACGGATTTTTGAAAACAAGTACAAAGGTTTTATTAGAATACAGCGTTAAATTTTAATGATCCGTGCGAAAATAATGCAGTTATTAAGGGATTTCAAGCGATCTATCTTCAGCATTCTCGCGATTTTGAGGAGGATTCTAACGCTTGTCGCTATTTATCGTAATTTAATCGTCTGCTATTTGGATTATGAATACACCTGCTTATAAGTTTTTGAAATTTTCATTCAGTTGGAATTGTGCATTTTTCTGAGCAGCTTTTCTGCATCTAATGTATTACATCCAGAAAAAAGGATGTTAGAAATATCAATTTTAATTTTGTTTAATCACACTCATGAATAATGATACACTTTCCAACTTAATGAAAGAAGGAACGAAAATAGGGAAGACCCATGGATTATAACTCTTTTTATATATAGCACTTTAGTGCGAATTTAAAACTCTGAAAGTGTGTCAGATTTTCTATGATTCTAGCGCTTGGCGCAATTTAATGAGAGGGTATTTTTAAAGACAAGCGTAGGTTATCTTATAAATAAAAATGAAATTCTGTTTGTCAATTTGTTGATTTGGGTAGTATACAATTCCACAAAAATGGACCTGTCAGCCTGAAATTTTACACAGATATGTAAAATAATATAGAAAAAATGATAGTCCACTTTAAAACTTTGAAACTCCACTTAAAAACGTTTTCCTCCTGAATGGTTCTCTTAATTTCCCTTCCCCGAATTTAAGAGATTTTTATGTTCTCCACGCAGAAAGCGTTACGTAATATTAACCCCTGTAGTGAAAAAAGTGTGTGAAACAAAGCATCTTGGTTGCCATGTGTGGCGATTTTGCCGAATAAAAGGTTTTAAATTCTTAAAGTAAAAATAAAAGAATAATAATGATTTTTTTAGTTTATTTTTTTAGGTTATTTTTTTAATTATAATATCGTGTGCGCATAAGAAATGAGAGCAGGAATGAAATGTTTTATACGCAAAACAATGAGGATCGAAGATTTCCGAGACTAATATGTAATTTTTTTTAGTTTGGCGAAAAAAAAAATGGCTGATAGGCCGATTTTTAGAGAGTGAGTTCTAGCGGTTTGCACAGTTTTAGGCTTTTCTGCGCAATTTACTGAGAGCTTAAGGGAATAGCATTTTTGAAAACAAGTATATAGGTTTTCTTAGAATACAGCATTAAATTTTAACTATCCGTGCAGAAATAATGCAGTTATTAGGGCATTTCAAGCGATGTAGCTTCAGAATTCTCGCCAATTGAGTACATTGATTTAACTTGGGGGAAATCAGCCAAATTTCAGAAAATTGAAATCTTCGCATTTAGTACATCGAGGTAACGATGAATAAAACATGTTATAGTTGATAATTTTAAAAATGCGGCTGTATTAAGGGATTCCACTTTTCAAATAAATGCCTGGCGGTCGAACCATTTCCCATTTTGATTGCTGCTAAGTCAATGCTTCGAATGAAAAAACTCTTGAAAAATGGCGTATGCTGGCACTTTGGCGAGGCTTAGATTTGAAACTGGATTTTACTTGAGACTGGTATATACGTATAATAAGACTGGTTATAGATAAAAATGAATGTTGGTATGTGTGTAGGAGGTTGAAAAACTCCAGCACCGTTTCACCGTTGCACCATGAAATTTGGTTCACCTAAGTCTTTTATCATGGAGAAGGTTTTTATGCTATCCGTTTTCCTCTAACTTTTCACTAGGTGGCGCAGCAGACCGTCGAATTCTATTCCGTTTAGCCGTTTGCTATGCGAATATCGTCCAACCAATTTCGATGAAATTTGGTACACGCGAATATTAGAACACGGAGAATATTTTTCACTATCCATTTGCTGTAACTTACCGCTAAATAGCGCTGCAACGCATCAACTTCTATACCGTTCGACCGATCGGCATAAAATTTTTTATACTTACACATTTGAGCACGAAGAATATATTCTAACTGCGTTACTTTTGATGTTACTCACCACTAGATGGCACTGCAATGCATTATTATTTTAACTCGCCACTAGATGACGCTGCAGCAGGCCAAATTTTTGACCATTCAAACGGTGGCTATGAAAATCAGTATACATAGCTATTTGAACAATGAGAATATTTTGGCGTTATCCATTTTGCTATAACACGCCACATGACGGCGCTGTAGCAAATCATTAGTTTAATTAACCACTAGATGGCCCTGCAGTGTATCACTTCTTGACTGTGCGAATGATCGCTATGAAAATAGGTATACATAGATATTTGAACACGGGGAAGAGTTTGGCACGATCCATTTTCCTATAACTTGACACTAGATGTCGCGTCAACACATGAACTTCAAGACTATTCAGCCGGTCGTCATGAAAATTCGTATACATCGATATCTGAATGCGAAGAATATTTTTGCCGTATCCGTTTTGCTAAAACTCGCCACTAGATTGTGCTACGCCGCATCGCCTTCTGCACCGTAAAAACGATTGCCTTGAAATTCAGTATGCATGATTATTGAACACAATATAACGCGATATCCATTTTGCTATATCTCTTTATTACAATAAATAGTAATCACAACAAATATTAATATCAAAAAGTCCATTCATTCCCGTGCGAAGAACGGGTACTTCAGCTAGTACACTATAAAAATGAATCTACCACATATTATAAAAGATTCCTGGCTTTCCTGGTATCCGAGAAACACATTAATAAAAACTCATACAAAAAGGTGTGCCATTTTAAAATCTGAGATCGTTTAAGATATGTTAAGTCTGAAAATAACTTTAATTTAAGTACAGTAAAATCTCTGTATAAAAATATTTCAAAGGACCGGAGATTCAATTCTTAACATTGAAAAGTTTATTAACGTGAAATTTCATTGCAATTGAATTTGTACTATTGTACTATTTGTACTATTTATATTGACTTTCTTCAAATGGAAATATTTTATTCATGAATCAGAAATATTCATAAAAGTAAAGTCCATTTTACTGAGATACTAGTGTAAAATATTTTACTTTAACATGATTTTTTAAATCATCCCATAAATGTTTGAGTGATTTCAAAATATCATGTATTCATGCGTAAAAGTAAATATTTAATGTGAAAAGGTAAACAAAAGACATTTGGAATAGCATTTTATTTAAAGTTTGTTGATATTAATTTTTTAAACTTACCCGTTTCGTGATGACTATTATAAATACATTCAGCAAATCTTTGTGAAAAACACAAGTACATTCATGCATATGACTTTGTGAATAAAAAAATAATAAATATACATGGGGTTCGAAAAGTCCTTGACACATTTAAAAAATTCACGGAAAAACAACAAATTATCATATTAATATGCGGCTTGCCCAGTAATACTTCATAGGTTCACGATTTTTTTTTGACATCGTAAAAAAAAAAAATGCTTCTAAATTGTGTTCATAGGTGGCTCTGTGCCGCCACAGTAAGCTTCCCGATCGGATGCAGTCTCATCCGATCCTCTT
This sequence comes from Cheiracanthium punctorium, assembly GCA_038373885.1. NCBI lineage: Eukaryota > Metazoa > Arthropoda > Arachnida > Araneae > Cheiracanthiidae > Cheiracanthium > Cheiracanthium punctorium. The sequence goes on along the minus strand of JAWZYV010002631.1, from coordinate 647,721 downwards.
GGTCGACCACCTTTTTTCTTTTTCCAAAGCGCTTCCAGTCTCTAAAACTTATCATGCCAGGCTAAGCTGCTGTTTCGACTCGGAGTGTTTTCCGTAATGTTGCAAAACTTTATCTGAAATGTAGTTATCGATTTTGATTCGAAATACCAACCTACGCAATGCGCTTTCTCACTTGCAGTAGCCTTAGCTAGAATGAATATTCCCGCACCTTCAATGTTGTTTGTAACTCACGAAAAATCCTTATTGGCTCTCATTGCTGAAAACATGAGATGCAGCGCCATCTATGAATACATTTTGGAAGTAATTTGTTTTAACAAGGAAAAATAAATTCTTGATTCCGTGAAGCCTTATTGTGCGAACTGCACATTCATAAAACAGTTTGTAGTTTTTCTGTGAATTTTTGAAATGTGTCAAGCAATTTTGGGGCACCCTGTATTATTATTAAATAAGAAAATTATTAATAGATCTGAGACATGCAGATTAATAACAAAATGACAATAAATATAGGTATTATACAGAAAACAAGAACAAAATCAACAAAAAACAGAACGTCTAAAGAATATATGTATATATATTTATTTCAAACAAATTACAATGAACAAGAAGACATTACTCAGTAATAACGACCATAGTTGTTGGTTCAGTAATTGGCCATACAGAATTTCGTGGTTTTACTTAAATAAAAAATTTTATAGTAATACAATTTTTTAACATTTCAATTTACATTTACATTTCAATTTACATTTTTTAAGCTGCACTTTTCTGAATTACTGTATTTTTCATTACATGATGATTTGTGAGAGTTGAATAAGACAGCTTTGTAGCTGAAAATGCAAACTGGAATATTCCCAAAACGGAATTGAAATGTATGGAAATTGAGAATTGATGCACAAAACGTTTTCTCTTACAACCCAAACCACACACACACATGATGCAATATTTTATTCCTTACAGATCTTTTAAGCTGTTATATTATATGTCTTCCTACTTTTCACTAAACCTTGAAACAAAGTGTTTGATATTATGTTTGTAATCTGTGCAGTACTTCAAATAATTTAGATATAACCATAAATAGATAACACAAAGTGATTAGTTTAAAAGACATTAACTGCATATGGATTATGTCGCATAATTATTTTAATCTTAAGTGTTTCTTCAAATCTCCTAAACATGTATTATACTTATTTTACTAAGATAGCTTGCTTAACCTAATGAATGTGTAATAATTTTATAACGGAGTTTAGCCAATAAGTAAAATGAGAAAGAATTAATTATACATTTATTTTATCAGTTTCATTTATTTTGGGATTTATGCAGAAAATTATAAGAACTAAAACATCTGAAATTTGATCACTTCATTTTAATGGATGTAATTCAAATGCGTTTAATCCTTTTAAATATGATATTCTACCAAAACCTTGTAAGAAATAATCAAACCAATGAACATAACATACTCAAAACTTCCATTTAAATAAAATCATGAGGTTTTAAAAATGTTTAATTTTCAGTAAAATGTTATGCAAGTGTTGGCTTTCATCTGACTTTTAATTAGTAATACCAAAGAATCAGGACATTTTAGTTGACTGAAACTATCGTATTCAATATTATGACAAAATACTTATAAATTGAAAATAATTCACTTAATTGAAAGAATTTTGCTTTTATTTTATGCCTTGAAGTTATCGTGCACATCGTATATATTAATTCAGATCTGACTGATTTCCCATTTGCGTTTCCTGAAAACATATACGGGTATAGAGATACACATATTTTGCGTTCCCATACCATGTGTTGTAAGTCAGATAGTTGCTGAATTCGCATGCACTAATTATCTTAATTTAGCCTATTTACTATGACTTAGTCCGTATCAGTGGGAGTCGATTAATCGTGCTGTCTGTGGTAGCGGCTGTACACAGACGATTGAATTACAAATTATGCTTGCATGTCAGTGGGATCAATTTATTTAATAACGAATTACATATTATTAGCGTTTGATTCAATAGCTCGCTATAATGTTGTGTAGCACTGTGTGTACATAAACATGAGTTGAAATACTTATGTTTAGTTTAATGCCAGATATAACACATTGATAATTGTTAGGGTGGGAAACAGAATAATGCAGATATGCTAAATATTAGTCGCGATCTGTAGTGAAGCAATGTGTGATAATTGTGAAGGATTTATTTGAAAAAAATAGCAAGAAAAATAAAGGGGGGGAAATGCATGTTTAAAACATTAAATTTCAGCAGGCAACAATAAATACGGTTTTAATTATATAAATTCAAATCGTAAACCAGCTAAAATATACGAAACTAATGATACTTTTGCTGGCTAAAAGAACAATTGAAATACGTTAAATCGTTGATAAATATATTGAAACCAGCTGAAACATCCACCAACATCAGCATTTCTACTTTGTTTAAAATACAGAATTTATAGAATACAGTATTTGCAATCCCTTTCTTGTAATAACCGCTTAATTTTTGAAATTTCGTGCATTTCAATTCAAAAACACATAAAGAACAGTAAAATCGTTTATTTAAAATATTTATTCAACAAACTCATTAAGTTATGTGTGAAGTTGTGGTAAGCTGAAGTTGAAGTTGTGTCAAGCTGTGAGAAAAAATATATTTATTATACTCTGTTAGTATTTTATTATTACACATATCCTTCTGTAAGGTAGAATCAAATATGCTCATATTTTCAAATAAAAAATGGAATTGTCGTACTCTAAATACATTTTATAACACAATGATTTTCTTAATAATAATTTGATCGAACTCCAAAAATTTTCCTATATCTCAGAAATAAATAAGAACATCGATATATTTTTGTAACTGAAAACACTAATCTATATATATACGCATTGAAAAATTAAAGAGTCTGAGAAAATAAATAAGTAAAAGTATATTTTTCAAACCTGCTTGCATAGTTTGATGTCGTTACAAAATTTGTTGAGCCCCAAGGGCAGAAAAACAGATAACTCAACAAGAAGGGATGTTTATGTTAGTAGTAAACAAGGCGCTGTTTTCTTTCTATAGATTTTGCAAATTTTTGTTTTCTCCCCGAGCCAAAATACTTTTCTTTTCTATCTCACGTTTGAAACAGAAAACTTTCAGTAATTTCCATATTTGAATAAATTTTAATGTTGCAGCCACAAAGAACGTTCTTCCGATATTTTAAACTGAAAATGACTACTGGTAAAAAAACAAATTCAAAAAAATGTATAGATGAATATAGTTTTGAGGGAAATTGGAGAAATGCCTGAGGGATAAAAAACATACCTGGAAATGTTTGAAATTATTACTCAAATTATACGAATCATTGAGGACTTTTTCACTATATTCAAATGTGTTAGAATTAAAGCAAATAAGTAATTTTTCCGTGGTTATTCATTTAATGCGTATATAATTGTAATAATAAAAATGTAAAAATAGTGGCCAAACGATTTTTAACTTTATTTAAAATTTGGTGCTTCCACCTTTTGCCTTGTATACAATTTTTACCCGCAGTACAATAGATACAATAAGTTCTGGCATGTTTTTAAAGTGAATTCAGACCTTGATTTATGAAGTGACACATCTAGGTATTTGACATTTAGTATTCAAACGTCTTATATGCCTTTCCAAATATCACAAAGATTTTCGGTCACATTGATGTTTAGATTTCTGACGGTCGTGTCAGATGATCAAATAAAACCTAACACCCATTGTCGGTCCATAGAGCTGTTTTCAACATTTGTAAGTCCAAATTTTGTATTTTTTATCCCATGTATAACGATTTTTCCTATTTGCATCTGACAAAAAGTGGTTTTATGTAGGGTGTCGATTCTCATGCATAAATTTCAATTCACACAGAATTGTTCTGCGACAGATCTTTGTCTCTATGCTCAAATTGAGTTCCTTGGTAATTTCAAGTGTTACCAATCGTCTGTTTCCCTTATTTTTCTTCACAATTCGCTCCAATATTTTTTCATCACGTTTGGTCATTTTCTTCGCTCTATGCGGCCTTGATGCTGAATCTTCTGTGCTACCTTCGGTTAAATATGTTTTATCTATTATTTTTACGCTTCTACTTGGCATTTTAAGTTGATTTGAAATGCCAGATATTTTTAAGCCATTTGTCACAAAGACACAATCTGCCCTCTTTCAAACTCACTAATAGCTTTCGTTGATGACCTCTGAAAAAAAAAGCAGCCAATTTCAAACAGCCCTAAATTTAAATTTTAGAGTCGTTTCTTTTGAAATTAAATTTTGAGAGACATTAATGAGAGTTCTCTATAATAAAAATTTAAGGAAAATAAAGAATCATGAAAAGTGTTAGGGGACATATGGCCAATGTGTTTACCTTAAAATGTATGATTATTTTCTCTAGGTTCAATCACAGTTATAAATTATATCTCATAATCGATATTTGCTATATTCATACTTAAACAAGTGAAAAAATAAGTCTTAATTTACACTTTTACTTTTACTTTTTTCAGCTATTTCAGCACTTTTGATTTACTGTCTACGAATATCTCGAATAACTCATTATTGCCAAACCATGGGAAATAACATCGAATACTATCACTAAATAAATGCACGTAAATCCTGTCACAAACATAAAAGTACACACTGAAAATTCTGTGCCATGTGCATATAAATATACACAACACTTTGCGTGCTACATATCCATACATACAGATGCACAACCAAAATTAGATGTTATATAATCACACAAACATGGAGAGAAATAATAAGAAATGGGGAGTGTCTTTTGATAAGAATACACATTTTTAATGTAAATAAATATTTTCATAAAACGGCAGAACAAAATATTGTTGGGACATGCTCACTTTCATAGTCATATCTAATTTTATATAGTAAAAAGGAAAGTATTGTGGGTGTAATGTTTGTAAGGATCAAAATCATACAGTATTTGTTTTGCAAAAAATTGTGAAACTGTACATTCTTTTTTCTCTTGGTATATCTTATGTGATAGCTTTGTCAATTTTCAAACTTTATAATTCATTAGAAACGCAATCGGTTATGCTTTCATGTTTAATTACTTAAATGTGAGCCATTCTTCAATTTACATGCCTTCATGCACATTTTTATTTAAAATAATTTAACTTTCTTTAATCCTTATGCTGCCACTATTTCCTGACGACTGATAGGAAATTTAATAAAACTTTCTTCCATGCTGCATCTCAGGATTACTTTTGCCTGCAAAACTAAATATTAAATATAAAAGAGGGAGAGCGAATAAGTAAAGCCATATGAATTTATCCGCATAAAGAAAGAAAAAATAATCTTACCTGTAATCCCTTGGGAGGAAATGAACATGGCGATAATAAGATATCTTAGGACCAGCATTGTTGGAGCTTTGCTATTCATGTCTTTTGTACAGTTCAAAAAGTTCAGGATAAGAATCTGTCCATGTGGTTTCTGAGCTTTATTCTTTTGTTAGTATTATCTAAAGAATGAGGCAGTCCCGATCATTTCTGCTCTTTTTGGATGGCTCAAAAGTCTTTCGGAACAGCAGTAGTTTTCCTCGTGTGCATTCAGTTTTTGTTTTTATTGTGTATGTTGAAGTGAGAACATTGAAGGAAGTCGTGCATGCAACATATTGTACCTGTAAAAAGATAAAAAACAATGTAATATAAAATAAATATTTTTGCATAGTGTCATCATTATTGAATATTTTTCTAAATTAACCCCTAAAGTAGCCACTCCAAAGTACATACTGGAAATGCATTTTACAAGCCAGCTTTGATAATCAACCGCTTTCTTATAGAATTCACGTTTCTTTTAACCCATTCGTGCCCAGTTATTTTTGCGACTTTCTTCGATTTTTGCCAATACTAGAAATAATAGCTAAATTTCTGATGTCAACTTCTTGGACCAGGGATGATTTCTTTTAAAATCATTATGTATAAAAATTAAAATGTTAACATCCTACTAGGTCATGTTATAATATGTTGTAGAGTTGAGGTTTAATATTCGTGAATAAAGGCTAGGAAAAATAAATAACGTTTTCGACTGATAGCGAAAATGCCGTCCCAAAAAAGGGACGCTAGCAGGCCTCTCAATTTATCCTCGTTTTTTAAAATTCCTACCTCTATAAATAATAGAGTAAAATGGTCTGCTTCTTCAACAGTTGTTAAATGTTCTTTTAGATGTTAAGGTTTCGTCTATCAAACCATTAAAATACTAGGCTATATAAATAAAACTTTGATGAAGGTAGGAATTTTAATAAAAGAGGACCAATTGAGAGGCCTGCGCTAGGCATAAATGGGTTAATGCCATCAATGGACTTCTTTTCAAGAACAAAAAGCGAATCCACTATCATATTTTATTCTACTTTTCCTCATTTAAATGAAAGAAAATCATTCATCTATCTTTTGAACTCATAATATTTATAATGTAACAAACACAGGCTTTTATTTAACTCATCTACTGTAACTGGAACGTAAACAGAAATATCTGAGAACAATTACAGTGGAAACTGATGAAGTGACCACGCTGGTAAAGTGCCCATCTTGGTAACGAGACTGCCTGCCTATAGTGACCACTTTCGAGCAATTCGACTCTAGAACTATCACAATTTACTACCTTTCTAAGGTGGCGATCTTTAAGAGGTGACTGGTTTCTCTCTTCTCGAGGGTGTCCATATTAGACAGGTTCCCCTGCACTTTATTTCATTTGGATTGCATCATAATACCAGCAGGGTGATCCTCATATCTTGTTCTTTTTCAATTGAGTGATAAATCTTTCCCACCAAGCACTTGCCGCATCTAACGAAATAGGCTAATTTATCGATATCTCAAGTCCTATATTTTTCCTCAAGAAAACTGCAATTTTTTAGTGGCCAGTTAGTGCTTTTTAGCGAACAATGACGAAACTAGTCTTCTGAACTGGGATTGGAAGTGTTCTGTTTAAGCAGATATTCTCTCTGTTCTCGATCATCAAACACGTAAAATTTTTAGGACTCTCTAACCCCCAATGTCCCATCACGTGCCGACACAACCTCATCTATTCACTACAATGTATGGATATAGCACCTGTTCATGTTTAGCTACTTTAATACTTTTCTAACATAAAATACTACAACCAATTACAACATACTTAATTATTTGGAATAAATATTTGTTGTTTCTTAAAGATTATCGCTTTTAAGACTTTCTGGGTAAGTTTAATCGTTCTAGCATCGGATTTTAACTATGGATGTAAACGATGTCACAGTTTCCGGGTGAGAAAGTCTGTGATATTATTTCCTTTACCTTGACACAAACTGTGTGATGTAGTTAAAATCATCTAGATAATAGTTAGTTAATTGGGATTTAGTAGATCCTGGGTTTTTCGTAATAACGCACATGTTTTCTGTCTTTTTCGTCACATATATATAAACAGAATAATGTATGCAAAAATATTGCACATAGTTTATGACATATCGTATGCGAAACTAATTTTGAAATTTTATATCTATATGTAAAACTTTCGTGATAGAATAAGAAAAAAACAACTAATTAAAACATTGCGAAACTAAAATTTAAGAACTACGGACACATGCAATTTTCCCTGTGAGTGGTGCTGACAGCTTATTATTGGATTATACATTTAAAAATTAAAATGGTAAAATCTACTGTTGCAACATTTTATATGCTATGCGGAAATATGCTGATCCTTGTCAGAGATGCTACGGTTCGACTCGCATTGGCTTATTTTGTCACGTCTCTACACATTTTTGGCGGGGTTTCTTGGTGACGCCCGGTAAAGCATGATAGGTAATAAATCAAAATAATAATCATAAGCTACCGCGCTTCCATTGTTTACGTTAAACCTTGCCATTTATAATCATTAAAGAATATATAATTTGTACTTCTTCCTATTTTTCTTATTATTTCGATTTGTTTGTTGACACAAACAATGCCAGGAGAAGACATTTGTCCAGACTTTCTCCTGCTAACTCACTTGTGTTATTTTTAACTTATAATCGATCAGTTAATGTTAGATCTCTGGACCGCTCTTTACTTCTGTTTTTGTTATGTGGGGTAGAACCTACAGAGCTCTTAAAAATATATACAAATAAATAAAATATTTATACACTCTGAAGATATTTATTTAGTAGCTTTTATTAAAATATTTTAACATTTTGAATATCCATGTTTTTTAATAGATAAAAATATTATGTTATTTTTAATTGATAAACATGTATGTAATAAACATTATATATAATTCATTCTAGTGACAGGTGGATATTTTACTGTAATTGCTCGTGTTTGTCAACTTTTTTTCCAAGATTTTCTGAGATACTTGGTAAAAACAAAAATTAATCAGATAGCATTCAGCATTTTCTTCGTGTTTTTTAATCTGTATGACTTTTAAAATCATATCGAAATATTAAATGTATTTGTTAAAACAACACAAACTAATTAAACAGCCATAACTTATTTGATATATATACTACAAATATTTATAGGCTTTCTTTAATATTTGAATATGCATGAATGGATTAAATTATTCGATGCATTTATAAATTATGCAAGAACATAGTTAATTACTTCTTTAATTTTATACAAATTATATATCGACTTAATTAAAATCGTCTTTTAACAGTGGCACTTTCTGTGAAGTTGATATCACGTAACTAATATAAGAATTTTTTTATACGAATATTTATTTGTATGGTTGCGTCAAGATAATAATTATACTTACAAATATAACTAAATAATATTATTGCAATTTTAAATAATAATAATTAGTTTAAGCATCAGATTTCAAAATATTGTATGTAATTAACTATATAGTTTTACACTTGTTGAATTCCAATGCAAAATACTGTATCAACACTATCAAATTATTCATATTATCATGATGGAATGCAAGACAGCATGTTTTAGCTAATGAACAACACAAGACTTATTTAAGACATAAACTCCTTTGTTGTACAGATAAAAATTTTACAAGCAAGTTTTTTGCTTTAAATTATTTTATGCATTATTTATTTGAAAAAACATTGAAATTCTAACTATTGAATTCATTTTTAATCATTGGAATTTAAAAATATTGAAAGGACGACACATAACATTATCAGCATAAAACATGTCCTAAAATTGATTTATTTTAGTTTTACCTTTTAATGCAGTTTATGACTGCACTTATGCACAAGTAGATTTCACTTTTATAGATCGTATATTTACTGTATAATTTACTGTAAAAAAAAGTTTTCTCTAATGTTTTCCCGAATATACATAATTTGATGTTGATTTTTTTACAAAAAAAAAAAAAACCTATTCAAAGAAACTTGTTGCATAAGCTTTATAAAAAAATCAATGAAATCAAAATCTGCAATAATGGGAATTATAAATAGATTATTTAAAATCATATTTTTACTATAGGAGCGATATACGAAAGCTGAAGAACAAATTGTCTCATAAAGGACAATATACACAAGAACAAAAATAAACAAACATTTTTGACACATTTTTGTTGTGAAAACTTTGAAAATGTCATGTACAATGACAATGTTTTGTTGTGTCTTTTCCTTTATTTACTTATTTTTCATGTCTGTGTCCTTTTACTATTATTTTTTTTTATTTTGTATTTGGAAGCTGAAAATGCCCCATGTTTTGTATTCTTACTTCTTCTTCCGAAATGAATGCGATGTCACTTTAAATTCTACAAATATTTATTTTCTATAAAATATATTTTAGACTCGACGTCAAACGTAATTTCCAAACATGTTGTTTTAAAACTAATAAGGTCTAAACTAAAGACACCGAAAAAAAAAAAAAAAAAAAAAAACTGACTGTCATACAAATAGTTTTGGGGAATTTTCTTTGTCTTCCAGTTTTAGTAAATCTTTTTAAAGCACCCATGCAGACTTTATTACTTCCTACACAAGTTTTGATCATGAATGCAAATAAGTAAAAATTTCCAAAATTCTGCATTTACTCAAAATATTCATAAGAAATGTTTTCCAAACTTGTTTTGTCTCACAGAAGTTTTACGCGATTGTCATTTTCTGCTTTGGTGACATACATTATTTACTTTTATACATGTGAATTTTCGAAATGAATTCATTGCCACAAAAGACGTTGTAGGCTTTTTTATGAATTAATTTTTTTGTCTAATGATATAGCTGCATACTGATGTATACAGAATGCACAAAATGTGGTGTAAATGGTTTAGTTCCTTATCTATTAGAAATGCGTGGAAATGTAGATTGATAAATGTTGCAAATAAGGTATGAAAAAAGACTACGTTAAGAAAATAATCCTTTCATTAGTTTTCAAAAAATTACACTTTTTACATTTTTATACGACCCCGTAGAAAATAATTCCCAGTTTGTAAAATACACTTAGGGGGTGGAGCACAAAATTTTAAAGCTATATCCAAAAAAATTGTTAGAGACGTGAAAATGAATATATGCTGACTTAAACCAGTTTTTAAAGGCTCCCGAGAGAAAAAAAAATGTGTGCGTGTAATCTTTACGCGCGATTGAAGTAAAACCTCTTTGACGTTGGATTCAGTTACAGCCAGATTCATTTTTTTTTTGTGGTGTTCATCCCCATGTTCTTAAACCGTTGTTCCGTCTGGAGGTTGGGTAAGAATCCACGGATTGTCCATGTATTATCCTTTAACTGTGGTCTTAAATCGTTTGCAGCCGGGGTTTGTTTCTTTGTGGTTTTCCATACCTGTGTTCTTAAACCGTCGTTCCGTCTGGAAATTGGGTTAGAATCCAGGAAGTATCCATGTTGTAGTATTATTCTTTAACTGTTTTCTTATGCCACTGTTCCGTCTGGAGGTTGGGTTTGAGTGGGGGGAATTTCCATAGTCTAGTCAAAGAAACTCATAGTCTAGTTAAAGAACTGTGTTCTTTAACTGATCTTTTCCTCTGTTTGTTGGGTTCGAATGCAGGTAGTGTACTTTTTTTGTGTGTTTTTCTATCACAGTGTTCTTAGCGTTGATTTCGTCTGTTGGTAGGTTTCAAATTACTATTCTGTATCCGTGTTTTTAAACTGCAGGTTCTGTTTATTGTTTAGGATTGATTGCAGCCAGGGACCGTTTCTTTGTGGTGTTCCATCCCCATGTTAAACCGCCTCCGTCTTGAGGTTGAGTTAGCATCCAAGGAGTGTCCATTTCTTATTCTTTTATTTTGTTCTTAAACCGTTTGTAGCCAGTGTTTGTTTCTTTGTGATGTTACATACCCGTGTTCTTAAACCGTTGTTCCGTCTGGATGTCGGGGTAGCATAAAGGACACCATAAGTCTTCGAAATTCGAGGACAGTCCCCAAATATAGATTTTTTTTTTACTTTGTCCCTAAAAATATTCTTGGGGACGCGAAAAGTCCCCAAATTTAAAGATTTATACTTTTTTCCCCTGAAAGTTTCCGTTTAGTTTATTTCTTTCAGAAAAAATTGAGGAAATAAGAAAAATAAAACAACTAAAAGCGCCTTCTTCTAAGAGAAACAGTGAAATTCGATCTCTGAAAACGTTTGTTGTCATTGTATGTGCAGCGTGTACAGACATTCAATAAAGTATTCGAGTATGAGTCAATTTCCCATTTCAGTTTTGTTAATGATTAATCACTTTTCAGGAATAACCATGCTTTAAATATGAAATTGAAGTACGAAATTTTTCTTGCACTCGAATACTTTTTTTAGAGGGTGTAAAAGGTTTCATGAAAAATGATCACAAAACGAGCCAATGTAAAAAGCAATGTCTTCTGAAAAATACAAATACTATGCCAAGTATTAAATTATGAATAAATTGCAATATTTCAACATGGTTTTCCTTTCATATTTCTGGTTTAAATAAATATTTATAAATACTTCCATTAATTTATTAGAAATAAGAATACACAATTGATATAAAGAGCTATTAGCATGGTAATATGTTGTGTCCTGCAATAAGTCCCCAAAGATATTTTCTAATGTCCCCAAGATTTCCTTGGATTCCAGGACAATGCTTGATTTGTCCCCAAAATACTGTTTAGAAATATGGTCAACTTAGGTTAGCATCCAGGAAGTGTCCCTGTTGGAGTATTATTGTTTCACCGTTTTCTTTAAACGTTTTTCCGTAGGATTTGAATCGAGAGAATGTCTATGTTGTGGTATTTTTCTTTAACTGTGTCCCTAAACTGGTGTTTTCTTCTGTTGGTTGGTATCAAATGCACATAGGATCTATTATTGCCTTTTTCTATGGCAGTGTTCTTAAATCTTTGTTTTCCTCTGCTGGTTTTGTTCGAAGTATTATTCTGTTTCCGTGCTCTTGAAATGTAGTTTTCGTCTGCTAGTTTGGCTCGATTTCAGATTCCATTTCTTCATGTTTTTCTATCACCGTGCTCTTAAACCGTAGATTTCGCCTGCTGGTTGGGTTCGATCGCAGGCAGCATCCGGTTTTCCAAAACCACGTGAGCGTTACTTCCGCCAGAAAAAATATCTGAGTTACTCCTTAGTTTCGCCTAAGGAAGTTTTACTTCAAAAATCACATTAGATGATCGGGTTTTGGGGGTCTTACAGAAATTACAAAAAATAATGTTTTTTTTTTTATCTCTAGCAGTAATCGTTTAAATTTAAATTCAGGAATCGTCTCTGACCACCATTTTAGCCCCATCATTCAAATTTCCTCTGATACATTCTAGTATGATGAAAGGCTGAAAATAAATACATCACCCGAAACCACCTCGCTCGTTCGACACTCGACATGCGGGCCCGTGTAGGTGGCCTGTAACCCCCTCTACAGCCACCATGCTCAGCCCCCACAAAAAAGCATGGCGATCAATAATTACGATGGATTTATGTTTCTCAAACAAATAGTTTTGTAATTATGAAGGTAAGACGATATAGACCTTTTCACTATGGTCCACTTCCCTGGCCTACCGGCGAGTGACTTTAAAAACGTTTCACGTCAAAAGAAAGAGAAAACATTCAATATTTTTTGTATCCAGTTCTACTAAAATTATACTATACATACTTAATTCAAAATGTTTGGTATATTATACATCAGCTCATGTAAGTCTATGATTAAAATATCACAAGTACTTAATAGTTAAAATATTTTAAGTATTATATATTTAGTCTTGAAACCAGCCAGATTTGAAAATTATTTTTAAGAATGATGAAAGTATATCAAATTGATACTTATACATTCTTCATAAAACATTCATGCATGTAATATGTTTTAATAGTATGTTAATTCTAGAACATTACTTGAGGTTATCCTATACCAACGGTTGAATCATGAATAGTTAGATTGATTAAGTGCATTCGAATGCATTCAATGAAGCTTAACTAAGGCCTATTGCATTACCTTAGATAGATTCCCTTTGATTCAGGTATATGCAGTAAGTTCATTGCCGATGCAACTAATTTCTGTAATTTTATTAAAATACTTTATTTAAAAAAATAAATAAAACATGAGAATGCTATTTTCCTCATTTTTACTATGCTGGCTAAGCCTCCCAGTTGGTGAAGTGGTATATAACCATTCTATCGCGCCCTGGACCAGCGTTCGAGTCCCATCTTCGGCGTGGGTATTAACTTATCCGTAACTTCATAGGTGGTAACTCTGGCCACCTATTGGGCGCCACCTATTCTGCGCTAGTAAAATGGTCAATGATTCGGGCCTTAGTAGTGACGAATGCTTGATGAGCAAGTGCCCAACCATTTGAAAAAAACAATGCTGTTTAAACAGTTCAATAGCAGCTTTTGAATTAAAGTAAAACTTTTAGTAGTAAAATATCGTAGTAGGAAAAATATGATTTTTTAAAACTTGATTCACTTAAACGGTATCATCATTGACAACATTTGAACTATTTTTTCTTTTCCCCCCCAAAAAAAAAATGTTCGGACAAGCCACACATTCTAGAAACTTCTAGGGTACTCTCAGTTAATATTTATTGCTTCTTTACTGTCTGCACCTGAAGTGCTGTCTGCTAGCATTTTTCTTGAAAAAGGTCCTGTCAAATCCGTACTCAAACTTCTAATTTATTTAAATTAAGTTTTTCTGTTTCTTAAATTATTTCTTCTTCTTCTTTTCGTTTCTTTCCATAGAGCTGGGAAAGCTTGACTTTCTATTACTTTTTTATAGACCACCTTTCAATTCAAATGTTTTGATTGCTAATTATTTATTTATTTTAATTAATTATTGATAGTAATATTATACCACCTTTCGCAAATTTTTCACAGTTATTTTTTTCAAAATTGTTTAAAGTAATCAAATACTTTTAATGTACTCGGAATATATAGTCGGGAACGGCAGGAAAAAAATTTTTAGGAGGCGTAAGCGAGTTAAAGATCGGAATGTGGGACTATAAACGTATTGAAAGTGCAGCTCTTAAACAATTTGGAAAAATGTTTAAGTGTTTGTCTCATTCTTATAAGCTCTCATAAATAGAATAAAATAAAATACCTTAACTGTCATTTATGTTTTTTATGATTAAAATCTGTTGTTTTTTAATGAACCACAGACGGAGAGTTTACCATTTCTTCAACTTTATAGATACATACAAAATACCATCGCATTTTAAGGCAGCAAATTCAAACAAAGTACTGAAAAACATACACTGGAGTAAGCCTACTAAATACAGTGAATTTTAACGCATTTGCAACTGTACAGTTGTTTATTTGCATACCAGATATTTTGATATTCAGCACAAAATAGAATTGGACATCTATAAAGTAAATATAATTATTAAGACCTCCGATGTGATTTGAATAAAAATTTTCCGAGAGTAAATGCTTTACACCCTAAGTCCCCTAACGACAAAAAAAAGATAAAAAGAAGTTATGGAGCACTTTTGTTATCTTTAGAAACTCCTAGAGAAAAAAAAAGAAAGAAAAACTGGTCATTAGCATGCTGCATTTCCTTGCCTGGGGTTTCAAAGCTGGATCCCTGGACAATAAGTTTCTAGGTTTAAGAGAGATGCTTTGGGAAAAAGAAAGCGTGCTCGTAAAGTAAAATTCTCTGTGATATCTTCATGGCATTATTTTTCAACCATTCCTATTAGGTAATTACGCTGTTGATAGCTATTTTTTCTAATAGAATTTTTTATGGAAAATGCCAAAACTGCAGGACACGTAGTTAAACAAGATTGCACATCATGTATGGTTAAACAGGGCTGATTGGTGCACTAATATTGACATAATTTTTTTCTACTAAGCCGATTAATTCTTTTAATCGAATATACTTTCTTTGGTGACGTTATAAAAATAAATAAGAAAGAAGTTTTTGATATTTTTTTCTTTGAATGTGTTCTCTTGTTCGTTCTTTTTTAAGTAGAGAATTAAAAATAATCAGTATCCTGCATATTTATTCTATAATAAAGCGATTTTAATAAGTAAAAGTAATTTTTGATTAAATGAATATTTCAGTTATAAAACTGTTAAGTTGTACAATTTATCAGTGTTTACTTTCGTGCAGAGTTTATGTTACAGTATATATAAATTCAATGAAATCGCCTACAGGAACATTCATGAACTATGACTGTTTAAAGAGATGATGTTTAAGTATGGGAAGTAACACTTATAAATATCCCTGACATTGCACTTTACTTACTTCACACATTACATGCTTCTCACTCAGATACTACTGAATTGATCACTAATTAGTAAAACAAGAACAGAGCAATTTAAATTTTCTGTTTATATAAATCACGGACTTGGGCATAAGACGGTCATTAACTAGCAGTGGACTTCTCGAACGAAAATATTCTACTTCCTTTTAACCCTTTGAGGCGCAACCCTTTCCCAATGCTGAAGAAAACTGCAGCCGTTGCCATCGCTCGACTTAACTACCAGCAAGATGGCGGACGAGCTGCGTGAAAAAGGGTCTCTAGATCTTTGGCACGCGATGAACGTTTCGATCGTCCGCCATCTTGCTGGTAGTTAAGTCGAGCGATGGAAACGGCTGCCCTTTTTTCAGCATTGGGCAATATATCCAGCTGTTCTCGCATTCTTCCATTTTTCAGCTAATGTCAGGGCTGTTAAAAATAATCATGACAATTTTTTTACGAGAAATGATGTGCTAAAAAATAAAGGATTCTCGTGCAGCTATGTCACCCGCAACTATTTTTATAGAAATCAAATCTATTCTTCCTGACTGGCAACAGTCAAAAGGTCAGAGTTTGGTGTTCCCAGAGCGGGAACACTGCGTGTTAAAGGGTTAAGGATTAGTTATAAAAGCGCCCTTTAGCGATGTATCATGATGCAATCTACAACTAACGAACGCATGCACACAACATAAACTTAATAATTGCGACTCGCAGCGCTATCTTACATGCAATTTTCTTTTAGTTCTTTTAGAATGCGTCGATGATCGTCCTATATGCAAGTCCGTGATATAAACATTCCACGATGTTCATTTAAATAGGCAGTAAAAATAAAATAGCTTACGTTATCACACACACACTTAATACTGCAAGGCTGGGGAAATTTCTACACACAAAATATTGTTACATACGAAGTAGTATATTTTTACTTACATAAGTATTTACGCAAAGTCATTTGTGGTATATGATAAATGGAAAAACTGGACGATAAACACCAAAAGTTTGATCCACGAGCGCTAACAGTTTTTGATACATACGGTATAATATGTGACCTCTAGTAATAAACATAGCTCTTAAGGTGTCAAGTTGAAAGCATGCGTTAAATAGGTACTTCGCATTCCATCATGAACTGTAAACCACATATTTACTCGCACGTCAAGGGAATCTGGCAGAAATATATCCTAAGAATAAACAGCGCACTGCTCATAATAGATCAAATGTGATAGAAGGTTATAAAATACGACAACTGCTTTCTGCATTTACAGTTGACATGTACCTCTTAAAAGTACTTCTAGGAATCAAGCTCCAAAAGTATCTAAAATATGCATGGATTATGTGTTTTAGTCTCGGTTTGCACTTCACGTAAATACTTTGAATTCCGTTGCATATTTTGATCTGATAAATTTATAACTTTGCTTAAAAATAGCTCATTTAAATTCACGGTTAAAATACGTCAAGTATAATTTTGATTTTGAAAAGAGTAAGATTGTGTTAGATACATCTACAAATAACACTCCACATATATATATATATATATATAGTTAGGGATACTTTGAAGTTATAATCAAAACTTCAAAATAAAATCTCATGATCGATTTAAAAGTGTAGAGCATTTGGAATAAAATATAATTATAATAAAATCACTCAAAATAACTGCAGTTTAAATAATAAAATAACAAATAAACTATATCGTGTTATTTAAGAAAGTTTTTTTATTATTTCAAAATATAATAATGTAATTAGCAAAGTTTATTTATGCAAAACTTTTTCGAATAAGTGATGTTTCCAATACCACAAGTCATTATTCGTTTTTCTTATTACTTTCCGACAATGTACCATGTAAGGAAAATATTGTAATCATGAAAAAATTCGACTTTTGAGAGATTTGACGAGATTTTGCTGTATTTACACGTTTTGAGGTGTTCTGAATTCATTTATGCTATTTTTACGAGATTTATGTATGTATGTGTGTGTGTATGTGAACACGATAGCTCCTAAACGGGGCATTCGATTGAGCTCAAATTGGGTATATATGTCATAAACCACCGTCGCAAGACCGGTATTGATTTTGGTGTGTATAGGACTTATAGTTTTTCTACAGGGCTACGACAAACATTTCTTTTAAATTATGGCCTAAGGGAGAAAATTCTTGAAAGTGCGCTAGCGTTTAAACGGTACATTCGATTGAGCTCAAATTGAAAAAAAAAAAAAACTGAGAATTTTTGCTGAATTATTCATCAATTAAAATTTATTTAAATGCTTGGGAGTGATCTTAATTGTAAGTGTTCGGAAATTCGAGTGTATTCACTTCAGATTTTTTAAGTAAAGCAAGGACCACAATTTCTCCTAATCTACACAGGTTACGTTCAATTTAGACAAGAATAGTCCTAATGAACTAAACAGCATATGTTAAATTACCAAATTCGAAAAATTAAATAAATGCAAAAAACTTAATAAAATACTTTACAATAATGTTTCAATGAACGTACTCGCTAACAGTTATGCACATTTGACTTATGAGTGAGATAAAAATGGTAACTTCAGACACTACTGGTAAACTTGAACATCTACTGAAATTCATCGTTTTAAATTTTATTCGTACATTTTCGTAGTTCATTTCATTTAGCTGTACATTTTTAGAATTTAATTTTTAAGGGGGTCCGGGGCACAAAATCTCGAAAAAAACACATTTTTATTTTTTTGCTTTAAAAAATACTACAGAATGTTTAGAATCAAATACTGCAAACCGCATGTTTCTACGATGATTACATCTGTAGATATAACAACTTTTACGTTGCAACAGCTGTGATTATCACGCCACCTGTCTGGAATTAAAAGGCCCTCTCCGGGTGGCAGAATATAAACAAACCGTTATGATCGCTCTATTTTTACTATATGT
The DNA here is from genome assembly GCA_038373885.1 of Cheiracanthium punctorium. NCBI lineage: Eukaryota > Metazoa > Arthropoda > Arachnida > Araneae > Cheiracanthiidae > Cheiracanthium > Cheiracanthium punctorium. Next base: position 629,285 of record JAWZYV010002631.1, on the reverse strand, counting down.
TTTTTCTTCTCCTTTCTACGAAGTGAAGTGAGTGGATATTTGTTTATTAGATATTTCTAGCGATCCATGCTTGTTTTAGCGGTTCCACAGTGCTGTATTATCTTTCTAAAAGCCTTATTTATTTTGAATTGTTAGGTTCTTGTGTTGAGTTAGTTTTTGGTGAATGTTGTTAAGTTTTCTGTTTATTTTACAAAAGTTTGTTAGTGTAAATAGTTTACAAATTGTTAATAATTTAATGTTTCGGTTTGAACTTGTGTTTTGAATAAGCATTCATATCTACGATAACAATGGGACGAAAAAGAAAATCGACTGCTAAAAAGTCGAACTTGATGAAAGCTAAGCGTCAAAAAGTGTTATCAAGTACTTCTGATCCTGGTAAAAGTGATTTTTGCCGAACACAAGAACTTAAAAATAATATAAGTGTGCCTGCAGTTCAAAGTGATGAGCCATCTCAAATTGATGCTTCCTTGTTTTCATGCAACATTATTTTTAAGTCTGGGAGTGTTGCAGAATATCTTTCAAAATTGCTGTTGTGAAAAATGTAAAAGTTCAAGTCTGAATTTATGCTTGGGAAAAAAATATGGCTTGGCACATGAATTGGTTTTATCCTGCAATAACTGTGACTTTCAATTTATTACGTTCTCGTCACAACGTCTGTCAACGAAGACAACTAAATCTCCATTTAGTATCAACAGAAGAGCTGTTCAAGCAGCTACAGCATTAGGAAAGGGACATGCTGGGCTCGAGTTATTTTCCACATACATGAATTTAAGTGTAATGGAATCAAAAACATTTAGAAGACACTTAAAACATGTGGTGTGTCCTACAAAGGTTACTGCGAAAAATCATCTCAAAGAAATTCACAATAAAGTTCGACTTGCACATATTGCTGAAAATCCACTGCTACAGTCATATAATACAGTCTTTAAGTCCATTTATCTCGGAATCAGTTTTTTTGCGATTCCTCAACTTTAAAAGGATATATCTCAAGTTCCTTATATAGTACAGGTATGAAATTTTGTACAGACTTTCTCTATTATATTTTTAATAATTTGTCTTCAGGAATTTTGATTTTGGACAAAAGGTTTGAAAATTCATGCCCTAGAGCTAAAAAACTCTTTAAAAAGAGTGAATTTTTAACTTTTATATTAATTAAAATATATATAAACAACATTTTAAAAAATCCCGAAGACAAATTAAAATGCCATCTTTTCTGTATCCAAAAGTGAAAGAAATATGCAAATCGAGCTATTGGTTCTGCAGTTATATCAAAAATAAAATATGTTTAAATTTTAAACTTTTTAATTAAAAAAAAATAAATTTCAATCTTTTCAAGTGTTTTTTATATGGAAAGGTATCTTGACATAGATATATATTTCAGAAAAAAAATCATCATAAAGTAGCTATAAATAAAAAAAATAAAATTTTGTGCCCCGGACCCCCTTAAATAATCATACAAAGAGTTGGAATTTTACATTTAAGACGCAATATATTATCGTATTTAACGAGAAAAAACAATATCAATAACGTAAATAAAAAGGCCTTTTTTGGGGCACTTGTCGTCAATGGACATAGGTCACTACTAATTACGGAAATGTTGTCCATTTTATTATTCGAATAATTTATACATGGGCAGACGATGCCTTCTTTTAAGGAGGAAGGGCCATTTAACAACCAAAGCCGGGACTAAATCCCCTACTCATGGTCGTGGAGAATGGTGAGTTAACCAAAATACAAACTGGAGAATGGTGAGCTAACCAAAATAAAAACTGCGACGGTAATTATAGTTCGTAAATTTATAAATTCAATTTAATGTCCATTTTAATTCAAAATACAAATAATATAATCTCAAAATTAATTAAACCTTTAAAAATATTTATACGCATTTTTTCTTGTGAATAGCTGAAAACATTTAATGAAATGTTTATCTAACATACGCAGATTTATATTAATTAATCACAGAGGATCAATTCATCTAGTATGCCTTTCAATGCCTCAGAATTCGTCGTTTCGCAATAGGCAATCTAAATAGCCTTAATCTTTTGTGGAGTATCCTCCGCAGAACAATCCTGAGTTGCAAACCGTCAACAGTGTTCATTTGGGGGGGTTTAAGGAATCCGCTATCATCTTTCCGACGCATTCATGACGTATTTGAGATACACTTCAGGGAAGAGTTGTGTTTCAGTTGAGTCAGAAGATCAGACATTTCAAACTCTCTATTAAAATGTTGGTTTAGGTATTGGTTCAAGGTTTCACTTTCAACGGTTATTCCTGTCAACACTATTCGAAATAAAAGAAGGAAAATTTTAATATATAAAATTTCAATCTTCTAATTATACGTATATGTTTGTTGTGTATATGATACTGGATAATGTACACATGCATTTGCAAGTATAAAATTTTTGCAACTAAATTAGACTAATTTAGACTTAATATTCAAGTATGTTTAAAGAATATTTACCAAATTTATATGAAAATAAATACATAAATACATGTAGAAAATTGCTGTCTTTACAGAAGGAGGAATGACGAATGTCTTCTATTACCGTTTGAAAATGTGTATCTACAGAACTAATTTACTTTTAAATCAGAATTTCAAACCTGAAATTAAAATAAATTACTTTAAGAACTTGAACTATTAATTATATACATGCAAAATGACTTTAAAGCTCCCGTACTGACGACAGATGGATATAATTTGGATATTTATGTAGCTGAATGTCCTTGCAACTTTCCAATGATTTACGCTCAAGATATATCATACGGAGCGCAATTCTCCTATTTCTCTGTAAATTCAATTCACTGTGAAAAACAAAATTACATGGGAGTTTATCATCGCACATACTGAGCACGAAAAGAACCAAACAATAAAAATTACGGAAATGAAGCTGCTGCAAATGAAACTTGCATGGACACCTTGATTTTGTGACAAACATTAAGACACGTTTGTAGACTTGGCACAATTTTGGCGACTTTGGCAACAAAAAGAAAATCTCCAAACTGGTGGAATTTTGACTGCATCTCACTTAGGAGAAAAGTTTCTGGAAAAGCCTCGAAAAATGAAGTCATATCCTATGTGACGTCACGTCCGCTTGGAAATCTGTTTATAAAGGAGTCACTCACATTGTGGGGGTAATGTGTGGTAGACTTCGAAGAGCGTACGTTGATATTGCGCTTTGAATAGTGTTACTGCTGTGTTAGATGTTTGTCATTGTTTGTGTTACTAAATTCTGTAATCCTATGAAATATTAGTGCTGCGATTTGTCTAAAAAATTGTAATATCCGTTTATAGGCTTGTTTGTCAGTTTTACCGTTCACCAACTATCAGATTTCGTAAAAAATATACATTTCTATTTTTTTTTTTGTCAAATATAACAATGAAAATAATTTCAGCCCGATTTAAATAGTTTTATAATTACATTATTTTCTACGCTTAGTAAGTTAATGATTACACCAATTCCATGTCAAACAGCGCTAGAAAATTAAATAGTTGTTTATCGTTAAAAATAAGCAGTTATTTAATTTTCTAGCGTTGTTTAACTTAGAATCGGTGATATCATTAAACATTTAAATTTCAAATATATAGAATGCACTGAAAAAAATACACTCACCGTCTTATATTATGGTTTAACTGTGCGCATAAGCTCCCAATTCTACACAAAGTAACTGATGGTCTATTTTTATCTGATTTATCCTCTATGGCGATGGTTCCCCATTTTTAACATTATGTCCTCTCCCCCACCACCCCCCATTAAACGATAACTTACGATGACGACCCTTTCCCTCAAATTCTTCAGCATAGATACAGTTCTTTTATTTTTCCAAAAAGTAACATTTAGTGGCCCTTTCTTCAAAATAATGTTATCGGTAAATTTTGAATAAACATTTTAAGCAAAAATTGATAGGTTTTCGAGTAAAAATAAGAATAAATAAGATGATTTTTTACAGCATGCATTGTCATTTACCTTTTGCCTGTTTTTCTGGAGCTGCCCTTACAAACGTTCTACGCCCCCCAAGGAGGTTAGAAACTGCTGTACTTCGGCACATTTTTATAGTAATTATATTTATTAGAGTCTGGTATTTCTGGCGTACACTTAAAAATATATGTCACTGACATCTTGAAAATAATTGGTGGAACTAGATTTTATGAGTCTATGTACTACCTATAAATACTAGATCATAGAACGATGCACTTCTGAACTCACTTATCCAATTTTTAGATATCTCCTTTATAATATGGCCCTTGTACCCAGAAGAAATTATCTATAAATCGATGCGCACACAAGCGGGTAGACTCACAAATGGTAATTCTAGTGAATGTGTTTATCGAACGATAATTTCTCTTAGACAAACTAGTCATTCTGTTGTAATTAGCTAGAATACTACGGACTCGAAATTCTTGACCATTTTTTCTGTACCAGTTCTGTGTATAACCTACACGCATAAATCTAAGATCGGTTCTTCTAGCTTTGGGACATTGAAAACAGCCAATTATTCGTTCTAGATGAGAGCGGTATTTTTTTATCCGGATAATATTTTACTTATCCGGATAAAAAAAATACCGGATACGTAAAATATTATCCGGATTGATTCATAGGAAAAGCAATGCATAACGCAAATAATATAATTAAAACAAAAACTTTGATCTAGTTTCCTAGACACGTCGGATTACTTATCGCCTAGTTAGTTGCAGTGGGCCCGTTGAAAAAAATGATGATTACAGCAAGCACTTTAAATTTCATGAAATATTTTTAATTCAGTATATGACGCTTTAATCTATATTTTAAAAATAAATCTACTTAAATACTGAGCTTTTAACATCAAAATTATCCATACTTCAGAAAAATAGCTGAAGCAGTTTATATATAATCCAATCTCGTGTAAAATATCAAGCTGTATGACCCCGAGAAGCTATTTCGAATCTCGCAAAAAACTCGAAAATTGCGTCAAATTTTGTGGCAGAACCTATGAATCGCAAGCAATTTTGAAATTATGACGTCAAGGCTTTGATTGCAGTAAAAGAAACCCTGGTTAGATGTGTTGGTTCAGCTTATTATTTCACGCAGATATATTTTGAACAAAATATTAGTGAAACATGCATTTTTTTTCGTTGTTTATTCTGTACCTACGACCATTACAGAGGAATGCAAGTCTTCGCTAAAACTACTTTTACAAGTTCTTAATTTATTAATAACGTATAATTTGTATATAACGTATAATAATATCTACAAATTCTATTTAATTTTCATTTTGATTCGAAATGCTTACGCTGCATTAAAAAATAACCTAAACATTTGAAAATATTTATCAGAGCATATTTAACTATTGCAACATTACATAACATTAACTAATATTACATGAACTTAAATTTTGAATGTAGGATATGCCTCATATACTCGGATTCTATAAATAACTCACAATGGATGAATTCATACAATATTCACCATTTAATGCGTCAGCATTTCGTTTGCAATTTTGAAATCAAAATGGTCCTAATCCCTCTTGGAGGATACTCCGCAGACCAATCCTCAGCTTCAAACTGTCAACAGTGTTCATTATGTAGCTTTAAGGACCCTGCTATCACCTTGCCGACATATTCATGTCGTATTTGAGGTACACTTCAGGGCAGAGCGGGTTTCAATTGATTTAGTGAGTTCAGCGGCATTCGCAGTATTGACTGAAGTGTAGATTTAGGCGTTGCTTAAAGGTTTTAATTCCGACAATGATTCTCTCTAACATTGTTTCATGGAGGAAAAAAAATCAATTTATTAAATCTGTTGCCTGTCAGGACGAAGTATATTTAGTAGGCATGCAAGACTGGATAAAATGCTCTTGCATTGGTTTTATTATATCAAAAGTTTTGGACATATATTAATTAGATCATATCTTAATAAACCCATGCACACAAAAAATGTAGTCGTTTACTAATGAGAAAAGATCAAATTTGTTCTAATATTATTTTTAAATGCTGTTATCTAGAGGAATAAAAGGTTGTTTTAAAAAACAATTTCAAAATAGTAATTAAAGAATTACTTTTAAATTTTAATCATTTATATATTCAAAGAATATTATTTTTCAATTATGTTACATATTAACTTTTTTCTAATTTGTTGCTTGTTTTATTGAAAGCAACAAAGTTAGATGATTTGGTAAAAGTTGTTTGATTTATAGCTTTCAGATGCTTCTATTTACTTATACAGTCTCTCACAAAACGCGTTTTAATTTTTGATGAATTCTGAGTAACCGCATAAAATACTTTCAAATACACTGAATTCCTTATTAAATGTGAGTCCAATTTTCAAATTAACACTTCTAGAGAGAGTTTTAGATGCTTATGAAATAGGTGATGAAAATCGAATGAATTATGTTTAAAAACGTCTAAGAAAACCTATATTTATTCGCAACATGAAATCATTTAGTACTTGATGATACTCTAAACTTCTTTAAATGACATACTCGATATCGCAAACTTTTCAGCAAAGGGTGATCACTTCCACTATAATGGTTTAAACCACTATTTTAACAGACTAGCACGACATTTCTACTGCCTGAAATTAAAGCCCAGTTTTTATGTACTAGTTCAGCATGCATACCGTATGTAAAAAAATTAGGTTTTACTTCTATGTGTTATTTAAATCTTATAAGTAATGGATGAACTTACTGTGTTAATCATACACATGTGTTGGACACCGAAAAAAAATACGTTTTATTTCGTAAAACAGGTGCGCAAGTAGATGCCAACGACTGTTTTAATTATTTCTTCTTTTACCCTTCCCGCAGATTGCATCACAATTAAGTACGAGGTTGACGAGTTTTGAACATATGTACCTTTAAAAATGCAGCATACGACTTGCAAAATTTTTACTGTCGCGGATTTAAGGTGTTTACACACGGTGGACATTCTATGGAAAGTCTAGGATAAACTTTTGAAAGTATATTGACTTAAGCATTGTAAGTTTATCACTTCAGTTTTGAATAAAATATAGTGTTGATATTTGCAGAACAATATAAAATGTAAAACACATTTACAAAATATTTCACATTATGCGAGTTTACCGTTTTATTATATTTTAAATGTTAACTCGAGAAGTGAAATGAAGAGCATTTATGTATAAAGCTCTATCAAAAATCACTGAACTAAATAATTTTGCTACTAATCGTTATAAGTAAATACATTTTAATACTTACAAGTAAGATGCACCAAAAATTTATATAAATACTCAACAATAATGTTATTCGGAAAATATTGCCCTACATATGAGTGAACTTCACAGTTTGCTGTTGATTTTTATGCGAGTATTGGTTTTACCACAGAAATTCCATCTGAAAGACAAGTATTTTACGTGTCCCACGTACATTTAAGAGTAATATCCAAATTGAACCGAGTGTTCTATGAAAAGGGTCTTGCCATTAACCCATATAAGCTCTCTTAAGAAATTAAACACTACAAACCGGAGCATGTTAAAATGTACTATATCTAAGAAAGAATTAAAATAATTGCCAAAAGTTAAAACTCCAGGATTATTTTACTTTTATATATTTGCTTTCGCGATTAAATATATTTATCGCGATAATTATGCCCTACTTGTCCGAAAATGGTTTAAATTCGTTTTTAACATCGCTAAACATGTAGGAGCATTTGAATTGTTGAGTGCAGAAACCACCTCAGTCACAAAAAGGAAATTTTTTTCAGGAGAGAGAAAAAGCTTCATAACTCCTCCAAATTTTCAAATATTTAAACTTATTTTTTTCCTCTGTCATAACATGCATTTATGTTTCTGTCATGCAAATATTACCTAATTTATGAATTTTTATGAAGTTTTTTCTCTCTCCTGAAAAAAATTTCCTGTTTGTGACTGAGGTGGTTTCTGCACTCACCGATTCATTTGTTACCCTTTTAATAGAATTTAGTGCAAAACTTATGATTTACAAACTTCAGAGAAACATGCAGAGTTTCATGGATTACTTTTCTGCTTTCTTATAGTAATTTTGAATTACTTCAGTCACGCTACATAAGTTAAAAAATAAAAATAAAAACTAAGAATAATACAGAGATAAGCTTTTTCGGTTGCAAAACAAAAGTTTCTCGTTTCAAACTGTCATGATACGTGTTTTGCTTATGATTAAATAAAACGTGAAACTCACTCGACTTACTTTAGATACGAGCACAAAATAGATATGTAAACTAAATACCGTTACAAAAATAAATCATAACAGGTAGCCTTGTGATATATTTTTGCAAAATATTAGGAATTTCTAAGATCATCTATATCAATACTATACATAGTATCATTTTTTTAAAGTTTAAATGCGCCGTATTTTACATAGATAATAATTCCTCACGAGGATTTCAACTAAATTAATCACGTTTACTGAATAAATTCGCATCTATGTGTTTTTAACAGATTTTTAACACTTAACAGTCGGATTTCAGACTTACGGAAATCCGCCGTTAGGGGTCTATTTGACTCTCATAAGAAATGCAAGAGATGTCATAGTAAATGATTTTTTTTAATTAATAAATGATGTAGAAGATACAATATATGATGTTTTAGAGATTTTATGATTTTTTATACATTTTATTTTTTTATTTCTACTTTTCAGAGTATGTTTTTCCCCGTGCGATATAGGGTATTTTTTAAAGTATATGAATGACAATATATGAAACAATATATTTTATTAACCCATTTATGCCTAGTGTCCCTTTTTTGGGACGGCATTTTCGCTATTAGTCGAAAACGTTATTTATTTTTCCTAGCCTTTTTTCATGAGTATTGAGCCTCAACTCTACAAAATATTTTAACATGAGCAAGTAGGATGTTGATATTTCTATTTTTATGCATAATGATTTTAAAAGAAATCATCCCTTGTTCAAGAAGTTGACATCAGAAATTTATCTACTATTTCTGTTATCAGTAAAAATCGAATAAAGTCGCAAAAATATCCAGGCACAAATGGGTTAAGCAGAATTCTTTCATTGGAGAAGAAGTGTTATAAGAAAAAAAAACAAGCTACGCGAGAGAAATTCTTGGCAAATGATCTGCTCTGTTACTTCGGATATCATTTCTGGGTTATCGAAAGGTTTTAGGGACCCATTTTGCGACATTGTTTCTTTGAATACAGGTGGTCTACAGTTTTTGTTCCACAAATCATCTACACAAAGTTTTTAATGACTTATTGAACCGCATTCATATAATACGCAAAAAAAAAAAATGCATCCGAATTCTGCAGAGGAACATTCCAATTTTGCTGTCATCTGCAATCTGTTTTCGAGTTACAGCACCTGTACATGTTTGACTGTGTTTCACCATTTATTCATTTGCCATCAATTGTCAGGCCAAGCCAGATTCAGTGTTGCGATAAGTAATAGGCGTTGGTTCATGTGCAATTTTCACAATATTACAAGCTGGACTGCGACGTGTGGTGAAAGCAGACCCAGCAAACACGCACCGGTTCTCTGAACGTCTATTGACGTTCAGAAGACGTTTTCTGAACGTTAATAGACGTTCTGAGAACCTGTGTGTGTTTGCTGGGGAGCTGCTAAGGTTCACTGGAGTCTAAAGATTAGCGTTGGATGATGTGCGCTTTCCGTTACTGCTTTCAGCAGAATGATACTAGTTTTAAGTTTTTATCTCGGCGTTTCGTATGCCTATGTAAATGTGAACGTCACCGTCCGCTCATAACAGTGAAGTCACATTGCCAGAATGTTATGAATCACTATTTTGACTGCTCTCAGAAGGCGAAACATTCTGTAACTTTGCATCATCAACAAGAAAATCGCCATCGTTGCTGCCGTCACGACTGATATCTAAATCAAAACGTAGCAGGTAGGCAGGGTATTCCTGTAGACTGAACCCTCTCAGCGTTGTTTGCATAGGAAATTGCTTACAAAAGAGGACGCAATCGAAATTTCGATAACACTGCTGTGAAAAGTACACAGTGTTCCCTTTTTAATAGAAGTTGTAGCTGCACTACTTTTTTCCTCAAAATTTACTTCAGCAAGTCATTGCTGAGAGGATTCGTGCGCATGGAAACAAAGCGAATACTGGAGCCATCTCAGCCATCATAGTAAGATGTTTGTGCTTCCTCAATGCTTAGAAAAGCAACAAATAATTGCTCATAATCCGTAAACAGATTTTCTCTTGGAAATCAGTAATTTTTCGTATGAGGGTCAAAATGATCACCTTGGCTGTTCTAGGTATTTTACTAATTAAAATAGAAATATAAACATTTGTCACAACGTACTTGGAAGAATTTTCGGAAAAGTAGAAAAATATGAGCTCTGAAGTGTTCACTTGTATATTGAAAAAAAGCATGATAAATAGTGAAAAGGGTAAAAATGACCAAAACGGCGCTTCCAGTTTTAATCAACAAAAATTATACAAAAGTAAATAAAAACTAATTCAAAAAATAGTACTAGGAAATAGGTTAAATCAAAATGTAGTTAATAAATATTTTTTGTGTGTTAAGTAACTCATTTTCCCGAGCGAATATGTGGTTAACTAATAGATTTTCATGCTGAAAATCTCACATAGCACATTTATGTAAAAGTTAATTATTTGAATATCGATTATCTTTTATTTATTTATTTATTTATTTCGAATCTAAAAAGAATTAAACATATATGTATATGAAGACATAAATTTTTTTTAGTTTAGTGCGTCATTTATTATCAAGTACTATAACATTTATTTCCAAGATTTATAGTATTACACTCGTTGATATTAGCATTGCAGATTAAACAAATAGCCTAAGGTTTAAAGGGGTCTTACAGAACATTATTTGCTTTAATATCATCTTTTTATTTTATACCTTTTATGCGAAAAAAAAGTCAAATTATTTTGCATATTTCAATTATGTTAGAGCAATTAAATGTTATTCAACATTCTTATTCTCATTTTAAATATAGTGCGATTTAGTATAATAAAAGGGAAACTTGTTGATGTTTAGCGTTATTGAAACTTTTGGCAGTACGAAGGATTTGAAGGAAAGGAAACTTCTGAAGAAAAAGTCGCATTTTCTCTTTACTTTTAAATCCCATTAAGTCGGTTGTATGTGTGACAATAAGAGGATTTTGTATGGATTTAAAATGTAGTTTTAGCATTTGAACACTTTCTTGCTTTCTTCTTCAAAAGTATCTGAGGTAAAAAAGTTGTTACATCTTCTTCCTACTAAAGTTTACACTTAACAAAGGTATTTTCCTGTGACAAAAATATAAGATTAAATATTTGTTTCTTTAAAGAATCAGCAGATGTGTAGGTTTTGGATTTTTTAGTAAGTTAAAAATAATATTTTTAGTTTACTTTTCTTTGATCGTATTTTACAACATAAAAATTTTAATGTTATAATGATTTACTTAACACAAGATTCTCAAAAAAATTGAAATTCTTTACACCTTTAATATTAGAAAATACTTTTATTAGTACAAATTTCACAATTAAAAGCAAACATTTGGCTTGCATATTGCGCATTTTATGCTTTTCATGTAGGGTGGTCGAATCTTTAAGCATAAAATAGACCGTCTAAATAGACGGGATTGGTTTACATCTAGACCGAACAGTGTCTTCGTTACATTCGAGGTCGTGGGGAGATGTCATTATAAATAAAACGTGGCGTTATTTATAGGTAAGAGTCATTCATCACCTATTTTTAAATAAAGGGCAGTTCCAAAAAGTGAACTCGATAATTTGCTGTATCTTAGAACATAAAAAAATTGAATGCCATAATGATTTACTAAACACAAAATGTTCAAAAATAATGAAATTTTTGAGACCTTTAAAATTAGAAAAGTCTATTACTAGTATATGTTTCATAATAAAAAGCAAACATTTGACGGTAAATATTGCACATTTTACTCTTTTCAAGAAGGGTGGTTGATTCTTTAAGCATAAAATAGACCGTCTAATTGGATAGTATTGGTTTACATCTCGGCCGAACAGTGTCTTCGTTCCGTTCAAGATTGTAGGGAGATGTCAATATAAATAAAAAATGACGTTATTTATGTGAAAGTGTCATTTATTACCTATTGTTAAATAAAGGGCAGTTTCAACAAATGAACTCAAGAAACCGAGAGTTGAATTTTACCTTCTTTACAGGTCGCAGGATGTAAAATGTTTCCGCCTTGAACATTTTAATCTCACAAACATTGCTGGTATATTCTTAAACCAAGCATAAGTCAAGCTAAAAGGGCGAGATTGATTTATAGCGAGAAATGCCTCCAACTGTGTTATTGATCATCTTTTTCATGCTTTGCGTGCAGACTTATCAGAATCAATGAACCTGTCCTTCATGTTTGGAAAGAGGCATTCATCTCTTATTGTTTTCGTTTTAATAACAGTCTCAGCTGGAAAGAAAACCATGCAGAAAAACAAGAATGAAATCGTTGCCATATTTATCCCTAATAGCACAGACGGTCGCAAAGCTGTCGTTTTGACGTCACAGAGGGTTGCAGTTGTCACAGGATTCCCACAAAATAGTCACACTGTGACTTGTGAGTGATACGCATCCACTGTGTGGTGACCTTGACGCTTTATTTGTGACCAGTCACCAGTTGACGTCACTGTGAAATCACGTTCTGACTGCTGTGCGACCGATCACCTATTGACACCAACAGCGCTATTGTTGTCGATTCTTCATGGTCTAGCAGCAGGCTAAATCAGATCCACCAATCCAAACGCCTAGCGAAATCAAGTACTAGAAATGGATGAGAGTCAAGTGCAGTGTCCACATAATCAAGAATATGCTCAGGTGAAGCCGGCTTCAAATTGCAGTTAGTGCAAGTTTGGAAGTCTTTGCCGCCGGATTCAAAAGCCATGTACATTTTAAATGGCTACTCAGGAGTCTTGAAACAGCCGTTTGATCCGGACTACCACTGTGAATTTACTGTGAGATTGCCTTACGACTGCTGGGTGCTACATAGGGGTCGTACAGGTGGGCAATTGTAACCTTAAACGCAAGCAATCATATGTCACGTGACTATGGAAATAGCATTACAGAAAACATCTCATTATTTCTTTCGTTTCTAGTTTTGCTTTGCAGCATAGTAAAATGTTTGATTTCGAGAAACAGAAGGCGATAAGAAGCCAAATCCGTTAATTTTCTTTCTCTGCGATGCTTTTATTTTAGAGTAATTTTCTCCGAAAATACAATAGAATGCTCTTTCCATCTATTCCTCCTCCATGGGTTGTAATGACTTCGGCCTCAGAATGGCCGTTTGCTGCAACTTCTAACAAACTTATTTTTCCTAACATTTTTTTTCAGCTATTCCATTTGTCAAAGATTTAAAAGGTAAATTAAAAAATGATTACCAAAAATTCAATAAAATCTCGTGGTTATGAAGTAAAGGAGTTAAGTTGAATTTATAAATTAAAAAAATAATTATATAATTTATACTAAACTATTATTAATCCTCTCGTCACCCTGAACCTCATATGAGGCTCCTACTTCAAATAGCAATATTTGAAGAGAAAAATTTGAATTTAGTCTTTCATTCTTTGAGGGATATCAATATCATTATTTCATGTAGAAAGTATATGAGTCTTATAACTAGACGTATAAATCGTGACTAGATTGCAGTACTAGTCAATTTAGATCATTTTTTACAGTTGTCGCTCTATTGTTTCAGAAGAAAAATTAGGAAAATATTCACGCTGCTTCTTAACAGTTTTTTATTTTTAATGTAAGTATAGTTTTTTTTCTTATTCCTTAACCTTTACCTAATTTGTGCATCCTTTTAAATTAATTTTAGCATAACAAAATGCTTTGAAAATGCAGAAATTAATATTAGAAAAAGCGACACTAAAAAAAAATATTTTTGCACGATTTATAATAGCATTTCAGATGCATTAAATGCTAGACATATTTTGTCTCTAATTTTTTCATAATTCGGTGACGAGAGGGTTAAGAAATATTACGTCAAAAAATATTAGAATTGAGGGTTGTACCCGAAATCTGTGTTAGTCAGGGGCGTGGCTGATGGGCTACAGCCACCCTCGAAATATGTAAGCATAAGATGAGGAGAAAGTTTCGTATTCATAGGGAAAAGCAATTTCCAACTGTACAAAAAAATATTTTTTATACACGTAATGGTTACGCTACTGGTGTGTGTAAAGTCGGTTGGAAAATATGCATATGTAAAGCATCTAACCTCATAAATATATCATATTTTCCAAGTTTATTTCTTAATAAGTAATTGAAACAACGTTCTATGACTTAGAAAAAAAAAGGCGAGAAAGAATTTCCAAAAACGCAATTTATATTTGATAACTATGGTATTTTCCTTCCATCTATAAAGTACGTCAGTTTCAATTAAAAAAATACTGAACTTCACAAATAAATTACTAGTCCCTGGTCACAAAAATTACTAATTAACGGGAATTAAAAATGATTGCATACAACGGGATTGTTTAAATTCATGCAGAAGTATTATTTTTCGTAATTACATCATTATTAACAATCACGTATCATGCAAAAACTAAATTTTTTTAAAGACGGTTTTTATTAAGTTACTAGGAAATAAATTGCATATTTTCAGCGGTTGGTAGAAGAGTTGATATAAGTAAAAAAAAAGAAAGAAAGAAAAGAATAAAAAGAATGTGAAAAAAATGTAAATGATCCAAGGATACAACACGCAAATATCAAATCTTATTACTTCTATTGGAAAAATGTTCCAAAAATTGGAAAGAGTGCACCTGTTAGCAAAACATTAGTAATATAAGTATTTTTTTTTCCTTTTCGTTTATCGTTATATAATTTAAATGAAAAAAAATAGTTTTCCTATTACTTATTTCTGTACGAGAATATTTTTATTAAAAACTCTATAATGGTGCGTTAGTATACTTGGACCATACAAAAATGGTGGTTTTAGAGAAATATGTACTATTAGCTTTTTAAAAATTGAAAACATGAACAATTCTACTTAAATAAACTATCAGTAATTTCTTTTTCATACATTTAAATTTATTGAAATTTTCATAACTATAAATGCTCAAATAATAAATTAATAGAAAATTTTAGATAAAAAATTATCTAAAAAGAAAGGTTTTTTTTTTATCAGATAATGTGCAGAAAAGAAGTTTAAGCAAATTTTGTATTTGATGAAATTTTGAACGCTGCATTTAAATTCACAGTAAATGTTTTTTTCTTACATTATTCGGTGCAAATATAACATTAAAAATGCTTCAACTTTTTTTTAAGGGAGGGGAATTTATTATGGGTCATTTTCCTTTAAGATTTGATGAATTGGTTATTTTAGCAACAGCGGCTGCAACAGTAGCCTGGGGCACACAGCAGAAAACCACCGTTACTTCTTAGTAATAGTCGAATAAGTTACTTAAGGTGTTATAGATTAAGAGGTGATAGAATGTTTTGGCAGCTACTAAGGACAAATGTTTAATCTAATTTTTTAATAATTTATTTGACGCTTCCCTTATGTTGGCTGATACACTCGCATAAATACATACATACACACATATTGTTTTTAAAAAAAATGTGATTTTGTTTTCGGACTTACTTTACAAGTACACTGGTGTAAGAAATTAAGAAAATTTACAGACTTTGTCGATTATCTCGAGAATTGCTGTACCGATTTTAATGAAATTTGACATGTACGTACACTGATACAATACAAAACAAATAACCATTCAATACTTGTAATACACACTCATGATCGTGCGTAACACACATTGGAGTCGGAAGGTATGAAACAAAAGTTGAAGAATTAAAGAAAAACGGGTTAATAGATGGGTTAATAGGGGTATGGTCTCCGCTTTCAGATATATAGGTTTCGCAGCGTGATTTCATACTTGAAATAAGGCAGTTTATCTTTTCCTGCGGCAATTGGTCCCAATCGTTCGGAAACGCTGTTTTCATTCCTTGGATTGTTCTAGGAGGGGGGTTGCAAGTTGCAATTGCCCTCCCCAGAGCGTCCCAAGCATCCTCTATAGGGTTAAGGTCTGAAGATCTGTCAAGCCAATCCAACAGGCAAATATCCTCACTCTTTAGAAATTCGTCGACCAGAACAGCTGTGTGTGTCTTCGCGTTATCGTCCATTAAAATGAACTCAGGGCCAACTGCAACCCTGAAAAGGCGAACGCAGGGTTCCAAGACCTCCTCCTTTACCTCACATCAGTCACAGTGCCCCTTTCAAAGACATAATGAGGTGAGCAACAATCCAACCAGATGCCTGCCCAGAACATTAAACCTCCTCTATCATAATGGTCGATTTCGCGGACATTGGAGGGTAGCTAGCGGGTCCCTGGCTCTCTCTGTATGAACGTACGGCGAGAATCGGTGTTTAGGCTGAACCGGGACTTATCAGTGAAGAGAACGGTCGCCCATTGATTCATACTCCAATCTCCATGCTCTCTGCACCATGCTAAACGGATTCTGCTGTTCGTAGAAGTGAGGGGGACTCAAACAGCAAGACTTCTTGCAAACAACCCTCTTTCATGAAGTCTTCTGGAAACAGTCACCCTTGATACACGGGTTTCTGTGGCTGCATACAAATCATGAGACAGCTGAGAAGCTGTTGCACTCCTGTTACGCCACACTATAATGAACAAATGGCAATCTCCTCTGATCGTAGTAGCTATTGGACGACCTTGCTCAAGCATTCTCTCGATAGATAGGGTATCCTGGAACTGCTTCCGAAAGTTACACACGACGCTGGGCGTTAAATTGAGCTCTCTGCAAGTCTGTATTTGAGAATTTAGGCCCCACAATTGGTTATCTCATTGCATCATCTAAACGTTGGTGGTTACTCATTTTTACTGCTGCACTTTGAAATTAACCGATTGCTGCAAAATAACACCAAGAAATTCGCCGAGGTGTGCTAGAGAACGAAATGCGTCTTAACTTGCGCGTGCTTATAAAGCCTGATTCTCTACTGGTTCCTCCTACACACTCGTGTACGCTTACGTATTTGACGCTTAAGA
Source organism: Cheiracanthium punctorium (assembly GCA_038373885.1). Taxonomy (NCBI): domain Eukaryota; kingdom Metazoa; phylum Arthropoda; class Arachnida; order Araneae; family Cheiracanthiidae; genus Cheiracanthium; species Cheiracanthium punctorium. The sequence continues at coordinate 612,351 of JAWZYV010002631.1, read as the reverse complement.
TTTGCATTTTTGTCTAAAAGCAGTGATTTTACATCCAGTTCAGTTCTTTTGATGAAATGCGATAAAATATGCGAATTCTCTTAATTTATTTCACTTGTGTAAATCACCCCGACAAACAAAATACCTGAAGAAGTACTAAACGTTCTTTTGAAAAGCTGAGAAAGTTAATATTTGCCGGTGTCGAAAAAGTTTACATGTGGGAAGTACCGCTGTCAAAATTTTGCGAATTTTGTCGTTATGAATCCTTTGAAAATATTTTCAATTATAAGATATGCATAATATAGGGTAACATTAAAAGAAGTTAGGAAATTTTTTAGCTACTATCTGTTAGTACTTAACCCATTCCTTTTCGCTCACGTTAAAATCACGGGCTGAGCTTTTCCCTCCTATTTCTCGTGCACGTGATATTTCCGGGGTAGAATGTTCAAAAGATATTCGCCAGAAAGATCAGAACATTTCAATTCTTTTGCACAGTAATTTTTTATATCTCATTTTACACAACAGATCACAGTACTAGACTATTTTTAAGTTAATTGGAGTTAGTTTATTTTAAAATAGATGGTAGCAGTACGGTTACTTCTGCCATGCATTTAACACATTTAGCTCACTCTCTCACCTATGTCCAAAGAGCACGTTACAAATATTTATGTATATTATGAAGTAAGTTTAATAAAAATCTCTTTTAGTGTTTAAAAAATATGTTTTTAATTTCCACTGAAAAACACACATTCAGTCACAATAACCCTAAATGTTGTCTATTCCTAAAAATTTAATTTTTTTTTAATGCTAAAAAATGTCTCAAACCTTAAAACAAATACATATATTGTACGTAAATTTATTTTTATAAATTTTCTTGAAAAAAGAAATAGGCACATTTATGACCATCTTGAAAATAATACGACCTTTAAGGGGTTAATCGCCCAGATACACTGAAGTTTCCAGTCCAAAATGATTAGTAGGTGATTTCTCTAAATAACGGATTATATCGATTATTTAAATAACATCTAACTTAAATTAGTTTAAATAATCATCTATTTTGCATATACACCTGTTATTTATATTTATGTTTTAAGTCTGCATAAAAAAATAAGAGGACATATTAAAAGAAATCTAAATTAAAATAAATAAGCATTTTGCACAATATATACTTGAATACTTTGGTAACCGGTTTGCGTATTACATTAAACTAAAATATCTCTGATTACCCTATTTTCAAGGAACGATATGGAAAACTTGGTCATTAATGTTGTACTTTCTTTTGAAAAGATTTCAGCGGTTCTCCCTTGACAATATGCTCATAGTTTAAGATAAGGGAACCGCCTCTAAAAAAGACAGCCGAGTTAGATCGTAAAGTAAAAACATCGATATTTCTTGGCTTTTTATAGCCTTTTTTGTAATCAGACGTTTTATGTAATTACCGTTAAACTATTTTTTGTAAGCTTATGCCCGTGGGATTTCTTTGCATTTTCTTCGATTTAATGCACAATCTTTGATTTTTACATCTTTTCGAGCAATTGTTTTACAATGTGAGCGTCATTTTTATAAAGAGCCAATCAAGCATATGTATTGGAATAAAGATGGGTTGTGTAAAATAATATGAAATTTTTTAAAATGTAGCTATTCTGTTATTAATATATATTTACAACTTTTTTCCCTTTTAAAAATACCTGGTTTATCAATAAACTTTTTCTTTTATTTTAAAGGCACTGACAAGCATTTATGTTTAGATTTTTTATTGATCACTTTGAGTATTACTGCATAAGATAAATTTTAAAAGACTTTATGTGGTTATTACTTACGATTCTGATGCATAAGATTTGTAATGCAAAACATAGTGCTTTATAATTCATAAAAAAAAAAATTGTATTTAAATAGTGATGGTCTTGTTTAGCTTATGATACTTCTAACGATTTTTTTCTCGTTTTATTATCTGTAGATTTGTTAGATAGCATAAAAATAAAATTGAAGAACAAGCGTAAATTAGACAGAAGTTCCATAAATAGAAACCAGGAGCAACTGCCTTAGCAAGATCCGCAGCCTTAAATTCCCATAATTCATTTTTAAATAATATATGAGTGATACACTTCAAATTAGAAGAAAATTTTAAGTGACATGCAAGTAATTTTTTTGGTAATATTTTTAGAAAACGGCCACTGAGAAAAAGTTCAAAAGTATCTGATAAAAAGGCCGGCCAGATTGTATGGCGGATAAAGCACCGCACAACGGTTTCGAGTTCAACTCCCGGCAGTCGAGGTTCTATCCCCGACTGGGCGTGGATGACATTGTGTCCGTCCCTTCATAGGGGGCAACGTTGGTCAGCCTACTGGGTGCCCCCATAATAAAGTGACATCCAACTCCGGCCATAGTAGCGGCCAGTGCCTCCAAGGCATTGTTAAAACCTGAAATTTGAAAACAAAAATTTGATATAAAAGTGCACCTCCTATCAAATATTTGAAATCTTCGGTGCATTTATTTAAAAATGTGATCGTCTCAATTTTAATATTTTTCCTATTACAGGAATCTTAATAAACGTTAAGATCTTAACGGTTAATCTTATTTTTAAACATTCGGCTCATGAATCTGAATATATGTAACATGCGATATTATCTTATGTATATCTGGAAAAAAAAATTAAAAACTTAAAAATAAATAAATTAATTAAAAACTGAAAAAAAAATAATATGTTTTAATCATAAAATGCATGCACAGGTAAAACTAATTTTATGATACTCTGTTTTCTAGTTTGACAACTATATTTGTAAAATTCATAAGTTTTATCAACTATAAATGTAATAAAATTAGTTTTACCTATGCATAATGTTTATGCATACATAAAACAAAATTTAAATAACTCTATTTTGTAGTAGGGTAACTTCGGTAGAATGGCCGCATCCGGAACAGATGCCGCACCACTTGTATTTCTTGTAACTCATCGATAGATAGCAGTCAAACGCACAGTATAGGTATGCAATGAGATTTCCTTAGCCAGTGCATAGCTTGAATGCTTTTTATTACTTTACGTGTAATTACGCAATCCTTATTTTGATCTAAGCACATGATTTTACATAAAAACTTTCAAACACATTTATGTTTTACGCGTTATGTACTAATTACGATACGTGATTATTTCAATGCAATCATTCATGATTTCGAAGTCAAAACTGAGTATAAAGCCTGTATAGAGTACTATGTATGTGATTACGCCATTTTCCGTGGCGATCACAGGCAACTGTGATGTGTTACATCTGTACCGTGAAAATGGGATAGATGCCGCGCTGCCATTCCGGTATTTATGCCGCAGTTTCTTGGTTCGGGACGCCGCAATTACTAATATACTAATATTTTAATTTCTCTCCGAGCCTTATTTTTTATATTACTGAATTTACGTACTGGAGTATAGTTACTGGATTTGATTAAGTGTTATTAACTCTTTTTTTCTTTTCATTTTCCACAAACTGACCAAATTGGGCATGTTATTAGTCGTTAATCGAAATTATAATCATTCTGCATTTCAACGGTCTGTTTTAAATGAAACATTGCTTTTAAAGACTGGATAAATCGTTAATTTGCTTATAGATTTCACTAGAAACGCCCACATTAAATAATAATGTTAAAACGAATAAATCAATTTGAACACTATTTAATTCTTTTTACTCTCTCAAATACAATTTAAAATCAACAATTAAAAATCAATTAAAAATATAGAAATTTAATTTTAGTAGGGAACTAAATAGGCAGACTAATATTAATTTAAACCTGCTAGAGCGTCTTATTATACGAATCTAGTACCTTTTGGTTATTAAATATGTAATTATAGTCCAGATATAAATATTTTTTGAGTATTTTTTTAAATTATTGTTCCGTTCTGTTCTTATGACAGGTGCGGCATAACTCTCGTACAGGAGCAACGTCTCACACGCAGTGAAATTATTTATTTTTTTAAAAAAATGTAAAAGAAAAGTATTAATTATTTTTTTAATCGCAGTGCACATGTTTTTGCACAAGTTAAAAATATATATATGCATCATAAATTCCGGAATTTTCCTATAACAACGTTATACAGATTTTGTATATTGGATAATTAGTAAATGTATAAAGTAGTACGTATATGTTTATTTCTTAAAACTAATATCTTTATCTGAAATTATGTCTTTAATAATATTGCAAACATTTGCCATTATAATAAGTTATACTACATCTGCAATGTCTCAATAAATCACAGATTTTAGGTAATTCTGCTCTTAGGAAACAAAGTTTAATGTTATTATTTTTATTTCTACGCGAATTATATCATATCATAATAATTTTTTCAAAGGTATTTAAAGAAACGATGTATGAAAACTGAAAAAAAATTACAATTTCCTGTAAAAGATAATTTTGTGTATGCTTTTCTTTTACGAAACCGCAGAATTTTTGTAGAGAGAGTTCTTTTTTCACAGCTTGCTTAATATATTAAAAAACTGAAAACAATTTCACAGCGTCAAACTAAAATCCAAAATAAAGTACTTTCCCCCTCCAATTTCAAGAGGGCATTTGAGATTTGTTATTTTCAAAAGAATGAAAAAAAAGAGTTCTTATATCATAGGAATCTATTTTTAAAAGAAATAGTATCCTGTATAAACTTGAAATCCTGTGTGAATGTTCATCACTTCCGTTTAATTTCCGGTCAATTTTCGAAATATAAATGTTTTTCCAGAGTTTTTCAAGTTTCTATGAGGATATTTATATGTCTGTACTTTTGGACAAAAGAGATGTATCCCCCCCTCCCCTTTCTTTCGAATTCATAATCCACGTTTAATTCGAAATTTCAACATTTTATGTATCACTTAATTTTAAATTTATTTAAATTAAACAAATATGATATAAGCAAAATACTTAATTTACGTATTATCTAATGTGCTTTGAGCCTCAGTTATAAAACAAAAAATCAAGTAAGTGTTGCGGTAATCATATATGGGTCATTCTCTGAAAGAGTGCAGTTTTCATTTTAAAATAACTTTTTTAAAATGTGGTTTCTATTCTTAACTTCTCTCGGTTGCAATTATTTAGGCCTGCTACCATGCTGGAATTTTCAAAGCAAAGACCGTGTGCCTTAAATACAGCTTTAATCAGTTTGCTAGCGGAGGAGTGGGAGTTAAGGGTTCAGAGTTATCGAAATTCGAGTGATTGACTCACAAAAATTATCTTCTTTTTGGACCCCTCTTCCCTTTAAACTTACCAATCGAGAGAAAATTTCATGGCTACATTACTGACTTTAAGTCAATATTTAGATTTTTCATTAAATCGTGGTAATGACAGACAGGAATATGGTAATGACATTTGTGAACATAATAATAAATTTCAAGTCTAAATTACTCCATGTAAAAAATAAAATGCTCGCAATATCAACTAAGGAATAGCAATGTATTTTTTGTGTGTGTCTAAAACGAAAACGCTTCTTTTCCTTTTCGTGTTTTCAGAAAGCCTTGGTAATGGCACTTTTTAATGTTAAGCCTATTCAAGACTAAATTATAACAGTTAAAAGCTAATGCACTGTTTTCTTTGAAAGTAATCCCAAAGCTCTTTATAAATCCTACAATCAGTTAAAGTTGATTAATAACGTATTTTAGTAATAATAAACTTAGTAATGACTCATAATAAACACATTCGCTATACATTTGGCTAACAACAAGTAAAAGTATAAAAAACAAAATAAAATAATGTTTGTTTACTTAAACTAAAACAGATAGTCTGCTTGTAAGGACATTTAGTCCTGTTCTTTTAACAGTTCAATAACTGCGGTAATGCCTTTTAGTGGAAAACTGTATGAAAAAGCAAACATTACACACCTTGATAAGGACAGTCACCTCTAGAGAAAAAACCTCAAGTAAATATGATTAATATTTTTTTTTTCTTTTACAAATGCCTAAAGCTCCACATACATTCAAAATAGACAGATGATATTACCTAGATAATTGTTCTTTTTCTTTTGAAGTTTTTTTTTTAATTCTTTAAAACAAAAATTCAAACAATATACTCTGAATCGGGTGACGCACCTTTGTAATGACATTTTCAGCTTCAATAAAAAAATATAATTAATTATTTTTTTTATATATTTAAACTGGTGCCTTGTGTAGTGATTGTAAAGAATTATTTAAACAAATTTTAAACACCTACGACTGACATACTGAAATGACATTTTTTAGCCACGGACAAAAAAATAAATAAATATTATTTCAGAATTCCATATTTTTACGTGGCAAAATAAAGAAAACAAGTACAGTAGATTACAGGAATGATGCGTTTTCTATCATTATTAAAAAAATTAGAACTACGTTACTTTATGAAGAGATTGCATAAACTATAAATTTAAATAAAATAAACTCTTAAAAGTTTTGTTGAAGGGTATCGTACATGAAAGGTAACTAAAAAATTGTTGGAAAACTGTATCAAATTATTGATGACATCGGCATAGTTTGTCAGATACATTCACCTGAAGTGCACAAGGAAAACCATGCAAGAGCAGATATTCTTACTGCTGTCGTGAGTTATTCACTGTAGCGACAAGTCAGTTTATCCAGTATTAATCTATTGTATTCATCTTTCTATTACCTTAAACTGATTGTTTATGATATGCACCGTATTAAAGGCAATGTTTTTTATATCTTTGTATAGGGGAGACCTGGTCTCATTTTTTTCAACTTCCTTTAATATAATTTTTGTTTAATCTATTTTGAGGTGAACAGGATATTACTGTATTTCCTACACCTTTACTAACAAACCAGTGCAATTATTTTTTAAAGGATAGATACAGATTTTGACAGTAACGGGATAAGTCTGTTCATCTGTAAGTTGAAAAATCTGCTCCGCAAGCAGGGGTAGTTTTCTAACTATATTTTAAATGGTAAAGCAAATTCATTGAACATACGTTGTTACTTAATGTACAGTTCCTAAACTAAGGAGGCATAATGATAGTAGGTAATAATAGAGGAAGTAACTGGATTTTATTCAACAAAGAAAAAAAATCCCAATTCCCAATTTTACATTTTTTTCTTAAACAAAAGGCGTCATTGCCTGATTCACTGTGAACGCAAACAAAAGATGTAAAATACCTATTTGTGAAGTGTTTATTCGCCCATTTTTTGCATTTCTTGCACCTCATCCACATTTCTGGTGTCCTAGATAGCATATCATGTCATTTTTTAGGATTTGATGTTCTAATGCCTTTCACATATAAAGACAATGTCCAATCAGATTGGAAACCAAGTTTCTATGAAAAATGTGTCCCTGTTTCCCCTATATGTATTTCAGGATTTACTGGAACTTTGCAACTGTTAAACTAAATCATCGTTCTTCGAACGTATTAATACGAGAGATATAAGTATTTTTTTCTTTTTTTCACGAAACAATTTTTAAGCGTAAACGTTAAAATATGAACTTTTTAAAAATTAATTCATATTTAAAAAATAATTTATACGCTGAGTCGTTTATCTTTACTACATATCTCTGAAAATGCGCATTCCATTAATGTGTTACACCAAATTAATTAATATAAGAAATAAAAATAAATCGTAAAATATGTTATTTATGTTTTAATATCACATCTTTTTAAACAAAGAGAGAGATAGAGAGAGAGAAATATCATGGGGGAAACCTTTTACAAAATATACTAGCAATATTATGAAATACTTAGTATTCTAAAAGAAAAAGTTATTTTACTATTTTTTCCCATAAAACTCATTTTCAATTTTGATTACACTTAATTTCAAGAGAAAATTTAATTTCTTACTCCCGCTGGCATTTTTTCAAAACTTTATCTGTTTAATTAGTTTTATGTAGATTTAATATTACTTTTTTTCTACGTAATATCTGCTAAAATAACAGATGCTGAAAATTTAATCATGATTGTTTTTGTAATGTGTTTAGACACATTCATAAAAATGCTTTGAAGAAATAATTTTTAAGTAAATGTTATGGGCTTTTTTTATGGATCAGATTTTTTTTATATTTTGTCTAAAGTATTTCTAATTCATATGCAATCATGTTTATTAAAACATTAAGATATTTAGATATATGTATTTCTTAATAATTTTAGTCTATTATCAATTATATTTTGAGTCACTATAGTGTTATGTGATAATATTTCAGAAATATTTATTGTAAACTAGCTGAAGTACCCGTTCTTCGCACGGGAATGAATGGACATTTTGATATTACGATTTGTGGGGATTACTATTTATTGTAATAAAGAGATATAGCAAAATGGATATCGCTTTATATTGTGTTCAATGACCATGCATACCATGTTTTAGCAAAACGGATACGGCGGAAATATTCTTCGCATTCAGATATCGATGAATACGAAATCTCGGCTGACAGTAGACGATCGACAGTAGACCTCGGACGATCGGCTGGACAGTAGAGATGAGTTCGGGCTCATTTTTTGAAGCCTGAGCCCGAGGACTTTTAATCCGAGCCTGCCCGAGCCCGAGCAATATTATTGAAGCCGGAGCCCGAGCCCGCCCGAGCCCGAGATTTCAATTAAGGAAAAAAGAAATTCAATTACTTCATTGCTGGAATACAATAAATTTTGCCGTTTATGCAAATTAAAGACAAATATAGTTGCAAACTCTCAATGCACTTTCTAATTCTCTATATCCATGTTCATCAAATAATGTCGGATCTCATGACTAACTAAGTAATATAAGCCGCCGTTCTGAAATACCCAAAGAGCTTCACGCAACTTCTAGGCGCCCGTGCCGAGTGGCGGATCCAGAAATTCTCTATCGGGAGGGGCTAAAGTTTGAAAAAAGCTTATTTCACCCAAACAAAATATGCAATAAAGCAAAATTTTAGTCTTAATCAATGTAAAAACTTTTGGGAGGGGCTAAGTGATTAAATAAGATAACTTAACATATTCAAAGTGCATAATGAAGCAGAATGTTACGCTTTAGCAATCTCTTTTAAGGGGGGGGGGAGCTGAAGCCCCGTAGCCCCTACCCTGAATCCGCTCGTGCGTCGTGGTGCCCCATTTTTTGTAACTCTTTTATTTTCCTTATGAATCTCATTTTAAAATCTGTTTCAAGGAGTATGTTCAATAAATAAGAAATTTTTCACGAGCCCGAGCCCGAGCCCGGTTCGGGCCCGGGCTCGGGCTCGGGCTTTCGGGCTCGGGCTGAGCCCGTCTCATCTCTACTGGACAGCCCTGACGACGCGACATCTAGTGGCAAATTATATAGGAAAATGGATAGCGCCAAACTCTTCCCCGTGTTCAAATATCTATGTATACCTATTTTCATTGCGATCAGTTGTACAGTCAAAAAGTGATACACTGCAGCGCGATCTAGTGGTTAATTAAAGTAATGATTTGCTACAGTGCCGTCAAGTGGCGAGTTATAGCAAAATGGATAACGCCAAAATATTCTCATTGTTCAATTAGCTATGTATACTGATTTTCATAGCGACCGTTTGAATGGTCAAGAATTTGGCCTGCTGCAGCGTCATCTAGTGGCGAGTTAAAATAATAATGCATTGCAGTGCCATCTAGTGGTGAGTAACATCAAAAGGAACACAGTTAGAATATATTCTTCGTGCTGAAAAGTGTAAGTATAAAAAATTTTATGCCGATCGGTCGAACGGTATAGAAGTTTATGTGTTGCAGCGCCATTTAGCGGTAACTTACAGCAAAATGTATACTGAAAAATATTCTCCGTGTTCTAATATCCGCGTGTACCAAATTTCATCGAAATCGGTTGGCCGATATCCGCATAGTAAACGGCTAAACGGAATAGAATTCGACGTTCTGCTGCGCCACCTAGTGGCAAGTTAGAGGAAAACGGATAGCATAAAAAACTTCTCAATGATAAAAGACTTAGGTGAACGTCATTTCATGGTGCAACGGTGCTGGAGTTTTTCAACCTCATACACACATACCAACATACATTTTTATCTATAACCAGTATCATTATATATCCCAGTCTCAAATAAAATCCAGTTTCAAATCTAAGTCTCGCCAAAGTGCCATTATATGCCATTTTGCAAGAGTTTTTTCAGGAAATCATTCGAAGCATTGACTTAACAGCAATCAATATGGGAAATGGTTCGGCCGCCAAAAAGTAAAGCACACATTTATTTGAAAAGGGGAATCCCTTAATACAACCGAATTTTTTTAAATTATCAACTATAAAGTGTTTTATTCATCGTTACTCCGATGTACTAAATGAGAAGATTTCAATTTTCTGAAATTTGGCGGAATTCCCCCAACTTAAATCAATGTACTCAATTGGCGAGAATTCTGAAGATAGATCGCTTGAAATCCCTTAATAACTGCATTATTTCTTCACGGATCATTAAAATTTAACGCTGTATTCTAATAAAACCTTTCCACTTGCTTTCAAAAATCTATTTCCTTAAGCTCTCAATAAATTGCTCCAAGCCGAAAACTGTGCAAACCGCTAGAACTCACTTTCTCAAAATCAGCATTTGAGCCATTTTATTTTTTCGCCAAACTAAAAAAAAATTACATATTAGCCTCGGAAATCTTCAATTCTTATTGTTTTGCGTATAAAACATTTCATTCCTGCTCCGATTTCCCATGCACACGATATTATAATAAAAAATTAATAATCTTACAAATATAAACTAACAAAAAAAAATCATTATTATTCTTTTATTTTTACTTTGAGAATTTAAAACATCTTATTCGGCAAAATCGCCACACATGGCAACCACGATCCTTATTTCACACTTTTTTCACTACAGGGGTTACAATTTCGGAAAGGTTTTTGCATGGAGAACATAAAAAAATCTCTTAAATTCCGGGAACGGGTGGACTTTCAAAGTTTTAGAGTGGACTATGATTTATTCTATATTATTTTACATATCTGTGCAAAATTTCAGGCTGATAGGTCCATTTTTGTGGATTTGTATACAACTCAAATCCACAAACAAACAAACAAACAAACAGAATTTCATTTTTATTTCAAAAGTAAGATTACTAACTTTTCATCAAAAGTAAGATTACTAACTTTTGAACAATTATTACAAAATCACAATTTGTTATTTTTTAAATAATAAGCATATTAAAATTCAGAAAATAAAATATCATATTGTGTTTAAAAAATATATATATTCGTCTGTGACAAATTTCATTAGTACAAGTTAAGTATTTGCTGCTTAGAATAAGATTAAACTCATCTTGCATTCATTAATTTATTTTTTATTTTTCTTATTTAACTGCTATTTGAATAAACATGAACTTTGTACTGGTCGTTCATTCAAAAAGAAAAGTTGTTTAAAACTATTTTCTGTGGTAAATTGGGTAAATATAAGTATGTAAGCATACAAAAAAGCAGATTTGCCTACTTTGCTGATGATTTTTGAAGAAATATTAAACTATAGCCTAAAAGATTCGTTGATATGTATGATTTAATAGTTTGTAAGGTTCAAAAATGTTGCGTAATTTACCTGTTGATTGCATAATTAACATATTACCTGCAGATTTCAACATTTATCAGATCATATAACCAATATTTAGTAACTCTCATAGGTTATGCGAGACATAGAGACGTAAAAGTTCCAAATACATTTAATAATTTAAATTATAAAATAAAATTTATTAAGTAATGCCAGTGCACCGCATTTCTTCCCAGCAAACACACAGTCTTATCGGGTACGTAACGGGCCGATAATTTCTTTAACGGTTCAGCGTCGTCATTGGCAAGGGGGCAATTGGAGCAATGTTCGTTCTCTATAGCAAACAAACATGTCACAATCAAGAGAAATTTCGTTTGGGGCAGACAACGTTCCGATATCAGCTATATTTTAAGGTTAGACGGGTTAGCAAACGGTCTCGAGAAGGAAATTTTCCAAAGGTGAAACCGATATTGGTATTGAAATAACGTTTCTAAACTAATTTGCCTAAATCTTACAAAGCAGCACATGTTCGTGATATTCCTTTTAATTATTATTTTTTTATTTAACTGCCATTTACAATTTTATAACTATTATTTACAGCTATTTAAGAAGCTAAAATATGCATCCGTGAAAAACACACACAAAAAAATAAATAAAAAACTTTCACTTTTTTAGTTAATTAATTTATTTTGCCCCACCCCTCCTAAGGCGGATACATAAAACTGGTTACCGACCATGGCCGAGTGGATAAGATACTCAGCATAATAGATGGCTTAAGTGTGAAGGTCAAGAGTTCTGACCTTCCACGCTGCTGTCGAACTAATGGGCTGGAATTTTGGGCGTTTTTCTCCAGATGTAACGTAAATGCGCGTTGAAACCCCTTTTAGAATTCTCATCTCATTTAGGCAGATTGCCCTCTCGTACACGGTAAAAAAAAAATTCGGAAACGTTACCCCAAAACATGGGGCAGCTCTTGTAGTTTAAAATTGCAGAAACATTTCCGAACCATGCGGGAAAAGTATTTAGAAACGTTTCTGTATATGTCGAAAACATATTTACCTATTTTCCTGCTTTTTAGGTAAGGTTTCTGGAAAAGATGGGTAACGTTTCTGTATGTTTTGGTAAAATATTGAGTAACCTTTCCGTGTACTTCGGAAAGGTTTCCGAATTAACGAGAAAAAGTAACATGCACTAGATGAAGCGTTTCAAGTAACATCAACTAGATGGCTGCACCAAACTCTAACGGAAATGAGCGCGCAGGACCAGCGATCAGAATCGAACCCAAGACAGACGGTCCCATAGGACAGCACATTACCGCGACGCTGTGATTCTCTTGCCAGAATTTGCTTTAAAAGTAAACTGACTGCTTTTGTGGTACGGCTTGTTTTGGAAACTTAAAGTTTTTTTGAAGCATTTTGTAAATGGAGGGAAAATACCACAATTAATAAATATAAATTAAAAATCTTAAATCTTTTTCTTCCACATAAATTATTTTCAGGAGATAATGTGCTGTTTTATTTAAGTATTCATCCGGCGATGTCACCTGGTGACTGGTCACAAATAAATTTCACAGTGACCACAGAGTGGAGTTACATCACTCACAAGTTACCAGACCCTTATTATCGCATGGGCAAATCGGGACTTCGATCAGGGCCCCAAGTTTCAAATGTTGTTCTGAAATATTCTTTTAAATGTCAAAATATTATGAAAAAGAAAACAAATTTTATAGATGTGGACCCCCAAATTCATGACTGCCAGGGGCCCCTGTTGGTCATAATCGGGCCCTGCAAGTTACAATGTGACAGTCCTGTGACAATAGTGACCCTCTGTGACGTCGCAGCGATTTTTTTGTGACCATCTGTGGTATTAGGGAAGACGCGTTCACTCATCCCTCTGTCTCTTGGCACTTGGCGCATGCGCGCGAAGTCCCAAATAAAGATTTCCTTTCCCCGTAAATATTTTACTCCGAAATATGGATTATGTTTCCGAAATCGTGAGTTCGAGTAGAGCATCGGTAGGTTACGCTATACTTTCGGAAACCTTTCCGCTATAAGTATGTAACGTTTCTGTATTTTTTTACGGTGTAGCTCTAACCATAGTAACCACTTAATCAAATGAAATCAAATCAGAAAATTGGTTTTGGTATCACTAATAAAGAAGAGACTTGCTAACTTGGCTCAAGTAAAATGTACAATAAAGCAGATGTTACAATGTACAATAAAATAAAATGCCATGCTGCGCCGGCATGTGGGTGTCGGCCCAAAACTCTTTCGACAGGGCTGTGCTTGCTGGGTAACTACAGTATATTTTGATGGTATAGTGTATTAAATTTAATATATTATTTCGAGAGTTAGCGAAATTTTGTCAACTAGGTGGTAGCACTTCTTATCATAATTTAATAATTGATCTGAGCAAGTATTGATATGAAAGAGTTTTATTGGACAAGTAAGTCTAGGGTTTTTGAGAACCCTGTATAAAAAAAGTTGGTTTAACCATTGTTGGTTTAAAAATCTGCCATATTTTTATTAGTGCATTATAAATATGGAACTTATATCACAAATATTTACAGTTTTTCAACAGTTATAATTTTTATATTTATATCATATGCATCATATGTACATTTTGCCTAAAATATTCAACTTTATACCATTCTACTTAATAAGACGTAAAACTTTTTAATCAGATAAATCACCTCTGTAAAAACTCTATTATGAATTAAACCTAGCCATTTAACATTGGATGATAAAGCTAACAGGATTAAAGTTGTTGTTGGTGATTGCAAAAATGAATACTGATTAATAAATTTTTCCACATATGTTTTTTTATTGCCAAAGTGGATTTTCTGAAAATGCTTAAAAATGGCTATACGTCAAAGTTTTCATGCACATTTCAAAAGCAACAGTATCATTTATTATATTTAATATCGTGAAATAAGTCATAACTCCATACATCTGGGATAATGTGATGAAATTTATTTGCTTGTTGAAATTTATTTGCAAGATTTAATTTGTAACTTGTTCTGTACCTCGTACTTCAGCATACAGTACGAGTTCACATTCCTTTGACAACATCCATAAATTAACCAGATACAAGCAATCCCAAAACTCCATAATTACACCTGAAAGTGCAATTTTCTTATTTTGTAGAATCTTTCACTAAAAATGGATTTTTTTTTGTGTATATCATTTTATTAGTATTAGAACAATTTACTATTAATGAGTTAAACATTAATCTAATCTAGCACCTATATATGCATTGCTTATTGTTAATTTAAATTCTATTATACATGATTTTTCAATAAATTTTGTTAATTTTTCAGCAATATTTTTATTTGTTTTTATTTATTATTTTTCTCTTTTATTCTACTAATTATTATATTGCATATATATATAAACAGATGTACAGATATATAGACTTTCCTTTTAATCTAGTACGCGCAAATTTCATAAAAATATTGCGATAAATCGATATTATTTCAGAATATTTATAATACTTGATTTATATAGCTAATTGGAACTAAGCCTCAAGCAGAAAGCTTACATAATCCTTTATCACAAAAATTTCGGCATTTTAAAAATCCTTGTTTACCCCAAAGAAAAGAAGAAGAAAATTCCAATTTAATCTCCTCTAAAAATATTTACGCATTATTTAAAAATAACACCAGATAAGTACACTTTAAGCAGAACGTATGTGAAAGAAGGGGACTTGTCATATAATGTCTGTCGAAGGATTGACTTGCCACTCACTTGAAGTGACAGCTTTTTCATTAAATGATTTTTTTGTTAAAAAATGCGCTGTTTGCTTCACTCGTTAATCATCCTAAAATAAGAAACTTTTTTTTTGTCAAAACAGTTACGAAATTTTCAATTAGCGTACTTTGTGTACCAATATACGGGACATATGTTATCGTTATTTGCTCGTGAATTTGATGAGAATAAGACAATATTCATATATAATTACAAAATGCTAGGTTGTGTTGTTACGTAACGTAAAAGAGATATAAGATTTTATTAAGATACAGAGCTGAATAGCATGAGATTTTGGGTAATATTATTTTCATATTTTGAAGAAGAAAGACTCTAAACTTTAAGAAGAGTTTGAAATGAAACAAACAAGTTTGACATAAATTTTTGTAGTTTGGTAAAGTATTGGTGAATAAGTGCTTTTAAAAGTTCAGATACATATTCCTATATATATATATATATATATATATATATAAATATATATATATATATATATACATATCTATATATATATATATATCCATAAAGAAGAACCATAATGAACGTTTATTTTTAGAAAACTACTTCATCCAATTTCATAATACTAGTTATCCGTATGGTCTAAAGCAATTAGTTCATAATAAACAATTAATATATTATACTAGCACTACTAACATAAATAAATATTCTCCAATCTATAATACTTTAAACTTGTCTATATATAATAAAACACTTAGAACTTCTAGAGGTAAACGTAAAAAGAGTAATAGTCCTAAGTATTCTAATAGTTATATAAAATCTGCTATTTTAAAATTATATAATTACTATACCAGTACTTATAATTGGATTAATATACGTACTTTCATTTACTCCATTAAAAAGAAACTTTTAGTTAAGTATTTTTCTATTTTTTCAAATCTTAACATTTCTGGACATTTTTCTCACCTATTCTTCGATCTCATTGTTGCACGAGCCACTGGACTTACCGTAAAGCTAACCAATAACATTAATAATACACCTTCTAATTCTAACTTATTAATTACTTTCACAAATCCTGCAATCAATAACTTAAACTTCAATACAATATTTTCTACTAATAACACTTACTTTCCCATCAAAAATGTCATTATTAAAAAGTCCTTTAAATATCCCCTACCCTTTGGTAGGAAACTATTTAACTATAACTCCTTTTCGAAAACATACAACCCTTCTGATACACCACCCTGTATATGCAATGACAATCACTATAGGAACTTCATTAATAGGGATTATGGACACATCATTACTGGGGATCTAGCTTTCATAAAAGATATTAGGTTAAAAAAACTCATGCAGAAGGGCTCTAAACACCGTATTCCTTCAAAACACTCACTTAGTGGCATTGTAACACAGTTCACAAATGATTTAGATTTTTACATATATAATACTACCTTAAAATACAGCACTCCTATTGAAGCCTTCCCTACCTGGAAAGTAAAAGTACTCTCAATCTTTAAGCAAAATATTGCTAAATATGTAAAATATAGTTCTCCTGTCAATAGTCAATTTCATACACACATAGACTTTATAAAGCAGTATTTCATAATTACTTATGTAGATAAATCATCCAATAACTATGCTTTTATTTGTAAACAGTTATATCATAGCTTGTTAGCCTCTACAATTGTAAATAACAGTATCTATTCCTCTACTAATTTGTCTACTGTAGTTTGTAACAAAAAAATTCTGGCTTTCTATAAACTTCTCAACCTACAACATAATAATCTAAACTATCCTTATATTGTACTAATCCCTAAATTTCATAAATCGCCTTTAAAGTTTCGAACTGTTACAATAGGATGTAACACATATAGCAATGTAGCAAGTAAACTTCTATTAAAGATACTGTCTGTTATGCATGAGTATTATATAAAACGTAATGATTACTCTATCTCTATAGGAAATAGTTATGATCTACGCAATACAATATGTACTATTAGTAATATTACCTCTTTATATACCTATGATTTTAAAGATCTATTTAACAATATTCCTCTTGACGACCTTTACAATGTAATTAATGAATTATTTGAAACTTGTGTTAACCATATTCAGCTCCCTTCCCATGTTGATGTAACTTATTTCAGTTGTCTATCTAAATTTATTATCTATAATAATTTTATTCTACATAACAATAAAATATATCTACAAAATCATGGTATACCACAAGGTGGTTCAGCATCTAGTTACCTTGCAGATCTTTACTTATATTAATGAAAAAGAATATACTAATACTCACATCATTCTTAAACGATATATAGATGATATCTTACTTGTAAACACTACTAATAATAATAAGATTATCTTCCCCATAAAATATCCATCTGCTCTGGAATTAATTAAAAATGATATGCTTAACAATTCTGTTAGTTTTCTAGATCTAAGTATCTCCATCACTCCTAGAAATAGCCTTAGTTTCAATATATATGATAAGCGTAAAGATTTTAGCTTTAAAGTAAATAGCTTTACTCATTTTTCCTCCTGCTTACATAAATCTGTATTTCGCAATATCATCTATAATCACTGCTGTAGAATCAAGTTTCTATGTTCTGATGATTTTAAAGTCTCTAATTTTAAATCTCTATTTCTGTCAGCTAGACAATACAACTATCCCACTAAGTTCCTAAAATCTATTATATACAATTCTTGATAATGATGTGTCTAATGTCTTTGTTAATTTACTGGAGGTTGGGTGGGGTTTTGGTTTTAAGGTTGTAATTGGATGGTTGGGTCAGGCGGAGGAAGTTTTTCTCATTAAAAAAAAAAGTAATATGTTTAAAAACAATTTGGATGTGTATATGCATGCATATATATATCTGGAGCAATTTAAAAAAAAAAAAAAAAAAAAAAACGGGGTTCCTATATTGTGATTATTCTGTCCTAAACATTATTTTTTATTTTTTTCTTATTTACTAGATTAATCTTCTGTCATACAATAACTTATTATACATACTTTGTCAATAATAATATTCATTATATTTTTTAAACAATATGTTATATTTAATTTTGCTATACTATTTATTTTATTCAATCATTTTAATTTATTATTATTCAATATATATTTATTATATTAATATACCTGGATATTCTTAAAATTTAATAATATTACCTTTTAGTAATTGGCAACTCCTATACTTTCATCTTTCCACTTTTACACTTTTATTTAGTGGCAACACCATTTTTCACTTTTTACAATTCTTAACATTGGCAACACATATCAATTGTTCAAATGAAATTTACATGTGCTCAAGGTCTGGTATGTAAAATTATATTCCTATTTCTAATTTTTGTTATTTTTTTGATTTCTTCTTTCCTTTATATAGTAGGGTAGGGCCCAGATGTGTGGAGTTAATATCTCTTCTGATATGCCACACAACCGAAACCCTACTATTTGGTTTGCTGTAAATTATAATCCACTGTTTGTGGCCCCTGAAGATGGTGACAGTGGTTATAATTTCCGTTCCATTATATTATCACAATAATTCTTGCACTTTATTTGGCTTCAAATTCTGGTTTCTAATTCTTGCTAATAGCTGTTATTTTTTTTTTTTGCGAGATATGTCTTATTTGTAGTATGTTTTGTGTTTTACTTGTTAGTTATATATATATATGTATGTATATATATATATATATATATGCAATTTTATAGCAATGAATGCTCTAAATAAATGCAATTAATTCTAATTTAATTGATGATTCATAAGTATTTACAGTGATTTAAGTCGTTTATATTAATGATTACTCCTGATTATTCCTAATACAGACAGCAAAAAAGCTCTTCTAGAGCATTTCTAATATATCACAAACGCATTTTTTCTATCAAAATTCTAGTTGCATTTTATTACCAGAAAATTTATTTTTCAATTTCTGTCTTATCAAGTAGCTGCATTCTTACTACATTTCATGCGCATTTACATGGGCATTTATGAGAACCTAGTAAACACAGCGATATCGGGTACGTGACGGGCCAACACTTTCGTTAAAGGTTCAGCCGGCATTGCCGAGGTAGTTATTGGAACAATGCTGTTTCTGCACCGGCAAACCAGCATGCCGCAGTCAAAAGAAAATTGGTTTGGGGAACGCAACACTCCGATATCAGCTATATTTCAGGATTAGCCGGGTTTTCAAACGCTGTTGAGAATGTACTGCTCCAAAAGGTGAAGCCGATATTGGTACGGAAAAAGGTTTCTTAACTAATCTTTTTAAAACTTGTCAAACAGCCCGTTAGTGATACTCATTATAATGATTTTTCATATTTAACTACCATTTACAATGATATACCTGCTATTTACAGCTACTAAAGAAGGTAAATTAAGCATACACAAGAAAAAAAACTTGTTTTTTCAGTTTAAAAAATAATTTATCCTATCCCTCCTGTGAAGGATACAGGAAATTGGTTGCCGATCATGGCCGAGTGGATAAGGCATCCAACGTGGTAGATGGCCGATGTGTGAAAGTCCAGGATTTTGGCCTATCTGGCGGCCTTTGATCTATTCATCTCGAGTTTGGGGCCTTTTTCTCCAGATGTAACGTAAATACACGTTAAAACTTTCTGAAAACTTACTCGCCCAAGTTATCCCCCATTTAGGCAGATAGCCCTCTCGTTGCTTTGCCATAACCACAATTGGTTATGGCAAACCAGAAAATTGTAACCACCTCCAGATTTCACAAACCAGAAAATTGGTTTTAAAATCACTAATTAAAAAAGAAACTTTCTAATTAGGCTGAAATGTATAACAAAGAAAAATATCAGCGTAAAACATATTAATTTTATGCGAGAAAGCTCATTTCAATTAAACAAAATACACAGTAAAGAAAGTTAACGCCTTAAAGCAATGTCTTTTTTTTATCACGGGGGGGTCTCAAGTTCCCTAACCTTCATCTTCCGTTTTATCCGTGTTTCTTCCAAATATGAACCCAGGCTTAACGTGTTCGCGTTGAAAGATTTAAGCAGTGTACCATTAGTGCTCACGCCTGAGCTGAAATTTACTCTAAACACCCTAAACAACTTATTTTTTACAGTATTTTCCAACATGAAAAACCTTTGGAAAATACTTAGCCCTAGAATTTTCCAGATGTTATTTATTAATGATGGGACAGAGTCGTTAATTTTGGAACTGATGATCGGAATCATCTTCTTTTAAAAAAGCAATTTTATGAAGTTATCCCAGTTCTCGTAAGAGACCTAGAATTTTCCAGATGTTATTTATTAATGATGGAACAGAGTCGTTAATTTTGGAACTGATGATCGGAATCAACTTCTTTTAAAAAAGCAATTTTATAAAGTTATCCCAGTTCTCGTAAGAGTTTTTTTTTTCATTCCATACCGTTGGAGTACAGAGGGAAGCGGCCATTTATTCACATAAATGCATTCCACCCCCCCTCCCTCCCTAGAAATGTATGTGAACCCACCCCGAAATACGGAGCGTGGGTTCACCCGAACTTGTTCGGGATAACGCTCTGGACATGTGAACGAAGTGCCATTGTGCACTAGGGTAAAGGACGCTTTCATATCCTAGCTTTCTTTTTCCTGTTCCTGTCCTGAAGCCTGAAGTCTAGCAAAATCAGCTGAAGCCAAAGCAGTCCCCCTCGTTTTCTTGGAATTTTTGCCTGAAGGCTAATGCTAGGGATTTTTTTGTTCGTACTGCTGTTTCATACATGGCATAAAACAGCATACTGTGGTTGCATTCTCAAAGCTCCATCAAGAAATTTCGTGTTCCCGCGTTGAAAATTTACACTGGATGGATATTTACATGTGGATTATCAAAAATGGTCATTTTCAATTTATAGCAACTGGTTTTTATAGAAAGAAGCTTATAGAATGAAACATACATGAAAGTACATCAATATAAAAAAAGATTTTTACTTGAAATTTACTTTTTTCTTCCTGCTAATAACAGAAACGATATATATTTTCCTTTTTTTCCCGAGAGGAAGGGGGATGATTATAAAATTAAATACAAAAGTTCAGTAATATAAAATAAGAACATGAAATACATGAAATAAGTACTTTTCTCATAATCAATATGGTATTGCTAAAAATTAATTCCATAAATATTTCTCTAGGGGAAATAACTATCCCATTAAAAACAATGATTATTATTATTATTTTATAAAAAGCGTTTAACCACTGGGACAAATGTTGTTACAAAAATACTTAGTTAAATGAACAAAATTATTTGTCTGTGTTTAAGAAAAGTCTGATTAAATTAAAAAGAATATTTTTTAATGAAATAACCGTATTATTTGTTGAATCAACCAACATTTTAATTAAAAAAACTGTAATGTTGTTCAGATTATACTTTAATTGAATATACAACAAACGTCAACTTTATTCTGTACCATCGCCTCGGCGGGCGGACCAAAATTTGTAGTTTTTGCCACCGTATGCCCTATGACGGACCGGAAGGTGCTGCGTCGGCATGCCCGTGTCGGACCAAAACTTATCCGATTTGGCTGTGTTTGCTGCAAAGTGCCCTTTTCTGGAAATAAAATAAGCACCACTGTATTTCAAAAATTGGTTTTTAATATATATATTTTTAAAATTTAATATTCTAGTAATAATGTACTATTTTAGAGGTATTCGTGAGTGTTGTATTTCAGAGAAAGAATTTTCTGGAAATTTCTTTATTTTTCTTGGAGATCATACGGGATGTATAGAAAGAACGTATCGGCTCCTATAGCTCATTTGTTATAAATAAAAAATAATGCTATGTAACGGAGCACTAGTGTTGAAAACTCTCACGTACATGCTAAATTCCGTGATATTGACTTCAGTAATTTAGATTCTGATCATTGGCATGCATGGAAGAAAACGAAGTTATTCTCCGGCCCCCTAATATTTACCAACTATTAATTTGAACAGTTGCATTTTTTAAGTAGTAGACAGCATTTATATTATTTGTTAACTGCCAGAAAACACGAATGAACTCTGAGCAGTTTATTGTTATCCCATTTTTCTGATTTGAATATCTGGCAAAAGAATGAAAGTTTGTATTTTTTATTTCACTTCTTTTATTCATTATATTAACGTCTATGAATTTCCTAAATTTCCGATGAATGAAATATTTTTCCAAACAATAGTGAATAATATTTAAATGTTTTAGTGAAATAACTTTTTAAACACACATTGATAAAAGCGAAAAAAAAATATACACTTTTTAAAAATTTAATAAGATCTTTATCTAAAGTTATAATATATGCATTCAAATTTCTTTCTTCTACATAATAACATTACAGGGAAAATTTCTATTGAAATTAATTTCACATATTCTACAAAATAGCCCTTTTTACTTAATCGCATTGTGTTTGCAATATTTTTCACAAGCATCACTCTGAAAAAAAAAACAATCATCTAGTGTAGTATTTGTATATTTCGATTATACTAAAGCGTCATTACAGAAAAATATGTTTCAGACGAATATTAAAATAATAGAAACGGGAAACTGAACCAGAAATTATTTAAAGTGGTTAATAGAACTTATTCGAAAAAAAACATTACATTTAACCTTTGCTTTCTTTGTATTCGAAGCATAATAATGTAAGAACAAGTTGTTTTACTAAATAAAGAAACTATTTTTGAAGTTGAATAGTGTAATCTAATTCCATATTTGAAGTGATTTAAAAAAATTCGTGTTTGGAAGAAATGAGTATTTTTCATGAAAAATGTTTGGAAAATAATTGGATTTTTTCCAATTTGTATTTCCTGTTCCATTCCATTCACTAATTCTTTAAAATCCCATATCAGAGCAAAATAAGAAAAAGAGAATTTTAACATTGTATTAAAATTTATTGAGTATAACAGTATTAGTGGAAATATCGTACCTGAAAAAGCCAAGTGAATTGAAAATAAATATGTAATTACGATACATAAAAAATATAATAAAATGTTTGAAAAATATGTGTGACAATAAATGGATTAATTTTCCTTTATCGTTACTGGTAAGTAAATATAATGGAGATAAATGCTCCAGCACTTTAATATGTCAATTATACTTACGAATAAGAAACAAGTTTAATAAGACACCTCTGGAAACATCAGAGGTTTATTTTTCTTTTCTTTTTTTTAGTCCCCGACTTGATATCTTTCACTTTGCTTGTACTCCATTTATTATTTGTAAATTAAAGCACCAAGTAGATGCATATGACCCTAATACTAGTACATACTTTCAATGTATAAGAGTTAAAGCAGTCATTTTTGCTTAGTTACAAGCTATTATAAAGGTGTTTTTGTGTTTCTGGACATCTCTCTCTTAGATTTTTTAAACTAAATTTATCTTATTGGTTTTTTTACTGGAAATAACTTACCTTATCTTCTAAGTGCATGTTTAAATGAATAATATGGCCTATTGCGTGTGTGGCGTTTCTATGATCTCAAAATAAAATTTTTAGGTATGAGCTTTTGAAGTTTATTTTGAAAGCTTCTTTTTATCGTATATATCCATTCTCAAATATTAATTACTTAGAAATCTAATGATCTTTTGCCAAGCATAAGCGTTAAGTATGGAATAGAAAAGAAGTTCTCTTCAAAGAACTAAGTCATACTTGTAAAAGTTCTCCAGCTGATATAGTACAGAGTGGCCAATAGATGACTGAAACTTGCTATGCACCCTCATCCTAACTGAAACAACAATAAATGTTCTACGTTAACTTTCTCGTAGTTCCTTTTTCAGTAGATTATCCTATTCAATGAGTTAGAATTAACAACCGAAAATGTTCACTGGTCTAGCCTTAAATACATACTGTCTGACTGCGTTTACCGGGGAAAATTGGCAATCTGCCAGTAAAGGTGAAGCCAAATGGAGGAGGGGAAAGAACGAAAGGGCACGTCTTTTGTCTTGTTCATTGAATTCTTAGTTAAATTGATTTCATAACATCCATCTGAATTTTGTGATTGTATTTGTAAACATAGTGCATTCCTAAAGAATCATACAGCTGGAACATCTAAGAATAAACCGTCTCTAAGTAATTCGGCAACCGCACATCTCACTGGCATCCCCAACAACAAATGGACGGCCGAGTTTCTGCTTCTAAACCGGATGTTTACGCTTTTCTCTGATCGGTATTAAAACAGTAGTAAGTTTATGATTCTTCATTATTTTAAATAATCCTCTCAATTCCGTCTTTTCAACGGAAACTTACAGCAAACTTGCAGCTATTGGATGCTTATCGATGATATATGGGTATCTTGAAAAGCACTTGAAATGCACTTTTTACACTGCGTTCGGCACACTGCCTACTGGGAGAGTAGTAACCTGCCTACTGCCTGCACGATCCACTTGAAACTCTTTCTCATGCTTTTGTAAATTTCTGATATCCTCCACATCAATGATTAATTGCTATTCTAAGTGTATTTGGTAATACTTCGTGGTGGTTGACTTGTAAAGGAAATTCCCTAAAAACCATTTTACAGTTCGAACGACCATAATGTATTGTAATACGAAGCGACATCGCTAAACGACTGAAAACATTCGTTTGTTTTTTCATTTGCTTGGATTTAACTGCATACGATTAGCTCAACCGCATTCATTAAAAAGTCAAGCTAGTAAGTAAAGCTAGACAGGAAATGCTTTTCACCCTCTGCATTTGGACTGCAGTCGCTGGGACAGAAAATAGCCTCTCTAATAGCACAACAGTCCCCTGTGACTGAAATGCGACCACATAATACTGTCACAATAGAGTTACAAACAGTCGCCGCGACTCCGCAGCAAAGTCACGCCAGAGTCCCTATGTCCTCTCGCTGTGTAGTCGCATTGCGACCGTTCAGAGAAGTCACGATGAAACAGTTTGGCGACAGCAAAAAAATTCGGGGAAAAAGAGTTACCGAAAATATACACCAGATGGCAGCACTAAGCACTCAGGATAGAAGAAGTTGAGGTCCAGAATCAAACCAGGGATCTAATGGTTATTAGCCCAGCATCTTACCGCAACGCTGTGATTACCTTGCTCGAGAACCTTTAAAAGTAAACTGACGGCTGCAAAAGCTAGTTCTGACGGCTTCTTTTGGAAACTAAAAATTTTTCTGTGAGTATTTTATAAATAAGTTTTATATATAAATATATATATTTATTTTTAAAAAATATCATTATTTTCAGGAGATAATGTGCTGTTTTATTTAGGTATTCATCCGAAAATCTAATGATTTATTGAAATTTTTTATTCGGTTATGAAATAAATTTGTAATGTGCGACATGTGACGTTTGATATATATTAGGTATGAGGGATAAGATTTATATTTTTGCGATATTTTGCCTAAAAGGGATTTCATATAAAAATAAATAAAAATAATTGGAAAAACATGCATTAGATAAAATAAATCTAGTAATTTTGACTTAAATAATAGTATGACTGATAAATAATAGTATGACTGATAAATAAAGTATTTTTGACTTAGACCCATAGTTTTATCTCAAATTTTTCGTATTGGAACTTTCGAACATACCAGAGACGTATTTAAAGGGGGAGGGGATCTGAAAACTTAAAGCAATTATTAAAAAACACCAATTTTGAGACATTTGTATTTACTCTAGTAACAATAAGGTTGAAAATACCGGATAGTACCTCCCCCCATCCGAAATTTAAACCTTACATACGCTATCGAAACATATAAGCCATGGGGATATGAAAGAAATTGTTAATTTTACTCACACATACTTAGTTTTCACTTGTGATTAGAACTCTTAAATCTAATATTTTTAAGAATAATATTTTTTTATAAATAAAATTGTCTGGTTTAAACGAAATAATTTAAAAGTTAATAAATTAAACTAAATTCCATTACTACCTAACTGCGAGGTTTTATTGCATTACTATTTTCGGATTTATTTATTAAATGTTTCAGGAAAGAAATTGTCACAAAATATTAGAAAAAATGAGTATGTATCCAAAGTCGCAAAAGCGGCCAGTGTGACGTCATTTTGAAGTCCAAAAAAATCAGTAGTCGCAAAATAGTCACACAGTGACTTCACAGTGGATTCACTGAGCGACCAATCACATACTAGTCACATGGTGACTTCACAGTGGAGTTACTGAACAACCGATCACATACTAGTCACGTGGTGACTTCACAGTGGAGTCACTTAGCGACCGATCACATACTAGTCACATGGTGACTTCACGGCGACGTCACCTGGTGACTGGTCACAAATAAACTTCACAGTGACCACACAGTAGAGTCACATCACTCACAAGACACAATGTGAGTAGTATGTGACAGTCCTGTGACAATTATGACGTCACAGCGACTCTTTTGTGACCATCTGTGTTATTAGGGCTTGACAGCAGAAAATGGCTTGTTATGCTCTTTTAACCCGGGATTACTCTCTCGAAAAGAAACGAACGGAATAACTTTGGCAGGATTCTACGCAAGGCCTGTTACCCAAGAGTGTTTTTTCATGATTTTACCGTAAAATCGATACATGAGAAGTAAAGAATGAAAATTAAATAAGCAAATATAATTTTAACATTTATAAATACTGCTCAAAACTATAAAGACGTGTTAATATACTCAGAACTAGAGCTTCTCTGAGAATAATAGTGGAATTACTAGTGCAGGGTATGACATACCCCACGTGGAAATGTTCAAAAACATATTTGAAGAATTCCACCACAAGTTTTTCCTCTTGAAAATTTTGACCTTAAAGTCAGCTGAACCAGGCCTCTTGATACCTCACCAGGTATCAAGAAAATAAACAGGCCTCCAATTAAAAAAAAGTTAGGAAGGTAAACGAAAAAAAAAGGGTAGCATAGAAGAAGTGCATAAGTACTCGCGGAGGGTATGACACGCCCGACGTGATAATATCCGAAAAAACTATTTGAAGAAATTCAAAACGATAATTTCCTCGTCAAGGTTATGACCTTAGAGCCAACTTTAGGAGGTTTGATCCATTTTCAAAACCGAAGTTAGTAAGGCACATTGAAAACAAAAGCATATGGCTTATGTTATACTCCGCGAAAGTACTGCATGGTTAAAAGTCTCAAAAATCTCAAATTGCAATCCAAAACAGGGCATTTTGCAAATTTTTCATTTCACAAATTCCCGCAAAAATTCTAGGTTTATTGATTTAAAAAAGCGAATGAAAAAAATGATCTCTTTTAAAGCTACATGATTTTTTTTTCAAATTCTTCTTGCAACTTACTTATAAAGCCCTTTAAAACTTTAACATATAGAAGAGATATTGAAATACTTTATCCTCTTACATTTCCAAAACAAGAAAGGTTACCAAAGCAAGGAATTTCCTTTTTTTTCCCCTTTTGGTTCTTGAGGAAAAAACACTCTAGAAAATTGAGAAAACTGGATAGTGGGACCTAGATCAGACAACACTCCTTCTTTGAAGTTGACCGGAAATTGACTG
Source organism: Cheiracanthium punctorium (assembly GCA_038373885.1). Lineage (NCBI taxonomy): Eukaryota > Metazoa > Arthropoda > Arachnida > Araneae > Cheiracanthiidae > Cheiracanthium > Cheiracanthium punctorium. The sequence continues at coordinate 584,843 of JAWZYV010002631.1, read as the reverse complement.
AATGATGCTTTCCTATCCCTCGAGATTACATTCGACTTTCTTTTGATACTTAATACTAAGTATGAGTTAGTAACTTCTTTTTGTGGCATTTAAATAAATATATATATTTCTTTCCCCAAAAAGATTGTTATGTATTGTGATACAATGTATGTTATCTCATTTTTTTTTTCTACTGAGGTACTCATATAGTAGTATCAAGAAAATAAATCTTTCAAATAGAATGAAATACTTGTCTGCAGATTTGTGAAATTTTCGTTTGTTATATTATATTGATTTCTAATTTTCTGATAATTCTGAGAAGACAATGATGTAAATAAATATGTTATTGAACTGAAAAATAAGATTTAACTCTTATAAATCTTATAAAAATGTGCAGATAAAATATTTTCAAAACACGTGGATTAATTTCATACTTTTGTAGATTATAACCCAAGAGTAAAAATAAACAAATTGAAACACAGATGAAGGATGAAAATGTAAAACGTGATAACAAAGCAGATGCATAGAGTTTATATCGTTTCCCCTTTTATGAACCCCATTCTGTTGTTGTCAATAGGTTTATCTACCATCATTCGAAATGGATGGCGCTATAGAACCTGCTGTTCTCTCTATAAAAATATTTTTCAAAGCGCGTTAATCAATTTCATGCTGTTGTAGATTATAATCCAAGAGTGAACACAAACAAATTGAGAACGCATATGAGTGATAAAAATGTAAATATTAACCCATTTGTGCCTGGATATTTTTGCGACTTTCTTCGATTTTTACTGATAACAGAAATAATAGATGTATTTCTGATGTCAACTTCTTGAACAAGGGATGATTTCTTTTAAAATCATTATGCATAAAAATCGAAATATCAATATCCTACTTGGTCATGTTAAAATATTTTGTAGAGTTGAGGCTCAGTACTCATGAATAAAGGCTAGGAAAAATAAATAACGTTTTCGACTACTAGCGAAAATGCCGTCCCAAAAAAGGGACACTAGGCATAAATGGGTTAATAACAAAGCAGAGGCATATAGTTTATGTCGTTTCCCATATTTTGAACTCAACTTGTTGTTGAATACAGATTTATCTTCCATTATTCGAACACGACTGTCGTTCTCTCTATAAAATGTTTTCAAAGCGCGTGTGAATCAATTTCATGTTTTTGTAGATTATAATCCAAGAGTGAACTCAAGCAAACAGTACACAAATGAGTGATGAAAATGTAAATAGTGATAACCAAGTAGCTGCATATAGTTTATTTCGCGTTTCATTTTATGAACTGAAATATCTGCTGTCCACAGGATTATCTACCATAATTTGAAAAGGACGGAATTTAAAAGAAAAAACCTCTTGTCCTCGTTTTGCCTCCCACCCCCACCCTCCCAAAAAATCTTCTTGAAGGACAAATTTAGGAATTTGTCTGCCTTTAAAAAAATAGCTACGCTTGTGTTAAAAGGGTATTGTACTTTTTACATAGTTTTCTTTTGTATAATTAAACAGCCAGCCTTAAATAAAGTTTTCTATTCACCTGTTCTTTTATGTTCCGAGTATTTTCACAAAAAAATGTCTTACATAAACTATCTCATCCAATAAATATGCACTTTTTCAGCTATTGAAGGGCAGTTGCCATCAATGATTTTTGGCCACTTCAAAGATTAGGAATGTTTGTCATTTTGTTATTGTAGTACGTAGTACCCTTCCAGTTTCGCCATCTATTGAGGGAACGACAGTTTAATTATCTAAGTTGGAAGTTCAACCGGGACCCATGATCGTAGAGAGAGAGGTGCGCTAACCAATGGCAAGCGTACAATTTGGTCAGAATAACTATTGTACCATTAGTATATCTCGATAAAACTATCACAAAATGATTTTTGCTGTCTTTTATTGGAAGTATACCATCAGAAACTGTTTGAATTATAAAAAAATGTAATTTTCAGATCTCCGGAACTATCGTTCTCGTAATGTAGTGGCTGTAGGGCCACTGTATGGCACCTTGGATCCGGGTTCAATTCCTTCATTGGGCTTGGGTGCTTAATTGTATGTTCGCTTCATAGGGGACAGCGCTGGTCGCTGTCTGAGTGTCTGAGTGCCTACAAAATAAAATGGAAAATAATTCAGGTCTTGGTAAGGGCAAAGTGGCCACCGTTGGGAAAAATAAAATCTCAGAACTCAAGCACCTGCTTGTTATTCCAATTAGCGTTTGCCGATTCTTATTTCCTCTAGAACTTCCAATTTTTTTATGTTTTAGCGTTTCATTCAACGCATTTATAAAAAACCACATAAATCTGTGAAATATATATATATATATTACTTAATTTTCTCGCCATTTTATGTCTCACGTTTTGAAACACGTTTCCCTTTTACTACCAGCGTATCCAGAAAGTCTGATTCATGGTGCTTTTAGCGGATTTATGAAGAATGTGGTTTACCTTTTTTTCAGATTTTTGGTATCTATTGCTGGAACGAAGCCAAACAAAATAAAGAAAAGCGGTTTTTTCATTTAAATATTTTGTTGTCTAAGATGTCTTGAATTTATTCACTGTTCTGAAAGTTTAAGGTATTTCATTTTTCAAGATACATACAAGAAAAAAAATCATTGTGAGTTTCATAAAATATGTTTTTTGTGACTTGTTTATTTTTTAAATGTTATGACTTACGAAAAGTGTGTCAATAAGGCTTATTTACATAACATAAATCACTGATGTTTGTTTTCTGATCAACCGTCATATAAACGGTTGTAATAATGCTTCACTATTCATGAAACTAAGACATGCTTTATCTTGTAAAACGCTTAATGTATAAACATTAGTCTTGTACGTCATTTACTGTATATTATCATTTATCATTTTGTAGTGGAATACACTTCTATATTTCATCTCATTATCGCGCATAAGTCAAAGTTCTGACACTAATTTTCGGAAGTACTTATCGCCTTTTAAAAGAAATGTTTTTTTTAATCAATTACTGTCATGTAGCATAATTTATTTAACAACACAATTAAGAAAACTGTCGTAATCTTTGTGAAATAGTTGACCAAATTAAAACACATTCTATTTCATACATAAATGCATAAATAGTTATTCGACATTTCTAATTAAATGTGTTCTGAGAATGCTTGGTAGTATATTTGAGTGCATATCAACGGCATAAAACAGACCTACATTAAAACTTTTAACTGTTAATTATTAAAATGTATCATAACGCACTTACAAAGCGATTAACAAAAAAATGTTAATGTGTTATTTTTAGGTAACTGGAGCTTAGTAATGATTTTTAGATAGGAATCGTTGCGGAAATTACTGTAGGTAACGCGACACTGTTCAAAGTTATGTCACGTTTTATTTTGAAAAAAATCATTAATGCATGAATAGCTATACAATGAAGATATCACGTACATAACAATTATGCCGTTTAAGAATTGTGTGATTGCCAAAAATTATAAAAAGAAGGCGGTTTTTTTTAATTGTGCTGAAGAAGGTATAATTTAATCCATTTTAAATAGACTAAACATAAAAAAAGAGTCGTGAAATTTATTTAAAAATATTTATCAGAATGTGGTATAAAAGGCAATAACAGACAAAGGCCAATACCAGATCTCTATACGAAAAAATAAATATAAAGAAATTAATTATTAATGTAATGATATATCCGTATTTAGACCAATGGTGATAAATCATCACCTTAAGCTACCCAGCAAACACACACAGGTTCTCTGAACGTCTATTAACGTTCGGAAAACGTCTTCTGAACGTTAATAGACGTTCAGACAATAAAACATTAAACACATACATGAACTCACACACATATATGCTAGTACGTATGCTTCCCTAAATTTGCACATACATAAAAATTATGAAATCCTTTGTACTTTTACAGTACTCTTTTTTCTTTGAAAATGTTCAGTTAAGCAATTTACCTTTTATTATAAAGTTATTTTCAAGTGTGCGCCCCCTCTGGTAAAATGAATGCAACGGCGTACATTTTAGTAGAGCTGCGTACTTGACGATTTACAATAGGAGGCAAATTCGTTTTTGAATACACATTTTTTTCAACAGCTGTTTCAATATCTCCGAATAACCTAACTGCTTCAGTGAATCCGCAATCCGTTTGGATGTGAGTAATATGTTTTGAACTTTATAACTGCTATAACTATGGTTATGCTATATATATTTCCCTACAATGAAACACAGACATTTAAGAATTGTTGTAGCACTAATAGTGGCAAAATATGCAAAATAACGTTCCCGTATTTAATAGTAAGTACCAGGTTACCGAGCCATGCTCAGAATCTAAAGGCCCCTTAAGTGTAAAATAATGAATACGTAAATGCCTTGGCACGTATCAAGAATCTTCATGGTTGCCAAAGATTTTCATCGCTGTCGGATCACTCATACATTATCAGGTAAACTTTGGTCGGCATTCAATGTTACAAGGGCACATACTTTGTTTTGAAGAGGGATGCTAAATATTCGATGGTCGGTGCCATCAGAGTTCAGGAAAAAGTAGTTTAACGTAAGGTGCCTCCTTTCCTTCTGTAGCAGATCAACGAGGGTATCAGCGAAGATCTTGGGCGATGCATTCACTAACAGCGTCTTCATTACTTCAGAAATATATCTGTCCATATTGAGGACGTTCAAATTCAGCATCAAGAATTTGAGTTGCTTGAACTGTCAGATGAATGAGTTTATAAAAAAAATTCATCAAGTCTGTTATACACTGTTCGCAACGTAGCAGTACACACCAAAATCGTTAGTAGTTTCACTCGTCATATACTGTGAAGAAAGCCATTTTAAAGTATGCTTTCAAATTTCGAATTCTTTGAAATGTGGGTGACATCGAAGAAACAACCACACCAATTCATTAGGAAATTCGGAATGTCCAACATCAATCTTACAGTCCCCAAAATGGTTTCGGTTAATTTTTGCTTTTACTCTTCAGAAAAATGCAAAGCTCCAGGGTGAATGCAATCCATGTTAAAAAGTTTTAAACTATGATAATAAGTACCCATATTTGTGGCAGCTTTGTAGATACTTAGACTGTTTACCCGAAGTATTTGTCGACGTCTAGCTGCTCCATGTCGTTCTCCTTCCAAATACTAATCATCTGTTTCATCTGCTCGCGTTTGAACTGCACGTTCACACATTTAAATTTCTCTATAGTGCTTCAATTCAAACATAAAATACTTATTTTTTTCTAATTCAAAGAAAATACATCATGCATAAACAAATTCTACAAACGTAAATTCAATCTTATAGATACATAAATATAGATGCCATAAAAGTATAATCTTACATAAATATGCTTTAAACATAATTTTATTTTATAAACTCGCGCTTAAGAAAATAAAAAGTGTAACGCAATTTAAATTATTAGTATAAAAGGACACTTCGAAATCATGAAATCAAAAACAGAATAGATCAAAAATATTCTTTTATAATAACCCTAACAACTACTTAAACGTTGACAATAATAGAACAAACGGATGGACTGAAGAAAATGGACTTCTAACTTCGAATAAATCAAAAATACATCGCTCCTATATAGTTACGCTGATCCTAGACTCTGTCACAATTCGAGTTCAACCACTCAAAATAAAACTTTTACCATCCAAACAGATTAAAAATGTATTGTCTAATAACTTAAAATTTACACGGTTCGTTGGTGCGATCAGCCTGAAAATTATCATAATTATGTAAAAAAAAAAAAAAAAGAAAAAAAAATAAAAAAAAAAAAAAAAGAAAGAAAGAAAGATCTGATAATCCGCCCGTTCCCTGATTTTTAAGCGTTTTTTTTTTTTGTATTTTTAGCTCTATTTCATTTAAGAGAATAAAAAAAGCTAATCATTTGAGTGTAAGAATTATCTATTGCAAGTGACATTGACGTTACATTGAAGTCACGGTTATCAGGCTTTGGAGGAAAAATTACGATTCCAATTCGCTTAAGATAGCTTTTCTAAATTACTACTCAGTTTAACTTTTTTTCAAAAATAAAACGGTTTTCTACGCATTAAGCATGGATATAGGAGAGGATGTTGATACAAAACGAAATGTTTCGAATACGAAATGTCTCTGCAGATTATACAATTCGAATTTCGATGTATAATAAAAATTGAATATGAAGTTATTTGATTTTAAGTGGGTAAATATTAAATATTCTGAGTGTAGACATTCTATCGCCAGCTGTAATTGTCTCCACAAAGGGCTTTATCCTTTAGTTTAGTGATAGTACACAACACAAAACAACACAGTCTAATCCACGTCTAAATAAGAATTGAAAATTTATTAGAAAAAATCTTAGTAACCAGATTTCAGCCTCCCAATTTACTGCTTCCACATATGGACAACTCCCAGCCTGCGGCCGGATGGGGCCCGCCATGGCTTTTGGACCAGCCCTCAGAACAAGTCAAAACCTTGTATAAAACCTATATAAAACATTCAAACTTCCATATAAATCCGAATTATACGGCCCGCGATTTCGCTAACATCCTGAAGTCAGGCCCAGTAGGCCACTATCGTAAAGTTCTGCCCGCAACTTTTAAAAGGTTGTCCATACGATGATAAAATAAATGAGTTGAAATCATCAACTGCAGTGAATGAAAACTAAACTGATGGCTGATCATCTGCAAAATTAATTTGAATATCGGCTGCGAGCCCAATTTAGGAATCGATCGTATCATTTTTTCATCGGAGTTTCGAACATCGTTTCATTATGAACGGTTGACCCATTAAAAAAAAAAAGGAATTTTCATGTTACGTCACAGGATCTTTTTTCTTACTGTGAATGACTGAAAAGGGTGTCATTTTCATTTAAATTATTCGACTAAGCTGAAACTTTTATGCACTTTTGAAATTCGCATCATATGGATCAATAAAATACATGAAAAATATTTATTGTTTTAGTATATACGCGAAAATACATTTAGCTTTACGTTAGTTACAAAAGGATAATTGTAATAAATTCAGGCAATTTTTCACATAAGATTTACGAATAGTTTTATATTAATAACTATGAATTAAGATTAATTAAATTATTTACGTATATTACATCAAGGTGCTTGCGGGGATGGCAACGAAGACTCTTTTTTCTTTTTCTTTCGCTGGTTGCCAGGACGATATTTTGAAATAAAAATAACTTTTTAATTCTAAACAAATTTATGTAGCTGAATGGTGTAATATATCTAGTTTCTAAAATATTTATTTGTCTGTGTACTGAATATCAAGTTCCATTTATTCTATTTCTTTGCGAAATTAATTTTTACTATTATATATCGATGGCGTGTATTTTTAATCCGCCCCAAACTTATTTGAGCGTCCCTTTTAGGAAGATTGCATCAAGTGTGTTTTTCAAACGCTCAATAGATGGCGCTACCGTCCAAAAATTTTAAATTTTAAATTTTGAGCGTTTTAGAGATTTTTCAATCAATTGACGTAGCTCAATCGTTTCAGGGGCCCAAAAAACCCCCAGGTACAAAATTTAAAAGGAATCCTTAGAGCAGTTTTCGAGATCGTTCGGACACACACACAAACATTCCTCGTTTAATATAAGAGCGGATATGCAGTAATGTAGCACAATATTTTATTTTTTCGTCAAGAGAAAATAAATTAACTAAAAGGCTTTCCAATAGAAATGATACAATTTAAATGGCTAGAATGGCAAAACTGCGTATTCTTTTTTGATATTTCTTGTGTCATTTGTGTTTAGTATGTTTTTTCATTTAATCATGAAAAGATAGACACTTGAACAGCGTTTTGAAATTATTAAACAGTTTCATCAAACTCAGTGTCCATATATGAGAATTGAGAGAAATTTGTGAAGAATTCATGGACGACATAGTTCAGTACTTGTGATTTAACACCTTGCGATTTCTTTCTTTGTGGAGAAATGTTAATATACAAGTTTATACTGATAATCCAATAACAATTAAGCAATTGAAAACACCATTGAGCATGTTATTCGTGAAATAACACAATTAATGTGAAAGAGTGATGGAAAATTGGGTTGACAGAATGCGGTATGTACAGAGAAGGCGTGATGCTCACATGAACAATATTATTTTAATACTTAATGGCATAATGCAAGCTTTCAAAAAATGTGTCTCACTGAATAATTTATGTGCATTTTTTAAATTTTTAAATTGTATCACTCTTAATGGAAAACCCTTTATAACTATGACGAAGTTGGGCGTCGGAGATAAAGCTTTCTGTAGAACTTGTGCAATGGCATAGCTCATAAAAATCGCATATGCACTTTAAAAGAAATACACATCTTCTGATCCCGCACCCTTTTGTGGTTATTAGGTACCACACACATGCACTTCTTTATTTCTATAGAGCAACTTTTCTTTTTCAAATGCAAACAGAGAAATGCGAAAAAAAAAGTTTCCAGTTTTAGTGTGCATCAAATTGACGTAGCTCCTAAAAGGAATTACATCAATAGTCCAAGAGCAAAGTTAAATGATTGGGCACGTTTTCATTCTAATATATCGCCGATATCAATTTCGAAAAGAATGGTTAAATTGGTTGAAACCAAGTGAGTATCCATCAGAGGCTAAAATGCGGTTAAAAGTTGTAATAAAACAGAAGAAATTGAAACTTTAGTATGTATACATATATATATATTCTTAGACAATATAAAAAAGAACGACCTTGGCATTATTCCAAAACTTTTACAATGATTTGCAGTTTCCGTGACTTAACGGATCTTCATAAATTCAGCACAATCGCTATAAACACAGACTAATATAAGGAGGCGAATTCGAGTGGAAATGACTTTTTCTTCTGAAATTGTTATTATGCGATATGAGACATTTTGATGTGTTACATTTTTAAAAAACACGACATAAAAAAAGTAAGTTTAGAGTGTATTTCTGAGAAGCAGAAATTACTGAGCTACGATTGAAATTTAAAAACCTTTTAGTGTTATGCGTTGATATCGAAGTCATAATCAGGTGAACTGTTAAAAAAAAGAAAGAAAAATACTGTAAATAACATGTAAATTCCGTTTCTGTAATTTATTTTTAGCTCAAAACTCGGAAAGTTGACAACTTCGTCAACGTTTGACATATTGCAATCAATGCTGATAGCAGGAACACTTAGTCAATGTTTATTTTATTCATTTATTTATTTATTTTTTACAAGGGTATTCGGAATATCATTCGCATTGGAAACTACTAGAGTTTGGCAACATCTCGAAAAAATAGAAGATATCGTCAAGCTGAGTTCACTTTTTTCAATTTGATTTTTTTGGAGCCAAACTTGGCGGTGAATCGCCAAAAGTGTTAACTTGGATGACTGCTGACATATTACTGTCAAAGAGGTTAATGACCAGCCCTTTAGACTATAGTTTAAAAAAAAAGTCGTTTTCCTACTTCTTTTCCAAGAAAAAAGTGACAGCTGAACAAAAAAGTATTTTTTGAAAAATGTTTAATAGAAAAGAAGTGTGCTATGTAAATTAGAAATGCCCTATATATGCCTGTGTATGTTTTTAAGAAAATATTATCTTAAATTATCTTTCCTACACAAAGAGATATTATCTTTACTCAGCATTACGTAAGCTTTAGTTTTAGGCTTCTTCATCATATTGTCTATTTTGAACAATTTAAAATAAGCTGTAAATTTTAAACATACAACTTATATTACTGTAATAATGACATACCCCAAGTGGAAAAAAAGGAAAGAAACAGAGCCAAACAGAATCATAAATAGGGTATAGAAGTCAGTCTTTCAATGAGATGGAGATAGTCAATAAATACGGCAGTATTTTACAAAGTATTAAAATAGAATAAGAATAAATTAAGGATGCCGATTGATATAGAGTAACTGAAAGAGATAAGAATGAAAAATTACAAAACCATATATATTTGTGTGTGTGTGTGTGTGTGTGTGTGTGTGTGTAGTGTAACAAAATGGGGGTAACTCTGTACATATTCTGTCCCTACAGTGGTCATGGGCTTTAATTTTTTATCTATTAGAGATAAGTGGGCAATGTAAATTGAAAAAAAAAATATTCATTCAGTTCGGAATTAAGACTTTTTTCAGAAAAGTTCCTCTCGTTAATTTTAAAAAAGTTACACTTTTTAAATTTGTATACAACCCCGTACAAAACAATTTCTGATTAGTAAAATACACTCTTGATATACAAAATTTGAGAACTATTCCTTAAAAATTGTCAGATATATGACGATGCATGTAACGATAACTTAAACTATTTTTCAATGGCTCTGGAAAGGAAATAAAATTATGACGTATTTTCGCATTTCAGGCGTCGTACTGCAATTACGAAAGGTAATATTTTTTCCACTATAGTAATAAATGCTTATATTAGAAATCATGTATAGTCCCCGATCATATTTCGTCAAAGATATCTATACGACGTTGTATGATTAAAGGATCAAATCTGGTGCATCATTAGTGTACAGGGCACATTTTACTAATTGGGAATGTTTTTATACGGGGATCGTATACATATTAAGAATGTGTAACTTTTTGAAAATTCACAAGAGGGATTTTTCTTAACTAAATCTTATTTACGACCTTATTTTGAACACTTTTTCAATTAACACTTCTCATTTTGGGAGACCCTGTATATTAATGACTATGTGATTTTATCTCTCACCAAAAATTTTGAACATTGTCCGAAAAATGTGTCCCAAAAAAGCGACGTAGAAATGAGACATAATTTTACATATATTTAAATACTATTATTAGGTTGCAACGAAAGTTTTCCGCCACTCCAAGTATTGCCTGCACAAGCAGTTCGCGTTGGTGTCTTTGCCAATATTTTGTAAAACGATTTTTGTTACGTGAAAGAAAAGATTTGTTTTAGAGCACTGTGTTGTGAAATCTGTAAAACAATATCGTTATGATTAAGCATAAGGTGTCTGAATAGAACTACCACGCTACCAGACTGATCCATCATTTACACTCAGTTCTGTCCTAAAAAGTCAGCTACAGAATGACACTGAATCATGTGTATAGCTTAAAGTACTACTGCTGTATCATATGACACTGTGAAGATTTGGTATCGAAAGTTCAAAAACGAGGACAAAGATATTAAAGAAGCAGAGCGCTCTGGCCGGCCTACTGATGCTGATGAGGCCCGCCTACGAGAATTTGTGGAAGAAGATAAAATATTCATCCACGAGAGCTAGCTAAAAGAATTAGACTTTAGTGCCATGTCCATTAGTCGCGCTAAGCATCGCATAAACTTGACATATAAGATCAATAGCTGGGTATCGCGTGAGCTGACTCAAGCAAATCTGGCACAACAGCTTTAATCTATTGTTACAATATTTCGTAAGCTGCAGAATATGCATCACATGCATTTTTTACATATATTTAAATAATATTAGTTCACAGCAGCTTTAATCTATTGTTACAATATTTCGTAAGCTGTAGAAAATGCATCACAGGTATTTTTTACATATATTTAAATACTATTAATATATGTAAATTATAATGTTTTATTACTTCACAACGGCTTTAATTTATTGTTACAATATTTCGTTAGCTGTAGAATATGCATCACATGTATTTTTTACATGTATTTAAATACTATTAGTTCACAACAGTTTTAATCTATTGTTACAATATTTCGTAAGCTGTAGAATATGCATCCCATGTATTTTACTATAAGTAGGTTACTGTCATAAGAATTTCAACATAGGGTTACCAGTCGAAATACGCGAAAGATGAGATATAAATGCCATAGTCAATTAATATCGTTTTAATATGGCAATAATGAAACTAAAACAATTAGGGGGGTTCAGGGGAGTCTCCCCCTGAAGAGGCTCGGTCAGCCGAGTTTTATATATATATATATATATATATATATATATATATATATATATATAACCTGCTAAATATGTCTACCTAAATATTTTACAATTATATTAGCATAAATAGCAATCATAAATGAGTATAATTATTATCAATATCATTACTGTTAAAATTATTTCTATAGTTTATCTCATTTTCCACAACCTCAACCAAGTACTTCTTAGCTACTGCAGCTAGTACTACGTAAAACATAGGCTAGCTATACTAGTGTAATATGTATTTTATTATTTATTCATTTAATAATTACCATTTTTATTCTTTTTATTTATTCATTTAATTATTACTTTTTATTTTATCTTTTCCTTTCCATACTTCCAAAGTATTATTATTATATCATTTTTTTTCTCAAACTCCATGGCATTACTTGTCTATTGATTGCATTAAGCCTTCTCTGATGGCAACATGCACTAATACTGCCTCCATTACTGAGCTTGGATCTTCTTGTCGGTCCACTTCCTCGTTGTTTATTTCTAATAGCTACGGTCGCGCCCCCAAGTTACAAAAGGACCCTAATTTTGGTCAGGTAACTTGCAGAAACCTAGCTATTATTGTTTTTTTCGATTAAATTGAAATGTGTGTGCGGTGGCGCCTGATGATAGAGCACACCATTTCAATATTAATTCCATTTTCCGTCTCTTTGTGGTTACATGTGATTAGGCTTAAAAAGCACACCAGTTCTAATTTTGCGCTTTATATCCAATTTATCCACTCTTTCATTGCCTTAAAAGGCTATATTTAAACACTTATCCGGTATAAGCTCGTTAATTGGCACCATGTGCTATCTACTTTTTTATTTTTTTATATTTTTTTCTCTTTATCAATGGATTATCTTGGGATTTCACTTTACGTAAGTAAGCTATTATATATTATATATATATATATATATATATATATATATATTTATGAACTTTCGGTACTACTAGAACTTATACTAGGAAATAAAAAGAGTTTCCCAATGATAATACAAGTATGTGAGCTTGCATTCATATCACAATGCACTCGAGACCGACACCCGTTTATCAACGGAAAGTGGGAGTGAGTTTTACAGGCTTACCTGATAGGTGGAAGGGAGACAAATCGCTTAAAATGGAAAGCAATTCATTACCAAGGATGAAAATTTAGTTACAGCTTGAAATAAGACCCTAACAATTGAAAATGTCTCTTTTTTTTTCTCGCTGTCCAGAGAAATCTCTCCCTGGCATTATTCCAGATATCTCTCGCCATGATTTGCGGCTTCCGTGACTTAACGGATGTTCATAAATACTGTGGAGCTGAAGTAAACACATTGTGCCGTAGAGGAGAGTGGAAATAAGTCTTCCTGAAAATTGCTATTATCCGATATGTGACATTTAGGGAGTTGTAATTAATGAGAGACACAGCGAGTTTAGCAAGTGCTGTTAAGTGAACATAGCTGTGACTTTTCAGATATTTTTTGTTTTTTTGGTAATGTGACATTTGTTTCATTTTATTCGAAAAAATAGTATTTATTAAGTTAAATGAAATTGTAACTTAATAAATTCAAAGGAACGTTTTTAAAGATGAATTTTATACAAATATTTCTTTACATACATTTTACAGAATTATACATAAATGCATGAATTCGTTCTGAAACAATATAATGTGAATGAAAATGAACTTTGTGTAATAACACACATAAAAATGTACTTTTGTAGTATATTTTTACACAAAGTTTTTATTTATTTCATCTTTTAACACCAGTTTTTTGAGTATTTTCTGTTACAGTATAATAGCATAACATAAACAATAAACATGTATTACATGTATTTTTTATTCTATGTATAACATTGCTTCCAACGGCTGCGGAGTATAATTAACCTCTCTCAATTTTATACAAATGTTTCCTTGCATACATTTTACAGAAAAATACATAAATGCATGAATTCGTTTTGAAACAATATAATGTAAATGAATATAAACTTTGTGTAATAACACACATAAAAAAGTACTTTTGTAGTATGTTTTTACACAAAGTTTTTATTTATTTCATGTTTTTACACAAAGTTTTCATTTATTTCATGTTTTTACACAAAGTTTTTATTTATTTCATCTTTTAACACCAGTTTTTTTTTACTATTTTTGTTACCGTATAATATAGTATAATATAAAACATAAACATGTATTATAATTATTTTTTATACTTTGTATAACATTTCTGCCAACGACTCCCGAATATAGTTAACCTCTCTCAACCTCTTAATTAAATTCTCTCAAAAATAGATTTTTAAGGTATTTTTTTCAAAATAGAAACCTACTCGCCCGTTATACTAAAACATTTTTCTATTCTAAACAAAAAATTACTATTTGTATCTAGTGGTCAGTTATATTACGGCGTTTTTAACGGCGTTGTATTTAATAAGAACTTCCATCTTGCTTCATAAAAATGTAGAGCTCTTTCTTACGATGCATTATTTAAACAAATTTCATCAATCTTTTTACGTAATGTACTGTATTTTGAACCACTGGACTTAATAAAATGATATTATATCTCTATATTTAATTTGACTTTGCACATTTATAAATTGGCAGCCGAAATAGAAGAGTAAAACTTCAAATGCAATGTTGGTGTCAACTCGTCTTTTGCCGAAGTGGGGAGGTCCTGGGTTCGGGTCCCATCGCGCGGCTGTCGATCTAACAGTGTGGAGTTTTGATAGGATTTCTCCAGATGTAACCTAAATACGCTTTAGAATCCTTAAAAAGTTCTCCTACCAAGGCATTCCTCTTCCTTGGCAGATCGCCCTAGAGTAACATTGCCATAACCACAGATATATTTCTTATGATCATAATTGCTGTACAAACTGCAGTATAAATTTCATTATAGCGTACAGACATTTAAGTAAAACAATGACTGAAGTGATATCATTTTTTTCGTATTTCAATATTTTGCTTAGCCAAAGCTACTTAAGCTAATAATACGAAATTTGTCGCGGTTGTGAGTTTTCAGGGTTTTGCTGGATTGGAAAGCATTTTTAAAAGTTAGTAACTTATGGGTCGATAGGGGCTGAAACGTTCTTTTCACTTATACTACGTAATACTGAAGAATAAAATTCTTAAAGATCCATAAAATTCTTGCTGTAAAAAAAAAATACAAACGAATGCCTAAAAATCGATTTTAGAACATTTCAAATACATGCCTTAAGCTGTGTAGATGTGAAAAAAGGGAGACGGTAACTTTATTATTATTATTTTAAGGAAGAGGTATTATCTATAGAATCCTCGCTTTAAATTTTCACAAATATGCGTCCTATGCTTAGACATAGATTGTTTGTAATTCAATTCTTGTTGAAAATTTTCTTGTTTGAATTTTATGCAAAAAAATGGACATTAATTTCCGGTGCACCAAATACGTGACTATTTCTTATGAACTCAATTTTAAAGTGCTAACTTTTATTTGAAAGAGAAATTTTTACTTCCCGTGATAATAAAAACATGTGACTTTTTATTTTTTGTATTAAGACAATTTTAATGAACATAAGCCCAAGTTAAACAACAGAAAAAGGAACGGAGATTTACTGACTTACCTAGTAGTTTTCTAAGAGCTAAATTAGAGAAAATGAAAAACAATATTAATTGCAAGAGTGAAAATTTAGTCGCAGCTTGAATTAAGATCGAAACAATTAGAGATTTATTTCTCTCTGACTTGGAAAAAAGATCTCCTGGCTTTATTCCAGATTTTGCACAGTGATTCGAGGTATCCACGACTTAACGGATGTTTATAAATTGTGCAGAGGTATAGCAGATGTAGAGACTGTGCAGAGCAGAAATATTCGTCCGTAAAATTGTTATTATTGAGCCCAATTAATATTATTTAATAAAAGAAAATAATATTTTCTTTTCTTTTCAAATGTAACTTTGCATATTTTAAGCGAAAAGGATTATTAAAAAAATGTGTTTATTCAATTATTACAGATGTGTTTCATCACTTTTTAATTTGGATTAATGTTAAATTAACACAGTACGGTGTACAGATCTCAACAGAAATAATACGAAAGGATAACATGTAATAAGTTCATATTTTGAGCATAATTCACTCATTCATTGACTAAAGATTATCGTTTTTAAAAACCTTATTTTTTACTAAGTAACTAATCACTCTTCAGAGAAACAACTGGAATTCACAAAGCTTACATCTGATAGATACAATCGATATAAATCGATGAAAATGAAAAGGAGTTCACAACGGGACTAAAAGCAAATAATAAAAAAAATAATTATTCCAAATAAGCAAATAATTCCAAAAAAATTGTTGTTTAAAAAAAAAAGTCTACTGGCATTTTACCAGATTTCTTGAAATTATTTGCGGCTTCAGTGACTTAACGGGTGTACATAAATCCTGCAGAGCTCCAAGTAAATACAGCGTGCCTTAACAGACGCTGTAGAGTGGAAATAAGCCTTCCTTAATTTTGCCATTATCCGATGTGTGACATTCAGGGAGCTGTGGTGAGTGAACAATGCATCTAGTTCAGTAATTGTTGTTAAAGGCAAATAGCTGTGGAATTTTAGAGCTTTCATTTGTTTATTCTTTACTATCTAAGGCATTAACTTTTAAGTACATTAAATAAGATGTTTTTACTTGTATCTTTTCCTCCTTTGCTATCTTCAAAATAGTACGGAAAAACAAAAACTAATATATTAAATAAAAGTAGATACTTAGAAATTTAACTTGAATAATTCAGTTATTTCCTACACACATAAAATTTATTGAAATTACTGCATCTAGTTTTTTTTAACATTGTAATATATAAGTTCACTTGTTTTAAGCAAGCTATTTGGTATTTTTGAAAATATCCCCAAGTATTTCGTTATTGTGGCGATCTGTATTACTAACTAAATGGCAAAAATGACGATTTAATGTATTCATATAATTATATTTAGCACTTGTTTTCACAAATATGACTGTTTAGCCTTTACCGGCAATATACTTTATTTGACTCGAAATCTTTTGTGCATCAGTTCCACTCGAATTCATTATAATCATTTCCTTTAAAATATATAAGACTTTGTAAAATAACTCAGGTACTTATAAAAATTACACGTGTTTCGATAAAAAAATATTCGATATTCATCAGAAGCAGTTCATCATCGATCTCCATCATCGATCAACATAAACAACTGTTGCCGATGAAGATCGATTTTTTTTCGATCGAAACACGTGTACAGTTTGATAAGTATTCTTTATGTGTGTTGAAAATATATTATTTCCTTCTTTTCTATCTTTTTTTGTTTCATATATGATTAGATTTTTGTTAGTAATAAATTGTAATGATTGACATTTTTACGGTTGGCGTTGAAAATTGAGATCAGTAAGTGTTGTTAGGGGAAATATATGCGGAATTTTTAAAACTGTCCTTTATTTCTTCTTCATAATTTAAGGTATATTTTACTGTGTTTTATATAATTTACCTGTTAAACAGCAGTTCCTTTTCGTTGCTTTTTGTTCACTGTTCCCTCAGTTTGCAAAAGTTATAATTCAGAAAAACACATAAGAGTGTACTATAAGAACTAAAATGGAAGCGAAGTTTACGCATGTACCTGGTATGTCAAAGAATATCAACAGTAATTCATTACTAGTGCGAAAATGCAGTTGCAGTTCGAAGTAAGTCCCATGCAATCGGGAATGCATTTTCTGTTGTCCAGATAAACTTTATAGTCCAAGAGCCAGCGACCGCCAGACCTTCGTCATAGTATAAAAGCTGAAACTTTCTCTGCGCATACCCCCCACAACAGAGGTAGGAACAATCGGCCACTATAAAGTTTGGATGATCGTGGCTTTGTCAGGTAACAGGTGGCAAAGGTGTATAAAATTGCCGTAAATTTCGTCATTTCATAAAGCTTAATTTTTTTATATGTTCTTCTTCGCAGTACTAGAAATCACTTTATCCATTGCCAGACACTTTTCCATTGTGGCAAACCCCCGCCAGACAACCTCAAAGTCAAGGAAAACTGTTGTGTTCGTAAACTCCCGCGACGAAGTACGTCAAGCTGTCACAAAGTGCCAAGCACATTTTATACTGCTACATCTGAACTTTCTTACGCGCGAGCTTTCTTCCAGCGCGCTCGTAATAGAATTACGTTTTTCAAGACTTTGAGATTATCTGGCGGGGGTTTGCCACGATGGAAAAGTGTCTGGCAAGGGATAAAGTTATTTCTAGTACTGCGAAGAAGAGCATATAAAAAAATGAAGCTTTATGAAATGACGAAATTTTCGGCAATTTTATACACCTTTGCCACCTGTTACCTGCCAAAGCCACGATCATCCAAACTTTATAGTGGCCGATGGTTCCTACCTCTGTTGGGGGGTATGCGCAGAGAAAGTTTCAGCTTTTATACTATGACGAAGGTCTAGCGGTCGCTTGCTCTTGCTCTATTACTGGCATTTATCCAGATTTTTAGCTATGAGTTGCGGCTTACGTTTCTTAAGGGTTGTTCATATATAGTAGAAAAGGAAGTAAGCACGTTGTGCCGTAGAAGAGAATAGAAATACGTCGCTGTTACTCGATATTTGACATTTATTAAGTTATAATTAATGAACGATAAAAAAGATTTCAGGAAGTGTTGTTAAGTGTAAATATTTGTTTAATTTGAGAGAATGTTTTTTATGGCTTATATATTTAAGTAAATTAAAGGAGGTAGTTATTAAAATAAGTATTTTCTGCAAATATTTCTTGTCCGAAAATTTTTCAAACGGGTTTTACAAACTTCTATTTTAAACAGAAATGCATAAATATTGACATTTACTTTTAATTGCTAAAAAAATACTGTGAATAACTAGGCTTAGGCACTGGATGAATTGTAAGATTTAAGATATCATCTGTAGTGATGAAGCAATAATAATTCGGCAATACTTTTAAAAAGAGTGTGAGTAACGAGTAATACCCATTTGTTTTTGAAAAAGAAGAAAACTCATTATTAAAAAAAATAAAAAAAAACTTTAAAATTTTGTCACACTCAACTAATTTTTTATTTAAAGGTAAGGGGGAAATTATTGTCATTTAAAATATTCAAAACCTCTGTATTTCATTTTATTTTTGGAACATTACTTTACACTTTCTAAATCGTTTCCCTTATTCTATTAATTTTGACCTATTCTTTTCCATCTTTGACATGATTAATTTATTTATTTACTTTTAGTTTAATGATTCTACGAATATGATTGTCACTTATACTTCTTCCTGATATGAATCAACCACAATCTTATGAAGTGAAACTGTCTTTCTATAGAATCCTATTTTTTTGATGAATTCATAATTTTATGTGAGTTTAAAATTATAATAATTAAGCTAGTGCTTCAATGATACACGTAATCGAGCTGTTTTTTATTGAAAATAGACTTAATTGTAGTCTCTGTTGCCATTATATTAAACTATTTCTAAATTTATACCAGTCGCACAAAAGATCAAGTACAGGACAAGACTTGTGATGCCCAACCACACCTTCCCTATCATGTGCCCTAGAAGCTGAAACATTAGCCACAATCAGATGGTCATCCTTGCACATTCCGAAGATTAGACCTTATAAATGGCGGCATGACATGGCATTGCAAAACACACGTCAAACTCATCTTCACACGTGAAACTTGACTAGTTTTTATGAAAATCAGAATGATGCATTTCAGGAAAATATCATCATTATCGCAAAATAGGTATATTAAGATATGTGTTCTTAGAGAAGAATAAAATAGAGAAATGTGAGTATTTTAAGACAAGATTTTTATGTTCCATAGCTTGTATTGTATATCAGAAAATAATATTTGATGAGAACTGCCTATATTTCTACAGGATTGTGTTGTTTTTATGTATAAAAAATATACATAAAAATAAAATTACATAAATATATTTATGCTAACTAATTCTTTAAAAAATGCTAAAAGGTTAATGATAAAAAATGTATCTGTCACTGTAGGCGGATACACATTTTTCCTCAAAGAAAAATATTTGCATCATGGCACTAAATCCTTGAAAGAATATCATACCCAAAGGAATCAAATTTTTGCTTGAAGAAGAGCACTCGATGATATTAAAAATATACTTTTAGGACATATAGACGCAGATTCAGCAAAATTCACACAGGGAAGAAACGTTTGTAGACATATTTTCTGGTAACAAACAAGTTTTTTTTGTTTAAAAGATAATTAAGACATTTTTTGAACGCTAAAAAGTTCGTGAAAGAGTTTATTGATAATGAATAGTGCGATTAAATTTATAATTTATAAATTTATGGTAGCTAATTTTATAATTATTTTCGATAGTTATATTATTCTCAGGGATATTTTGAACTATGAGCTGCTTTGTAAAAAATCTAAATTACATTATTTAGTTCGTTTTGAGTTTGCAGGAATCTGTGTTTTATCACTCATAGAAATGGTGTGAATATTTTTTGTGAAACTCAGAAGATAACATATAATATAATCCAATTTACATATTTTTAAAAAAAATAGTGTTAAACTAATTTAGTATGATCATTTTGCAGTTCTTTGTTCGCCAAAATTTCACTTTCATTTGATTTAAATATATTTATACCGTGAAAAACGTTTCCTACTTTTTAAAGGTTTTATTTTTACACAACTAAAAAAAGGAGAATGCATAGATTGCCTCTTTTTTCGCAAATTTATAAAAAAAACACTGCTCGTAAAAATACTATTAAAAGAGAGTGTCGCCTAAAAGATAGACATATGTTGTCTTGTATTCACTTTAATCTCAAAAACAAGAAATGATTTTTTTTCATTCTGAAAATCATCGTTTATTATCCAAACTCGTGGTGAGACAACCTAGACACCTGTGAAAACAGAGGTACATTGTCACCTCCTGAAGTCAAGTTTCATCAATTTTTACCACGGAGTATTTCACATTACGGTCAGGGTGAGTTCCTAAATATTACATATCTTTTCTGCGACAGCAAGCACTATCTTTAAAACAGAAAGCAACATCTAAAACAATTATTTTCAAAGTTTTCATTGAAAAAAAAAACATTTTTCAGTAAGCGTTCCCTTAAATAGTGTTTGAAACTCTTATTTGGATTTTGATTTCTATCAAGTGAGCATTTTCTCAAAAGTTTTTTATTGGACAGAGAACGGAAAAGACTTTAAACAGCGGGACGTGCAGGCTCTGGGAAGGAGTGCTTGTGAGTGTAGTTTGCTATTATTTATTTATTGTAACCACACCACGAATGTTTACATTTTTAAAAGCCATAGTTTGATTGGTTATACGTTTTAAACCGAGATAAATTATATATGTATGAAATCGTCTCAACAAGCAACGCTTGCAAATTTAAGAATAAATTTCTGTAAATTTTGGAGGAAAAAACATATTAGTCAGTTTCTTTGAAAAATTTTGTGCATAGCATTTTCAGAAATATGCCAATGACTAGCAAACTGTGTTTTAAATTTCACGCTAAAATATGTAGATGCAGAAAAAAACATTAATTTGTGTAAAGTAATTTGAATTTGTATTTTCTTTAAAATAAACGTGAGGGCTGTTCTTATTTTATATATAGGACGGAGGGTTAGCCTGTAAAGACATTTTCGTATCCAGAAAGAAAATAAATATCATTTGTGTGCATAATAGAGGGAGGGTTGACGTGAATTTATGAAATAAATAAATCCTGGTTTATCATTTTATTGCTATGTTTTGAAAAGTCACCATGGTAAAGGTTTTCTTAATGTGTCCAGTACAGCTTCCAAGTATTCAACTCAGCAAAAAATGTATTTGAATAGCTATTTTAGAAGCATTACTGATATAAAATGAAGTAATTACAATTTAATTTTCTAATTTCTATCAATGGACCGGTGAAATAAAATCTCAGTTCATGAAATATTTTTATAAGCTGCTCCCGGCACTAATTGGTAAAGAACTAAAACAGAAAATATTTCGAATTGATTAAATTAAAAGTAAAAATTTCCTATGTTTCAGTTTACAATCATTTTCTACTGACACTAGTGAGCAAACCTTCTAATTTCCAATCCAATTTAACCATTAAAAATGTAGACTTGAACAAAAATTGCCTTAATTTCCCAAATACAAATTAGGAAAAAAAACGGTATTTATATGATAACTAGAAATCAATTCACATATTTGTGCCCAGATATTTTTGCGACTTTTATCGATTTGTGCTAATGCCAGCAATAATATACAAATTTCTGATGTTAACTTCTGAAACAAGTTATGCTTTCTTTTAAAATCAATATGTATAAAAATTGAAATGTCAACATCCTACTGGATCATGTTAAAATATTTTGATGGGTTGAGGTTTATTAATCGTGAATAAAGGTTAGGAAAAATAAATGGTGTTTTCGAATGATAGCGAAAACGCCGTTCCAAAAAAGGGACACTAGACATAAATGGTGAAATTTTAAACCTAATCCTCCAAAAGTATTAACTGGTAAACATTTAAAGCAGTGTTAATGCTTCAGACAAATTAAATTAAAGGTCCAACTTCGCCATATCTCGTTTTTGACTGAATTTTCTAATGCTTCTAGTCAATTCCTGTTTCAACATGTCTTATTATTCTACCGCGTGATAATAGAGGGTTTAAAATTTCATTTCCGTGTTTGAAGATTATACGACTTAAGAAAATGATAAACTCTGTGAAGATATTCAGGTGTATGTGAATTTGAGGTCCTTTAATTTTCTACGAGATTGAAAAGTGAATGGCTATTCCAATAAGGGCGTACTTATTTAGAAGTATATGATCATCAATTAGAGATTCAATTAGAGATAAACTGACTCGAAATTTTGAAAATGAAATATGCATTAAGCATAAGCATGAGATATGTATTAGGGTGGAGCTTAAAACCTGAAATTTATATAATCGGGAAATAATAACGCGGGAAAAGTTCCCATTGGTAAAAACAAGTAAATTTTAAAAAAAATATAATATACCGATCGGATAGTATTTTTTACCGCCACAGAAGGCTTGAAATTACAAAATTTCTCAATAAAATATGGTTCTTACAAAAATGGTATCAGAGCATGTTTATAGATATATCCTAAAGAACGCATATATAATATCCAATTAATCCTCCAAGCGGCTGTGACATAAAAGCCCGCCTACTTCATTCCAGTTTTCACTGCAATGCATCTTAAATTTAAGTTTTTTAAAACACTCTGGTATCATAAAATAATTAATGATACTAAAGCTTGTGAGTAAATTATGAGTTTATTTTATAATAATAAAAAATCTTCCTATAAAAATGTTATTATCTTTTACACTTTAAAGATGCGAGAAGTCTTTACCGTGTAAACTATACATTATTTTCCCATTTCCAAGTCGCTCAAGTCGCACATGAGGTTCTCTTAACGTCTATTAACGTTCAGAGAAACTAAGTGTGCTGCCTGACTCAAAGCTAAATTCGGATAAACGGAAGATATAAGGTTTTCTGATTGATTTATTTCTGAATAAAAGTTTCAATGAAGCACTTGCGTATCATTTTAGAAATAACTAGAATGCGACTCAATGCGTTACAATCATACTATTCGTTGAAAATTTATATATCGTAATTGCAATTAAACGAAAAAAACCTTGTTTATGTTAACAAAAATTTCAAAGAATAATTTTAAATAAATGATGCTGCTATAATATTTTAATTTTGTTGAATTTAAACATATTTTTACTGCTAGGGAATAGAGCGTGGCCAATTTTTAATATATAATTTGCAGAATTAAAAAATATTCAAAAATAAGTGATATTATTAGAATTTTTTAACTAGATAAATAAATAAATGTCTATCTACAAATTTATTTATCCCAATTTTCGTTAAAAAATGTAATTATAATTTTCAATTTAATGCTAATTCATTCTCTAAACCCTAAATACGATTAAAAATGATGGTTTAACTTACATATTATTCTTATATATTTTTGAAATTACAATACTTTTATTTTCAAAAAGTAATTCAGATTTTCTTTTTCTATAAAATTGACAATATATATTTTTTATTCACATTTGTTTCTGGCTGCCTGAAATACTGAAATAGCTCATAAATCTTTTGTTAATAGCACATTTGCTCAAAATTTATGAGGAAAATAGAATAACTTCTGTGTCAAAATTAATGATCACTTCAGATTTCTTAGACGTAATTTACCAAATAGAAAACTTTTGGAAACAATGTACTAAAGGGAGGAAGATTTATATTTCCTTAATTTATATTTTTATGAATGGTTTGAAATAAATTTCTTTCTTTTTTAGTTCTTATTTCTAAGTTTTGTGTATATATATATATATATATGTGTGTATATATATATATATATATATATATATATATATCCATGCTACGTAAGTTCTACTTTTCCATATTATATATATATATATATGTATATATGTATATGTTACGGCAAAAGTAATAAACTGGTGATTATATATAATAACCGGTAATTATGCATAATCACCACTAAATACGGTAAATATGATAAATTTTTGAAAATTTATCAAATTAACCGGTTTGTTTGCATAATCCCCAACTAGTAATGGTAAATGTGATAAATATCATGACTGACTGGGCCAGTAGAATAGAGTGCAGTTTTTTTTTTTGTGTAATTACTACTCAGAAGGATATTTTTTCGTTGGACACTATGGCGTAAGAGACCACGAATTACAATATTTTATATTTTACAATTAAAAAGTCAATAAATGGTTATTTTAAGTCACATACATTTATTTAGTCTGAACGAAATTTGAATATGGGACTGACAGGTGTTGTGAAATAAATACAATTTACATGAACTTGTACAAAACAGTTACCCATAAAAAAACAAACTAAGCCGATATTCAAAGGGAAAAAAACATTTTTTTTCAAACAACGTTAAATTCCATTACTACTAATTCCTAAATATTTTAAGTTTACTTATTTAAGCATATTAGACTGTTATGACATTTAGCATTACAAAGTTTGCCAGATTTTTTACATTTGCATTTATCAGACTCGCATTGTCCCTTACAAACAACATCGCTGATATCCCTGACCTCCAGAAACAGATGTCTTTCTAACGCATTCTCGAAGTGATATTGCTAGATCTGGAACATCGTCAAGAAAAGTAAATTTTTCTTCACAAATTGTGAATTGATTTCTGGTATTCAACTAAGAAAGCCTTCCTTGTTTCATTCCTAACTGATAAAACTCTTCATTTTGAACTTCTAATATCGCCGCTAATAAATTTCGGGGATCACTTCTTGCTGTGTGAATGTCTGGTATTCGTTGTTTCACTACGTCACCAACTTTACCAGCAGGAAATTTAAGATTTGAAACATTCGCTATATTATAATAATATTAACTAATTTGGAATTAAAACGCTCAAGCATACCAGACATTATTCAATATTAACACGCTTTTATTAGTTTCATCTGTATGTTTGTTTGTTAGTTTGTTTGTTTGCAACCGACTCCTTTCAACTCGATTTTGACCCACTTTAAACGGTCAGATTTAATTTAAACTTTGTAGACTTCTCAAGGACCGATGATAATACAATAATTTGATAAATTTATCCCATTATCCTGATTAGGATCGTCAGGATTAGTCATTTTCTTAGAGATCCTTTGCGTGAGAGCGAGAGAGATGGAGCAAGCGCGCGGAATACGCATGCGTAAAATTTCGGCACTCGGCTCAGCACAATGGAGTACAACCTCTCTCTATATATATTGGTAACTGTATTCAATGGTATGTTTGGGTTTTTGAAATCCAGATGGCAAATCTAAAAATTTTACCTCAATATTGTTACATGGATGTTTGTGTTTGTTGTAGTCGTTATGAAACTTGTTTGTTGATTAGAAATCTATTTTTCCTTTTTAGTGAGGAAGGTAGCATTTAACTGCAGGTTAATTAATACTTTGGTGCACAGCAGGGGCGTAGCCAGAGAGAAGAGGGGGCTGAGGGGATTCATACGCCACTGGTACACAGTGAAAATAAATTATCTAACAGTTTGTACTTTCCAACTTAGTGTTCCTTAGTGCCTTTTGAGAGATATCGAAAAATAAAAATAAATTTTAAATAAATACAGTTTAAAAAAAACGAAAAAACACGCTTTTATAGCAAATCGAACTAAAAGGTGAAAAATAAAAATATAGTTTTGAAAAACTAAAAACACGCTTTAGTGATAAATTGAACTAACTAAAAAGTGAAAAATAATTCTTAATATAGAAATAAATTAATGAACGAAAAATAGTATTATTGTGAAAAAAGCGTGGGGTGCTCTCATATATCAGTTCTTGAGAAAATTCGATCGGTACGATTAGTACAAAAATGATACAAAAAATATAGCACAAAGCGCCCCATACTTTTTTTCACAATAATACTATTTTTCGTTCATTAATTTATTTCTATATTAAGAATTATTTTTCACTTTTTAGTTAGTTCAATTTATCACTAAAGCGTGTTTTTTTAATTTTTTAAACTATATTTTTATTTTATAAAATACGAGAGGGTAGCGAAAAAATGTCTAGATGCAACGAAATAAGAACAACTACTGAAATCACGTGGTTAACACGTGTTGATAGAAGCCAAGCAGTTACGCAAACTGAACGAATTTTCGTAGAGTTAGGGACTTTTATCACATTTACCATTACGAGTTGGGAATTATGCAAACAAACCGGTTAATTTGATAAATTTTCAAAAATTTATCACATTTACCAAATTATATATATATATATATATATATATATATATATATATATATATATATATATTAGGGTGACGCAAAAAACTATTTTTTTAGTCTCGTGTGAAAAAAATGTTAGTTTTTGATGTTTTAAGAGCCCCCTTCAAAGGACAGCTCAAAAAAAAAAATAATAATAAGAGGTCGCTCAAAAAATTTTTGTTTCAAAAATCATAAACAATCGAATTTTTTTTTCCTTTAAAATTTTTTTTTCTCGTTACGGTGTAATTTTATATACCAAAAAAAAAAAAGTTTCTGAAAGTTTCAGTACAAAATTTTAATTTTGAAAGGTTGCTAACAATTTTTTTTTTAGTTATTAGTGCATTACTTTAGATTTTTTCGAGTCCTTTTAATATTGAAATTAAAATTCCATACATTTTTTTTCTTTTATTTAGTGTACAATAATCGATAAAAACACACTACGATATGTATATATTATAAATGTTTTTATGAAGTTCTATGAAGTTCTCCATCAGTAAGTAGCATGACACAAACTTGAAAACGAGCTGCAGCAAAAATGTCAAGTTTTATGAAACGTGCATGACGTTGTGTTTCTTTAGTCATGGAAACACGAAATTTTATGGAGATAAAACATGATTGATGTCTTCCCTCAAAGCTTATATAGTTTGCAAAAGCGCAGTAAATGAGGTAGCCTGAAACTGTGAAAAGCGCCGGTGGATTGGTTTACCTTTGTTAAGGCGAGGTAATAGATGAACCGCTTGCTTGAAATTACCCTTAACGAACAGATTATTATATCATGTGACACTTAGAAAAGAGTGTAATTAACAGCGCACATCCTTGCATGTCATGATTTTGAGGAGTTAAATTCTCTTTCCTAAGATTTATTAACGCACCTTTTACTAAAATGTCAATTTTAATGGGGTATTCCTTTTCTATTATTGATTTACCCCAGGAATGAAAATATCCTACTATTAACTAACATAAGCTACATACATACTTATATATTAATACATTTTAAATCATTTGTTGTTATTAAATGAAAAAAAAAATCGATAAAATATTTATCTTGAAATTATCATTGCTTTTGCAGATTTCAAAAGTGCATTTGTTAAAAAAGCAAAATAATTTTCATAGTGATGATGTAGGTATTCTAAGGACCATAACACGCATTAACTATTGCACCTTGAATGGTCGCCCTGAAACTTTTATAGCAATATCGAGATTAAATTATAATTATGAAGACTACATTATTTGTTTTGTAAAATTCTATTTTCGAAGTAAGATTACTTATGCGCCATAGCGTGACGTCACTCCAAAGTCCCAGTGTGACTTAATGGAAGTAGAGTGATGACTTTCTGTTGGTTACGGTTATTTCTTCACATAACATTAATTGCAGTTAGGTCTCAGTAATGTCACAAGCAAATAGTAAAACATGTCCTAACAGTATGAAGCCGGCGTGAGTTAACATACTGTTAGGATATTTATTAAATATGAATATTCGGAAGAATTCATTCTGTATAATGAAAAATATACACTTAATTTTTAAACCGAGTTTATGTTAAAATTAAACGGAATGCTAACAGGCAAGTAAGTGACAAGTAGATGACACCGCATGTTGGTCAATATGTAATGTCATGTGGGACACACATGGACAACATTTCAAGGTCGACGTGAATTTAATTGTTATCACGTGGTTTTTATTAAATATATATATATATATATATATATTTATATATATATATTATATATATTTATTATAATGCATCATAATAAATATATAAAATATATACATTATATATATATTAATAAACATTAATATGTATATAAGTTATATTTGAAAAGAATTTTTGCTCAATAAATGAAAACAAAAATACACTGAAATTATGAAGTCGTTTAAAATGGCTCAAATTATAAGGCAACAAAAATATCATTAATCTTAGTGCTATTTGATGTACATATAACTCTATTTTTTACATTTGATAAATTTCACTTTAAGAATAATTCGGGATCAAACAAGAATTGAAAACTTCTTTGAAATGCCCACGGCACCCGCGCAAAAAGTGTTCTTTAAGTTCGATTCTAATTACTTAATCATTTAGTGGTTTCTCTTGTTCAAACGTCTAACAAGTTCAAAGCCATGTTTTGAAGTCCCTGAAAAAAGAATTTCCGATTGAGAAAATTAAGTTAACTCCTCAATGATGAAGGAAGTTTTATTTTCCTAAGATAATGCCCAGGGATGAAAAGCGAAGTAGCTTGAGAGAAATAGATTTTTTTTTTTCGTTGTTGTTTTACATCTTACTTTTCAAACTTTGGAGGAAATATCTGAAGTTTGTGTCTTTTTGTGAAAAAAAAAATAATTCTGAAGATGTGTCTTAGTTTACTTCGAAAAGTAAATTAAGGCTTGTTGATGTAGATTCCGTGTGTATATTTCATTAAACAGAAAAAAAAAACATTTTTCTATTTAAAAAATACAGTTTCATACCGCGATTTAATTTAAAATGATGTATTTTGTTACAGTATTCATGGCTATAGCTTTGGATACTAAGGACACGCGTTATAGTGTTTAGCTTCCTAGCTAAACTTAGTTTGATAGTAATGTCTTTAAGCAATAAGGTAATTAGGGAGAAGATGTCAAATTTAAAGATTTTTATTTATTTATTTGCATAGCACAGACAAATTTGAAATCATAAGGTAATCATAGATCATTTGAAATTATTGAAATTATTGAAGATTAAAATAAATGGCATTATGAAGTTCTCCGTCAGTAAGTTGTATAACAAAAACTTGAAAACGAGCCGCAGCAAAATGTCAAGTTTTATAAAACGTGCATGACGTTGTGTTTCTTTAGTCACGGAAACACGAAATTTTATGGAAATGAAACATGATTGATGTCTTCCCTCAAAGCTTATATAGTTTGCAAAAGCGCAGTAAATGAGGTAGCCTGAAACTGTGAAAAGCGCTGGTGGAGCGCTTGGTTTTACATTTGTTAAGACGAGGTAACAGATGAACCGCTTGCTTGAAATTACCCTTAACGAACAGATTATTATATCATGTGACACTTAGAAAAGAGTGTAATTAACAGCGCACATCCTTGCATGTCATGATTTTGAGGACCGTAAATCTTTAATCTTTTTGAGGACCGTATTCTTTAATCTTTAATTAATTATTTATTTCTTTCACAGTATGTTTACGATTGAGAAATTTTGTCGATAAAAACTCTTGTGACTGTGGTATATTTCTTCATACACAGAGTGCGAAAAGAAGGTGGTAACACAATTTAATTCTTTAACTATTAGAGATAATTTTGCTGTGCATTTGGGTAAAATGGCCAAATCAAGATAGAAAAAAGGACTGCGTTAAGGAAAAATCCATCTCACTAATTTCCAGAAGTTACATCTTTTGAGTTTGTATACGACCCCCGTACATCAGAATTCCCAGTCAGCAAAATGTGTTTCATACACTAATGAGCTGACGTACAATATCTTCAAATTATATCTTAAAACTCATCAGAGGTATAAAGATAAATACAGTGAAAACTACGCATAACGATGTTGTTAGGGACCTAAATAAAATATTGTAATAGACAGTTTATCGTTGTAGACAGGTTGAGCTTTTGCATGTTATTTAAACATTAAAAATATTTTCTAATTAAGGAAATAAAGATAGAATATACTGCCCAAACAGAAATAACACTTCAGTCACCAG
This sequence comes from Cheiracanthium punctorium, assembly GCA_038373885.1. Lineage (NCBI taxonomy): Eukaryota > Metazoa > Arthropoda > Arachnida > Araneae > Cheiracanthiidae > Cheiracanthium > Cheiracanthium punctorium. The sequence goes on along the minus strand of JAWZYV010002631.1, from coordinate 554,689 downwards.
CGTGCACAACTTTTGACTTAAGAAGCTTGTTTGAGGAATCCATTGTATAGAAGTGAAGCTCAAAGCATATACTAAAAGCGTGTAATTACCTTCTTTTGATTTTGAATTTATTATACTGAACTTTATTTTACGATTTAATAAGGTGTGGAAATTTTAGATACAATTTTGCTAACAATATACATCAATTTATGTAGAAAAGATGCAACAGTTTATTTCTTTATAGCATTACAAAAAAGTAACTTTTCTACAAACCCCAATGTTTTTAGCCAGACCACAGATTAAAGGTTTAGAACACACATTAAAATCTAAGATTAAAAAGATTAAGGCATTTTTTACATTCCTATTCTGCAATCTTTTATTATCGTATATTCTGGACCATTTTAGTGTTTTACAAAATAAAGGATTGTCTTTTACGAATTTATAAAATCTTTTGTATGAGTTAAAATTATCGTTATAGACTAGTTCTTGTAAATAGTGACTATCGTTGAAGGCAAGCTCAAAATACATTAAGTAAATAGGAATTTCGTTGGGACCAAAGAAATTATCGCTATAAGCAGATGTATCTTTGTAGACAGTATCGTTATACACAGGTTTTACTGTATAAGCAAAACCACTTTTCAGTGGCTGTCGAAGAGAAAATAAATCACGTTGGCATTTCAGGGGTCGTTCAGAAATTAAGGAAGAAATAAATTTTATTCACTCTATCAATCAAATTCATGTAAACCCTCCCCCCTCCGGTAATTTTTTCTTAAAACATATATATGGCGCTTTTTATGATGAAAGGCTGAAATTTTGTACATCTCCTCTTTAGTGCTGGGGCACATTTTGCTAATTACGATTCATTTGTAAGGGAGCTGTATGCAAATTTAAAAAGCGTAATTTCTTGAAAATAAACGAGAGTTTTTTTTTTTCCTTAACGCATTTTTTGTCCTGCCTTATTTTTAAAAAATCAAATTTACACTGCCCTTTTATCTCTAATAGATAAAGGATTAAAGCGCTTAGCCGCAGAATATAAATGCATGCGCAATACAGAATTTCCGTAAAACAAATCAGTAGGTCTGCAGCAATTCAGAATTGAGATATTATACATTAAATCCAGAATACTCCATATTCTAAAATAGGAATTTTGTAGACATATTATACGTCGTTGCACCAGACACATTTTGTATTTTTTCCCGAGTCATTTTAAATTAATCTATTCCTTTGGCAGATTTGTCGAAAGCATCAGTTAGACGAAACTTGTAAACTGATGCATGCATTTTAATGCTAATAGAAATACTGAGAAATTAACATGGCACAGAAACATTGCTTTGATTCTCATTTCTTAAGCCTTTATTATGCAGCACGAAGTCTCTAAATCGGCATTCCTTCAGTTTAGAGGATCTTTGTCGAGCCAATTTCGACAGGATTCTTAATTAAGAATAAAAAACAAACGCCAAAGTGTTAATTAAATTGAAAATTACCTCTTTTGAGACGAGAAGGTCTGGTTAGGGAATTTTACAAAGCTCAGTCGTTACATCGAAAAATATTTTCCTCTTTAAACATGATAAACTGATTCTTGTTCATGATAGACTGGTTCTTTAAACACGTTCATTTATAAGATTTCTTTTGTAAGATATATAACTGCATTAGATGATTTTTTTTTCGAGTTTAGGTATTTGTACATGCAAGGTGAAAAAAGACCGCAAAGAGTTTCAAATTAATTAAAAAGAACAGATAATGTTAGAAAATTGCAGTTGAAAGGATTTTTTTTTTAATGACATGGATTATTTTAGTTCCAAATGTTACCGATAGGTGGCGGTGGCTGACATGCAACATTGAAAAAAAAGTTTCAAAAAAGTCTAAAAGAACCCTAAATTTTTCTAAACCTGTCCATGCAAACATGGTTTGTTCTTTTTTAATGCATTTTTGAAGTTTTCACGAACTTTTGACGCATCCCCAGTGCATCAAAGTTTAAAAATTCATTAAAAAAGAACAAATAACGATACAAAATTGCGGTATGCATGGATACAATTAGAGAGATTTCGGTTTTTTTTTTCTTTTTTGTATTCTGAACTTGCTTCCTATTGTGCATGTCAGCGCTACCTATCGGTAACATTTGAAACTACAATATTTCATGTCATAAAAAAAAAAAATAATCTGATCACCCTCAAAACCTATTTGTGCAAGTCGCAATTTGATATCATTATTTGTTCTTATCAATGAATTTTTAAAGTTTTTACAGATTATTTTTATCACCCCGTCCAAATAACAATATGCGTTATTCCAGGAAAAATCATTTCTTAATATTTGCTGTTCGTGTATAAATTATTTTTATGCGCATTTTAAATTTAAACCTTCAAACACTCGATTATAGTGCATTAACATAACTCCGCAGCCATGCATTAGCTTCTGTAAGTTAAATGCGGATCTACAGTAAAGAAAAATAAGTTTTCACTCAGTTTTACTAAGCGCTTTAAAAAGTTTTTTTTTTCTTTTTTTTACAATTTTTTGTTCTGAAATGTTGACAGACTTTAAATGTCATTTCCAAGGTGAAGATCGTTTTAGATAAAATACTTGAGTAAATACAGTTGAAACTTTTATCGTTTATTTTGGAAATCCCTAAAGAACTTGTATTTACGTACGGCTTTAAAATCGTATCATAAAACTCAGTTTTTCATCCGATTGCTCTTTAAGAAAAGTGTTTTCTATAAAACTCAAGCGATTATAAGTTTATGAGGCATTCATTTAATTAGAAACGTGCTTTGATACTGAAGGGGAAAAAATCTATAGAAGATGTGTTCTAAAGGTTTATTGTTATAGCACTCACTTGAAATTCATCTTCAAAACAGTAACAGTACTACATTTTGTAAAACTTTAGAATGTTAGTAACGGCGTCGCCCACATTGCCCAATAGCACTAGGCATAAAATCATCGCAAAAAAAGTCGCTAATTTACTCTAATGGCTTATTTTTAAAACCATTAATGGATGAGAAACAATCTTGATATGAATGCAGTTCTACTCATTGGAACTGTTATCTAAAAGGAATTTATCATATCAATTATTTCTCTGTAACAATCGGATTAAAAGCAAGAAATAGAAAATTTTTAGAAAAATGTCGCCAATCCAAATCAAATTAAATCTCAAAAGATTAGATATCTCCGAAAATTTCTAAGAACATATGGGAATATACTTAAAATATTGTTATAGTTATTCTTAATTAGTGAAATGGCAAGTACATCATTCATATTTAATAATAATGGTTTTCTTTAAAATAGCACATTATTTTTTTTTTTTTATTCTCACCCGTCACATATATTTTTACATCAACCTTGGATGTATTCGCTAACATAGTTTTTCTTATAGAAGTGATTATTCCCTTCTTTCGTTTTTTAACCCGTTTGTGCCCAGATATTTTTGCGACTTTCTTCGACTTTTGCTAATACTGGCAGTAATAGGTAAGTTTCTGATGTCAACTTCTTGCCCAAGAAGTTGACATCAGAAATTTACACAAGGGATGATTTCTTTTAAAATCATTATGTATAAAAATTGAAATGTCAACAACGTACTTGGTCATGTTAAAATATTTTGTGGATTTGAGGTTCAATACTCGTGAATAAAAGCCAGGACAAATAAATAAAGGTTTCGACTGATAGCGAAAATGGCGACCCAAAAAAGGGACATTCTCATAAATAGGATAATGAACTTAGTGGACATATACTGATGAAAGGATAAAATAACGAGGATTTATTCTTTAACAGCGGCATTGAGGAAAACGTAATACGAGACAAATTTATTTTAGCATTTGATTTTTTATCCATAGAAATGCAAAATTATTTAAAAAGTCTATTTAAATTATCAGAATTGTGAAAATGTTTCATGAAAGTTGGTTTAATTTGATAGATAAAACATTATCCATTTTTGGATTAATGTTTTTAAGCACTTAATTTTAAAATATAATTATGAATATTTTCATTAAAACGTCATAATTAATTTACACGAAAATGAGCGTTTAAGTGTATTATCCGTATAAAAATAATATTAAGTTTTTATTTTGAAATTATAGTTTACAGGTACTTTAAAATTTATTTCTCATCATTAATGTTTGCAGGTGAGAAATTAACCCTGGCATGTTTCTATAGCTGAATAAATGCCATGAGAATGCTTCTAAAATCCAATTATATGTTGCACTAATTTTTTAAATTATGCATTTTTATAAATTCTACATTTCTTAAAATTAAAAATGATGCAAAAATTCAGAATATATTATTAAGAAATTGTTTAATAATCAAGTTAACTTTCAACTGTAGTCAAAATAGGAGTGTTAATAAAATAAGCAGGCAATTAATTTTGTATTAGTAAAACAAATGACAGCGCATAAATCATATCTTAATTAACTCTGTCTGTATTTACCCAACTTGTTAATGAGATAGTGTCATTTTTTCTGTAACTCTGAGTCTTTAGTATTTGGAAGAAGGGGATTACGTTTTTCTCCAAAACATTGACAATATTTTCACATGACGTCACTGATATATATATTTTTTTTTTGGCCAACTCGGATATTTAGGGATACAAAGCCACGTTTTCCGCCAATGACCGATCTCAAATGAACGAATGTTTTACCAAAAAAAGTTGGTTGCTAAGGTTGTGACGTAGTGAAAATGACGTAGAAGAAACAACTCTATTTGTTAGGAAAATAAAATAAAATAAATGTGTTTGAGCAGTGTAAAGTCTCAAATTTTCTTAAACTGATTTTTCAGTATATAAATATGATTTTTCTGTGTTTATCTTAAGTCACAACAGAAAAACTTGCATCGAAATCTGCTGTATAACAAAAATAATAAATAAAATTATATAAATCATCAGTTAATGTACGCTTGCAACTAAATTTATTTTCACTTATTTGTCTGATTACACACGATAAAAATCGATATGTATCGGAATGATCCATATGTATCGATATCGATATATCTGATAAAAATCGATTATGATTATAATGCGAAGTTCATATTTAATTAGATCCTTTTAACTTCAAATCACTGCAAGAGGAAGAAACCCGACAAAACTTTTAGTAACACTTTCTAAATTAATTTACTTTATTTGTTTTTCTATATTTGTTTCTTTTTTCACTCTCAGTATAATCTAGTTGAAAAAACTGTTTATGCAAAAACGCAAATGATATGACGCTTCAGAAGTTAAACATGATGCTTATTAAAGACATTCAAAAATACAGGTGCTGAGTTTAAATAAAAATAAATGACTTCTGAACTATCCACATCTTTATAACAGATTTGGTTATATCTTTGCAACATTTGTAAGAAAAAAGTATATAAGGACATTAAAAAAACTTATTCTTCTTGCATTTAGAGAGTAATATTTTTAAGCATTGAAATTTTTAGCTTCTACGTCACTTGACGTAAAATTCTGATTCTCATTTATGAATATGTATGTATTATTTTCTTTTTAAAAATTTATTCATTTATCCTGAAATAAGGAAATCTAATCATTTGCATACTACACCTCATTATTTAAAAATATTCTGAAATCTTTGCCAGTTCCTACCATTTGATGTTTACATATTTTTGATATAGCAGCTAGTTGAGTGTTCATTGCAAAAACGCAATATCAGTATTTTCAATAAAAAGTGGTCTTTATACACTCACGCAAAAGTGTATTCAACTAAAATCAAAATTTACTGTTTTATATTTGATAATAGTTTATTAGTTTTTCAAAAACGCCCAACTCTACAGAAATGTGAAAAATAAAGTTGTACATAAACTAATTTTTATTTTATGATAAATAATTTTTAATCTTCAAAACCAAAGTGGAAAAGTTCCCTTTTACTCGAACACATTTTTGAGCGGCTGTAGATGAAAATACCTCTTTTTTTCTTTTTTTCCCTTGTAGAATATCGTTCAACAAGCATAATGGCATCAGCAGTAGGGCTGCAGTTCTCAATTCTATAATTTTTTCTTTAGTAAGTCACTTTCTGCTGGAAAATATCGTTTTTCCTGCAATATCAATTTTAGATTAGGTTTATTAACACAAATTTTTAATCTGAAAATAGTGAAAAATTAAGACAGATATGGTAGTCTATTTTTTTTTACTAAACAATAATATTTTTCTGAAGTAGTCAGAAATTCTAAGAAATTTCAGACATTGTTATTATTATTATTATTATTATTATTATTATTATTAATATTATTATTATTATTATTATTTTGAATTAAGAGTTTTAATAAAATATTTAAAGAAAAATAACACAGATATTTAAATATTTATTAAACACAAAAGTAACCTAATATTGTGCGAAAACGTGTGCGCGCAAAAATACAGTCAGGTCTCTGTTTAACAAACCACTATTTTGCGAATTTCTGAATTTTTGCGAATGCTTTCTTCGAACCAAGAACATTTTTTGAATTTCTTCGTATAGTAATCTTCAAATAAAGGAGGACATTCGCTGTTTAACGATTTTTTTTTTTTGCAATCTATTTTTCCCCTTATTTCTGAAAACATTTCTGAATATTTCACTCTTATTCTTTGAAAAGTAACAGGGAGATTCAAGTGTCTCCATGACTGCCATGTTGGAATATGTGATAGATGTGTTTTTTTTTGTATGGAAGGAAAAGTAAGTCGCACAAAACATAATAATATATAATCTTATATATTTTTCATAAATTTCAGATTGCCACTTTTCGGTAATTTAATTTAAAGGCGCTTGTGATAATGTATGCTTAAAACTATTTATATAATAGCGTAATTAAACCCGTTAATTTAACGTAAGATACGAAGTAATACTATATTTATTTGTTTGCATGCCATATTTTTTTTTATCTCTTAATATGTACTGCTTATCAATTTAAAAACTGTTTAGAATATTTTAAAAGTTGAATCGTCATTTGAAGAATTGTCCATAAAACGACCTCTTTTTATGGGGGGGGGGGTGATGATATAGAGACTTCGTAATGTAGAGATCCGATTGTGTATCGTAAAATGAAAACTTCGTTGGGTTTTAAAACTAGCATTTTTTTAAGATTAAAAAATTTAAAGATTTTTAAATAAAACTTTTAACGCAGTACAGCGCAATGGAAAAAATGAAAATTCAATGCGTAAAGCTTTAAAAAACGAAGCTATGCACACTAGTATGCTGAATACATTTTATAAAAGCACTTCAAAATATAAACTTATGGAAGTTTTCCCCAAAAGTTTTTACTTAAAACAATTTAAACCATCAGCTGAAATGTTTCTTTTTTATGTTTTTGTGTTAGTATTTTATTTCATGTAGTACAACGATTAAAAAGAAATAATAATCACAATATTAGTGGCATTCAGGAAAATTTTGGATAGATGTGATTAGATTAAAATATTAAACATGTTAGGAATACGCGTGCTATGGTTAAACTCTCAGATTCACTGCATTCTTGTTTGACAAGGATGTATCTTGTAAGAATGTCTGGAATTTCCCGAAGTCTAGCATAAACTATTACTGACGCAGAAGACATGCCTTTAAATCGCTTCTCAAATCTGAATGAGTTGTATTTTTAGAAGATGATAAAGTTACTTTCAGTTTTCTCAGCTGCATTTTGAGTATATTTTATTTACATTTATTGTGATAGTTTAACCATATGGAGCTTTGATTATTTTTAATGTTTATTTAGTCCGCAATTTCCTTTTTTTTAGGATAAGTTTGTTTTCTGACTATTGTGCTCTAAACTATATATATATATACGTATAATATCTACAGGAAATTTGTCATTCCAGTTTCTTTTCGTACAGTACTTTCACAAATAATAAAACTACTTATCCGGTGCTTAGTAAAATGTATTTTTTATGTTATAGGCTTATGTTATGTTATATTTAATATCATTTGTACTAAGTGCCTCTTTGATTTTAAGTGTATTCCCTTTATTTTATTAAATTAGTCCGAAATTTTGGAATCTGTAAAATTGCTCACCAGATGATTAACAAAATCTTTCCTTGAAAAAATTTTCAATTTAACATTGGTTCGATTCAGTTTCTTTTTACCATTATGTAGATACTTTATTTATAATTTAAATCTTTAATCGAAATTTTCAGATGACATAAACATTTTGCAATTATTGAAATAACTACAGCAATGACAAAAACACCATGTTCTCAATTGCACAGATATTTATGGCCCTTTCTCAAATTTTTAAAGAATGCTTTTTTTAATGACTATACTGAGATTTAATGACTAGACTCCCTGCAGTCCTCTTGCATCATACCTTTCATCGATCCTCATTACACAGAAAAAGAAAAAAAAACACAGCATTTCACAGTCGAGTGCCGTAATTAAAAGAAACCTCCTCTGACTCATTCAAATATTACGATACTGCATATTTTTTTTGTAAAAGTATCAACATTAAAATATTTTATTAAAACCCAAAAACAATTAGCGCCGAAAATTCCCTTATTCTCCGAAACCTCGCCTTTGCTTCTGTGCGTCACTCAAAATCCCATTTTTCAAATCTTTCAGGCGGGGAGTGTGTAGCAACAATATTGATGAAACGTTACAAAATGTTTTGAGTCATCTCGCCCCCTCCCTCCAAGTGCATAACCTGCGTGAAATCAATTCCACAGAGAGTTTTCCCCCCACCTCATTCAACTGCTTCTCTCCTCCCTGCATTCGTTCAACAACCCCCCAAAGCATCAAATATTCCTTCAAAATTGCATACCTTGTATGTACTTCACACGTTACCGAGATGTTCTTTTCGGGGGGTTGTGCATGCAACGGCGAGTATGTGAGGAAGTGTGATGCACTTTATGTCATGATATTTTGATGGGCGTAAGTGACAGGTGTAACAGTATTAAATATTTTAAGAATACCAAGATGAAATATATTTATTAAAGAAGCTCTTAGATTTTAAAACTACTTTATATGCTTTATTAACTACTGTTAAACTTAAAACTACTTTATATTTCTTTGTCGTGCTACATTTTAATAAAAAATTAAAATATTTTCAATTAATTATTGTTAAAATTCACGTATATTCTCTTGCGTGTCTTTAATTAAATAATATAATTAACTAATAAATTAAATGAAATTTGCAAACGCATGATAATTATGCATTAATCCATTACATCTTAGAGTTATTAAGGATATATCTACATTATATCTACATATTTCTATAAATAGTTCTGATATGTATCAATTTTTTGCGATTGTCGCATTACTCTCTTGCGTTTCCAGTTCTTTTTCGAATTTTGTTCTCATGTCTATTTTTTACTCAAAATCTAACAGACCTAATCCACACCTGTGAGATTTAAGCTACATGAGAATAATCAAGCTCAAACAAGCAACATGTTCTTAAAGCATGTTCTAATTTGATCATATTTTAAAGTTTGGGTACAATTATTTAAAAGTGTATTATTTTTTTAAATACTCAAATACCAATCTTTATTTTTACTCAATAAATAAAGAACTCAATCAAAGATATAATTGATACTAATGTAGAAAAAAATGATGAAAAGGCAGGTTAATACAGCCTTAACATAGGTTTTGAAGCCATGTAAGAACAATCATATAGAAACACCTGTTGAAAATTTTACTAACCGTTTTTTGATATTTTTTGCAGTTCATAACCTGTGCCTAATCACAGCCTCTGTTACAAATTTGAGAAATAAAAACTTAAAGTGAGTATGTTGTTTTATTATAAAAAGTTTTCTTATATTACTCTGAATTTTCAAAATAAATTTAATTTTATAATTTTTTATTCAAATATTGAGTAAATTAAGAGTGTCTTATGCATATACTCTTTAAATGATTATATTTTTCTATAGTTATTGCATCTATATAAGTCGTTTTTAGCCCATTTTTCCCAGGCTTTTTTGGGAATTTCTTTGGTTTTTGCTAATACAAGCAATAATAGATAAATTTCTAATGTCAACTTCTTGAACAAGGAATAATTTTAAATAATTATATATAAAAATTCAAATATCAATATCCTACTTGGCCATGTTAAAATATTTTGGGAAGTTGAGGTTCAATACTCGTGAATAGAAGCTACAAAAATAAATAACATTTTCCCCTGATAACGAAAATATCGTCCAGAAAGTTACTCTAGGCATTAATGGGTGTAAATCCCGTTAGTTTCTCATTTGGTGAATAATTTGTTGATAACCTGCATTTTGCACGTAAGTGTATGCTTTTTATAAAACGAACATTATAAAAAGTTATTTAAAATTCGTTAAGCATCACAAAAATTGATTTTCATATATGTAAACTGTGTGGTATTGTGCAAAATCTAAAATCTAAGCTTAAAGGTACGAAGAAATGTTATTTAAAACACCAAAGTTCATGTATATGAATATATTAAACTAAGATGCAGTCCCCCAAAATGATACAAAATTAATTTCGAGTGCAGTCATTAATCATGCGTTCATAGAATATGTTCTTTAATATTTTTTCCACTAAAATAGTTTAAGAAACAATGAATAAATTAATTGTTTTCCGGAAGTAAAATCCATAAATAAATTATTTTTCCAGTTTATCGAAAAGAACTATCTACATTCATAAGGCACGCAGCAAGGCCTTTTTATAATAAAAGCAGAATTAAAATCACGGACAGATATATAACCGGTTGAAAAATTGTTCTGTACTAATTTATCAAAGAGAATGTTAGAAAAATCAATTACGAATGGGCTTTAAACAAACTGTTTCTTTCTTCTATTCATTAGTACGTATCTTTCTGGATAATAAATAATTTAATGATTTCTTTAGCACGCAAAGCATTCAAATATTCTTTTGAAACAAATGAATTTATTTATTAATTAATTTGTCTGATGTATTGTGTTTTTTTTTTCGAAATTTGCATACTATACTTCTCATTATTGTAAACAATATTTGTTTAATGGTACAATGGTTTAACTTTTAGTATTTCCATTATTTGTTTAGGAAGTCAAGATTTTTCAGGCGTATTTGAATAATGATCACAGAAAATGTCAATACAATATATTTTCATGACACATTGTACCATTGGCGTAAACAGTTCGGTAAAATGTCTTCGTCCTGCTCCGAAATTCGGATCAATGCTTACAAAATAATAGCTTAACATCTTTGTACAATTTTTTGCTTCCAAGTACTTCTGCAAACGTCACGCCTTTGTTTAATTCTTGATGAGTGTTTAGTGCATTATACGCCTTAGTCTTAATCAAAAATGCATGTTTATTTGCCACTTAAAATATTTAGTTCCAGTACTAATAGTAAGTTAAATAACTTAAGACTGTAAAACAGCCTTCTTAGTAACGTGGGTAGAGGCATTTATCAGTAGAACTGTGCAGTGCTGATATATATTAAAATCTACGTAGGAAATATAAATATAAGTAAAGATATACCCTTCTTTTAAACCTTAAAACTGTACATCTTCTTTTCGAACTCTTTTTTTTCTTTAATAGCGTCTGTACGGGACTATCTGGATTCTATCGGCCTGCTTGTGCCTACGGACGCTTCCTCATTGGTTATATTAGGCCGTTAGATGACGTATCTGAGTTCTGGAACCAATAAGTGAGCATCCATAGGCCTCTTTGAATGACTCATCGCAGTGCACAAGCAGGCCCGGAAGAGTCACGGTGGCCCCGGTCTGTATCTTTTATTAAAGAAAATGGGTGAGAGGAAGGGGGATACTCACTGTGCTAGCCGATCGTAAAACGGTTCTCAGCTTAATTACCCTAAGTAAACTTGAAGTGCGCTTTGTTCTTTTCCAGAGCGAATCTATGTTCTTGAAAACTTTAAGCGCCTAATTGCATGAATTTTAAACACGCTCTCTGTCAATCATGTGATATTCACGAGTGTAAGCTAATTTTTTTATGTCAAATTCGTGAATAATTAATTAATCTTCTGTAATATGTGCAGTCTTAAAGAAATATCTGATATTTTTATTACTTCCAACATGAATAATTTATTATGAAAAACTACATTTTATATGTAAATTTGACATAAGAAATTTGGCTCACACTGTAATCCGGCGGTGAAGGTGTTTTAAATATGCGATGTAAATATCCATTGCTATGCAATTAGATGTTAAGGCACAAAGCAACAAATCAATACGAGTGTCAAAGTTCAAGTTTTTTTTTTATGATGTGCTTTTTACTTGTTTTATTTCTTTTCATATTTGACCTCACCACCATTTTTTTTTCATATTTAAGAGTACTGTCTGACCACGTATCACGTGGAACATTGACAATCCGCCAGTAAAGTCGATTTTGAAATGAACAGGTCAAGGAGGTGGGGAAGCGAGCGGAGGAATAGGCAGATGCAGTGCACGTCAACAGTCTTTTTCAGAGATTGTCCAAGCGCCTGTCTGACTAATCTCCCCACAAAGAATGGGCGCGTCCGTTTCCTTCTCCAAACCGGATATTCATGCTTGTATCTAAAATGGTCTTGGACAACATAGATGTCTTGGTACGTTGAAAAGAAATTGCAAATTTTCTCTAACTTTGACTAAGTATGTAGAGCGTTATTGTACTGATATATAGTACTTTTATGGGAATATTACTCTGCACTGGACTTCAGAATTAAGGTTACACACAAAAAAGCACCGTTTTCAAAATAAATCAAAACTAGCTCAAGTAAAATTGATAAAATTTGTATTTTATACATTTCGATTAACGCATACCACAATGATAACCTCCAACATGGAATAAAGTGCGTTAAGTGTTATTTTTTGAGCGCTACGTTGACTGTGGAAATGACTGTGTTCGCGACTTCTGACAAGATCATTTTTCGTCTTGCAGTTTGAGCAGTTTGATCATCTGAAGAGGAGATGGCATGATGGTTATATGTGTCAAGTGATATCAAGGGCTATGGGATTTATCAAAAACAGAAAGAACCATTATCAGGAAATACAGCCAAAACTAGCCAAGAGTAACGACAAATGGCCTTATGTGAACGACCACGAAAACAGACTACGACCACAGATCTCTCTAGTGAGGTAGCTGCCGCATTATAAAAAATAATTTCCCGGACGTAAATGTTATGTTAGTAATTTTATGAAATGATAGCGGATACTTATGCATATTTATATTAAAAGGCATATATAATAAATGATGGAGTCATTTCACTAAAAATAACTAGCAAAAGAAGAAAGAAATATCTATCATTAAGCATTATATAGGCTAGAAAAAGCACTGCAATTAATACATGGTTAGTGGTAGATATAAAGACCAAAAGCCCTCAATGCAGGAAAAAACTCTACAAAGTACTGCCACTTGTACACACGTTAGATGTCCAAAAAATAAATTTTATTCTAGTATTTATTTAGAATTGTACAGATAATAGTGACTATTTCTTCATGTTATGAACTGTATTAGAATATTGATATATTTATACCTTCTACATTCTATTTATTAATGTCACTTGCTTACGTAGAATTTCCATACCGTATTTTTTCACTAAAGAAAGATTCTTATTTTAGAATTTAAAGATTAAAGGATCTTTACGGAAAATCCCAAAATTTTTTCGTAGTTCTTGCAATACCACGGCATTTCTACGCTCGAATAGCCTAATTAAAACTGAGCGCATATGCTTTATTGCTTAATTCCTCATTACTGCCAGGGTTCTTTGAAAAATTCTGTAATCAGTGGGTACGTACTTCTCAGAATCCTACTAAAATATCTTCCAGTTTATTTTAAAAACGAAAAGGAAATGACCGAATACGATTAATTTATAACCGCAGTTAAAAATGACAATACCAGATTTTGCGAACAAAGGATTTTGTCGTCGCTAGCGAGATGAATATTGCATTAGGAGGTACTGGTTGCATTTTTCAAATTTTAATCTGGGGATCCATTCTAAGATAATTACATTCTAGGTTCCGCTGAAAAAAAATCTGTAAATTTTCGTTTCATGACTTTTAAAGTAATGAAATGAATTGCTGCGATAATCTTGAACCGATAGCAGACTATCTTTGCATCAAGAATAAACCAATTAGGATAATCAGCTTCTTGCATTTTTCCGGGGCAATATTTATGCAATCTGCGCATGTGAATTTCTGAGAAAATATACTTTTGTTGGATACTTATTCATCGTATTTTAAAGCTCTTTCGCCAGGGATATTTTTTGCATTTTTAATCTTTATAGTTTGCACATGCATTTTAGGTAACTGAAATGAGAAGCATTGGATTCTTTTCAGGAAGTTTATATTTTAGTGTACGATGTGTACACTAAAATATAAATTCATTTTTTATAATGTAATTTGATATTTATAGGATCTTCTGAAATAAATATATTGAAATCTATATGTGAATTTAAAAATCCTGAGCACTTATTTACTTTAATTTTTACTAAATCTACAGATACAGTACCAGGAAGTAAAAATGACTTTCAATTCTGATTTTGACAGTTAAATATATATATATATCTATATATCTATATCTATCTATCTATCTATATATATATATATATATATATATATATAGATAGATAGATAGATAGATAGATAGATAGATAGATAGATAGATAGATAATAGATATAACCCTTTTTTGTATAGTAAAGAAAATACTTTTTTTCACAGTGATCATGCTTTTATTTCGAAATGTTATGACTTTTTTTCTCATAATCAGGCTAATACAAATGTTCTACCAACCTCAACCTCTCTCTCAAAAATAAAAAAAAAATCTACACTTCCTTATCTGCCACTTTTGCACAAAATAGAGAGTCATATTTATTTTCTTCCAAACAGATGGTAAATCTATAATTTATGTACAAATGTACAAATGCACATAATTTTCTACTTCACACTTCAAGATTTTTCAGGATTATAACGACAATTTGCCAGTTTTCGTAGTTTTTTTTATTAACGGAATACTTGATTACTTTTCTTCTAGCTCTTTCAGATTTTCTTAACCCTTCATATCTATATAAACTCGGCTATTCGAGCCCTGTCGGGGGAGACCTCCCCCCTAAAACCTTCTAATTTTTTTAGTTTCTTTATTGCCATATTAAAAGGATATTAATTGACTATGCCATTTTATCTCTTTTTTTTTCATGTATTTCGCCTTGTAACCCTATGTTGAAATTTTTATGATTGTAACCTATTTATAGAAAAATAGTGATGCATATTCTACAGCTTACGATATATTGCAAAAATAGATTAAAGCTGCTGTGAACTAATAGTATTTAAATATATGCAAAATTATGTCTCTTATGTCGGATTTTTGGAACACATATTTTCATTCGGACAATTTTCAATAAAGGGGGTGATGGATAAAATGACTTAGTCATTAATATTTAATATAGTATTTTTCAATTAATAATAATTAATTTAGTATTTTTGTAGAATATTAGCATTTGTTGCAGAAAAGTCTGCTAGTTTCTGGGTTCTTCGTTCTAAAGTCCAGTAGGTGTAGCAAGGTCTAGAAAAGAATCTACTTGTCAAGATGGACCACGCACTTTATTGCTTCTTGAACTTCGTCGAAGAGTCAGCTGTACAAAATTCACAAGCACAATTAGCCAGTAGCTCGTTTATAACTGTCCGCTCAGTGCCGAAGCTTTCACAAATATAATTCTCACACAAAATAAAACACTTCCATCGGTAACATTTAGTGTAAACTTTCCATAGAAGTCGTAAACAATCCCTCAAAACTCAGCAATGAAATATTTACCCATAGCCCTTAAAAACCAGCTTCAAAAAACAAGTGAAAATTCCACTTCTATAGGGTCAATTCAAAGCGTGACGCAGCAAACTCACTAAGAGAGAGCTCGATGAACATTGGCTAAAACTGGGGGAGCCCGCTGCTTTTATAGGTGTCGCAGAAGATACAAGGAGCTTCTAGAAGAATGCACCTCTCGAACATTCCAAGCTTCGTCGCGCATAAAGTGGCGAAGAATCCATAAATGCGAAAACTCCACATAGGCAGCGCATAAAATGTCGCTGGCGACTTTTGGCGAAATATTGCCAAATTTGGCTCCAATAATAAGTCCCCAAAGGTAAGGTTTCCGAAGGCCTACGACCAATATTTCTGGAGATATCTGGAAACGCCATACAATAGATGGGGAAACCAAAACCCCTGTATCTCCGGTCCGATTTCGATGCAACAAGAAGCAAAATTTAACTGTTTGATGCATAGAATACGATTTTTGAACTATTTTAAACCCCGGAACATCGGGTTGCCCCGGGTATTCATAACAGTGTAAAATTTAAACTAATTCTCGATAATACATTATATTTATTTATATAATAAGAGTGTACTTATCTTACAATTCTTTCAATCTTTTTTAGTTATAATCCTTATATATATATACATAGAAGTAATCCAAACCTGGAATGAATAAAAACATGATAGTGTATATTTCATAGAAATGCATGTGCGTGTGTTAGATTATTTAAGAATAATACAGCAGTTAAACTTCGAAGGGAAATTTACACTGGCTTAGCTCGTAAATTTTTCAGGATGTGAAATCGCCCATAGAGTAACTATTGTTGGAAGACGAAAAATGAATTGATTGGCTCATGAATCACAAATTTGTGCCTTTTTAACAGTTTTAAACTGTTTTAGTGCCATAGAAAGAGTAATAAAGGAGCTAATGCCCCCTAATATATCACTTATATGACAAATTTCGGCTTGGAATTTCTCGTTTTATCGAATATTTTATGTTCTAGAATATAAAATTTAGATTTATATGGAATAAAGGGTATGTATGCTTATAACAAATGATAAAAAATATTATATATATATATATGTATATGTATTTTACCAATCGTATAAAATCACATTTTTATCAAATAATTGTTATTTGACAGTATAAAAGTTAGTGTACGGTTTGATCCGCATGCGTTAAACAAAAATATTTGAGTTTTATAGGGGGAAAAATTAAGCAAAATCTTTAAAAATAATTTATTTGCAAATAAATATTATGTTTCATGCCTACAAAATGATCAAATGAGTATTTTTTTCGCCGTCGTTCTTTACTGATTCATTACAATTTGCTATCGTCGTATCACTTGAAATGGAAAGGCATTTGATTAAAACATTCTAAAGGAAAACAAAAAAAAAATATTTTTAAGAAAGAACGTTCTGTGAACGTTTAGTTTCAGAAAAAACTTTTTCCCAAAAGCATTTATTTTAAGTCTCATTATATTTTTACAAACGGAAGTATTAGGCTTATAATTATTTAATGAAACATGCTGTTCCCCAGTCAACAAGTGTTTTAGTGCTATAATTATAACTGTAAAAATTATTCATAATTTGCATTTTCTTAAAAAACGATTTCGCAAATGAAGCTTTAAATAGAGAGAATTTTCTTTAAAGGATGTATTTTCTTGAATAATTTACATTTGTACGCCCGAAATAGTGTACCAAGAGTATTAATATATTTTAAAATTCTACTACACTCGAAATAGAGAAAAACTGTTGTATCCATGATTTTTATAAACTAATTAGCAACATTAAAATAAATATTTTTCACCGGTATGTAAGTTTAAAATGAATTTACATTTTTATTAATTTTTTATTTGATTTTTTTTCAAAATTCAAGTTAGGTATCTTATCCAGCTACCAGTTTAATAACTGTGATCATACCATTCCTTTTTAGCCTATCGTCTTTCTTCGGGCTGCTCAAGTTTCGGGATTTTTGCTGTGTTTTTGTAAACAAACAAGAAATAACAAAGGTTTGCTGAGAAGGATCGTTTAAAAATAAATACATTACGTATGAAATGATTGATATTCATTGTCATTTAGAGATTAAAATGATAAAAATAATGGTAAGTAATACTTCACATACACATAATGCATTTATCAAAAACAAACACTTCAACTTTTGATATAGATGTAATGATTTAGTATTAATATGATTTAGTAATAAATATCATTTTAGTTCGGTTTTGAACCAGATTTCGTTTAATAGTAATATAATTTCAAAACATCTCGCAAAGAAATCCATTTATTTTTAAAAATACTATAATCATTTAAACATTTTAACAATGGTTACTTATTACTTTATTTGGACACTAAACCTGGTTAACGTTGGACTAAAATTATAATTGTTACGATAAGAAAAGTATATCATAAGATTAAGTATTCGTTTTTAATGAGTGTATTATGTGTATGTGAAAGGTTATTTAGTCATTCTGACCACCTGGCCGGGGCATATGCATCCGCACCCCAGAGCCCATGTTTACGAAAGCTCAGTGGGGAAGCACAGGCCTTGGCCCCGCAGTGGGCTGTTGCGATAGTGTTTGAATTCAAAGATTATGCATATTTATTATTTGGGCATGTTCAGTATGTTATTATTTTTAGTTTATAAAAGCTTTTCTCAACCTATACGATGTAGCAAATTCATTCTACTTGAAAGCTTATTCTACAATTTTTTTTCCCTTTTACCAAATGCATTTCATTTAACATTTACCTATACCAAGCTACCTTTTTATAAAAATTAAAGAGCTAGAGTAAATTTGTGTGAAACTTTGAATAAGTAATTTTAAATATTTTAAAATACCGTAATTATTTTTATTTTTATTCTTGAAGAAAATTAAAATTAAATTTTTATTTTAAATCAAACATTTCACTATTTGCAAACTTGTTTTTGAACAGTTTATTAAGATAAATACCAATACCGAGGACAGTGGAAAGGATAACTTTGTAAAAATAACCATGAAAAATTCTGAATTAATATCTGGAAAATACATAAATATTTGTTAGGTATTTCATGCTGAAGATTTTTCTCTTTTTAGAAAAGTCCGAAAGTACATAAAGATCTTGCATATGAGAAAATAAGCATAAACCAAATATCCTCAGAATGGAATGGAAAACATTTTTTAAAAATTATTACAAACCTTTCGAAATTGAAAAAGTAGAGTAAATGAATTTGAAAAACAAATCACGTATTACAATTTGTTTAACAACACTGAAGTTCGTTTAAAATTACCCTGGATCATTTTCAAATTCGTATCAAACATACCCGTAATATTATTTACTGTAGTTAAATAAAATCGTCTATGAAATATTTCAGTGATTTAAACAGAATTGGAAAACAATATTTTTGTTCGTATCATATGGAAAGATCTCAAGAAATAGGATCGTTGAGCGTGCAAACCGGAAGAGTGTGGATGCGTGACAGTGACTTATATACATTTTCTGCATTTAGTTATTTTGTTCACAATAAAACCCTAGCTGGTGCTGAGTTTTAAACTATATTTTAAACAAAAATTGCTCTCCCATAATTTCATTAATGTATTTTGCAAATTTGGTAGAATTCGGACAAATATATTTCGCTGTAAATCTTTCTGCATAGGAAAACGATGAGTATTCTTGTTGCTATAGCCATAGTTATTAAAATAATTCTAATTCCAGATCTGTTAACGCAGTACGCTTGATGCGTACGCTTGAAGTACGCTTGAAGCGTACGTGATGCGTACGCTTCCGTACGCATTTAATAAATAGCACATTTTATAGTATAGATTTAAACAGAAATAACTGTAATTTAGTAAGCAGTTATATTTTTAAATGACTGTTATAAAACTGTTTCATTACTGAAAAAACCTGATAAAGACCCACATATTGACTTCATAGAAATTTGTCCACTTAAAAAATATTTTAATTAAAGTTTCTAAAAGGTAACAGTAAAGCATCATGCAACACACAAACTTGAAAAGGCAAACAAAAATCTTTAAAATGTGCTTTTCCTGATAATGATAAAGACGGACTAGTCTAGAATAGTCATTATCCAAATTATACGCATTAATTTGTCGTGCCATACAACAGACCATTTTTTATACAAAATAATAATATATTTATGTACTTTAAAACATCAGCTAATAATTTATAATTTAAACTAGAGGTACGATAAAATATTTTTATGTATTCGTTTAAATAAATCCTTTCAGAAACGAAATATAAAAGAAACAAACATAACATGTTTCTTAAAAAAATCATTCGAATACTTTAGTTTAACTAATGCATATAAATACATTTTAGTTAAGAAGTTTTTTCTTTAGAGTAGAAGGATATTTAAACTCATATAGATTTGCAATGACTTAGCGTATGTATAACTGTGCGTTAGTAAAAATATTTTAATTTATTACTAGAGAGAATATTTGGTTACGGATTCAAAATTGATTGATTTATATAAATACTACTTACGTCTGGCGGTTGTTTCCTATTCGTGAAAAAATTTAAATTTGATTTTTCATAAATGAAATTAGATTTTTCTAGATCTTTTTTCAATAGTTATATACTTTTCATTCGTAAACATAAGAAAATGTCTGTTTATTCCCAGTTTTGTCTAATATCACTAAAAGTGGCGTATTTTACTTATTTTTGAATTTTAAATTGGAGAAATATATCCTGAAGCTGCGAAAAACATTGATTATTTTTCACAGTTCGGTGTTTTGCTCTTTTTATGGTAACTTTCCCCTAAATGAAAAAAATTACTGAATTTTTTTAAGGAAAATGCCAATATGAAAGTGTTTTATATGGAGGTGGAATGAGAAAATTTAAGAATTATCAACAAAATCATATGTAAAAAATATCACTTTTTGTTTACTTAAATCATAATGTTGCATACTTGCTGTGGTTTTCTTGTATCACTGCTTGTTCAAACGAAGCCTTTTAAAATAGATAACTGCATATTTGGCTTCACTAAAAAATGGATACTTTTTGCTTATATTAGAAAAAATGGTTGCTTATATTAGAAGTTATATAAGCAACTTCTAATACCGAAAAGAAGTTGTACTTCCGTATCCTCAATCTAGGAAAAATAATAAAAAAATATATTTATATCTTTAGGTATCATATGAGACATATAAAGTTTGAAAAAAAAAAGTTTTATGTTTTTAATTGGAATGCAAATACTGTTAATTTTACTTTTAATACAGTTCAAACGATTCTTCTTAACATTATTTTCATATATCTCAAAGAAAAATGTTTTACAGTTTTCAGGCCACACATAAGCATTAAAATTTCGTGAAATTAACCAAAAAATGACTTTTTACATAGTGAGCAATTCTTCTTTTATAGTCCATATTTATTCTTTTGATGAAGCGATTAAGCACTTGTGAAACGCAAGAAGGTGCTTTGCAATCTATGCTTCTTCCATCACTGATTTTTCTTGTTGAGAATTTCCATCAAATTTGAAAAATCTTACTGATTTGAGTTTTTCTGTCCGTCCTACAACTGCTAAAATTAAGTATCAGTTTAGGTATAGATTTAGGTATTGTATTCCTAATTACAATCTATAACAAAAAAATCAACGCACCAAGAAACAATCATCCGATTGCTTTGAAATTTCGTATGCATGAATGTTTTGAACAGATATGCCAATGATTCATATTTGGTGTCCAATGAATGAATAGTTTGATCTCTAGCGCATCGGAACTGCGCATCCAGCAGACGTATATAAAGAGCAGTTCTTCGACGGTTGTTAAAACTTTCGGTTTGATTGCGATTCAGATGACATTTCAACAACATAAAAAATGCCTCCCTGCAGGATTCGTGCTCATTACGAACAGCTGTCAGAGTTTGACAGAGGTCGTATCATTGGATTGAAAGAGGCCGGTTGAACTAATCGGAGAATCGCTCGTCATTTGAGTCGAAGCGATGCGACGATTCGAAGATGCTGGCAAGGATGGGTGGAAAATGGCAGAGTGCAGCGTCAGGATGGTAGCGGTCGACCTAGGGCTACAACAGATCGTGAGGACAGAGTGATGGTCCGATCAGCTGTCACAGCGCCTTCTTCATCTCTATCAACCATCAGACGTTCATCCCAAACACCAGTGTCGATCATGACCATTCACAGACGGTTGAGAGAGCGAAATCTACGCTCGCGCCGACCGTTACGCCACCTGCCACTCACGCCTGCACACTGCCGAGCCAGATTACAGTGGTGCAGGGCTCGATCAGGTTGGAATGATGCCGACTGGGGACGTATAGTCTTTAGCGACGAATCCCGCTTCCAACTGTGTCCTGACGATCATCGAAGACGTGTTTGGAGACGCACAGGACAGACGGGGGATCCTGCTTTCACTATTGCGTGCCACACCGGCCCTCAACAAGGCATTATGGTCTGGGGTGCCATTTCCTTTGACAGCCGGACCCCTTTGGTCGTCATTAGAGGTACACTTACTGCACAGCGGTACGCGGACGACATCCTAAGACCTGTTTTGCTACCGTTCTTTTGCAGTGCCCTGGGCTGGTTTTTCAGCAGGACAATGCCAGACCACATACGGCTCGTGTTGCTCTAAACTGTCTGCAAGCTTGTCAAAAACTTCCTTGGCCTGCCAGATCTCTCTCCCATCGAGCATCTCTGGGATATGATGGGAAGGCGATTGCATCTGGCACGGACTGTTGATGACCTCGTTCGACAATTGGAGCGAATTTGGCAGGAAATACCGCAGGAGACCATCCGGGAGCTTTATCGGTCTATACCACGCCGTGCGGCAGCTTTCATTCAGGCTAGCGGCGGGTCAACACCTTATTGAACTTGTTACTGTAACTCTGAAATAAATTATTCAATTGTTCTGAAATTTTAATCATTTACTATTCTGTACATTGTCTTCCTATCCACCGATTTTCGTCTCAATCGGACACCTCCTTCTTGGTGCGTCGATTTATTTGTTATAGATTGTACTTTAAAATTTATTTTGTTCTCATCATCTTGTATTAGATTCTAAAAAATGAATTCGTTTTCTTATTGACACTTGTACTGCTATGGCATAAAACCCATTCAAAAATAATGTGCAATTTATTTTAGTACGTACAATTCTGCTGTATGATGAGCAACGGCAGAATCAAGAGCAAGTGGACCTTTTTTCCCTCAGCTGTATTACATTTTTCTTTCTATATCTTTTAGTTATTAAATTGATAATTTAGAATGAAATTTTCACATTAAAAGATCATTTTCTTTTCATGCCTCTTCATGTAAGTTTTCCCTTGTGAATGTTTCTAATTTAATTTTTTATTTGTTTTAAATAAAAAAAATATTTTAAAATATAATTTACATGATAAAACATTCTGTCTCATTTTATGCAGAGTAAAAATTTTAAACCCCTAGTTCATATTTCAAAATTGACTTAGTGATGCGACGCAAAATACAAAATTTTATTTACATATCGTCTAAAGCTTGCCAGCTTCCTGAAAGAATAAATTGTTTATTTTCACCGTAGTTAATTTTCACTCTATATCCTTCCCTTACTGGCTTTCTCAGAATTGCATCAAAAAATTACGCCGTAATCAATTTTCATTTAATGGCGTGTCATTAATATTCCTGAAAATCTTAATAGAAATAAATTAAATAAGGGTACAGCGATAGTCATTGTAATATAATTTTCGCCTAAAAATTACTTCATGCTATTCTTCGCAAAATACATGACGACGTAACCAAAATAGATATTTCAGGAAGTGTTTACCTTGTAACTAGGTTGTTTACATTAATTACTGTTTACGAAGTCATATCCACGAAAATGCATTGTTTGCGTATGCCATGTTTATGTAAGCATAAAAAATTGCCAAGCAAATTTGTTTGCACATATTAACCTAGAATGCTCTATATGTGCATATCCTGGCTCGTTTTAATATTTATAAAATTATATAAGCATAATGAAAGCATGCGAATATATTATTATTAATATTGAAGGTTTAAAATTAATATTTATATATAATTTTTATATAGGTCTTCAGCTCACTTTTGCTGCACTTTACAAAAGAAATATATAAAGTTCAGCTGTCGGTTTTCAGATATAAATTGAAGTAGAGCCTTAAAAATCTTGCGCTATTTGACGCAAATGTGGGCCCCACCATGGCACAGTGGTTATGTCGCTGAAAATGGTAGACAGCCGAAGTGTGAAGGTCGCTGGTTCGGGTCCCATCGCGATCTAACGGTGTCGATCTAACGGTAGTGGTGTTTGGTAGGTTTTCTGCAGATGTAACGTGAATACGTGTTAGAACCCCTTTAGAAAGTCCTCCTGTCAAGGCACCCCCCAATCTTTGGCAGATAACCCAAGCGTAATCACACATAATTGACGCAAATATGCTCGATTATTACAAAAATTATGCACATTACTGTAAGATAAGGTAGAACTCCCTGAAAATGGTATATCTCTATTATTACTAATGGTGTACCTAACAATCTCTATTTAACTCTGCAAGGAAAACAGAAATTTCAATAAAATCCTTGATTGAATTCGTAAAGTTCCAAAAGCTAATCAAAATTAAAGAAAAAAAGATACAATTAAAATACAATGAGTGTGACGACCTATTATGTCTCACCCTATGTACTTCCATTCGCTTTCGTCGTTATTACCTAATGATCGAACACAAATTTACGCATTTTCAAGAAATTTTCGAAAAATATTAAAATTAAATTAATATATATATATGCATAAACTCGGATGTTCGAGCTTCATCATGGTAGACCCCCTGAACCCCCCTAAATTATTTAGTTTCATTATTGCCATATTAAAACGATATTAATTGACTATGTCATTGTATCGTTCATCTTTCGTGTATTTCGCCTGGTAACCCTATGTTGAAATTTTTATGATTGTAACCTGTTCATAGAAAAATGCATGTTATGCATATTCTATAGCTTACGAAATATTGTAACAATAGATTAAAGCTGTTGTGAACTAATAGTATTTAAATATATGTAAAATTATGTCGCATACTTTTATGTCGCTTTTTTGGGATACATTTTTCGGACAATTTTCAATAAAGGGGCGAGAGATAAAATGTCATAGTCATTAATATATCATTAGATGCCTACAGTTTCAGTTGAGTGGCCGTCTATTATTCCACCAAATTATATTTCATTTGCTTCAGTCAATTTTTCGGTATAAACGATAAAAGAAACGTACCACCAACAGAAAGACAGAATGAGACGACAGACAAAACATGCATTTTTTGAAGCTCGGGCTGGTTTCCCGGGTGCTCAACACGAACAGAACCGGCAAAACTTTTAATGTACAGACAAACGTCTAATTTCACAATTATAGATAGAACAACACATATGCAGATGGATTAGACTTTCTCCATAATCAGAATTCTACAGCTAAAACTGTTGAACGTGTTTTAACCACATTTGGAATATAGAGTATTCATGAGATGTTCTCAAGAAAGGTTGAATAAAAAAAAGGTAGTTTCAAGAATTTCCACTAGGTGGCGCTTTGCATTAGAAAAGAGCTAATTTAGAATTTGAATGACTGATTAGAACCGTGAGAACAATTTAAGCATGTACTGAATAGTTTTTGAGCATTTAATAACTAATTTGGGTCTTTTTTTTCAACTGAATTCACCATGTAAAGCGCTACCTATTATGCATTATTTGAACTAGACTTAAAAAAACAAAAAACAGTCATTTATTACGCATCTCTTATACGGTTCATATGTCAAGTTCGGTTGCCACCGGATCTTCTTTTTCAGCTGCAAAATGTTGTTTGTAAGGAAAGTTTGATTGTAAATATCCTGTCCATAGCGTAAATGCCAAGCTCCCATATGTTAAAACATTAAGTACAAACGTTAAATACAAGTTAAAACACTTCTTTGACAGTATTAGATAAATGTATTCCACCAAAAAGCGAAAAATTGAGAAAAGAATTTAACATCAAACCGTAATCTAGCCAACTAAAAGTCCAGAAAAACAAATGAGAATAATAAAAGAAAAGTGAAGAACAAATTACAACATTTCAAAAAGTCAAGGACCATAAACAATTCAACCGTACCTTATTCAAGATTTCGTAATAAGCTACCAAAATAGAAGCATACAGTTACGAAGAAACTGGTTATCAGCCACACAACTATAGAAAAATTTTGGCACTTTATCAAATAAAATGCCCATTAATATTCCAACAGCATTTCGTTTGTTGCTGGGCTGAAAAACCGCGTAACCAGCAACGCTTTGAATACTTTAGAAAAGAAAAAAAGGAGTATGTAAGAAAGGATGAAGTAGAATGCGCATATATCTTTAAAAATGCAGGAACCGAATCCATTGAATGAGTTTTACTTTAAAATGCAATAACGTAAGGATTTCTTTAAATTTAATCATAAGATATGATGTAAAATGCATCGACTGTTATTTGAAAAAGCTTGAATTTTATTCATTTCTTGTAGTTAAAGGAATTTTGTGGAATTTTTTAGAAATATTTTATTAAAAATTGTAGTATTTTTTGAAGCTCAAAATAAGTGTATTAATAAAAATAGAGAAGTGATATCTTAGCGCTTAGTACTTTAAAATGGTTTTTTTTAATCTTAAAAAAATAACAAATCAATATTTTAGATTCAGAATATCTATGTTTAAGTTATCAAAAATAGTAAAATAATTATTCTTGGTATTTTATGAATTATAAAATATTAAGTATAAATATTTTACGATTAAGATTGTCATAGAAATAGGAAAGGTTACTGTTTCTTGAAGAAAGCTTGAATTTTATTCCTGTCTTGTTGTTAAACGAATTTTGTGGAATTTTTTAGAAATGTTTTATTAAAAATTTTAGTATTTTTGAAACTCAAAATAAGTGTATTTATAAAAATAGAGAAGTGATATCTTAACGCTTCTTTTAAAATGGTTTTGTTTATCTTTTAAAAAAAAAATCTAACAAATCAATATTTTTAGATTCAGAATATCTGTGTTTAAGTTATTAAAACTAGTAAAAGAGTTATTCTTTATACTTTATGCATTATAAAATATTTATAAATATTTTACGATTAAGTGACTGTTACTTGAAAAAAGCTTGAATTTTATTCATTTCTTGTAGTTCAACGAATTTTGTGGATATTTTTAGAAATATTTTATTAAAAATTGTAGTATTTTTGAAACACAAAATAAGTGTATTAATAAAAATTATGAAGTGATATATTAACACAACGTACTTTAAAATGGTTATGCTTATCAAAAAAAATTTAACGGATCAATATTTTCAGATTCAGAATATCTATGTTTAAGTTATGAAAAAAAAGTAAAATAATTATTCTTGATATTTTATGCATTATAAAATATTACGTATAAATACTTTACGATTAAGAAGGTTACTGTTACTTGAAAAAAGCTTGGATTTTATTCATTTCTTGTAGTTAAACGAATTTTGTGGAATATTTCAGAAATATTTTATTAAAAATTGTAGTATATTTGAAATGTGAAATAAGTGTACGTATTAATAAAAATAGGGAAGTGATACTTAACGCAACGTACTTTAAAATTGGTTTTTCTTTTTTTTTCTAAAAATAGGAAAATCTATATAAATCAAGATTCCTAGATTCAAAATATGTACTTAAGTTATTAAAAAAGAGTAAAATGGTTTTTCTTACTAAAATGGTTTATAATGCATAAAATATTAAGTATGATTATTTTAAGTTTAAAAAGGCTATAAGATTAAGAAGGCATGTCTCATTATCTGATCTTGATTTAATAGAGTACACAGTGAAAGAGAGCACTTTATAAAAATACAAACTATGTAACAAGAACACCTATTCTCTAATGTCTCGCGATGTCAACATTTATTAAATCCTCAAGAGTTTAGCGGGTTTAGCTTTTCGTTTGGTAGTCACAGAAAGTTGAATTAAGTAAACACATCCAACAAAACGTAAGCCAAACAACAACACTTTTATTGTTCCTTCAGTAGTCGTTTTGACATTTAAATATGCACTTTAATCAACAAAAATTAAATAGGCATGTCTGAAAAACTTTGCAGCTTTTCTTAAAGTTTCAGTTTCACTACTAAATGTTCAAACTCTCGAAGTACGTGGTGTGTCCTTTTTTACTTTCATTTATTAGTGTACTTAAGTAGTAACTATTAGACAGAAATTTTCTTGTGACGGAGAGTGAAAAACAAAAAGATTAACTTTAGAGTTTGTGTAATACTTAAAATTACAAATACTTTGTTTAAAATTTTACTAAATAAGTTACACATGCAAACACTGCAATTATAACTACATTTTATAGTTAAATATCTGCATAGACATAGGCGTATCTTATAGCTAAGCATATGTAACTAAAAATCTCTTATGAATATCTGTTTCCATTTGTTTGAGTATTAGAGAACATTCTTCAATCATTTCAACGCATTTCAATCATCACAACAAAAGAAAAATAGATTTCTGAAGCGAAATTGTGACACTTTTCCTTTATTTGTGGATGGGTTACGTTTTGTTACTGCAGTAAGATATCCCAACTTCTGTAACTGATGATACGCCCCAGCTGTATTAGTAAATCACGAAGGTAAATATAGGTAAATTAATAAAAATGTAATCAAATTACGATAAAGACTGAAAATAGTTTAAGTTCTTTTTAACATATTTTAAATACACTTACTTAAAAAGATAATTTTAAGTAAAATTCTCTTCAATAGCACAAAAATTGTTAAAGATAAATAAAAATAAGTAATTATTTAATTAAGGATAAGGGTGATGGAAGTAAGAAGCAAATTTCATGAAATACAGAATTTTCCCCTTCGTCAACAACCAAAACAAAATTTCATTCAGCAAGTAAGTAATCAAAGAAGTATAAAGTTAAAAAATAAAGAAAAAAATGCGGAAAAAGTGTAAAACATATGATCCGAAAGAAAATCAAAGTATGATCTCCTTTAAAATAATAATGATAATAATAAAAGGAATGCAGAAAGCTGTATTTTGCCTCAGAAGTAACGCACATTGTTTCAGCATTTCGAAAAAGTATGTTGTAGTTGAAAAGTCACAGTGTGGCTTAAATATAAAGAAAATCAAAGTATAAAACTTCCTGTCGAAAAATAATATCACCTCTTTTAAAGAAAAAAACACAAAATTTCTTTTTCTTTCGATTTTTTTTTTTTTCGCAGACACTCTTTCTAAAGTTCTGTGGAAAATATTTTTGATTCGTCGCTGGGATATATTTTTAGAATGATGATTTCAGATATCTGTCACTCACATAAGGTCTCCAATGCGTCGTTTCTTTTTCCTTTAAAATATATTCCATATACGAAATTGAAGAGAGAAAATTGACATCTTTTAAATGAGCAATACGCTAACACTTAGTAATTTTTAGATCAGCAACTTGATGTACTCTCGCTATAAGCGTATGGCGTGGTTTGTAAAGAGTCTTTAACCCATTTGTGCCTGGATATTTTTGCGGCTTTCTTCGATTTTTACTGATAATTGAAATAATAGATAAATTTCTGATGTCAACTTCTTACACAAGGGATGATTTCTTTTAAAATCATCATGCATAAAAATCAAAATATCAACATCTTACTTGGCCATGTTAAAATATTTTGTAGAGTTGAGGATTAATACTCATGAATAAAGGCTAGGAAAAATAAATAACGTTTTCGACTAATAGTGAAAATGCCGTCCCAAAAAAGGGACACTAGGCATAAATGGGTTAAAAGGCTGTGTGCATTTGATCACTTGCGGAAAAGAAGGTATACATTTCATGTATATTCGTCATTTTTTCGTTGAGAAGTAGTATCCAGATTATTTCTGAATAATATACGAAGTGTGTGTGTATTCAAATTAATATTATATTATTATATATATATTTTTTTTCCAACGGGCGCCACTTCTGTTCATCATGTTTCCGCCACTACTAATTCCAGAAATACTGTCCATTCCATTATGTGGGCGCACAGTGGGTGGCCAGTGATACCAACTATGAAGGGAAGTGCAAGTAAAAAATCCAAGCCCTAGCCGGAAATATATACCAAAGCCAAGGTGTGGTAGATTGGTTCTCTAGCTACTACACAACTTGGACGGCGTATTCAAGTTATAACACATCCCAATTTTTTCCTCGCAAATTAATCATTGGAAAACTGCTAAACTTACGTCACTTCTCGATGTAATCTTCATACAGCCGTGTATACATTTTACAGAACGCCAATGGCATGGTTCCATGGCCTCTGTGAACCGTTCTTTAGGAGTATGTTGGACCAACCTTAAAATCCCTGATGCGAAAAGCACAGCTTGTGAATGTGCTACTACAGAAACTGTCTTTCACCATCGGAAACAGCCAAGAGTCTCTAGTTAATTGATCAGGTGAGTAGGGAGTATGAAAATTTCCAGTTATCCTTTTGGTCCTTCGAAAGATATTTTGGTACCCACCTTTAGTACACATTTCTCCACTCACATACGCTTGTCCATGTCGTCCGACTACGGTGATGGGAGGTCGAGATTGTCGTGGTCTGTCGTTTTAAGACGTTCTGCCTTCTTTGATCTTTCTGAGACGTAAACGCACATTAGACATATCCTTTGCCCCATCACTGCATGTCTCATTCGGCTGGCGACGAATTTCACGTGACGCAACTGGAGAAAGCAACTCATACAGCACGAACAGGTTCTCTGAACGTCTGTTATAGTTCAGAGAACGTTTTCTGAACGTTTATCGACGTCCAGAGAACCTGTGCGTGCTACTTCGGTAAAAATATTACGCAGTGTTCTTCTAATAAAACCTTCGCTATTTTAAGTATGTGAAACAGTTCTCACTTCCTTCGATGCTGCTGCTCTTCTAAGTACTGTGCAAAAATGCAATTTTTTCCGTTCTTTTGCAATGGGTTGACGAGTATTTTAAAACAAAACAGGTGTTCCTATCTCTTTTCAGAACAGAGGAAAAAATTTCGCAGGTATTATTAATGGAATATCGGTTAAAAGTATATTCGGATCAATGTAAAAAATTTGCATTGTACAAAACCGTTGTAAATTTAGTCAGTGTGATCTCGTTTAATGGAATACCCTCTCCTTAATAGAATGTTTTTTCGGGGCAAATTGACTATTACACTAGTCGGGGACAACTGTATAATAGTTAACGAACAACGGCGTCGAATTAATTTTCTATCAACAACCTCAACATAAAACAAACTCCAATTATAACAAGACAAAGATTAACCTAACTTAAAGTGATACCGGTGGTAATACCTTACATACACGTTGCAGCAGCCTTTTGCCGGATGCTTGTAAAACAGGAACCATGGACTTTCGACTAGAGGCTGAGCCAGCTCCAAGAAGCTTCATAAACTGTTTTCGCCTAGCATATAAAACGGTCAAATAGAAATGAAGTTTCACATAGATTATTATAATTGAATTTCCATTAAGATAAACTTGGAAATGGTAATTTCTTGTTGAATATTATCAGATTTTGGGACTTGTCTTAACGCCATATTAATAGATATTTCGTCATGAAGTCTCCAAGATTGGTGACTTCCGGCACGATTTCATTGATGGGGCCTGTAATGTTTGTTTTAGCATAGCATTACTATTACGCAATCGAATGACCGGAAACGTCTCGAAAGTGCTATTGAGCAAAACGTTTGAACAATTCGAGAGACATATGTGGAAAGCAAGAATAGGTGAGGGCAGGTCATATATTTAGTTAGTTTGGAATCGTCTCTTGTTGAGTTCGATTGTGCTGAGAAACATAGACCACTTTGTATTGCTTTGTTGTAAGGCACGCCATTTCGCTTGTTTTGCTAAGCTGTATTTTTAAATATATTCGTTAATTCCTTACTGCTGCACTCTAAGGATTAGTTAAATATTCTGCTCGAAAATTCAGTTAAGGAACTGCCTGTAGAAAGATTTTATTGTGCGGGAATGTCAGTTCATGCTATCTGTGTCCTGGCGATTGTTTTCTGTTTTTTCTAGAACCGATAAAATTTTTCATTTTTTTCCCCTGGAAACCAAAGTGCATGCTGGATCTTTTCTCATGGACTTTAGCCTCATTAGCACAATTAGTTCAAAAGACGCTATGAGAACACAGATCTTATCGCCCAATAGCACAACTAGTTCAAAAGGCGTTCAGAAAACACTGTGACAACACAGACCTTATCCCCCAGTAGCACAACTAGTTCAAAAGACGTTGTGAAAACGCAGAATGAATGTCTTTTAAACTAGTCATGCCACTTTGGGCAGTTTAGTATAGTATCAGCAATAAAACTGATGTAATTGTCTTTAATATGCATGCGTTCTTCATTTGCAGTTTTAAGACGAACTGCAGGACTTTACATTTCATAAATTAAAATAACTTTTTTGCATCCGAATTTCAAGCTTTAAAAAGAGAGATAATTTTAAATATTCTATCTCTTCCAGATTTCTTCTTTAAAAAGAAATCGAACTAATCGAAATTCTCAAATAAAATTACTTATGTAGAGCAGAACGGATGTCGCACTATTTTGTGAAAGACTAATTTTGAAAGAACTTAGCAAGCTTTTCTTTTCTTGATTATCTGTGCAATTTCCCCCCTTGAAGACACCTATCAAAAATCTTTAATATCAGATACCACGCCTATCCCATAAGTGTCACGTATTAATTAATTTCGGAATATTCCTCGAATAATAAAAACCAGTGTTGTTGTATTTTTTTTTTTATTTATCACTTCGCCCGAAGATTTTATTCTCTATTTACAATACTCCAGGGCTTCTAATATTTTTATCAGCGGAAAGAAATATTTTCACCCTTCGCTGGCTTTCGATTTTTATCATCTGTAGTCTCATATCCGCAGAACATTAAATGTCGGAAGAATTTTTGAGAGTAAAGAGACATTTTATGACACATTTGCAGTTCAAAAGCGAAACCGTTTTGGAAAAAGAAGGGTAGCAAAGAAAAAAAAAGAAGCAATATTTGTGGCAATCTTTCCTGAATCGTTTCACGCGCTTATGCATTCATTTATTTCACGAATATGTCATTATGTTCCCCCACTGAAAATTCTTCTGTGAATAGACCGCTGTCATATAGTTCATTATTTCTGCCGGATGTGAAGTTTGGAAACTGCTTATGCGCAATTATCCCTATATAAAATAGCATTTATTTTTCAATAGTGTTATCGAAGATGGCTATCTCTTTCCGGATATTGACATGAAAGTGAGAATATTTCTCTTCGTGTATCTTGTGACGTTCATTTATTCATTTATTTCACGAATATGTCATTATGTTCTCCCACTGAAAATTCTTCTGTGAATAGACCGCTGTCATATAGTTCATTATTTCTGCCGGATGTGAAGTTTGGAAACTGCTTATGCGCAATTATCCCTATAAAATAGCATTTATTTTTCAATAGTGTTATCGAAGATGGCTATCTCTTTCCGGATATTGACATGAAAGTGAGAATATTTCTCTTGGTGTATCTCATGACGTTCAACGGAAGGCATAATTTGAATATTTTAAAACTTTTCTGCTTTCAATGGAAAGAGCAGCTTTTCCATGACAGATGCCTGTTTACATATGATACTAAAAGGCTGATTGCATGAGATAATAATGTTTTGGTTTTGTATAAATTTATACCTCACGTAATACTGTATTAACCCTTTAACGCGCAGTGTTCCCGCTCTGGGAACACCAAAATCTGACGTTTTGACTGTTGCCAGTAACGAAGAATAGATTTGATTTCTATAAAAATAGTTGCGGGTAACACAGCTCCACGCGAATCCTTTACTTTTAGCACGTCATTTCCCGTAAAAAAATTGTCACGATTATTTTTAACAGCCCCGACATCTGCTGAAAAATGGAAGAGTTGTCTTCAAAAAAAGGGTCTCTAGATCTGTGGCACGCGATGAACGTTTGGATCGTCCGCCATCTGGCTGGTAGTTAAGTCGAGCGATGGGAACAGCTGCCCTTTTTTCAGCTTTGGGAAAGGGTTGCGCCTCAAAGGGTTAAATACATGTCTAAATCCATATTATTTTTGAAAATGATCACTAAGTTAACCGAAAATATTCATGAAAATTTTGTGAAAGTAACTATTTCTGGAATTTTTACTTTTGATAGTTATTTTTATATCTCTGTGAAATATATATATATTTAATGAAATTAAAATCAGTAACTTATGTGTGTTTAAATTTAATATATTGTTTTTTAGACATTTTTCGGAAATCGCATTTCATCATTCGAAACACCTCAAAAATTGTTCTTTTAAATTCTTACAATAGTTCTAGCTGTTTCTGTGGGGATCTGGAAGAAACTTCTGGAAGGATTTTGTCGTAGTATTTCCGTAAATAGAAGATGAATAAACCGTGCAAGTCACTTTGACACAGCTATTTCAACGAGATCTATGGCTCTTTTGAGTGTTGTCTCAGTTTTTCTTAATTACAAGTTCTTTTTTTGCTTCAAATTACATATTTTTTGCAGCACAATATTAGGACGAGTGCATACACCTAAGCCCATACCGGGAATCGAACCCCGACACAAGGCTTATTAGATTGGCACGCTAGCCACCTCAGCACATGGACGACACCGAGCCGGTTTCAAATCGTAACATGTTATATCAAATCAGAGTGTTGCGACGTCAGTGTTATATTACGTCACAACCAGTGATAAGCTGGAATGCCATATGATACGAGAGGAACTTTTTACGAGCTTTCTGGCTGGATAATTGACTTTGTAAGCTACGTTCCGAACTTCGTATCTATTCATGTACGCCAAAGGAACTAATTGTTCCTCTGACATATATGACTGTTGTTACTTGCTAATGGGATGCCTGGAATAAAATATTTCGTCTACCCCTCGGACTACCCATTTTTTGTATCTCTCCCATATATATCCCCTATGAATAGAGCTCTAAGCAGAAACGGGTGAATGAATTGTGACAAAGTTTTGGTCTGTAGACTATACACGATATACACTAAAAGAAACTAAAAACAGTTCAAAAAATGTCCGTTTTGCATGAAAAAACAGCAAACTTAGGAATGAAAATGGCTAACTCGAAACGTTCAGATAATTTTAACATTTATTCAATAATTTTTTTAATATTTGTTATCTTATTTAAGTCATTTCCTGAGCTGAATTTAAATGCAAAGCGCCACCTGGTGCACATTTTTTAAACTATTTTTTTTTAAATCTTAATTCGGGTCATCTCAAGTGCAGTCTATATTACAAAGTTTGTGGCAATTTGCTCTTCTGTTTGAGCTACAGAACTTTGTGATTATTGGAGGTTTAATGATAACAATTTTGTATATTCTAGGGGCTGAGAAAACTACATAAATATTCTAACCCAAAACCATGAACTTTTAACATTCAAAACAGCTTGCAGTTTTCTGGGAATGCACAACAGCAGTTCCTGTATGCTTGCAAATAAAATCATCTATTAAAAATTCTCCCGTTCCAAAACAGTGCTAATTTTGAGAGGAACACCATTTTATAATAGGTGTGAAATAAAAGCTTATCATCATTACTTACCTGGCAAGTGCTAATTACTGGTGAACCTATCCTAATTATTTCAAATTCTTGACTGAATAAAGTAATTAGACATGTTTCTAATCTTAAAAAGAATATCTTAACCCATTTGTACCTGGATATTTTTGCGACTTTCTTTGATTTTCCCTGATAACAGAAATAATAGATACATTTCTGATGTCCACTTCTTGAACAAGGGATGATTTCTTTTAAAATCATTATGCATAAAAATCGAAATATCAACATCCTACTTGGTCATGTTAAAATATTTTGTAGAGTTGAGGCTCAATACTCATGAATAAAGGCTAGGAAAAATAAATAACGTTTTCAACTAATAGCGAAAATGAAGCCCCAAAAAAGGGACACTAGGCATAAATGGGTTAAATTCGTAACTCTTTATATAATATTCATGTACAACAAAATCTAAATGCATTATAAATAACCATTTAATTGAACATAATTTTTTTATTACTTTTGACACATTTTAAATATTCGACTGAAATCTTTAAAAAAGTGTAAAAATAAAAAATTATTTTAATACTTGGCAACATCATACACCACTATAAACAATTGATTTATGAAAAAGATAAACACGTAAGAGAAATAATACTGAAACTTGTTAACCAAAATAGAAAACTCAGAATGTTGAGTACATTTTATTAAAAGTTAAGCGAAAATATTTTTATTCTGCATCGACTTGAAACACCACACTGCACGTTTCGCTTAATTAAGTGGCACCATCTTATCAAATAAAGACGCTCCCCGCAGAAAAACCTGAAACCTTTGAAAAGTCTGGAAAAGTCATAAAACGTGTTCATAGGAAGATAGCTTGTGCATTAGTGGGTCGTTATCATATCGGAGTCAACCCATAAATGTCGCGCCGGCAAACGATCTATGAGTTGTAAAAGCAGTAAAAGTTTAATTGCGATGCTTCGAGCACTAATGAGCAAAATATAAACTTAATTGTCAAAAGATTTGTTTCACAGTTTGCCAGGATTCTAAAGTTTCCATTTCAAACATTGTGAATAAAACTTGTTAAAGTGAGTGAGCATTTCATCATAAAAAGTTCGTTTTAAATTAAATATTTTCTAACAATCTTTAGTTTGCTATTTTTTTCTGTTTCTGTTTTGTTTTATACATTTTAAAGTATGTTACTTTGCCAATTCGCTTTCGATTAAATTCGTATTCGCCATTTTCATCTTTCTATCTGTATATGTTCTAAAATCTGGCTGATGCATCCTTATACCTTTCTCTGAATAAGATTTCAAAAATATCAGTATTATTTTCTTACACCGGTCCTGTGATGTAGATCACATAAAATTTTAATTATCATTTACTTTGTGTTTCTTAAATTTAATCTATTCAAGAACACGTATTCTAAATTATTTTTATATTCTCCTTTTCGATCACTTCGCCTTTTAAATCTGTATATTCACTTTTTTGTGTATGTATTATTCTGAATTGTTTATTTATTCTCAAGAGAATCATGTCGTCATCTGGTCTAAAATTAGATTACGTTACGTCCGTTTGCAATAGCAACGACTTTTTCCTTTCCCCTCTTTGGCATCCCGCGGTGTAAGTTATTTGTTGTTGCCCTGCTACATCTTTAAAATTATTTGCTCGAGATTTCATTATTTTAATTTTATTGGATGAAGTTTTAGGGTTACTCTAAGATTGGCGTTATTTATCTCAGCCAGGTTTTTGTTCTCGCCAATGGGTAATTCTGTGTTGGTGTCGTTTTTAAATCATTCCATCTCATTTTCACTGTCTTTCAGATAAATAATTTGCTATATTCTAATATATTCTTCTTATATTTAAACTAAGTACATAGAACCTGAATTCATTCTTCATAACACAGTTTAATAATTTTAAAATAGTCTAGTTTCCTCTTCACAAGTCCGCTTCAGATATCCCACTTGTGTTCTTGAAAATGTCCCTTATCAGTTTTGCCCGTAGTATTACTGCTCTTTACCTGGATCGTTTG
Source organism: Cheiracanthium punctorium (assembly GCA_038373885.1). Lineage (NCBI taxonomy): Eukaryota > Metazoa > Arthropoda > Arachnida > Araneae > Cheiracanthiidae > Cheiracanthium > Cheiracanthium punctorium. Next base: position 517,657 of record JAWZYV010002631.1, on the reverse strand, counting down.
TTGTCCGAAATACAAAACTAAGTATCTTGGAACGATAAGTTAATTTTTAATTTTCGTAATTTTAATATTTATTAGTTGCGTATAAAAGATAATTTAATGAACAAAGGAATGTTAATTTGCTCATCTTTATAGAATGTTACTTGTTAATTGAAGTCCTTGATACTATTAATTTTAGAGTACGTTGTTTTGAATCCATATGTTCTTGCACTACCTATATATTATTTAAATTTATTACAGATTGATAAGTAGTCATAATGTTTCAAATTCACATTTCATAGCTAGAATCATGCTCAATACGAACATGATTTAAAAAGCCTGTCAAAATTGTTCGATCCCTTGCCTGAATACCCAAAAGGGGAAATTTGAAGCTTTCTAAACTTTTCATACCTTTCTATGTATGTTGTGTACGCTATTATTTTGTAGAGCACTTACATTTTACAGTGCATTTTTTAGTACAATGCAGAATGCGTCTTAAACTAGATTGAAAAAAGATTTTTTCAAAAAAGTCTCTATAATTTATGAGCTGAAAAAACTTTTTTATAACAGCCTATTTCAAAATGACAAGCACTTACACTGACTTATTAAAATGACAGAGAATGCAAATGACTTCTTATTAAAACCCATTTATGCCTAGTGTCCCTTTTTTGGGACGGCATTTTCGCTATTAGTCGAAAACGTTATTTATTTTTCCTAGCCTTTATTCATGAGTATTGAGCCTCAACTCTACAAAATATTTTAACATGACCAAGTAGGATGTTGATATTTCGATTTTTATGCATAATGATTTTAAAAGAAATCATCCCTTGTTCAAGAAATTGACATCAGAAATATATCTATTATTTCTGTTATCATTAAAAATCGAAGGAAGTCGCAAAAATATCCAGGCACAAATGGGTTAAAAAAAACATGGCATATCTGACGGTTGCACATATTTTTGCCGTAAAATCACTGAAACATCTATCAAAACCAGCATTTGCAACGTATATATGTCAAATTTTCATTGAAATCAATCATTTTCTTTTCAGTAACACAATTCCGAAAAGTTCGCAGCCTTGTAGTGAAACACCCCACTGCTCACTATTTATTTAGTTATTTATCTTTGAGAAAGTAAAGATTATTTTACATAAAAATGCATTATAGATCGGTCAGAAGTGGATATTTTTAGCGAAATCTGAAATCAACGATTACGCAGTAAAAGCCGTTCAAGATGCACCATTCATTCAATTTAGATGAAAATTTACGGAATATCTAGATATCATTTTACTGTTACTTTTATATGATACTATTTAATTTGCGCAATATTTGATATTTATTTCGTAGTTTATCTCCTTCCCAAAATGAGAAATATTCAGCGAAATTCACACAGCGAAATTTATTTTAAATAGAACGGAATAATTTTAAAATCGAAATATTTTCATGGAATATCATCATAGTGCAAAACAGATAAGCATTCACTATACGAAAGCTGTAGGAAAGTGCTGAACTGGGATTAGACTTTTCCTTTTTAAAACGCATTTTGCATATTCCCCTTTTACGCATATTTGGTGGCAATATAATATGTCATCACCCTCCCGTCTACAAAGGTACCAACTGTTACGTGTCAAGGGAAAGCCATGCATTTATGGATTGAAGTAAGAAGGTATTTTTTTATTTTTAGAGTAAATGTGGAGGGATTGGGTACTGGTGGTTTGCTGTACAAAAAATATTTGAAAGTGGAGGAATATTTTCGTGAAAGCGTTTGCTTTTTTCCCTTTTACTTGGCTATTATTCAGGACTTAAATTGAAAAATGAATGTGTAAAATAGATTATATTTTCAAAATATATTTATAAACACCGATATCCCATTACACGTAATGCATTGAATTTAGAAAATGCATTTCAAACTATCTGACCAAATTTTAAGTAGTGAGGAAACACACCTAAAGAACCAATTTTCGTAATACAATAAAAGGCGTATAGCTAATGGTAAGATCGTTGATACTGAATGCATAAATGATAAAAATTTGCAGCTCGATTATTATTTTTGTTGCAACGTCTACAACATCCAAAGAACATACAAAATTTGTTAGTTGGATACCAACAATTTTTGTCTTGCCTAACAGCTCATAAAGTGTGGAACAACAGTTTCCTAGGGAAAAAATATCACATGCTTAAATGTTCGACTGTTTGATATACCGTATATGCACTAGGAATATGTGAAAAATAACTTAATATTGTAGATGATAAAGTTAATTATTTTAGGAATATATTTCAAAAGAAATTGTTTCTAATAACCCTTCAATTAAATTATTTTTTATGTACATTTAAAACACAGTTATTAATAAAATCTAAAAAATTGTTTTCCTGAATATTAGAATTCTGATTGAAACTCTTTATAGAATTTTGAACCACGGTGAACAAATACAGCGTGTTTCTTTATGGTGAAATTTGGGTAGCTTATGCTTCTAAAACCTCTTACAAGTTACTTTCGAATTTTCCGTTGCGTGTGCCTGCTAGAGGAAGGTGAATGTTTGAAAATATACGTTTGAACTTTAGCATAAAGGAAAAGAATTCCTCGACATACCAAAATATTCACAAAATAAACTCTCCGAAACGTCTACTTTTCAGTTCTAATAACGCATGGAAGAAGTTTCGTGAGGACCAAACTTATATCGATCACTTGGTAAGCACGTTCGCATGTAGAATTTCTCTAATTATTCTCATTCTATTTCTAATTATTTTTCCCATTGCTTTAAGCTAGTTCGCATTCTTATAGTATTATTTTATTAAGAAATATAAATACTAATGTTTTTAAATTATTTAAGATATTTAAAGTATAATTTAACAATAAATGGTATGTTTATAAACAAAGTAACGTGACTTTTACCTGTTTTTAGGAGATAGACTACAATAGTGTTTAATTCATTGCATGTAGTATTTTTAAAGATTTTACAAATTGTGAATTTAAAACGACTAAATGAATATATATATATATATATATATATATATATATATATATATATAGAAGTTATCCTTATTCCTTACATATTGACATAGACATGTAATAAATTGCTAAGTTTAAAAAAAGTACATAATTTTACGGTATCAGAAGATCGGATATGGATAAATACAAATTTTAATTTTCTATACGGTCCCAGTACAAAAAAAAAGTTAGTAAAATGTGCCGCATACATAAATTAGAAGATGTGCAAAATTCCATTTTCACAAAAGAAAGGCTCGGTGACATTAAAATAAGTATATATTGAATCAAGCCACATTTAAATTTTTCGAACAAAAAAAAAATCACATCGAAAAATCACGTTTCATGGGCTGTACAGGTACACACAAATTACGAAAAAAAAAAACAGTGATTGCATAACTTTTTTGGCTACTCTTTGTACTGTATAATCACTTACCAGCTTCGTTTAAACACATCTCTTAGCTTTTCTATGATGAAAGTCTAAACTTTTGTACGTCAACTAAATACCTGTGATACATTTTCCTAATTGGGATTTTTTCTGAGGAGCCGTATAAAATTTAAATTTTGTATTTATTTAGAGTTAATCTCTTGAATTTTTTTATTTATACCATGAAATTCGGTGCCTTCTTTTACGTAATTTTGTTACTTATTCTATATGTCTATGCTCAGTTTTTACGTATATATCAGTGTTTTTGAAACATTCTGAATATTTTTATGCACAAAATATTTACTATTCCAATACGTGTACTATTTCATTACAGTTAATACTTCCGAAGGTTAATAATCGAAAACTAGTTACGGAAGTATTTTGAAAAAATAATTTCGTTTCCCAATTTTTTAAATAATTATTCACAGTGCTAAAATGGAGAAAATAACTGACAAACTTTCCAATTAACTAAACATAAGTATCACAGCGTTTTAAAAAATTAAAAAACACGAAGACGAAGGCAATTTACGTGAATATGAGACTTATGAATACACGTATATGCTACAAGATCAAAAATTTTCTTCTCATAAGGCATTACAGTATTTACTAAACGAAAATCAATAAACAGATCAATTTACTTTAATGCAAACCACGCATAATTATGGTTATTATTTGTATTGATTTCCTTACGTCACTTACAAGCATTACTATTTTTTTTTTCATTCTTGGGTACTAAAATGTAATTGCTGACCCTTTATCCTGTTGTTTATTTAAACGAGATGTAGGCACGCAATCTATTTTTTTCTTTCTAGCTAACGGTAAATGTCTCTTTTACTTTTCCTTTTTTTGTTAAATCCATGCTTGAAATAATCTTTCAAAATTAATTCAGTTAAAAACTAAGTCATAAATTTTAAATTATTTTACAAGTATAGAGAATTTGCTTAGCGTATATTAGAATTAAAATAAGGGTTAATGGGAATAACTTATTTCTTAAGAAAGATACGCGCCAACAGCTGTGCAGATATTTTTAAAAAATGTAAAATCTTTATAGCTTTTCATCTTTATAATGTTTAGCACAACGGTTAATTCTGCAATAATTATCTATTACAGAATGTGACGCTTTGCTATGTCAAAAATGTAACGGAAAAGCAAAAGCTAAATTTAATACCCCCGTTTATATTCAGACATTTCCACTTCCCTTCTCGCTGTTGATTTTTTTCAAGGAGGATTGTTTGTGGCAGCTCCAAAAGCAGTGAAGTTTTAATTTCTGCTGTGCTTCCCTTCTCACAGCCTTAAAAATCCCTTCATGTGTGAGCGTGGGCACCAGGAAGGGCAGGAATAAAGGTTATGGCATGAGCAGGACGAGTGAGATGAAAGTTGCACTCCTGCTACTTTTCTTTCTCCTGCCCACTGCCTGGGAATTGAGCTGAGTGTAAACTAGGCATTAGAGCGAGAGATATTTCAAATGTCGATAATAAACGGTCTTATCATTATTCATTTGAGATAGATAGAGAGAGAGATACAGAGAAAATTCTTCCAAGAACTAAATTGGTGATTAAGTAAGACAATTTAGTAACCTCTTCAGTCTCACCCCCGTGTGCTTTTTCAGCGCTGGAAATTTCAAAATTTATGCGTCAGATAGATTAAAACATTTCGATTCTTATGCATGGATTTTTTTTTATATTTTTATATCAAAATACCAAAACCTGAAAACGAATGTATATGTTGTACATAAAATTATTTTAATACACTATTTTTAAAATAAAATATGAGTTCTTTTATGACCGTTTTCTTGAAAATAATACGAACTTTGAGGAGTTAAAATATAGTATGCATTACAATTTCTTATGATTTTAATTTACTGTATATTATCTGTTCAAAGTATACGTATAAGAATGTACAGAATCATCATTATTTTTCGGTGGTTTGCTTAGTAAAATTCCTCATCTGTGTTTTCTACCCGGTTCACACTCTAGCTAAAGAAATAAAAATTACATGTAATTTTTTGTGAGCACAAATGTTACACGTTGTTGCATAAATGTGGAAGCGATCTTACCTTTTTCTCTTTAATCGTTACTTTAACATTTCTCTTTTTTAATCCAGGATCTTTTTTCTGTACTTTAGGCTTATAAAGTAAATCTAAGTGAACTTAGATTATAAATCACAATTAGAGCAATTACTTGGATAGTAAAATCTAATGAAATAGAAACTACAACTAAAATAAAACATTAACTAATGAGGAAGATAAAAACAATCCACTTACTCAGAAAATCTTAATTTTATTTAAATTTTTTAGCTCAAAGCCAAGTAACATTTTTTTAGCAATCCATCATCATTAACTCCTTTTTTTTAAATTGTGTGGAATTCCCCTAGGAAATTAACGCGTGCATATTTCAGATATGTTTTGCTGCTTTTTTTTTAAAAGTGCCTTCTCTTTCAACAATAAAAATTTGAATTCTAAAATGAGATAAAAGTTCATATACCAAGGAGTTATTTTCATTTTCTCAGTTAATAAACGCATTTTAATTTAATTTATAATTTCTAAGGAATAGCTTTTGTAAGCCTAATTTGCTAAAATATTTTTAGAAAAGAAAGTTTTATTGAACTCCTAAAAAAATAAAACAAATCAAAATTAATTTAAAAAATATAACATTTCGAGCTATTATAACCAGATAATTTTATTTAATCAATTAAACAAATGTGGATTCAAACAAATATTTTATGGATGCTATTTTTAATTGTAATAGTGCGTATTATTTTTAGCATTGTAATTGAAACAAAACTCTGCTATTCAATGAGAAGTAATCTATAATATTTATCCATGCATGTCACATTATAACAAAAAACTTTCTATTATATTTATCTAAGCATGTCAGATTATAACAAAAATCTTTCTATAATATTTAACTAAGAATGTCAGATTATAACAAAAACTTAATTCATTAAATAAGCTATTGCAACTGGTGATAAATTTATTGATATACTTATTTGTAAAGTGAAAGTAATAAACTTAAGTAATTATTATATATTATAGTAGATTTTTTTAATACAGTGTTCACTTTTGAATCCACGCTTTTTTTTCTTCTTTGGATTGCTTTTTATTGCTGATTTAGCGCAAAGCGTTTTACAATCTGCTGTGACCATCATCCTACATTTTAAAATATTGCAAACACAGCTCTCAAGGGAAATTTAGATGCATATACAGTATCTCAAATTCATAGTAAAATAATAAAAAAAAGTCTTGTAATGAAAACAAACTACACATTGTAGGTACAAATTACTGTAATACTATTGTGTGATACAAAAGTTCTCTCAACATAATAAAGCATTTCTAAACTATAATTGTCAGAAAAGGTAAAATTGTTTTTAGTGCCCTTCTTACATTTTTGTTGCTAATGACTTTCTGTGGATGATTTGAGCACATTTATACCCTTTGAAGTTTGTGTTTATATTTCAATACATTTATTATAATAAAGGTTATAAAATCCAATATTATTATGCTAAAATAGCTCCCGAAATGTGACACTTTGCGTAGTCAATTGCCCTCTTGTAAAAACTATTTGACTTATTCAAGCAAACACATGAAGTAAAATAATGCTTGTTTATTATTGCTTTTATCCCATAAAATTAGTTTTACTTACTAGTGCTATTTAACGGGCAAACTCGTAGAACCAATTAGGCTACTAGAACATGAATGCAAGTTAATATTAAAACTCCGGCAAGCTGTCAATTCATGTGTCATCTGTGTTTTTTTTCTTTATCATTTTTTCCAGTTAACACCTTTTTCTGTTCATCAGTCAAATCCAAAAGATGGCCTAATAATTAATGGAAGTAACGGTAAAAATATTAATCAATTTATAATGGAAAAATCTTCATCACAAAATGTCTGCTGAAGACCGCTCCTGTAGAAAATAATAACCAGAAGCTTTTATCGAAAATTGGAAACAGCTTCGCTTCTCTTCTCTTTTTTTATTAGAATTATACGTAGCGAATTTTATTCTGATACGAATGCAGACTGCACGTTTATAATTCTGCGGCGTTATTCTCGTTAAAACTGCGGTTGGTGATAAATCTTCTCCCTTTTTGAAGAATAAATTAGTTGGAAGAACTCCCTTAACGTGAATATGCTGTTTTGAACGTAGTGTATTGGAATGTTATAAATAAATTGTATTTTCGGAAACGTCTCTCCATAATAGGAGTTTTGAATTGCAGGTTTCTAATTTGACAGATTTGATAAAAATGATATGAGAATAAAAACGTTGTTTAAGAGGTTGCAGGATAAATGTGTTTAAGGATAAATTATATGCTAGACTTTAAAACGCGATGTTTCATCAAGCAGAGATTATATAAATATAATTATGCATTTATGTTCAATTAATCCCAGGTGTAGCTTATAAAAGTGGAATGATGCTTAATGCGTAGATATACTAAATGCCAAACAGTTCATAAAAATAATAAAAGTCAAATTAAATGTGGCTGTATTTTATCGCAACATAAGAAAACACTTATATTCCACTTATTTATTACATATCCTTATGTAATTCTTCTGCTGTGTTTGAATTTCATATAAATAAAAATTATTATATATAGTCATGTTATACAAAGAGTATATTATGATTGGCAGAATCATTCATATTTTAGGTTGTAAATTAAACTACCTTAACATAAGCGATTATATATTAGGAATTTCCATCACTGATATTTGTGTTTTCAGCTTGAACAATGCAATTTAAATTTTTCTTTAGTCAAACTAAGTTTACTGCAAAACCTTTTTTTTTTGCAGAATTTACATTTTTAGGTTAATGATAATATATTTATTAACTCATGATCGAAAAACATCAGTTATATTGTATAGCGTCTAATTGATTGACTCATACTTCAATTAAAAGTTTCTATGTTCTATTAAGCTTCAAAAGTACTTTCTTTGAAATTTTCATATCAGTGAATTATAACTGTATGCATATAAATTCTAATTTTACTTTATTTTTACAGACAAAGAAAACTTGAAAAGTTTTGAAACGATGAAGTGTTAATCTGAATTTCAAATCTAATTAATGATTACAAAATGGTAATTATTCATTGGAACCAGCATGAAACATTTATTACATTTTATCTGTGAATGTAAGAAGGGAACCTGAATCATTAAAACATATGCTTTATTATAATGCAAATAATATGTTTTATTATAATGTTATACTGCTTTAATTCTTTGACGAGTGCTCTGGGGACACAAATTGAGACATTTTACCGATCGTTCTCAAAGGTAGTCATACACTAGCCAATTTTCTACGTTCCGATACAAGGAGAATAAATTTCATTTCTATAAAACACTTAAGGGCGACATAGTTCCACGAGAGGCCTTTTGTTTTTAAGCACATAATTTCCTGTACAAATTATTACTCTTTTGTAAAATTGATGTCAGATTCTTTTTTAAATGGCTACTGGCATTTGACAAAAACTGGAGAATGTGATAAAAATGCATCGATATAGAAAAAAAAAGAACTGGATAAACTGTCCAAAATGGCGCAAACACTGAAAAACTGCAACCGTTGCCATCGATTTAACTACCAGTGACATGGAGTCTATCATATCTCCAATTGCTTGCCATTATGGAGAGAACTGAAGAGAACAAAGCGGATGAACTGGAATGCCCTGCCTTGAACTATGTTTCGTCGTGCTCTTGCGACCAAAACACACTCATCCGCGGGTCTTTGTTTTCTTCCTTTGTTTGACCTCATGCGATTCGGCGAGGATGAACTGGAATGCCCTGCCTAGAATGCTTCCGCTAGAACTATGTTTCGTCGTGCGCTTGCGACCAAAACACACTCATCCGCGGGTCTTTGTTTTCTTCATTTGTTTGACCTCATGCGATTCGGCGAGGATGAACTGGAATGCCCTGCCTAGAATGCTTCCGCTAGAACTATGTTTCGTCGTGCGCTTACGAACAAAACACACTCATCCGCGGGTCTCTGCTTTCTTCCTTTGTTTGACCTCATGCGATTCGGCGAGTAGGAACCAAAGCACATGCCTCCAAGTATCTGTTTTATGGCCCTTGTGCATTTCTTTGACCTCATGTGAACTGTCACAGAGCTAAAGAACTTTTTTGATAACAGCTAACCGCGCGGGCGCTCAGCCAGCTTTTGTGAAAAAAGCAAGAGATTAGCGATTCGATCTATCGCCACGTTGTTGGTAGTTAAAGAGGGCGATGGCAACTATTTCACTTTTTCAGCGTCGAGCACAAAGGTTTGGATATAGGACAATCATCGACTAAAGCCAGACATGCGAAATAGCGTCAGCCTCTCAAAGAAAGATACTCGACCCATTTTTTAATAATAGATACACAAGCGCTCTCTATGGATACCTAGCGACGAATCATAATGCAATCTAGTAATAACACAGCATGCACAGCAGGCAGAACATTAACTTAATGATTACGATTCACAGCGCCATCTTACAGGCAAATTTCGTTTGGCTCTTTTAGAATACGTCGATGGCCGCTGAAGTCAGAGGCCTGGCGGTATATCCAGTAGTTCATATTACACCGATGTGGAAATGGTTTCTCTTTGAAGGGTTAAGCTGAAAATGCTCTTTTAGTGATAGTAGTAATTATTGTTTAGTAGTTCAAAAAGGGCTTATTAACGAAGTTTTGCGACTGTAAAACGTCAGACTGAAAAACTACTTCTAAAATTGTTATAATAACCAGTATTACATATAAATATTTCGTGAATATAACTGAGAAACTAAAATTTTCACGGTTATATGTATATATATATATATATATATATATCAATTTGAAGTATGAAATGACTTTGAGCTAGAAACAGCTATTAATTTTTACCGGGCACTTCTACAAAGAATTTTGGGGTTAAAGTTTATAGATACATGGTAAAACGTAAGTAAACTGTCAGTTTGCTACTGAAAAGTAAAATGCTACTGTAAATTATATAGGCAAATATCATTTATTTAAATACAAAAATATTTAGTGGAAAGTAATCAGCTTCATATTTATACTAAGGAAGCAAATAATATTGCATGCTCGCACACTCAACTTTTAAATTAAAATTTTCTAACAAACATTATTATTTTCAATAGCATTAAGAAATTCCAGTCAAAAACAGTCAAAACCATTACGTATGCTTCTAGTGTATAACTATTTCTCATGAATATTTTCTCAGTTTGTGAAGAGAATATATTATGCAATTATAGTTTTTTTATTCATTTTATTCCTTTCTAACTGGAAATGTTGAAAACTTACTCCACACAAAAGGAAATGTTAGGTCGTTTAACTGTCCGTTTAAGAATGAAATAAATTCAGAGGATATTAACAAACGTAAGTGTGTAATTAAGAATCTGATCAGGCTAATGAATCTCAAAGAACTGCGTGAGTTACTTTGTAATTTTTGTCATATTTTGTTAAACAGGCTAACTGACGTACAATTTCTTTTCTGTTTTAATATTTAATTCTGTCTAACTCTGTAGTTTCCAAATAAATATCTTTCATATCTTTAAATGGGTCCATGTTGATGTACATGGATTTATTTAGAAAATTGCATTTTATAAATTTTCCAGACCTCACGAAAAGATGAAACGTCCGCCTGGATGAGAATCACTTTGTTTCATCCAAAATTGCATTGTGACTTTGATAAACCAAGGTATCCCAACAGATAACAAGGTGTCAAACATCTCACAGCTCAAAATGAAGGTGGGTGTGTAGACTTTAGAGAACATTGATTATATGCAAAAATGGTGCATGTAGGGTTCTAACTCTTTTTTTCTAGTAGAACATTAACTTTTTCAGGAAATTACGTAATCAAATATCCATAAGTATATTTATTTATTTTTTTAAATGTTTTTATACTTATGCAGTATGGGGATGTGACAAATTGATTTGAAAACAGCACATTAAATACTATTAGGTTGTAACCAAAGTTTTCCGCCACTGGAAGTATTGTCTGCAAAAACGGTTCGCGTTTGTGTTTTTGCCAATATTTTTCGAAACGATTTTTGTTATTTGAAAGAAAAAGACTTGTTTTACAGCACTGTGTTGTGAAATCTGTAAAAGAATATCGTTATGATTAAGTATAAGGTGTCTGAAATGGAATTATCACGCTACCAGATTGAACCATCATTTACTCTCAGTTCTGTTGCAAAAAGTAAGCTACAGAATGACACCGAATCATGTGTACAGCTTAAGGTACTACTGTTGTATCATACGACATTGTGAAGATTTGGTACCGAAAGTTCAAAAACGAGGACTAGGACATTTAAGAAGCAGAGCGCTCTGGCCGGCCTAGTGATGAGGCCCGCCAACGAGAATTTGTGGAAGAAGATAAAATATCCATCCACTCGAGAGCTAGCTAAAAGAGTTAGACTTTAGTACCATGTCCATTAGTCGCGCTAGGCATCGTATAAACTTGGCATATAAGATCAATCGCTCGGTACCGCATGAGCTGACTCAAGCAAATCTGGCGGAAAACTTTCGTTACAACCTGATATTTTTTCTTAAGGAAGTGCAAACGTTAAAAATAAAATTAAAACTTTTATAATGCAACATAAATTATTTTGTTTTTATTCTGTGAATCTCTGTTGTTTTGTGTATACTTGTGTGCATCAAAAATTAATAAATATCCGTTCAGATATTCTTTTAATAGTCGTGATATAAAAGGACTTCTAAAAGCATAGCATCTAAATAAACATTTTGTCCACTAAATAACAACGAGACTAGTTAAGATCTAATAGCAAAACAGGAAGGAAATATTTTGTTTTTTATATCTGAAAGTCTTTGGTTATGTAGTGTGGGGATGTAACAAAATTGATTTGAAAAACAGCACATTGCATAGTATTTTTCTCTTAAGGAAGGGCAAACGTTAATAAAGTTAAAATTTTTATAATGCAACTCAAGTTATTTTTTTTTTACTCTGTGCAATTTTATGTATACGTGTGTACATAAAAAACTGCGAAATATCCATCCACATATTTCTTTAAAAGTCGTGATATAAAACGACTTCTAAAAGTATAGCATCTAAATAAATATTATTTTTCCCTAAATAACAACAAAACTAGCTAAGATCTAATAACTAAATAGAAGGGAATTATTTTGTTTCTGAAATCAGAATAATTACTGTATGAAAAATAAAAACGAAAATGAGACTAGTTAATATTTAATATAATTTTATTTTCTTAAAGTTATTTTTTTTCCTAAAAAGAATAGTTACGGTAGATCATGTTTATAAAATTTACTCTCTATTCTTTATAAAATGCATGTTGGTGCTGAAATAACTACGTGAAAACATTTTCGCATTCCTGGGATTTCATGTTTTTTGTCCAATTTTATTAGTCAAAACTGTATTTTTATACTTTTATATTAACAAAACAATGAGCAACACTTAATCCTTCATTGCATAGACTACTACACTCTTTGCTGATGTGAGCGCCGTATGGCCTTCAATTCTGATCTTGATTTCCCCTAGGATAGGGAAGATGCAAGTAAAATATCCCTTTTCGGATATCACTCTGGCCGAGTTGCTGCAAACTATAAATGGATAATTCTAAAGTTATTCCGTAAAAATTTATTTTCACTCAGATGGGATTTCTCTATGTTTCAGGTTCGTTAATTATATCTATATGTCACAAAATCTAATAATAGAAATAAAACAGAATAAAATATAAATACCAAATAAAATTTGATCTCTAAAGTGTGTAATTAGGCCTAAATCATTGTGGATAGGCTGTTACTTTTTTAATCCTTTTCTTTTGCATCTGCATTTTAAGTAATTTCTAAATTTAATGGTGTTATATTCATTTTACAACATAAACCCGTATGTATATGTTGGATTTATTTTTAAAATATTAAAAAAAACTCAACATAATTTACAAATATATAAATAAATGCCTCCATAGTAATGTTTTGCATTAAAATGTCGTACTCTAAGGACAAAAGTTGTATATTGTCTATATCAAAAATAAACGTAAATATATAATTTATTTTAAACTGTGACGCATGACTGAGATCCATACGCAATACTTTTATGTGTACAAACATTAAAATTTTAAATAAATACTTTTTTATGTTAAGTACAAATAAGAATGTTTGTTTAAATACGTGATAATAATTGTTTACTTTCTACATTTCAAATATCCAAACTTCGTATCTTGCGAGCGTTATCCGATTAAAAGCATTAAATTTATATTACAAAAAATGTTTAACGTCTTTTCAAATAAAATATTCCATATTTTATTTTAACTATATTTTTACACATTAAACAACCCTACTCTTAAGCTGTAATGAAATAACATCTAATTAACTATTTTCAGATAGTATAAAAATGACAAGTGCAGAAATAAGATATTTATCTTTTAGCATCTAGAAAAGTCGATACAAAAAGACAGTTACAAGAAAAAAAACTAAACAATCAATTACAGCAACGTTGTAATTCTTTTGTTCCATTTAAATACTTCAAAGTGAACATCAAAAAGCATTTTTATAAACGACTGCATAATTTTAAGTTAAACGAAAAAAAAAAAAAGAAATACAAATATCACCCTGTATTTGTTTTACTACGTTAAATAATAGCAGAGTATTCGTCTGGATATGTAATTAAGGTTATTTACATCCAAGGTAATTTGGGAATAATGAGTAGTCCTTAGAATGCATTTTTTTTTTACTGAAACTTTACTTAAAGATTAATAATCTTCTTTTGCTGATAGATAATTTTTCAGAAGTTGTTTAAAAAATTGCTTAATTCTGACTTTGAGTTATTTTAGTCTTTGAAAAAAAAGTTACTGTATTTTTATTTTAACGCATATGCATTTATTTCAGATTTACGCTGCGCAGGAGCGTAATGAAATAAAGGTATTTCAGCTATACGCTTTGAGATGATTTTGTATAGTACTTACTAAAAAATATCATGCTTACATAATGATACTAAAAAACATTTGGACTTAATGAATCTGAACAGTTACATTTTGTGTAAAAAGTTAAAAATTTAATGATTTAGCAATCCAAATGGCTGAAGAAACTGCATTTGTAGTAATTTACGGTGCATAATTTTATGAATTATAATTTTCACATAAACACGTAGTAATTACTAAACGGTGAATATCAAAAGTTATAATTGTAAATATAGATTATGGTAATAAATATTTTATTAAAAGAATTACTTTTATATGAAATATTTGTTTTTGTTTGTTTTAATAAACCGGAAATGTAGGAACGAAATGGGACGCCATATGAAAATTTTTCTGTAATATTTTGTAAATAAACTTTTCACACTCTCCAAAATTGCTAGTGACTTTTTGAAAAAAAGTCTTTTTATAGAATTCATAACATTGGTTTTATTAAGCATTTCAACCAAGAAAAAACAAATTTAGTAACTATCTCTTGATGTAATGTAATCATATGGAATAGTCCGTTCGTTTTGTGACCAAGACATGCTTATGTGAAACAACGCATAAAAATGCCACATCAAGAGACAATAGTAAAATTGTTCACCACCCTTCTACCCTCAAAAAATTTGTAATCAAGATTTTCTAAAGGGTCGTTTAAATACGATGGTAATTCAATAAATCCGTGCAATGTCTGAACGACGATTCCACTATATTGTCTCAGAACTAATCCGTTTTCTAAGAATTTCGGAGATTAGTCAACGAAGATTCTTTTGGATCTAAATATATTTTGGATAAAAATTTCCAAAATGAACACATTCCCTCCTCCTCACCCCTACCTCGCACGTTATAGACACGGAAAGAATGTCCATAACCAACTCGTGTTTCTGCATTACAAAGACACAGGGAAAAATATTCTTCTTCCATTTCTCAAATATACAAAGGGAATGTGTTCATTTTTTTTAATTTAACCAAAATATTTTTATATCCTAAAGATCCTCCGCCAGCGAATCTTTTAAGATCTCTATAAAATGGATATGGTAGCGAGACTCTTTTGACTCTGCAGAAACTTGTTCAACTAGCCAAATAAATTAGGGTATTTATTTTTTCTTTATTTATTAAAATCAAAGCCTAATTCTTTATTTATTTAAAACAAAGCCTAGATGTACTATTCTAGTGGAAGATCACTCTTTTCTTCAACACTTCATTAATACAGGGTGTGTCACAATTCCCTCTCGCGTTTCGAAGGCCTATAAAGAAGTACATACTATTACCAATACAGCAACAAAGTTGCCTTTATTGCAGAAATAAATGTTACAAGCGTTACTTCAAAAAAGTCCAATATGTGAACCTTCCTTGACAGAGATGAATTAATTCAATTTTGCCGGATTGGGGGGAGGGCAGCTCGTTTGTTTTTCAAGAACGACAAAACTTCCAAAGTTTCTTTCTCCAGTAAAGTCTTCTCCAAGAAATAAACATTGCAAGTATTGTTTCACAAATAACAGGCTTCCTAGTCGTTGGATTGGACCAGGTTCTGCCGACTACAATCGTATTCTTCCGTGAAAACCTTGCTGTCCGGATCTAATTCGAGGCAATTTTATTTTATGGGGTTTCCTAAAAGATCGTGTGTTCGTGCCAAAGATGAATTTCACCTCCAAAGGTTCACAACTGCATTTGTTACCATGTTAAAACGAGTGTATGGGTGTGGAAGGAATTTGACTTTGGACTGCCGCACCACGAAACAAGGACGGATTACAGCGGGGAGGGGGCGTAGGGCTACCGACTTAATTTAGAAAATAGAAATTAATGTAAAAGATCCTCTTTTATTTGCATAAAATGGTTTTGTATGCCAATCTTCTAACTAACCGTACCCACCGACAAACTAACTTCCGTCCCTACACCCCCATACCCCGAACAAAACTGCATTAATCTTTTGTGAAATAAAACTAGTAACATTTCTTTCTCAAAATAGTTAACTTTTTTGCTGTATTGGTAATATAAATATTTTTTTTAAGGCTTCCAAACCCGGGAGAGAATTTTGACGCATCAAATATATCAAGCATTTTCAAAAATTAAAGAAAGAATATTTCCTACTTATTGAAAGAAAAATTATTAAGTTTTCATTACAAATATCATTGTGATTCATCATATTAGTAAATTACTTCAAGCAATTTTAAGGGTTTGAAAATAAACTTGCATTATGCTACAGTCGTGGTTGTATACTCCCGTACAGTTATATCGTTAAATACTATTAAACTTTGCCGGAATTCTTTCAAAATACCTTGTGTACTTGCATACATAGGGAAGGTGACCTATGATGATCCTAAGGGGCAAAAAAGGTCCACATATGTTTTCTTTCAGACAGGCAGCGCTATCATCTAGTTAACACATAAACTAATTGTGCCAAGTCAAGAGGAAGCAATGGCGATATTTAAGCGATCGGTGTATACGTGTCTGAGTAGAATTTTTCAAAAAACTTTTTATTATCATATCACTTATAAGGTAAACGCTAACTTTCCTATTTACTTAGAAATGCAGTCCCTAATGTATAGAAGTATGGCTTTGTTTACTGAATAGAGTAGATTTTTAGATGCGAATTACACTAGCTTAGTTTGATGCGTTTCTCGGCGTGTTCCAGTAATACGACCTGAAATCGGCATGCACACTGTCGAATAATATGATCCCTCGACTGAAAAATCTTGGGCAGGGCCCTAGTCGTCATGACAGGCCTCCAACCGTTCTCAAAATGTGTGACTCCCCATTACATTACATAATTTATTTCTACGCTTATGGTAGGTCATAATTTTTAATTTGATTTTTGAAATGTTCCATTTTATTGTTTGTGACACTTTTGAAATTTTCATAAAATTATTTTGAAATTTTCATAAAATACAGTATACATACTATACGATTGTAAAACTTATTTTATTTCATTATCTGTAGCCGGAATTACTTTTACATCTTTTATTTTGCCGATAAAAAACTCATCTACAAGTATTTAAGGGGTGGTACTGTGAGCCAAGATGGTTCAGAATCACGTAGCAATGTGGGGTTGGAAACGTTGTCCTCATGTACCTGTTAAGAATCATTCTGGTATAATAGTGAACTTTCTCACTATGGTTCGTCAAAAACTAATGGATCTTTCACAAAAGCACTTGATTAAAATTGATTAGCAACAGGATTAATTACTAAAGTTGGGATTATACAATCATTACAAGATTGAATATTAAAGTGATTATTGACAGGAAAATGAAAACAGCAGTCTGGAAATATCCTTAATTTTGGTACCTCATCCATTTTCGTATTATATAAGTAAATAAACATAGCACATATGAGTGAGCCTCACAATTCACTTACACTCGATGCATACACGTGAATAACGTGAATACAATATAAATATTGTAAAAGATCGTATAGTGTGACAATTAAAAAAATAAATCTAATGAAGAATAATATAGTTTTGCTAATTACACAAATGCAGCTCCTGTATTTTCGTTTTTTTTATTATTATTATTAACAAAGCAACGTAACTATCAAAAGTAGTAGAAGCTGAATGAAATGTTTTATTTTTTAAATCTATTTTTTTTTTTTGTAACGAAAAAAAGATACATTTTCCAGTATGTTTAAGGTAATTAAAATAAGAATTAATTGTTATCTCACTGTTTAGATTTCCCAATCACTTAAGTAATTAATTGTATTAGCGTTAACTAAATTACTTTCTCTTTAAAAATGAAAAAAAAAAACTATTTTGAAGGTAAATTACATCGGAGATTAATCTTTGATTTTTTACAGCTTTTAAGTTTAAAATAAGTTGGAAAAAATACTAAATAAAAATCTTTATTTTTTAAACTTCTATTGCAGAAAATAAAACCTTATTTTATTAAGACGGAATTTTTTTCTTTCTTTCAAAATATCTTTATTTTAATGATCTTATTTTTAATGTAGAATAAGATTTCTTCCAAAAGTTATGTTTTTATAGTTTCTTTGGTATTATTAATAGAAAGTGAGTACTTCTGAGGAATACTAATTTTATTCTGATTGTAGCTTTCCATTTTTTAATGATACTTGAAATTTTAATCAACTGGATCGGTTCAGTATTTTCAGAAAAACTTTGCTTCCTCAAGTACTTTTTCTTCTGGAGAAAAAAGTAATTTTGATACATCGTAATAGGAAATATTTTGACGGTTTAATTTCGTAACTTAACAAGAAAGATAATTTTAAAGCTAAGCATAAGAAATTGTCAATCTACATTTGGAGTGCTTAAAAATGAAACTTTAAGTTCCATAAAAGAGGATTTTTATTATGTTTTATTTGAAATTACATCATTGTTTCGTGTGAAGAATTACATATTCAGCATGAAAATTTAAGTTGACATTTCTTAAATTTGTTGGAATACAATATCAAAGCGAAATTACTGATTCGCGTATTTTTAATCGGCAGACTTTGCAGATCTATCTGCATAGATCACAGCTCAAAAAGAAAAATTATATCGAATATTGACATATCGTTGAAAGCATAGCTTCCAGATTACGTTATACAGGATTTTTCAAATTACCAAAGTCAATTAGTGTATTCCAGTGTCATCATTTTGGAATGAAACTAAAAAAGCCACTTTTTAATGCCATAAATTCACCAGTAAAAAAGTAACAGTACTGAAAACTGGCCGTAACAATTTACGAAATTTATCCTTTTATATTTGAAAACAGGGCGATTTCTGTATATCAGGGGTCAGTGCTCCTCTGGAACAAACTTTTTTTGGAATTTACAGGAATAAAATTCCGCAGATATACGCAAATAGTACTGCTGTACCATTTGCCAATACATTTTACATATTTTTACGGAATGTTCTTATACAAATACATGTATAACAAGTTTCAGACACAAAAAAATGTATATCTTACTTCTGTTTGTGAGGAGTGGCTTATGAATCAATTTTTTATTTGTAAAAGAGAGTGGATTGTACATGGCCCAGTACTAGTACATTTACCTCTGATCACTAATATTATTTTGACTTTTACAATTACGTAAATAATTCGTACAACATATTTTTTTTTATTTTCTTCAAATAAAGAAATCGTCTCGGAAATTCAAAATAAATATGAACTCTGGTAATATTTTTAATAAGTCTTATTTAGTCTATTAGTTTTATTTAGTCTATTTTATCTGTTATTTATCTGTTTTATCATAAATATTATTTAAAATGAGCGAAACTATAAAACTTACAAGGATGCTTATATTGTTTAGCTATTCCTAACCAATATCCTGTAAACACTTATACCATTTTATTGAACTTCTGAATATGTATAACTATATGATAGTTACCAAAGGAAAAGAAAATGGTTTTTTGCCATTTATATGACAGTAAAAAGCGTCAAGTGTATTATTCTGACTCATCAAATTAGCCCAAGACAAAGGAAAATATTCTGAAATAGTCACGAGAACAAACTATTCTAAAGGAAATGTGATTAATCTTGTAATTTTACGGTGAATGTGAATTTTTACGCACAAAAAATGCTTACAAATATTTAAAGCGAAGGAAAACAAAGATCAATCACAATGTTTTTTTTCTGATATAAAATTAGTTTTTGCCTGAAACCATTTTTTTTGAGTCTTTATTTATAACGAAAATTAGATCGTTGTGAATTTTAATCGATAACGGATATCGATGACGATGGCAAAAGCTGTTCATTGAATTCATTAGTAACAAATAAACACGTTTTATATTTAGTATATTGTTACAAATGCTCTTTAAAAACTTTCATTTTACGAATTTCAACTCCACTGCTTTATGATTCACCATACACATGCAGCAAACTTGAACGTTAATCGTGTGGAGGCATTATAACCATGATCTATGAAAATCGATATTTGAGACAGAGGTACTGATTCTGAAAAAAACTCCCATTCTGGCTAAGCTCTCAAATTTAAGGGACAGTAAATTTCTAAGCTCTATTCCCCAAATATCTTGCAAAATCCAGAGTGTGACCTGCTTAGATTTTGATGCACCCCATTTTAGCCAAGCCATCACTATTGTCTACCATTATAATGCTTATGAAATTCTAAATTCTTCTTTATTGACCTGCAGATGGTACGCTGTAACAACGAAATACAGTTCACCGTCTTTTAATTTCGCTTTAGTGGTAGAAGTGATGAGATTATTATGGAACAGTGGGGTGATATGAAACATTTAGGTTTCGAATCTGTTTAATACCTGCTGTCATGTGGGAACTACTCAAGAAAGAATCATGTGTTCGAACGCATCGAATGCTGACCGCCTGTTGTTGGCAAACTACTCGCTACAGTAAAAGTGAGTTTTGTGATTTTCAAGACTTTTGCAGCTACATTTTCAAACGTTTTAACCTGATAGCACTCATTTCACTTGAACATTGATGCGATGCATAATTTCCACTAAAATAATTGCAGTTTTTTTTACATTGTGTTCGTGTTTAAGCTAAAAGTGTTTTGTTCATCAGTTTGAAGGTTCATTTTGTTAGATGGAGAGTCCGGTATTATGAAGTAATAGGTAATACTGTAATGAATTTCATGCCATTAAATAAAGGACCGATAAACAAGACGCTGAAAATATCTTCGGACGGAAAATTCTGGGAAGATCAACGACTAGAAATTTAGATTCAATGCTTCAGCTGTTGTCTGTGGGTTTACCTTTACTTTTTCGTAGCAGAGAAAGAAACATAATGTTAAAAAAGGGCTTTTTTCAGGTTACCATATGTTTTTTTTCTAATTAGGTTTGCAAGGACTTAAGCTATTTATATCGTATTACCCCCTAATTCATATTCACCTCCGTTTGTAACTTCTTAAAAACATTTTTTTCTTCTCACAATGAAATAATGGCACTTGTTATTACAAGTGGCCGTTCATCACGATTAGTTATAGTATGTACCCATGATAATTTTGGGTTCAGTAAAGTAATTATTAGAAATACAAATGTCATTCCATAATACTCTACTATCGTCTAGTCCTTATTTTGTTAAATGTTGTAAACAAACACATATAGAAGAGGGGATGTTATTTCATGATGGATTTTTAACTTACCATTATTCTATATTTTAATTTAGTGAGTTTTATTGTATCTTTCACAAACAATGGTGCATTCTCAATACTAAACATAAAATACATTGTTAAATATGCAGGGAGGGTATTTGAAAAGAGTTACGACAAACTTTAAGGGTAGGTCAGGCACATATGAGAATTCAAAATCACACATCAATTGTATACCGGCTGTTAATAATCCGTTTGGAACAAGTTGCGAATTAATCGCGTACTTTCTGAAACATTTTCGCCAGAAATCAATGTACCTTTCACAGAAAACACGCAATTAAAATTCATATTTTCAAAATTCTATTTCATTTCGTTGATGAAAATTAAGAGACAAGGCGGTTTTTATACAGCTTTGTTAAGAAATTTGACGAGCACTTCAACATTTTTTCCAAAGTTATTATTGACGGGTAAGTGAACGTGACATTTCTGAACCCTTGCAGCTGTGTGATTATGATTTCTTATTCTGTGCCCTACCTCCCCATAAAGATTGTCGGAATACTTTCGAAACACCCTGAATTCATAATTTCAGCACATCAACTAATGAAATAGAATTAAATGGTCTCATTTTCATCTATTGACTATTATAAGACGTTGTCATTTATAACACTCTAAATCTTTAAACAAGTACTCCTTACATTTGCATCAAAAAGCCATTAATGAAGACATTATTTTGACTGAACAAGCAAAGAATTTTAAAGGGAAAGGAGCAAAATAAAAAATACCATAGCTTACTTTTTATGCATCCTTTCAGAAAAAGCGATTTTTTTTTACTACTAATAAAAACTTCTTGATAAAAAAGTGGACTTTTTTAGCTGACAATAAAAATCCCAAACAGTGATTGGCAATTTGATTGATGTTTTCCTTTCTTGTCGCACTAAAAAAATGACCTCCCCAGCCTTCACTTCAATCCCCTTAATTGATCTATGACATTATAGTTTATTCACTTCTTTCTTTATTTATTCATGGACTTTTTTATTTAAAATTATTACGAAATTTGAAATAACGACAGTTTGATATCGAAAAAAATTATAAAGGGAAAATACATTGATAAGGTTTGAAGGGTGGGCTGTAATAAACTTTGTTAGACCGTTTTATTAATGAGTTATATATTTTTGTCTTCGATTATTGAGTTAAGAGGGCAATAAATAATACAGCACTTTGTTTACGAATTTTATTTATGCGTGTGTCAAGTTGAGTTTTTATTAGTGACAATTAATTCGAAGTGCATTTATCAAGATGAGTTATTGGATTTTTCTCTGGATAAAATAAAAACAGCTTTTTCATTTACCCTGCTAAAATCAATCTAAATTCATATTTCTACAGTTTTTTTTTCAAAAATCTAGAAACAAGTGTTGATGGTTAGGTACGGTATCAAGATAATTCAAAATTATCATCAATGAGGGTTCAAAAATGCAACTTTCACACCACTGTTTAGTAATCACTTCACATTTTTTCGTTAAGGTTTGGTGACGTTTTCAATTTACGCCTTGAAGAACCCTAGTTCTTTTTTTTATCGCGAAAAAGTAGGAATCTCAATACTTATAAATTACATTTTATTTATGAAAGGAAAAAAAATAAGTTATTCTAAATAAAACTAAATAATTATATTCGAAAGCAGAGTAAAGAAAAGTAAAAATATTTGATTTTAATCAGATTACATTTAGGAAAAAACTTAAAAACAGATCACAGCATTAAATATTATATATGTGATGTACATCAGAAGTCCGGAACTACCGGTCCGTCGATCAAATAGGACCGGTCCCCCAAGTAGCATTAAATTATTTACATTTTATTTGCTGTGGTGTATTCCTCTCGGGTTTAGACTTTGCCCGGTTTGTGATAATTTATAGATTGGGAACAGAAGAAATCTTGTAACTATTACAAATCAGTTTATTGTTTATAAACCATCTCAAGATTATGAATTAAAATTGCAGTCACTGAAATCCCTTTTGCCATTTCCGACAACCTACCTGTGTGAAGCGGGATTTTCTCCAGTGACATCAATCAAAACAAAACAACGGAATAAACTAGGCTTCAGTAGTATATTCTGCGTGTCATTGCCTCCTATTAACCACAGGTGGAACCTAGTTGTTGCAAAGTAAAAAGGTCAGGGTTTTCATTGATTTTGCGCACAAGCGAGTTAAAATGCAAAATCGCTTTATATTCACTTTTTTGTGTAACTGTATTTTAATTTGAAGGCATATTTAAAAACAATAAATTAATATTATTAAATCAAAACAATCGGAGATAAAAAGGTTTGTCAGCACTGATCTAAACACGTTTAGTTCATACAAACTCGTTTAGTTCATGAAAATCAATAAACATACACATTTATATGTATATATATTTTTTTTTATGGGCATTTATTTTATTCTGAAGATTAATGAGTAAAGTTTATACATTTTTTGCAATAGATTTAAAACTTTTCAAAGAAATTATATAAGTTGTAACGCTGCAAAAAATTTAAATATTTGTATTGAAATGCCAGTTCAAAATGCCTCAAGTAGAGTGTGTTGCATCATTCTGCGTTACAACGGCGTGCATTATTATAACTTTTGACTTGTTTGTTTAGTTCCTGATCTCATATTTACTTTGTTAATTTTGGAAAAGTGTTCTCCTACTCCCTGCAACATGCACTACATATACTGTGCCCTGGAATATATCAAACAAAGGAGGGAAGGCTTTACTACAAAAATCAATGCATCTGTTATCTGGCAATGCTGAGACATCCGTAGCTCGAGGGTCGAAGATCTTGGCTAAGTCTGTGTCAAATACAGAAGAGCAGGCAGAAAGTTTCAGCATAAAAGAAATGTTGCACAGTATTTCTGAAATCATTTCGAGAGTAAAATTGACAGCAATAAAGTGATAAATGAAATCCAGTTTCAAGTGTTTTCTTATTTAGATGTGCCCAATTTTGGCACATGCGCTCTCGGGGAATGTACTAAAAGGGAGTTCACGCCAATAAAATTCATAAGACAGCATCGAAATATAACAACGAGAGACATTCAGTAAGTTATATAATTTTTCAATGTTCCTGATATAACTCTGAATTTCTACATAATAGTACTTTATTTTCTGATGGGTGTATTAAAAAAAACGATATGTAATTGTTGTGCAGTGTAAAGACGATAAGTATCTTAGAATCATATGCATCTTGTGACTAATTAAATGGCTTACAACGCAGATCATCTGATAAGCAATTTGCAAACAATTCTTATAAATGAAAAATCCATATCGTGATTAAAAAAATGCACTCCTGTCAAATAAATTAAGGCAAGAAGATATACAATTTCTTGGAATATTTTGCCATGTTACATAAGAAGATAAAATCACTTGAATTATTTTTTTGAAAGTTCAATTCAAAGTCCTTCTATGAATTTCAGGTGTTTAAACTACACTGAATTCGGGAAATATATTTGAATCCTGTTCCGTCGTCTTATCTCTATTTTCCATATATACATCTTTATATACATATATAGTTCAAGGAATATTTTTTGAGGAAATGACAACAGTCAAACATATGTGTTTACAGAGAAAATGCAATGAAATTGCTACATGCACTTCGGTGTGTACTTTATGCATTATTTATTTTTGAATATAATTTTTCTGCTACCCACACCAATAAGTTTAATATCTAGTTATTTTCCTGCATATATTCTACTCAGTTTTATAAATGTAACAATGTTTGAGATTTGAGAAAATCAAGTTCAAACTCTTGTACTCATTTATAACAAACACGAATATCGTTATTCATTTTCAAAAGCACATAAAATTTTAAAGCGATATCTAACAACCTTTAGATTTCGGAAAAAAAGGAATTTAAATGATACGCCGAGGGAAATCGTTGGCAATCTCTTACCATTTGAAAATTCGAATATCTCACGTAATTGGCCGAGAAAGGCGAGATTCGACATCCTGATATTTAAATTACACCCCAGCTGAGAATTATAAAGATATTTTTAGAATTTTACTGCATGATAAAATATGAACGAATCTCCCCTATATTATGCTCTGCTCTACAGCATTCCATGGAAAGGATTGGATGCTGTTAGAAGTTAACTTTTGAATGTGGATTAGGGTATTTAGGCCACTCTGAAGTGCAGTTTTTAGTACTGGGTTAAATTTATTTTCTTGATCTCAGCGTCTATATTTTCGCGGAGAAAAGTTTAATTCTAGATATACTTTGTAGACTAATATTCTATGAAACAAACAATTGAGTAGTATTATAGGGTACTTAACCCTTAATACTTGAGTAGTAGTATAGGGTAAGGTCAGACAGTATAAGCCATGTAAGATTGTTCTATATTTTAAAGCACTTTTGCACTACATAATTATACGAACGTTATAGTTCTATATAAAAAAACAATAAATAAATACAATTTCTACGTTAGAAATAACAAATATTCTTACTTTAATCAGTGATTTTTTTTTTTTTACTTTTAGAGGGTGGTAACAGAATGAATGAAATTACTATCAAGCAAAAAAAAAAAATTGAGAAAGTTATAAAATTTCAGATATTAAAACGGATTCACTTTCGTATCTATTAAGATACGAAAGTGATGTAAATAAAGAAAATTGTCAAAATGCCCGTCTTTGAAACTTTAACAATTTGTTTTAAAAACAAATTCATTCTGTTTTAATATTTTTAGTAAAAATCCGCTCTTATGACGGAGTTTGTTCGTAATGTTCAGAAAAAAAAATCCATGAGAATGTATTACTAATCAACAATGTGCCTGATGCAATGCAATTCTTAACACCTCTGTCTGATGAAGCCCAACCGTCATCCACGAAATTATCTATTGACATATGCATAAAAAGTAAGCTTCAATAGATTAACGTCCTGGGATTTAAGTGACCATGATTATTTTTTCCAATGATAAACAAAATATATAACTAATTATCAATCTCATGCAAAAGATAGCCTAAAATTATCTTAGTTCACTCAAAACAACTGTGAAAAACTCTATATTTTTGTTACGCATCAAGAATACGCTGCCACTTAACTAAACACGGCGGTTTCGGTACTTTTTTACTTCACTCAAAGTGTTAGATATTTACAAAAGAATGTAAATTATATTTATAAGTGTTTTTACAAGTGCTGCCATCTGCAGCAAATGCTAGAAACAACGCTTCTTCGATACTGGACGTCTGCCGCTACTAGCGGATCTTCCTCTCCTACATTAGTACAAACAAATAGCCAGCTAGCTGTCTTACGTTGGTTTAGAAGAGTGTGTAAAATTGATCAAATTGTTCAATTCTCGAAAGCATGTTTATTCTCTCCCGCATACCTAACATGATCGCATTAGTGTATTGAACGTGATCTCGTTAGACATTTTAACTCGATTATTACACTTCGTCAGTAGAGATCGCTCAGAACACTTGTTTGTTTAATATTATGCTAATCACCTTACGTATAGTAAAATTAAATAAGTAAATTTATGCATTTTTAAAAATGAAATTTAAAAATAAATTCGACATTCCCGACCGAAATAAAATGTATAACAAATTTCTAATTTCAAAGTTATTTTTAGACGGTTTAGGTATGTAAACTATATTAATTTCACAGAATGCATCACTAGAACTTAAATCACAATCCTTTAAAATAAGATAAAAGAAGGATTTTGCTGACATATTTGAACTCTGGAAAATCTAAGCATCCGATGAAATTTAAGATTTTGAGTGGCATGGCATAGTGTTGAAATTTTCAGATTGAAATAAATGCATTTGTTTGATAATTTGATAAATTGCAAGTTACAAGTGTACGTTACAACATAATTAAATCTCTGAAGATTTTAGGAATTTATTCTCATGTGAAAATCGTGTTCGTTTAAGACTACTTCAGTAAAAGAAGTTGCTCTCTGGCTGTTTTCGGATAAAGTATAATTAAAATATAGTTCTTTTTACATTAAATTTAAATATTCTCGAAATGCAATCTCAAAAATGAGAATAAAATGCATAACCCAAAAAATTAATTTCTGGAGAAAATAATTTAATTAAGGATATTGCTGGAAAAACTTTAGTCAGAAATAAAATTCTTAATGCAGTATTTTTTTTTCTATCTTGCTATACACTTTTACCATGGTCAAATATTTTTTTCAAAATAAATTTCTTTGGCGTAGAAGCATTTAATTCCAGGCTTTTGTTTTAGACAAGGTTAATGGGTATTAATCACATTAACTGGTTAAAAAAGTAAACCCTCTTACATCCTTAATTGACAGGAGCTAAAAAAGGTATGGGTTTTGTTATTCTACCCTGCTATTTTCTAAAATCTTTTCAGACGAACCTTTTTATGCATTAAAGAAACTGTCATTTAATGCATTCGCGTAGAATCGTTTGAAGATTAAGTGCTAAAAATAAATATTGTACTTTTTAATATTAGTGTGTATTGTGAGACAATATTCATATTTTTAATAGTTTTCAAATATTTTTATAACGAACATTTTTCCTTGGCATTAGATGTTTGAAGTTGATAAGTATAATATTTTTGTAAGCGTGTTAAAACTTAATTCTAACATAAAAACTAATGTTTTATATGTTTAGATATATGATTTTTAATCTATATTTTTAATTACTTTTTACAGACAAAAATATATTTTATTAATGTTTGCTTTTTGCAAGAATTTTAATGTATACAGGGTGACTGCTCATTCATGATACAGACATTGAGGGCTGTACAGGACATTGTAATAATCACATTTTGTATAGGAATGCATGATCAAAAGTGAAGCGCCATAGCAGAAACACAGGAAAGAACAAATTATGCTCAAAAGTGAGGCGTCGAGGTGCAAACACACAAAGGAATAAATGATAGGGAAAATGGTTTATTTTCATAACATCGTTTACAAGCGGGAATTAATTTGCAATAAGTGTTCAAAATTGTGTCCATCAGCATTGATACATGCTTGATAGCGTCGGTGCAGCGATTGACAAATACTTTCAAAGATACCAGGAATTTCACGCGCACGTGCAGCAGCGACGGATAATCAAGCAACGAGATTTCATCGGAGTCTACTGGAGTGGTAAAATCGTCTTTCTTCAAGTGTCCCCATGAAAAGAAATCGAAGGGCGTCCAATCGGGAGACCGGGATGGCCAAG
Source organism: Cheiracanthium punctorium (assembly GCA_038373885.1). Lineage (NCBI taxonomy): Eukaryota > Metazoa > Arthropoda > Arachnida > Araneae > Cheiracanthiidae > Cheiracanthium > Cheiracanthium punctorium. The sequence goes on along the minus strand of JAWZYV010002631.1, from coordinate 489,233 downwards.
AAACATATCCACCACGTTCAATCCATCGCATGCCAAATGTCACATTCAAGTACTGAATAACAACTAGGGTGAAGTGGGCTGTCACCCCATCTTGCTGAAACCATATGTGGTTTCTAATGGTGACTGGAACATGCCGTAGCAGATCTGGTAAAACTTGTTGAAGGAAAATGAGATAACTGTGGCCATTCAGTCGCTGCATCTGTAGGTATGGTCCAATCGAGAAGTCATTTACAATACCAGCATACACATTGACACTGTACCGTTCATGAAGCGCATCTGGTCACGTTGCATGAGGATTTTCGTTTGCCCACACATGGCAATTGTTCACATTCAATACACCATGGCGTGTAAATATCGCCTCATCAGTAGATAACACGTGGGCAGAAAATTTCGGCTGCAGTGCACATTGCTGCAGAAAACACTGGCAGAAATTCCTGCACAGAAAATAGCCTTCTGGTTTCAAAGCATGTACCCTTTGATAGTGGAAAGGGTGTAGACGATTATCGCGTAAAACTCCCCAAACAGTGCATTGATTCACACCTACACTCTGTGCAACAGCTCGAGTACTTGACTCGGGTGTAGCAGCCACGATTCTCAAGATTCTTTCTTCAACGGTTGCAGTGCGTATAGTTGTTCGTGGACCAGCATCGTTTCAGGTAATGTGAAGTGAACCTGTTTCACGAAGTTGGCGATGCATCTCTGAAACATTCTGTGATCCTGCATTCGTCTGCCAGGATACTTCTTAGCGCAGCTCTGCCGTTTCCGTTTGCACGGCCGTACATGCAATGCATGTCTGTTTCTTAGGCAAACGTTAAAATCTCCCATCACGGACGAAAACTGAAACGGAAATGGCCTTTCTTCCCCAAATCAACGCCGACAGGCCAGCTACCGGCAACGGAAGCAACTACTAAGTCCGTTTCTCCTCCGTCTCTTGCATTTGTTCTTTCCTGTGTCTGTGCTACGGCGCTTCACTTTTGACCATACATTTCTATGCAAAATGCGATTGTTACAGTGTCCTGTACTATCAATCAATGCTTGTACCACGAGTTAGCAGTCACCCTGCATAGGAAAAATGAGTTGAGGAAGTAGTTTTTCGATGACTTTCTTATTTAACCTCTTCTCGACGGGGAAATTTTGGCCGTGTTGTTTCAGAAGGACGGGAGCGTCTTAAATATGCTTTTCCTCATTTCAAAGACTCTCATCTGAAACTTCTCTTTGTGCAACAATCATTGATGGACTACCCTTTCCCGCCCCAGAAGTAAAACGAACTTCTTGAACAAAGTAATTCTGTTTACGTGTGTATTGTCCTTTTTTGAAGCAGGGGTGCAACTGGAATAATGGATGGTGTTAACATGTACCCGTACAGTACAAGTGAACTATAACAGAGGAGGAAAGCATTACTTGGTCGAAATATGAACCATGCTCGTCCTTGAAGAGGTTCTACTGTATACTTTAGAATATAGAGATTGTAATGGCACTTAAACTGACTAAATATGTTTTTGATATACAATGATGAATCTTAATAATCATATACTATTATGTGCTGTCATCTCTATATAGGGTAATTCGGGGGATGTTGCTGTATGCAAGGATGTTTTGCTGATAGATCCAAATTTAAAATAATAAGATCATGAAGAAAATATATAATACTCTTATATCTTTAATTGGTTAAACATACTTATCCTCTTCGGTCCAGAGGTCCACATACGTAAACCTTCGCATTTCCTTTGTTAAAACTATCATTTAAGATTTTTTGTATTTCTAAACTTATCCTTGGATGATTTAATTTTTGAATAAATTGAGTTTTACTCGTGTGAATGTGTAAATTCTGCCCATTGACGCGCACATCTTATTTTCGTTTGAATTTACACAAAATAACGTTTGAATGTTTTTCAAATTTCCTCAAGTTCAATTCAAGTCCAATTTGTGAATGTATCTTGTGTTTTTCAAAATCTGTGTAGCTGAAATGAACCTTTAGCACATCATTTATCATTAAACGTTTTTTGGCAATCTTCGTTTATGGGTGACACAAATGTTTTATTATTGAAGCAGATTGTGAATTAGGCTTTTATTCGAAAAACTATTTGAAAATACTCTTTCCACTTGTCGTTTTTAAGTATAATATGCTATTTTAATAATCGCATGATTATTCCTTAATTTGAGATATGCGATTTCTGTCGGGTCTGAAGAGACTCTCCATTCCTTTCCAAGTATGTACGTTATTGAGAAAGTTAGTTTTAAATAAACTTGTGCAGTTATGGCATGCTCCCACAATATGGGTTGGAAACGCTACGAGTTATCAGATAAGACGCAACAACACATTAAACACGAACATACAATAATCATTGGATCATTATCTGACAATTAACAATGCATATGAAGAAACAAGCAAATTCCCCAACTGAGTTCCTTCTTTCTTTCTTTCTTTTTTAATAACTTTGGTAAAGCTAACAAGGATTCAGATTTGAATATTACCCTCTGTACGGTGCAAATGTCGCCATCGCAATCTTTGTTCAACCATATCTTGCATTTGCTGTACATATTTTTAGCTTAAAAGTTTCCTTTACGTATAACACAAGTTTTTCTGAGTAAAATGTCAATTATTACATTGATAAAATTTTATTCTGGCAACGAATGTCAATCATTTTTCGTTCTTCATTTCGGGGAATTGCCTGTATGATTGTAAAATTGTCTATTTGGAGCACAATTTGGACTTATGATTAAAAAGACGAAAGCTCTCAAATAATATTTCATCTATTTCTTTATGTTCTTCATTTTTTTTATCCAGTTAACACCTTTCTCTTTTCATCAGTCAAATCCAAAAGAGGACCTAATAATTAATAAATGTGCCGGGAAAAATATTAATCAATTTATAATGGAAAAATCTTCATCACAAAATGTCTGCTGAAGACCGCTCCTGTAGAAAATAATAACCAGAAGCCTTTATCGAAAATTGGAAACAGCTTTGCTTCTTCTCTCCTTTTTTTTATTAGAATTGTATATAGACAATTTTATTCTGATACGAATGCAGGCCGCACGTTCGTCCATCTGCGGCGTTATTCTCGTTAAATTTGCGGTTGGTAATAAATCTTCTCCTTTTATGAAGAATAAATTAGTTGGAAAAACTTCTTTAACGTGAATGTGCCGTTTAGAATTTAGTGCATTGGAAGCGCTATGAATTGTACTTTCTGAAACTTCTCTTGGTAATACGGAATTTGAATTGGATTTTATAATTTGACGGATTTGATAAGAATGCTTTGAAAATAGAAACATTATTTAAGGGGATACAGGATGAATGCGCCTTAGGATGAATTATGTTCTATGAGTTTGATACATTGCTTTATCTCGGGTAGAATAAATAAAAATAATTATTTATTTGTGCTTTCATAATTCATTAGAAGTTAAGTATAAACAAACGCTTATAAACATCAAATGATAAATATGTTAAGTAAATATAAGCTTAAAATTTAAATGTGAGTATATTATTTCGTAATATATTGAATCAATTACTTCTCACTGATTTTTTTATCTATAATGCTCTTATCCTGTGATTTTGAAAGTAATATAATTAAGCATTATGGATGTAGTCATTTTATGTACAAATATAATATTATTCGCTAGTGAAACTCAAATAATTTTAGCGCATATGTAAATTAATACAGTGCAATTTAGGTATTAGATATTAGAAATTTCGATAATTGATATAATGCATTTTCAGGTTGAACTATATTATCTCATTTTTAAAGAAAAGTTTTAAAAATAAACTTAGTTACCTAAACTAAGATTACTTCAATTATGTTCCTTCATATCGGCCCCACGTAAGTACTTCTTTAACGCAGTTAAAGGTTTCACAGTTGCTCCGTTAGAAAATTCCCTAGGTAAACTAAGCAGGTGAACTAATTTAACTAATCGGAGACTCTTTTACGACATTCAAAGACGAGAAATTATAAATGAAATTTCGTTTGAGATCTAAATACTTCCTTCAGATATTACAGCTTAAAAATTATTGCGATATTAAAATAAATGTTTTTTTTTTTTTGCTTCTGTTGAAACATTGCGGATTTAAATATTTAAATTGAGCGTTTCGCATGATGAACCGTTTTCATTTTTAGGGACGAGAAAGATTTATTGATGTTTTAGTAAGACCATGGTAACGCTAGATTTGAATTTAACAAATAAAACGTTTTATTTTTACAGTAACTTGGAATAAAGCATAATATACCGCGTTAATAAATATTTCCCGTGTAATGAATTAAAAACATTTGTATGATAACAAATGTTTAGAAAATAATAGGCAGTTATAACTCATCTCACAGAGGTGAGTTATAACTGCCTAAAGAGACGTAATCCTACTTTATTACTTCGTAGTTACTACAAATTACACTATCTGACGGGATTTTTTTTACATTGCAAACAGTTAACTTTTAGGATGAAACTGCACAGGGCAAAACCGTAAGAACCACCTAAAACTCTTACATTTTACATGTTAACTAAATATTTATTTTATTTGATTTTGAAAGAAATGATGTGATAGATAATAAAATAAAGTTACAAAACTGGGAAATATGTTTTAAAGTTAAAAAACTTTAAAACATATCAGGTTTAACTGTGTTTGGAAATAACCCATTATGCATTCCGTCAGAGTTGGAAGTAAAAGAAACAGCTAAGTCAGTAGGATTTTGATACTTATTTGATTAATATTAGACTGTGGGTAGCATAGATAAAAAAAGGTGAAAACTCCGGTTCATGAAATACATTAAGTGTATATGAATGTAAATTTGGTAATAAAATCAGACTGAAATTAATAAATTCATTCCCACCTTACTTGGACCAAAAATAAGTATGGATAGATGTATAAATCTGCTTGAAACTTAAAAACGTAATACAAACCTGTACATTCATATTTAATGCAGCGGAAGGAAAAGTAGTTAGTGGGAACATTTGAAAAACAGGATTCAATATCTTAAGTTTAGTGCATCATAACAGTTTATCCAGAAACTTATTTAACTTATTGATTTCCCTTATTTAACAGTAATGTAATCCTTAAAAAAGCAACTCCACAGCATATGAATGTACTAACTTCAGGTCAAGTAATTGATTAAAAATATATTATTATCATCTGAGATCTGAAGTTAATCTGGATAAATGTCTATATCTGACTGAAAATCAATAGGCAGGGCAGAAAGCTAAATAATTGTTTGTGGCAAGTGACATAAAAACATCAGTTGATATTGTACAGATGATAGTGCTACTGTGTGTAACTTTCACTGCATCAAAACTCTTCACGTGGAAAAAAAGAGTTTTACAGGAAAGGAAATGAGGAAAAAAAAATATTTTTAAATATTTCTAAAATGATTAATTTATCCGAAAGCTACAAATAAACATTTAGTGAATGTAATTCAATAAATAAAATATTCGTAAAGCATGTAAACTTATACAGTAATCATGTTTGATTTAGATTTAGAATATAAAATGAGGATTTTTTTTTTTCAGTTACCTTTATTAAACCCCATTTTTTTTTTCTCCAACGCCCTGCTTTTGCCCATCAAGCATTCGCCACTACTAATGCCAGAATTATTGACATTTTATTATGGAGATACCCAGTGGACGGACAAATTTACCCTCTATGAGGGGACGAAAAAGGTAACACCCGTAACAAAAGATTAGACCGAGGCGGGAACCGAACTTGGACTCAAAGTCTAGGAGAATGGTTCAATAGCCTCTGCATTGCCTGGATAGCTTACGGTGTACTTTTGTGTTGTGTGTGATTATGGCAACACTACACTAGGGCGATCTGCCAATGGGGAGTGCCTTGGTAGGAGGATTTTTTAAAGGGTTCAAACGCGTATTCACGTTGCATCTGGAGAAAACCTACCAAAACCCCAGACCGTTAGATCGACAGCCGCGTGATGGGACCCGCACCCCGGACCTTCCTTTTTCGTCCGTCTCCCATTTTCAGTGGTATAACTACTGTGCCATGGTGAAGCACTGTGTATTTTTAAAAGAGGGTGAAAGTTATAAGTTGTACATGGTGGGAAAAATGTTGACGCTAAGTTATACGGCAATTATATATTGCTCTATTAGTTAAATGCTACTAAAAAAATAAATTCTTTAGTAAATTTGCTAGGATTTAAATATAAAAACCTTTAGTGGAAGTAACCATCATCGCATTGCCGCTAGGGAAGCCAATAACCTTGCACGCTCGGACAATCAACTATCAAATTAAAATTTTGTCACGAACATTAATTGCTATTTTGAATAGCACTGAGAAATTTGCAGTACAGCAGTTAAAACTTTTACTTATGCTTCTAGTGTCTTTCATAAATGTTTTCTGAGATTATGGTGCGGATGTGCTATGCACTTATACTCCTTTTTTATTCTTTCGAAATGGAAATGTTGAAAATAGACTCCAGAAAATGGAAATACAGGATCATTTAAACGTCCGTTTTGGAACGATAATAATTTTAATGCTATTAACTAGCGTAACTAATTAGAAACCCGATCAGGTAAATGAACCTCATGTAATTAACATAAGCTTCTTTGTACTTTTCTTCATATTTTGTTTGAGCAAAATTACGTATGTCTTTTCCCGTTTTAATATTTAATTCTGTTTACATTTCTGTTTTACTTAACTATATCCCTGATAGAACACAGATTATAGTTAGAAAACGTAAAATACGTAACAAACAGACATACTCACGTGCTACACATTAAACTTGATCTAGGGATTTATTTATAAAGATTTATTTTATTAAAAAAATATATTGTCTCAAAAGATGAAGTAAAATATGCCAGGTTGAGTTTCATTTTCTTTCATCATATGTTGCATACTCACTTAATACAATTTTAGATGTAAAATAATAATACACACAAAAGATTTAATTTTTATCAAGGAATTTTTTTTTATCAAGGAAAATGTACTGTCTAGATTAAACTAAACAGCAACATATGTTAATAAATAATTTGAAGAAATGCTTTTCTTTAAATACAATTGTAAATGCTTTTACGTGACAATCATATGCACAAGCGCTAGAATGATTAGCTCATCTCCATTTTTCAATTTAATATGTGGTAACTGTGAGGGGATATTCCGTTTGCATATTTCTGTTTAGAAAATAAAAGTTATATTTAATGAGAAAAATATGTAAATTTTGATGCATTTTATTAGAAAAAAATAAATTTCTATGTAATAATAAGTAGAAATTGAAGAAAAAGAAAAAAAAAAGTAACACACATTCAGTGGGAAAATTGTAACATTTGTTAGAATAATTCATACACGTAAGTGCAATATATATAATATTTTTAAATTATATCTAGACATAATATAAAAAATTAAAAAATAAATGGCATAAAATATAAGTGCAGAGTAACATTTATATCATACAATGTGCTTATGCCTAAATCATTGATCATCGTGTGTTGCTACCTTTCTTTTTACTGCTTTTACATCATAAATAATTTCATAGTTTAAACGCGGTATATTCGTTTTATGAGATTACCAAGTATAAAGTAATTTTAAAAATTAGAAATAAAGTCATGAGGATTTTTTAAACATTCAAAAGATTCAAAATAATTCACAAAATTTTAAATAAATTCACTTATGCCTTTGCTATTATGCATTAAATGACTTGCGATATTTACAAGACGAAAGAAGTATATTTATTTGATAGAAAAAATATGTTAATCGTATCTCCAAATAAAATACTCTCTTCATACATTTTATATTACCTGAATAATTTTATATTTTCTTTAACATTAAACACCCAAGCTTTTAATTTTTAGAATAACATCTAATTAACTATTTTCAGCTTTTATAAAATGACTATAAAATGACTATAACAAAAATATTACATTTATCTTTTCACATCTTAAGAAGTCGATGTAAAAAGACAATTACAACAAAAAATTTTTGAAACAACCAATTACAACCTCGTAATTTTTTTCTTTTGTTCCATTTAAGTACTTCAAAGGGAACATCAAAGCGCATTTTTATAAACGACTGCCTCTATAATTTTGAGTAAAGGAAAAAACGAAAGGAATAAGAAAATAACCTTGTATTTGTTTTACTCCGTTAAATAATAGCAGAGTATTCGTCTGAATGTGTAATTAAGGTTATTTACTTTCAAGGTAATTTGGGAATAATGAGCGCTCCTTAGAAAGCATGGCTCTTTACTTAAACTTTACTTAAAGATTAATAATATTCTTTTGTTGATAGATTATTTTTCAGAAGTTCTTGAAAAACGAAAATCTTTTATTCTGACTTTGAGTGATTTTAGTTTTTGACAAAAAAATAACAGTTTTTTTATTTTAATTTTAATGCATATGCATTTATTTCAGGTTTACGCTATACGGTTAATACTGTTCCATTTGTACATTTTCAGACTTCTTTGTATAATTTGAGAACTTGAAGACATATTAGGTTTGCAAAATGAAATTAAGAAAATTAGATTTTAATGAATTTGAACCTTTAAATATTGCCTGAAGTTTTTAAATTTTAATTATTAAGCAAGCTAAAAGGCTGAAAAAAATGCATTTGTAGAAATTTACAATGCATGTTTTTCATAAATTATACTTTCCACAAAAATGCGTAATGATTTCTCGAACTGTAAATATGTACTTAGTAATGGATTGCTGAATAGTTAATTTAAATCTTTAAAGTATGAAGGTTTTATTTTCCTTTTTTTTCTGTAAAATGCGTAATGATTTCTCGAACTGTAAATATGTACTTAGTAATGGATTGCTGAATAGTTAATTTAAATCTTTAAAGTATGAAGGTTTTATTTTCCTTTTTTTCTGTAAAAAAAGTTATTTTTATCTGCTTTGAGAAACTGTCACATCAGAAATGTAACGTCCACTGGACAAAATGCCTTATATACGAACAAGAGGTGACTATTACGTGTATCCAATCGCACCCCATACCATCACGCCAGGTGATGGACCAGTATGACGACGACTAATGGACGCTTCCAATGTGCGTTCACCACGATGTAACCAAACACGGATGTGACCATCATCATGCCTGGATTCATCTGAAAAAAAATAGCGTCTAGCCATTCCTGTGCTCAGGTTTGTCGTAGGTCACACCATTCAAGGCTGTCCTGTCTGTGACGCAGCGTGAAGGATAGCCGAATAAATGGTCTCCGAACTGAAATCCATGCTGCTGGGCGTCGTTCTTGCAGACACTTGTTGTCTTGCAAACGACTCCATTTCTTGACTCAGGATTTGTGACGTGACTGCGCGATCCATTACGGCCATACGGGTAACATGTCTGTCATTTTGGCTGCTGGTGATAGTAGGCCATTGAGATACATGACGGTGTTCCGTATTACCGTCCTGAACCCATCGATTCCATATTCTGCTAACAGTCATGGGATCTCGACCGACGACTGTTAGCAGAACATTCATGGGTTCATGGGTTCATGGGTTTGCTTAAGCATTTTAAGTTAACGTTTCACTAACTGTTGAATAACATTACTTTAATAACGGTACAATTACCTCCAGTGGTAACACAGTATTATCGTTTGGAGGAGGTCATTGGATAACAATGACTGTTAGCAGACCGACAGCAGTACTGCGATAGGATTAACCGCAATCCCGGTAGGCTACAATTGGACCTTTATCGAAGTCTGAAACGTGCTGGTACACATTTCTCTCCTTCTTACACGAGTCATCACAACAACCTGTTTACCAGGCAACAACGTTCAGATTCATTTGTGTATGAGAAACCGGCTGTACAGTTTCCTTTTTTAAACACATTCTAGGTGTGACTACTACCGCCTGCTTTCTGTAAATGCGCTGAAAAGCTAATCATTTGCATATCACAGCATCTTCCTGCCGTTTAAATTTTATGTCTCTAGCATGTCGCCTTCTTGGCGTAGCAATTTTAACCCATTTATGCCTAGCGTCCCTTTTTTGGGACTGCATTTTCGCTATCATTCGAAACCGTTATTTATTTTTCCGAGCCTTTATTCGCGAGTATTGAACCTCAATTCCACAAAACATTTTAATATGGCCAAGTGGGATGTTGACATTTCAATTTTTATACATAATGATTTTAAATGAAATCATCCCTTGTTCAAAAAGTTGACATCAGAAATTTATCAATTACTGCTGGTGTTAGCAAAAATCGAAGAAAGTCGCAAAAATATCCAGGCACGAATGGGTTAATGGCCAGTAGTGTATATATATATATATATATACAGGGTGAGTCTAAACTCTTGGGCAAAACTTTAAGGCGTGATAGGGCACATAATAAGGCATCAGAATCACATAGCAATGTGGGGCTGGCAACATCGTCTTCCTATAGCTGTTAATAATCAATTCGGAAAAAGTACTGAAACAGCAGTGCACCTGCGGACCATTGTTCGTCAGAAACTAATGTATTTTTCTCCGAAAACAGAAGACTAAAATGGATAGTTTAAAAAGTTTATTTTATTTCATGGATGGAATTTTCGGAGACGAGCCTATTGCTTATGAAACATGGTTAAGAAATTAGACGGACACTTCAATGCTTTTCCAAAAGTGATTTTTACCGGGTAAGTTAAAACTGCGTTTCACCCCAGATTGCTATGTGATTACGATTCCTCATTGTGTGCCCTACCACCCTTAAAGTTTTGCCCAAGAATTTAGATTCACCCTGTATATATATATATATATACGGAAGCAATTATTCAAGAGACTAAAAATAAGGTCTCATAACTCACTGGAACTATATGCATACATGTATATAATGTATACAGATAATGTATAAGTTCATGCACTATCTAAAAATATATATATATATATATATATATAATGAAGAATACTCCATCAGTTTTATTATTAGTCAAATACAGCTGCTCTGTTTACGTTTCCTTTTCTTTTAATTAGAAAGGTGAGCAACTAGCAAAAGGATTAGAAGTTAAAGGGATTATTTTATTTTTTAAACTTTTTTAAATGAAAAAATATCATTTTTCAGAGTTTTAGGTAATTAAAATAAGAATTAATTGTTATCGCACTATTTAGATTTCCCAATCGTTTTAATAATTAATTATATTAATTTTAACAGAATTACTTTCTCCATAAAAACTGAAAATAAATATTTTTTCAAGGTAAATTACAGCGAAGATTAATCTTAACTTTTTTCCAGCTTTTACATTCAAAATACGTTGAGAAAAAAACTAGATAAAAAGATGTATTTTTTAAACAAAGTTCTATTGAAGAAAATTTTATTTTATTAAAAGAGAAAATGCATTTTTTTTCCTTTCAAAAGATTTTTATTATAATGGTCTGATGTTTGATGTACAACGCGATCATTTTTATTTGCTTTTTTCTATTTGTTGTTTTTACTTCATTTTGTTACTGCTATTTATGGAAAATGAGAACTTTCGAACAACACTAATTTTATTCTGATTGCAGCTTTCCGACTTTTTTCGATGCTACTTGAAATTTTAATCAGCTCGCACAGTTGAGTGTTTTCAGGACAATTTTGCTCCTTCAAGTATATTTTCTTCCAGAGCTCAAAAGAATTTTGATGCATACTAATATGGTATTCTTTGAATGTTTAATTTTGTGATTTAACAAGAAAGAAAATTTTGAAGCTAAGAATAAGGATTGTCAATTTAGTTTTAGGAGTGCTTAAAAATGAAACTAAATTTCATGAAAGAATATTCATTTTATAATGTTTCAGCTGGAATTATATTCTTGCTTCATCTGAAAACTTGCATTTTCTCTTGAAGCATAAAAATGAAAGAAGAAATTTTGCAGCGTAAAAATTTCAGTATACATTTCTGATATTTGTTGAAATACAATATAAGTAGCAAATTACGACATCATTATTTTTCATCTGCAGGAGTTTTAGAAGTAGATTTTCGCACTTAACTGTAATTTCCATTTATTTTTTAAGATTTAAATATAAATTTGTTTGCAATGCGGTATATATATTAAATTCCTTCCTGTATTTTTCTTTCAATGCGGTAGAGGTTCATTTAGTGGATTTTCTAGAGTAAATATCAATCTGTCTACACATATCGCAGCTAAAAATGCAAAATTAAGTCCAACATTGGCATTTCTTTGCACGCCTGACTTCCAGACTATGTTTTCTGGAAGTTTATCAGATTATCAATGTCAGTTAGCATAGGGAGGTGTCAGTAATACGGTATAAAAACGACGAATAAATAGCGTAAATGTACAAGTAATGTGCTATACCCATATCACGGACTTTTATAAGTACAAATGAGAATTATGAGACAAAAGAGAAAAAAAAAACTTTTGTTTGCTTAAAGGGTGACTTTTTTTTTGTTTTGTGTGGCTGGTATTTGGCTCAATCGGCTTATACTATCATTGCTGAATAAATAGTGCAACGTAACGCTTTCATTTTCACCAAAAAAATCTTCTGGGAAATACAAAATAAATATTAACTCTGGAAAATTTGGTTCATCATTTAATCTGCTAAAACTGATTTTGTCATAAACTTTATCGGAAATGACTTAAACTATAAAATTTGCAGGGGTGTTCGTTTTCTGTAACTATTACCAGACGATATTCTGCGAAACGCTCTGCCCTTTTAATAAAGTGCCCCAAAATCAAAAATGCATCTATCATATGATGCTGTAACAAAGAGAGATTGAGAAAAGGATATTCATTTGAGATTCTAAACCTTTATTAAACCGTCTAGTTACAGCGTAGAATAGAGAAAGTTACGGGAGAGTCTATAAGGAGTGATGAGACACAAAACTTAATGAGTTCCTAAACCATAGGAGCGCAAGCATTTTTACACCACTCTTCAATTTTTCCAGATACTAGAAGAGATCGTTATATTTCCGGCATTTCCATTGTTCGGTTCAGCGCAGTTTTTAACAAGGTACACCTTATGTAGGTTGTTGCGTGTGCGACAGAATGCAAAAATTTGAAGCGATGGTAAGACTGCAAGTTCCAGACATGCGATTAATATTGCAATTCCACGCTGAAAGTGAATTTTTGCCGAAAAATTGCTTATATTTAATATTTCAAGCTTATTTGTTAATATTTAAAGCTCAAAAATACGAGTCACAGCTTCATTTTAATATTTTCTCATTTAATATATTATTTTACAGAGATAATATTTCCGAGCGGAAATTTTAATCAAATGTTAATATCGTGCCAATGTAAGAAACTGTTCATTTGAGTCACATTTCATAATTATATATCTTAGCTTTACTATAATGTTTGCATACGTGTTAAAGCAATTTTTATCTTGTGTCAACGTATCCAATTTCTTTTATTCCTGAGTCTTTCCTACAAGTAAGGAAAATGTTTCAACACTGTACATCTCAATGGCTATTTCGCACATGAATTTCAATCCTTTTACTTCATGCTTTGCAATGTACATGCAGCAAACTTGGACGATTAACTTGAAGGGGCGTGCTTCTTATGGGGTAGGCCGGTAATTATGATAGTAGTATCAATTCGTGAACGATTCAACTTCCAATGAAGCTGTAAAATTTGAAGTAAAGAGCTGTGTACTCCAAAATTCTGGTAGAATCGAGGATAACCTGTACTCACAGATTTAAAGCAACCTTAAATTTGAAGTAAAGAGCTGTCGCCCAAAATTCTAGTAGAATCGAGGATAACCTGTACTCACAGTTTTAAAGCAACCATTTTTATTATATGAAGCAGCTATTAGTCTTTGGCTGTAAAGCAATGTTATAAGGCGTAAGAAATTCTAAATCCATTGGTACTGAAATGCACACGGTAAATTAGAACTACAAAGCAGTTTACTGCTACATATTCACACTTTAATGATAATCAATATTTTGTTAAGCTGCGATTAAAAACACAGTTATAAGACGGGATGTTGCATGATTATGAATTTTTAATTTCACACTATTAAAAATTTAACTTCCTATTATTGCCTTGTAAGTTTTAAACTAACTTTCACATGAAATTGTAAATTCCCATTACTAAAAATAAAATGCATTGTTACTGCATAAACCGATGATTTTTTCATACATTTCCTTATTTGTATCTATTTATTAATATAAAACGTTGTCATTTATAACATTCTAAATCCTTATGCAAGTACCTCTTAAATTTGCATCAAAAACCCATTAATGAAGACAGTACTTTGACTGAACAAGCAAAGAATTTTAAAGAAAAGAAGAAAAAGACCACGGCTTACTTTTTAAGCATCCTTTTAGAAAAACCGAATTTTTTTACTATTAATAAAAACTTCCTTATAAAAGAGTAGATGCTTTTTTGGCTGACAATAAAAATCTCACAGAGATTGGCAATTTGATTGATGTTTTCCTTTCTTGTCGCAATAAAAAAAATGACCTCCCCAGCCTTCACTTCAATCTCCTTAATTAATCTACGACATAATAGTTTATTCAATCCTTGTTTTATTTATTCATGGATTCTTTTCGTTTAAAAATATTACAGAATTCGAAATAAGGACAGTTTAATATTGAAAAAAGTAATATAAGTAGAATATACTAAAAAGGTTTTGAAGGTTGTTTGTAAGAAACTTTGTTAAATCGTTTTATCAATGAGTTATATTCCTGTTTTCCCCCATCGATTATCTAGCTCAGAGAGCTATAAATAATGAAGCACTTTGTTTATTAATTTCATTGGAAAGTGTATGAAGTTGAGTTTTTAATCGCGACAATTTATTAAATGTGCAGCATCAATCAAAATGATTTATTGGAGTTTTGTGTGGATAAAAGAAACACGCAGCTTTTTCATTTATGCTCCTAAAAGTAATCCAATTTCGTAATTGTAAGGTAACTCCGTCAACGTTGCCACACTCCTTGTATTTCTTGTTATTCTTGATAAACAGTCAAACGCTCAGTATAGGTGTATAATGAGATTTCTTTAACGAGTGTATAGATTGAATTCTTTTTATTTTTTAATGTTTTATCTGCAATTATGCAATCCTTACTTTGAGATAAGGGCCTAATTTCACCATAAAAACTTTTAACAGCTTTATGCTTTTCTTACAATTGTTACTGAATCGATGCATGATTTCAAAGTCAAAACTACGTGTAGAACCTGTATAGAGTACTGCGTATATCGTTAAGCCATTTTCCGTTGCGAGGACAGGCAACTGTGATGTGTAAGCCAGTATCGAACAAAATGGGATAGACGTCGCACTGACATTCCGGTATGCCGCCGCACTGCCATGCCATGCCGCAGTTCCGTTTGTACGGGAAGCCGTAATTAGCAATATTTTAATTTCTCTCGTATTACTTTGTAGTACTGAATTTATGTTGCTGGAGTATGTTTGCTGGATTTGATTAATTGCTATTGACTTTTTTTTTCTTTTCATTTTACACAAACTGACGCCATTGGGCATGTTATTAGTCACTAATTGTAATTGGAAAAATTCTATGTTTTTACGTTCTGGCTTCAATGAAATATTGTTCTTAAAACTCAGAAACTTGTTAGTTTGTTGGCAGATTTTATTAGAAAAGCAATGCATATATATACAGTAAACCTGTGTTGAACGACCCCCGTATTCAACGACCACCTGGTCTTGGCGACCATGTCTTAGCGGTCTCGAGTACCATATAATTATAAATAATGGTTTATTTTCCTTATTGAACGACCACCTGCCTGACGCGACCGACGACCGCTATGTATAAGAAACAAATTTATTTAAAATCCTATTTTAACGACCGCAAATTCTTAAAAAAAATTCTTATTTTCCTCTATTTGAGCAAATCCGTTGTTCGGATGATCAGCAATCACACGATATGATAAAAACGAAAGTTGACACTTGTTTAGTTCAGGCCCGGACTGGCCAGGGTGGCCGACTGTCTGCAGACGGGTGGGCCCTCACCCTCGGCGGGCCCTCCCTGACAGTAAAAAGAAAGAAAATAAAAAAAAGTGCTATACTGGTAGCACTGAATGAAGTTTGACACACAAAATTTTTTGCAGCTGCAATTGCACCCCAGGAGGCTTCAAAACACTTCATTTTAAAAGTAGTTCTCAAATTTTTTGAGAGAGGGTTCCCGAATGAACAAGGGATTAATTAGTATGAATGATGCATATTAATTAATATATCAATATTTTATGAATGCATTAATTGTCAATCATAATTAATGAATAATAACACCGTACCTCCCCCATACCCCAAAAGTTTATTATTTATCGGTTACACAATAACACCCCCCTCTTCTCTTGAGACGGGCGGGCTCCTACCCTCCCAGTCCGGGCCTGGTTTAGTTGAGAGTTGAGTTGTAACACAGCTTCCAGTCACTAACGGAGTCACTAACGAGCACACACTCCAGTCATCCATGGAATCACTGTACGCATTAGCGGGATGCACGCAGTTACTTGTGTTACTGCTTCTTGGAGGATATTTATTGAAAATAGAATTTTATGCATTTAAACATTACAGTGAATCGTTCACTGTATGCCCTGAAGATGAGAGGAATAATGGTTTTAATAATTCCATCGTAGAAAATAATGTCCATAATTATGATAATTTAGCCCATGAATTATATGGTTGTGATTACAACTTTTTGTGTAGTGTCACTAAAGAATACGGTATTCATGAACAATTTAGTACATCAGTGACGGAATCTGAAAATAAGAATGAAAAAACTGTTTGCAGTGAAAATATATAATCTTCTGATGAAGACACATCACAAAAAAACTGCAATCACTTTCAATGAAACAAAAGAAGGCTTTAACACCTTGCTTAATTATTCCGTACAGGTGGGGGATGATGCACTATTTAAGCATCTGACATGTGTACAGAAGCGATTAAACAATCAGTTATTACATCATATTTTAAAAAATAATAAAGTACCTACCATCTTAAGCAAAATTTTATTATATTTTTCATTTTTTTAAAAATGTAAACGTATTCTAATTTCATTTATTAAAATGTATGAAAATCTCACTGTCTTTCTCTACATTTTATAAAAAAGTAAATACATAGATGCTTTTTATTAATTATGTCTATATAAAAGCAATTTCAGTGATAATCAGGTAATTATCAAATTCCAATTCTATTGTTAAAATTAAGTACGCTTAAAATTTTGTCAAAATGTATCGTATTAACTGAATTCAAAGACCGACCCTCCTTAAAGACCATATTTTCTTGGTCCCAGTGGTGGT
This sequence comes from Cheiracanthium punctorium, assembly GCA_038373885.1. Lineage (NCBI taxonomy): Eukaryota > Metazoa > Arthropoda > Arachnida > Araneae > Cheiracanthiidae > Cheiracanthium > Cheiracanthium punctorium. The sequence continues at coordinate 472,151 of JAWZYV010002631.1, read as the reverse complement.
CTTTAAAAACAGGTTTTACTGTATATATATATATAAACACTATTGAACTCCCTGTTAAATACACTGATTTTACGTTGATGAAACAACAAGTATCCTTCAAATAAAATATATAAGAATGAAATTTTAGTAGTGAACTAAGTACGGAGACTAATATTGATTTAAACCCATTAGTACCGTCTCCATAGGCGCACCCACGGAGGGGGGGCTATGAGGGCTGAAGCCCCCCCTAAAGATAGAAAGTCGGAAGTGAAAAGCTTTAAAAAATGAAAATTGTCGCTAATGAATTGTTTTTTTTTCCTTTCTTTTTTTAATTGTCTTCAAGTTATTTCTAACCTAAAAAGACATTTATTTTAAAAAGTTTTTAAATAAATGCTTACAGTTAGTTTATGAAATACTGTTAATCTCGGTTACAACGTCAGTGAAAAGATCAGATAATTATTTATGACTCCATACCGAGTTACATTGCTTGTGGGCTTGTGCTGTATGGCATAGTCAAGTGGTACCGAATATGTAGACGTTATAAGAGAGTTGTAACTAATCGAGGTCACTATAATAGAGTTCAGCAGTATTTGTATGTCGCCCAGCCCCCCCCCCTCAACTAAAACCCTGGGTGCGCCACTGTACGTCTCTATATACAAATTTAGTTTCGTTTTGCTATTAAATAGGAAATTAAAGTCCAGATATGAATATTTTTTAGAGTATTTTTTATTTATTACTAGCTGAAGTACCCGTTCTTCGCACGTGAATGAATGGACTTCTTGATATTACGATTTGTAGTGATTGCTAATCATTGTAATAAACAGATATAGCAAAATGGATATCGCGTTATATTGTGTCCAATAATCATGCATACCGAATTGCAAGGCAATCGTTTGTACGGTGCAGAAGGCCATGCGGCGTAGCGCAATCTAGTGGCGAGTTTTAGCAAAACGGATACGGCCAAAATATTCTTCGCATTCAGATATCGATGTATACGAATTTTCATGACTATCGGCTGGACAGTCCTGAAGTTCATGTGTTAACGCGACATCTAGTGGCAAGTTATAGGAAAATGGATAGCGCCAAACTCTTCCCCGTGTTCAAATATCTATGTATACCTATTTTCATAGCGATCATTCGCACAGTCAAGAAGTGATACACTGCAGGGCCATCTAGTGATTAATTAAAGTAATGATTTGCTACAGCGCCGTCAAGTGGCGAGTTATAGTAAAATGGATAATGCCAAAATATTCTCATTGTTCAAATAGCTAGGTATACTGATTTTCATAGCGACCGTGTTCAAATATCTATATATACCTATTTTCATAGCGATCATTTGCACAGTCAAGAAGTGATACACTGCAGGGCCATCTAGTGGTTAATTAAAGAAATGATTTGCTACAGCGCCGTCAAGTGGCGAGTTATAGCAAAATGGATAAAGCCAAAATATTCTCATTGTTCAAATAGCCATGTATACTGATTTTCATAGCGACCGTTTGAATGGTCAAGAATTTTGCCTGCTGCAGCGTCATCTAGTGGCGAGTTAAAATAATAATGCATTGCAGTGTCATCTAGTGGTGAGTAACATCAAAAGGAACGCAGTTAGAATATATTCTTCGTGCTCAAATGTGTAAGTATAAAAAATTTTATGCCCGTCAGTCGAACGGTATAGAAGTTGATGCGTTGCAGCGCCTTTTAGCGGCAAGTTACAGCAAAATGGATAGTGAAAAATATTCTCCGTGTTCTAATATTCGCGTGTACCAAATTTCATCGAAATCGGTTGGACGATATTCGCATAGCAAACGGCTAAGCGGAATAGAATTCGACGTTGTGCTGCGGCACCAAGTGGCAAGTTAAAGAAAATAGATAGCATAAAAAACCTCCATCATAAAAGACTTAGGTGAACCAAATGTCATGGTGCAACGGTGCTCAACAGTGCTGGAGTTTTTAAACCTCATAAACACATACCAACGTTCATTTTTATCTATAACCAGTGTTATTATATATACCAGTCTCAAATAAAATCCAGTTTCAAATCTAAGCCTCGCCAAAGTGCCAACATACGCCATTTTGAAAGAGTTTTTTCAGGGAATCATTCGAAACATTGACTTAGCAACAATCAATATGGGAAATGGCTCGACCGCCAAAGAGTAAAGCACGCATTTATTTGAAAAATTGAATCCCTTAATACAGCCTAATTTTTTAAAATTATCAACTATAATGGTCTTTATTCATCGTTACTCCGATGTACTAAATGAGAAGATTTCAATTTTCTGAAATTTGGTGGAATTCTCCCAACTTAAATCAATGTACTCAATTGGCGAGAGTTCTGAAGTTAGATCGCTTGAAATCCCTTAATAACTGCATTATTTCTTCACGGATCATTAAAATTTAACGCTGTATTCAAATAAAACCTTTGCACTTGTTTTCAAAAATCTATTTTCTTAAGCTCTCAATAAATTGCGCCAAGCCGAAAACTGTGCAAACCGCTAGAACTCATTTACACAAAATCGATATTTCAGCCATTTTATTTTTTCGCCAAACTGAAAAATTTTACACATTAGCCTCGGAAATCTTCAATTCTTATAGTTTTGCGTATAAAACATTTCATTCCTGCTCTGATTTCCCATGCACACGATATTATAATTTAAAAAAAATAACCTTACGAATATAAACTAACAAAAAAAAAATCATTATTATTCTTTGATTTTTACTTTGAGAATTTAAAACATTTTATTCGGCAAAATCGCCACACATGGCAAACACGATCCTTATTTCACACTTTTTTCACTACAGGGGTTACAAGTACGGAAAGTTTTTTTGCGTGGAGAGCATAAAAAATCTCTTAAATTCCGGGAACGGGCGGACTTTCAAAGTTTTAAAGTGGACTACGATTTATTCTACATCTGTGCTAAATTTCAGGACGATAGGTCCATTTTTGTACATTTGTATACGAATCAAATCCGCAAACAAAAAAAAAACAGAATTTCATTTTTATTTATAAGATTACAAATATATAATTTCAAATATATTATTTATTTATATATTATTTGAGGCGCGGCGTAACTCCCGCTTAAGAGCGGCATCTCGCTCTGAAAAACGACGTCTCACTCGCAATAAAATGTTTTAGAAGAAATCGTTAAAAAATATTAATTATTCTTTTGGATTTTTTTTTGTCGCACTACACATTTTCTATATTCTAAAATAAATGGTACAGTGTCACTTATTTTACTGAATTTGCAGCCTGGGAGTTTTTACACAAACCCACCCCCATCTAAGTATGAGTGCCAATTAGGGATGCCTCAGGTAGAGTAGTGCATATCATCATTCTACCTCACAACTCCATGCATCTATATCGTGTTTGACTTGTATGTTTAGTTGCTGTTCTCATATTTGTTTAGTTAATTTCAGAAAAGGGTTCCCATACCCCCTCCAACACGAACTACTGGTGCTGTGCCTCAGGATACTTCGATCAAACAAAAGAGGATAGCTCTTAATACGATAATCGATGCATTTTGGTATCTGGTAATGATGAGGCATAGGTAGCTCGAGGGTCGAACATCTTGGTCAAGCATTAGCTTCAAATAATGAAGGGTAGACAGTAATACCCAGTTTATAATCATCCAGTTGCAGAGTATTTCTAAAATCGTTACATCATTTCGAGAATAAAGTTGATAGCACCAAAGTTTAAATGAAAGCCAGTTTCAAAAGGATGCTTGTTAAGATGTACCGAGTTGTGACACATGCGCACGTGGGGAAAAAATAGAATAGCAATATACCGGATACCCGAAATTAAAGGACACTATTTTAAAGTTGTCTACAGACAAATCTGTTGTTGAGGAAGTTATAAAATCTTGTGCAGGACATAATGAAGGTATGGGAATTTGAGAAGATAAAAACAATTTGTTCAAATATCCAGGGGTCGTTGCTTAATAGGGTGTATCACGAAAAAATTTTTTTTGAAAATCAAACTTTCAAGTTGATAAAAAGTTGTTACTGTCATCACATACCTACCAATTTTTTTTTTTTTTTTTTTTTTTTTGGAAATCGAAAAATATTTGGGTCTCCCGGTATGACATTGAAGTTGTCAGTTTTTTAGTCAAAACGATATTTTTAAACATTTTTTTTAATAAAATATGTATAAATCAAAATTAAACATTAAACAGCAAAAACGGGCAATTTCAGATGGAATCTATCAATAAAAAAATGCATTGCGACTGAAATTGAACATTTAGATCTCCCGGAATCGTAATGAATATCTCCAATTTTTTGTCAACCAGCCGTATTTAAGAAATGTTGAAGAATCTTTCAAATTTTCAATCATTGTATTTATAATACAGACACTGTAGTACAGCGTTCCGAAATAGCAAGAATATTTTTGTAGGCGAATATGGGGCTCAGATTTCAAGGTGATAAAACTGTAGCTCCCCCATGACTTTGGAGATAAGGGAAGTGCAAGACCATCACATCACTCTCCTTCGTCCACCCTTCCTTTCTTTTTCAGTTTGTTTTTAGCGTTTTTTATGTACGAAGCGTCCATTTAGTGAGCATTTATGTTTTTGATTTGTGATTGAGTTCAATTTGGTTTTGTTGTTTTACCATCATGAGTAGAAAAACTCATTCTTATCAAAAGGAAAACTACTGACGATTCAATTGTCGGCCAACCTCTAGATATAAGTGATAGCAATGTTTTACCTACTAAAATTTATGTACTACGTTATTTTGAATGGGTAAGAAATCAGTTGAAGTCTGAAGGATGTCATCAACCAAAGAAAAAGGTAGTTGCAATGCGAGTGGCCCGTAAGCTAGAAGAAATATGGAAGAAGACTTCTATTCCTGTTTCATCTGTAATCAACATTGTTTTTATGATTTTAAAACTACACGAGAGATCTGAAAAGATGAAAAAGTCATCAGGGTGTAACGCAAAAAATGCAAAGAGCTTTTAAACGTCTGTTGAAAAGTTCAAAATCTGACATTGTAAATAATCTTTTTGATATTTGTTCATGCAAATGTAGAGATTTGGAGAAATGTTTGTGTCCAGCGCAAAGGAAGGTTCCACAACTGGAACACAAGTTCTTGAATGACCAACGAAACCTGAGGCTTATGGTTATAGGAGGAATTGACACAGTTGAGAGTAAAAAAAATCGAGAAACGTTCTAAAAGAAAGGAAAAGTCCATACAATTTGAGTTAAACTGAAGTCTCCAATCAACAAATATCCCTACTTTACGAGATGAAGGCATTGTTAGCGACACTGATAGCGATTCCATTCAACAGGATTCAAGTGATGAAAGTGTTTTAGCTATAAAAAATAAAATACCAGAAAATAAAAAGGAAAATTCTAGCGTTTCAGTAAATCAAGTCCTTCCAGTAGATCTGCCATCATTTTCCAGAGCATGTGATCGCAGAGCAATTTCCAATAGAGCGGGACCGCAACTAGCAAGGGCTCTTTTACAGGATTTAAAAGTTGTGACACCAGAAAATCAGACAGCGGTAATTGATAAATCGAAAGTTTTTCGTGAAAGAGTAAAGTACCGTGAAAGTATTGCAACTTGCACCTCAGAAATAATTTCTCTCTATTTTGATGGTCGGAAAGATGAAACTATAGTCAAAGAAAATGTACGTGGTAAATCTGTCTGGAAAACTATACAAGAAGAACACATATCTTTGGTTGAAGAACCCGGTTCAATATATCTTGGTCATGTAACTGCAGACAGTGGTTCTGGGAAAGACATTGTATCATCAATAATGAAACACATGGAATGTAACTGCATTGATGTGACAACTATCAAAGCTCTTGGATGTGATGGTACGCCCACAAACACTGGGGTTTCTAATGGATCAGGTTGCAGGTTGGAAAAGCTACTTGCGTTTGTGATACGCTGCCTACAATTATCAAAATAAATAGACAGTGAAATCAAGATTTATTTTGAATAACCTTTACATATTCAATGTTGTTTATTTGTAATCTTTATGTGTTTGTTTATATCTTTTGTAACCTTTTTCATCTAAAGATCACACTTTCTGATTTTTAATTTTAATATATTTTTGTTCCTCCAAAATTTTTTTCTAATGTATAATTATTTCTAATGTCACCCCTCCCTCCCCCCTCCCAGAATAAAAAAGAAACTGAGAAACTAATAAACTAATGAAAAATTAATATACATTTTATTTGCACTGTTTCTAGAAGTTTAACAATGTAAAATATCGTATGGAAATTTTTGAATATTTCATAAAATAGCAAGGTTTTTAAAATTACATTTCGGCAGAGCTAATATAGTTAATGGTACAAATGAATTTTTTAAAAGTCTGTTGTCTTTCTAAACTTCAAATTTTTGTACTTAAAAAATATAAATATACTTTATATTTATGCATACATATTTTTTTAAAATACACATTTTAGGTCAAAAAAGTTGAATTTCAAGCTAATTCCGGGAGACCTAAATATTTTTCGATTTCAAAAAAAATTTTTTTTGGTTGATATGTGATGACAGTGACAACTTTTTATCAACTTGAAAGTTTGATTTTCCAAAAAAAAAAAATTCGTGATACACCCTATTGCTTAATCAATAATGCATCTCCCCGGTCCCTAAGCCTTAATCCATTAGACTTTTGGCTTTGGGGCAGTTTGAAACATTTGGTAAATCGTGATAGTCGTTTCACAAGATGTTCGTAGCATTTCCCTGAACACATTGCGGTCAGCTGTGGAACATGCCCTCTTATGATTCCAGATGTTAGCTGACAATGATGGCCGTCATGCTGAACATGTATAATAGTAATAATATTGGTAAACTATTATAAATGTATGCTAAATGAGTAATTCATTAAAAATGCATCCTGTTGGCGAATATTTGAACTAATTATTTTTTCGCTAAAATTCCCATACCTTCATTATGTCCTACACAAAACTTCATAACATTTAAAAAAAAGTGACTTGGTATTTTTAATATCACAATTTATTTTCTTTTGAGTCAAGATATTTTGAGTACATTTTCCAAGAATTGGTATTTCATTTGCTCTGCGGTGAGAAGACAATCAGTAGATCTTCTGAAAAGCAATTCAAAACTCCGTGTATCAAGCGATAAGTTACTACTGTGAGTACATTTTCTAAGAATTGGTATTTCATTTGCTCTGAGGTGAGAAGGCAATCAGTAGATCTTCTGAAAAGCAATTCAAAACTCCGTATATCAAGCGATAAGTTATTACTGTGAGTACATTTTCCAAGAATTGGTATTTCATTTGCTCTGAGGTGAGAAGGCAATCAGTAGATCTTCTGAAAAGCAATTCAAAACTCCGTATATCAAGCGATAAGTTATTACTGTACAAATTAAAATAGTTCGAGAGTCAAATAACTTAGCAATTGTTTGAAATCTTTGACACCATATAAATCTTTGACACCAAATATATTACGCAAATTGTCCTAAAATTATTCATAGCATGCCAAAAACTATTGGAATTATAAATTTGAAAAGGTAAAGAAATGATTTCTATAAACAAAATATATAGTTTTGAAACATAAAATTTAATACTGTAGATATTGTCTCACTCTAAGACTGCTCTCTAGGCCCTATCTAGCAATACAGTTTACACTTTTTACGTATTTTCGATTGTTGATCACTACTAAAACGATTTAGTTGTTTTGCAGTCGGTTACCACGTATTACGGAGTATAGGGTAATGAAAGAGCTAACTACCTTGTAAAAAGAGGTATCCTGTTCTGCCGAATCATCTCAAAGAGGTATCCAAAGAGGTATCCTGACCGAATCATCTTCTGAATTTTCACTCTGTTAAAATTCATATCATTGAATTTGTGAGGATTTAAACAAGAACTTTCAACTTCAGGTAATATATAGACTTGTTAACATGTAGTTAAATATAATATATATATATATATATATATATATATATATGTTGTTGTTTACAGATAATATGCTGTGAAATTGCACTGTGTTATTATGTGTGCACTCTATGCAACGTTTTTTCCAATATCATTTGTTTGCTACTTACAACAATAAGTTCCTCATCTAGTCATTTTCTTCCACATTCTATTCAGATTTATCAAAGTAGCATTTTTGAGAGCTAACGAAATCAAGTTTAAATTTTCCGTACCCATTTATAAGAAACAGGACATAGCTATTCATTTCCGAAATCACGTAAAAAAATTAAAGCGATATCTAATAACCTTTAGAAAAAAGAAAAAAAAAATCTAAATGATATGCCTAGGGAAATCGCTAGAAGTCACACTTACCATTTGAAATTTCAAATATCTCACGTAATTGGCAGGGAAAGACTAGATCGGACATCCCCGATATTTAATTTACACTGCAGCTGAGAATTATATAGATATTTTTAGAATTCTATTGCAGGATAAAGTATGAACGCAAATTCCACATCTAATGTACGCCGCTGCACAGCATTAAATGAAAAGTCTTGGAAGCTGTTAGAAGTCAAATTTCGAATGCGGATTGCAATACTTACGAGATTTTTTCTGAAGTGCAATTTTTAGTACTGGGGCAAGTTTATTTTATTCCATTAAAATTTAAGTTTTTGTGAACAAAAGTATAACTATATGTATGCTTTTAAGATTGATATCCTATAAATAGAATAAGTACCTTGGGTAAATTTCATACGCCTGTAGTAAGGTATTACATTACGTCAAATACATGACTTTGAGTTATGCTATACCAGTGTGACTAGTATACTCATGTTTTTTTTTCTTTTTTTTAACTTTCATGCAAAATTGAACAAACCGGACATTTCTGGAAGATATATTAAATATAATAAGCTGCCGTATACCAAAAGTAACCACGGAACATTTTATTAATCAATATTTCTCTGAGTAATTGCTTCATTAATGTTAATACCATGTTCATCACACCATATACAGTGAAAATGAAAGAAATAATAAATAAAGGCAAAGACATCACAACTCCCAATTACTTTTTTTTAATGTGTAGCTATTTCAACATAGCATTGATAATTTCACGTAATTCTAAGAAATATAAATCACAATCCTTTAAAATGAGAAATAAGGATTTTGACTTCAAATTTTAAATCTTAAATTCCAAGTAACTCATTCCCTTAAAATATGCAGTGGCGTACTGTTCTAATTTACATATTGAGATACAGACATTCGTTGAAATTTTGTAAAGTTGCAGATACTCTGTATCCTAATTAGATATGTGATAATTGATAATTGTAAATACTTTATTCTAGCTGTTTATCTGCTGAATATTATGTTCATTGAAGTTTATTTAAATAAAAGTTTCTCGGCAAATTTTTTTAGAAAAAAAATGAATAAAATATAATTCTTGCTTCACTATATTTGAATATTCTCACCATGCAATCAAAAAAATGAGAATAAAATCTATGACCGAAAATATTAAAGTACAATTTTTTTAACTAAACTTAACTACGGTTATTTTAGGAAAAACTTTAATCAGAATAAAATATTAAATGCAGTATTTTTCCCCTATCTTGGTATAAACTTTTACCGTGATCAAATGTTTCCTCAAAATAACTTTCTTTGACAAAAAGCATTTAATTTCAGGCTTTTATTTTAGGCAAGGTTAATGGGTTTAATCACATTAACTGGTTAAAAAAGTGAACCCTCTTACATTCTTAATTGACAGGAGGTAAAAAAAGGAATGGGTTTTGTTATTCTACCCTGCTATTTTCTAAGATTTCTTCATACGAATCTTTTTATGCATTAAAGGAGCTGACATTTAATGAATTCAGGTAGAATATTTTAAAGATTATGTGTTGAAAATAAATAAATAAATAAATATATATCTATCTATCTATATATATATATATATATATATATATATATATATTAAACATTACAGTGTATTTGGGTATAATATTCGCTTTTTTAATAATTGGCAAATATTTATAAAACGAGCATTTTTTTTTCCTTTGTTTCAACTGTTTGAAGTTCGACAGTGAAAGCTTTTTGAAGCTGCAACCTTTTAACCCATTAAGCGCCAAAGCTCCCGTTACGGGAACATCTATTATATTTTTTTTTCTTAAAATATTTTACCGCAATTTACGAAATACACATTTTATATAAACATTTACACTATATAACACACCCTATAGTGTAAATGTTTATATAAAATGTGTATTTCGTAAATTGCGTTAGAATATTTTAAGAAAATATTATATAATAGATGTTCCTGTAACGGGAGCTTTGGTACTTAATGGGTTAATTCTAATATGGAGGCTTCATATTTATTTGTTTATAAATTATTTTTTTCTTCATCAATGTTTTTACTGATTACTTTTTAGGAACAAAAATATGTTTTATTTTTCCTTTATTATTTTCATATCGATGATTATTTTCAAGTTCAAACTGTACAGACATGTTGTTTGTTGTGTCAGCAGCCAAGAATGATCTCTCCAAGAGTGATTAAGGCGATTGTAGAAAAGAGAATCGAAAATCATTTTCCACTAGAGCGGAAAAGTTGTGTAATGCTCTTTTAGAAACGTATGCAAAGAATTTAAGATTAGTCAATAAATATCTTCTGGTTCCACTTAGGGGTGTATGCAAGCAAAATTAGCCAAAAATTGTGTTAATTTGCACTTTTATGTAATATTTTTAATATTCGATTTTTTCCCCAGAGAGATTGGAAAAGTTGACAGAAAAAGTTAAGAAATAAAATCGCAAAATTTTACTTTAAAAGCTTTTCTATAGAATATGATTTTCTTATATAATAATTAATAACTATATTAATATAATACAATAAAAGATTATATGTGAAACTTCGAATAATTACATTAATGTACTTATTATAACATAGTAAAAATCATATAATAAGATGTAGAGCAATTTCGTGCTTCAATAAGTAAATGTGTGTCAAATGGATGCTGTCAGCTTGAATTTTTTAAAGTACGAAAGTTTTTCCCTTAAGCTTTCTTTTTGAAAATGTTTATAAATGAGTTGTTGTATATAAATGTATATATGTATTAAAACTTCACTGGTTTTCTATAAATGAGATGTGTTAATTTCATTTTTTCTCTCTTCATACAGGGTGTCCATAATTATCCGGACAAACTTTAAAGGAAGGTAGGGAAGGTAGTAAAGACTCAGAATCACTTAGCAAAGTGGTGTAGGAGACGTCATTTTCTTCCAGCTCGTAATAATCACTTTGAAATCAGTGACGAAATAATAATGAACTTCAAGATCCTTGTTCGTCAAAAACTAATGAATCTTTGGCCGGAAACACGCTAATCTTTCAAATGTCCAGTTTAAAAATTCCATTTCATTTCATTCATGGACACAAGCCCATTTTCTATGAAACTTCGTTAAGAAACTGGACGAACACTTCAACTCTTTTCCCAAAAAGATTATTAACAGGTAACGGAAAACGGCGTTTTTAACCACACATTGTTATGCCATTCTGATTCGTTATTATGTGCCCGAATTCACCATAAATTTTGCCCCAGTAATTATAGGACACATGTAGATTACATTTTGTTCGTGTTAACACACCTCTTGTGAGTACAGATATATTTTTATTAAGGGGTCATGTACTTTTGACAAAAAGGAATATCAATGAAAATTACAATGATTTTTTTTTTATAATATATCCAAAAGTAATAATTTAAAACAATCACTTTTTACCAGCACTTGCATTTACTTGCTTTTTTTAAAGCTTTTATTAGTATTTTAAATCTCTTGGAAAAATGATACAATGTAAATTAAATTTTTATATTTAATATTAGAGTATTAGAGTTTTCTCGAATATTAATGTTCTATAAATTAAATATATTAATTAATAGAACTAAATATTAGAGTTCTATCTTTACTTGTATATAATCTTGCATCTCATCTTTCATGCGAAATATGCATCACATTAACATAAAAATTGTAAAATACATTTGAAAACAGTTTATTTTGAAAATGATGCAAAGAAATTTCGTAACGACTGTTCTTTTTAATAATAATAATAATTTCAATTTTTATAGATCTCATACACGTAATTATTCAAATAAATACGACCACTGCAAATAAATACATCCGATCAAAACTATTTTTATTTTTTGATTAAAGGATATTTTTCTACACGTATTGAAATTTTTAAGTTACTGAGATACACATTTTACATCAAATGCTGATTTGTCATCAAATGCTATATATTGGCAAAAAATGAGCTCGAAAATCTTTATAAAATGTTTAATTAAATTTATGGAATTTTTCGAAGAGCTATAAAAATCATAAAAGCTTTCTAAATAACTGGTACAAACTGTACGTTTGCAAAATTAATACTTTCTAGAGCTATTGCAAATAAAGTTAAGGACAATTTTCGTTGAGACGTTCTTCACTCAAAGATACCCAGTCCCTTAAATGTATAATAAATGGAAAATATTCCTTTACTATAAAATATAACTAAAATATTTAAATTAAAACTGTAATCTTATAACCGATTATGTTATGAGTAGCATAAATGACGAGCTCTGTAATTTTTTGAAAAATGCATCTGTAACATATCAAACATATATATAAATACTCTGCATTACCCTTTAAAAATTTATTTTTAACGTGCATCATCTATATTGATATAAATAAGCCACACATTCGGTGTCCGTTATATAATTCCTTTTGAAAAATGGTGCTGGTTACTATCATACAAAATTAATATTCTGTGAAATTCTCCTGAAATCCATAACTTATTTTAGATATATCTACTTTCTCCTTGCTGCGTATCTTTATCATGTGAATATCGTTTACGAAGATGAAAAATATTCCGAATATTTCATTTTTCTTCCGCGTCTGCGAACTGATTGATGAACAGTAATCACGGTAGGCAGAAGCGTGAAAGCTGATCTCTTGCAGACTTTGCATTCAGGCCATGAATGACAAGCCCTAATTTTCCTGGCTATGAAATTTGTTTATTGACCCAGCTTTATAAACACGTAGTCTTGTTTTGTTTTCTTTCATCGATATTTAGGATGAAATTTATTACACGGAAAAAATACTTGCTGTACATATTTTTTTTGTACTTTTTGGAGAGATTTTAAGATTATTTTGTACTTAATTTAAGGTCCGCTTTTACTTCATTTGCAAGCGAAAGTTTCGTCATATACAGGGTGTCCCAAAAAGTGATCTAGGCTTTTTTCCCCTAATATTGATCACAGACGTGTAAAACAGATTACAAGGTTACGTAAAAAGGAGGTAGATAATTTTATGGCAACCAATAAAATTTTGAGAAGTTTAAATCTATGTAAATGCAAGTTTAAGTTTTATATGGTCCCCGAACAAAAAATCCCAGTTATTAAATTGTACCCCACAAATGAGGTAGGTGATATACAAATTTTCAAGCACTTATCGTAAATAGTCTGAGAAGAAAGGTGGTAATTGGTTACACCATACCAATAGCAGCAAAAGTATTATGTTTCTTTGCAAATAATCTTTTTTTCTCCCTAATTTGTGTTTATCTTCTGATATATGATCTTCAGATGCGATATTTTTCTTTTAGAGAACCACTGAAATGTGGCTTAAGTCAGCATATATTAAGTTGCATATATCTGAACATTTTCATGATGAAAAGCTGATATTTTGTACATCACCTAACTAATGTATGTTACACATTTTACTAACTTAGAATTTTTTTTATAGAAGGGTCGCAAAAAAAATTGAATTTTGTGTTACGATACCTTAAAATTCTGTACTTTTTTATGTAACTTTGTACTTTATTATATAATGTCTATGAGCACTACTTAAGCCTAGGTTAGTGTTTGTGGGATATCCTCAATATTTATAACGATGTTACGAAATGTTGGGAAATTGTTATTTATTGTTCACGCACATCTGCAATCTCCTGATGAAAACAAAATGATATGTAAACGTATAGGAAATCCCCCCCCCAACGTCAGATTGATGCGTGAAACAGTGATGAAAATAATAATAATAATAACAAATTTTAGATACATCTATCTTTAATTTTTTAAATAATCTTAATAGGGATTTAGAGTTGTGTGAGATTTGAAGAAGGCAATTCCTGTATCTTCCTGAAACGTTTCCGACAGTGCTACGAGATGGGTTTGTTTTGCAAACCATCAGTTTTTAAGTTTCGGCCGGTGCAATCGTGATTCTACCGGGCCTCCTTGTGAACTCTGATGAGTCATCCAAAGAGGCCTTCGGATGCTCATTTATTGGTTCCTGCACTTAGGTACGTCATGTAACAGCCGAATCTAACCAATGAGGGATCAGTCGTCCACGGGCCTCTTTCGGAGTGTACAAGCAGGCCCGGTGGAATTACGATGGTCCCTGTTTTGGCCTACAAGCCAACTTCTTCTTTAAAGAAATAGAGACGAACAGATATCTCGCATCGTCGTTGTTTTGGAACACTTGTTTTATCACAATGGGTCATAGACTAATTACTAAAGGATTCCCATTACTTTCCTTAAATCAAGAACTACTTGGGAAGCCAAACTTTCCGGAACAATGAAGATTTTAACAAAAGCAATGTATGTATCACAGTCCTGTAAAAACCACTGTATTAGGAAATAATTAGGACTTGAACGTCACTTTGTGCACTATAGTATGGATATTTGTGCTTTTCCTTGGGATTTCCTTTATTCCTAGTCCCACTACAATCACGAAAGTTTGAAGAAATGGCATCACTAAGAAATTATTCAGAAGGTTTAACAGCATGATGATTTTAGCTTTTCCATCCTAGATAGAATAAATATATTCATCCCTTGAAAAAAGCGATAGACATTTTAAAAAATGCTGTGTACATAAAAAAAAAATCCCATTTATTAAATTGTATGCCATGAAGAAGTTAGGTGATATAAAAATTTTCAGCCATTTACCATAAATAGACTGAGAGATGTGCTTTTATAAAGTTGGTAAGTGGTTATACCACACCAATAACAACAAAATTATTATGTATTTACAAAAAAATACGTATGCTGAATTCAGAGGAATCTAAAAATTTAATAGTTTTTCTTCGAAAGAAAAATCATTTAAAATATGCGTATATGATTGCAACTATCATACACCTGCTTAATTTCAGATTTCCTATGGTGTTCATTACGGTTATATTTTACATTTTAAAATAATTTAGAAACTTTTACATTAGAAATAAAAATAATTGAAAAATATGTGTAAATGGAAATTATGAATTTTAAGGGAGAAGGGGGCTAGCGTGGACAGTTTTTATAGATTTGGTAAAAATATAATAAATATCACTTTTAACTCATTCAAGTACTTTTATTCAACAATTTTCACCATTACCTTTCTTTTTAAAATATGAAATCATTTGTCCCAATAGTTTTTAATATATATTTTTTCTAAACAAAGTATTTTTGTCCACACTATCCCCATGTCATGGGGCTGCTGTGGACAAGCTAAAATACTAATTATAGAATGAAATACAACTCATAAAATCACGCACAAAACCCTGATGAAATAAATTCTAACCTTGATAGTACACTCCTTAACCCTCTCGTCACCGAATTATGAAAAATCAGAGAAAAAAATCTGGCTATCATTTAATGCATCTGAAATACTATTTTAAATCATGCAAAAAATATTTCTTTCTAATGTCGATTAATATTAGATTTTTCTAATAATAATTTCTGCATTTTCGAAGCATTTTGTTATGCTAAAATTAATTTAAAAGGATGCACATATTAGGTAAAGGTTGAGGAATAAGAAAAAAAAACTATACTTACCTTAAAAAGAGAAAAAAACGGTAAAAAAGCAGCGTAAATATTTTCCTAATTTTTCTCCTGAAAAAACGAAGCGAAAACTGTAAAAAATGACCCAAATTGACTAGTACTGCATTCTAGGCAGGACTTATGCATCTAGTTAAGAGTCTCATATACTTTCTACACGAATTAATGATATTGATATCACTGAAAGAAAAAAATACTAAATTCAATTTTTTTCTCTCTAAATATTGCTATTTGAAGTAGGAGCCTCATATGAGGTTCAGGGTGACGAGAGGGTTAATAATTGTTAACCATAATAACATACTTTTTAATTCATATTAATCCTAGTAATTTATTTGTACTACTAATTAAGAACTGTGTATTTTTTAGTAAATATCAAAAGCAAAACATCACATTAGGAAGCTATTTAACTTTTATTTATTTAATTGGAAAACAATTATTCTGTTCTTATTTCATGATGTAATTTGGCACGTCAACATTTATTACCGAGATGTTATGCGAACCGTGCTACCAGCAACTATAATAAAGTTCTTGTTTTTATTATTTCTATAAAAATAAGATACTACTGGCTGCAATTTTAATGAAAAAAATATTTAGCTTGCGAGAACAATTTCTTTAATTTCTCACTGTCCAAAAACCAATCTAATTTAGTAAATAAATAGTTTAAAATTTAATTCTAAAGCCCATGATCTTACTACTGAATGCTCAATGTATTAAGTGTTGAAATGTCCACTGTAGCCCACCACCATGTGTCCACACTATCCATATTGGTTGATTCAAATCATACAAACCAAAATTGAATATTAAAATCTGTAAAGAATGTATTCCTTTATAACATACTATTATCCTTTATAACATACTAATGTATTCCTTTATTCCTTTATAACATACCTTTAAATTAAAATAACGAGTTAAAATAGTTTAAACTAGTAAATAGAAAACAAGTCAAAAGAACTTACTTTTCAAATAAAAAATATGTTAAATAAATTTGCACCAGACTATGAAGTGTGGTGTCATGTAACTATAATTGTTAGTGGTGGGTATCATTGTTGCTAATATACAAAAATGTACAGCAAAATTTTAACTGATAAATAGCAGAAATATTCAAGTTATCCTCACTAGCCCTTTCTCCCCTATGTAAATAAAAACAATCGGATGAAACAGTTACATTGAGCAATGGATACTATGTTTGGAAAAAAAAATCCGATTTTTTTTTTTTAACCTGGCTACCTTTAACATTAAAATGCACTAGTTTATCTCAATAAACTTTGAATAAGAATATTATTACGAAGATTCTGAATAAGTGTATTAACAAAAATATTACAATATTGGTTTCACAACGTAGAAAGGATATTATTCACAAATAAATTATAGCAAAATATGTTTTTACAATTTTATGATTTATATAAAAATATAAGAATGCTAATAATGAAAAAAAAAATGTAGATTTTTTTTTTCATTTATGTTCTAGCTGTATCATAAATATCTGAATGCAAGTTTCCCAAAAATAGCAAAATTATTAGCAAAATAAATAATTTTTTGAACAATTGTCCCATTGTTTCCTAATAAAAAGAAACTAAAGCAAGATTTTAATCCAAAAATGCGTATTTATATTCAGACTTCCTGCAATATTTTGAGTATGAGTTTTTAGAAGTACTAAAAAAATTTTTTACACAGTGTTTATGAACGCACGCAGTGGTTTCTAATTACATAGTACTAATAGGCGTAAGAAATGATTAATTTGAGAACGAAGAAAAACAGAAAATGCAAGGATTTATAACCTTTAGAAAAAGGCTGGATTAATTGCAGTTAATTGTCTTTTTATGTGTTCTGTGCTATAATTTTAGAAAAGAAGTTAATGTCTAAAAGAAGTTAATGTCGGCTTTTAACAATTTGTAAGCTATTTAATCAATGCCGTTTTTGTATGAGTGGATGTTATGACTTCGATCTAGTTTTTTTCTTTTTGGTATAATATTTAGTGGCAAACACTCATATATTATTAAAATAAATTTTGTATAAAGAACGTTTCTAATTTGATGAAAGTCTAATATAATTCATATATTTATATGTATGCAGCATTTTACAGGTATTTCTGCCACTTTTAATGTCTTAGATATTAAATTATTTTCAATAATAATAAATTTGTAAAAATAACGTTCTTGTCGATACAGATACACTCGATATTATTACTTCAGATATACTTTTATTTTTCCAAGTCCATATACTTAATGATTTACTGTGCAGAAGATTTTTCAGTCATCCAGACTTTCCGCAAATATTTAATAAATGCTTAATCGAAATACGTCACTCAAGTGTAGAATTACTAGTAGAGTGCTCTTCTCGTTAAGAAACGCTTCAGAGTATATTAGAAATGATTGGATTACGGTGAAAATATCACTTTGATAAAGTAAATTCCATTAAAATAGTGATGAAATTTATATAAAAATATTCTCTTTATTTTTTTGAATTATTTTCAAACAATTGCAACCATCGTCACAGTTATAGAAGTTTTATATATAAAATATTTCTTAAATGAAATAAAGCACAACAGTATGAAATGCTGATGTACTATATGAAACAGCACAACAGTATGTTCTGCTCAGTACTGAAAAAAATGCATAAGTGTTACATATAAAATATAATGCTACATTTTTACACTTAAAACCATTATAGTCACAGTGTTTACGTTTGTAAGTACTTTAGTTAAGTATCTTAGAAATTTCCCGACCTCTTTTTTATAAAGTTGTCCTTAAATATTATATTGCATTAAACACAGAACAGATAAATTGATATATTCAATGCGTTTATACAAACAGGGGCATATAATACCCAGTAGCACAACTAGTTCAAAAACGACTTTTGAATGTCTTTTGTACTAGTTGTGCTACTAGGGTATATGGTTCAGGGAACTGGTGAAGCCGATATATCGGTACCTTACATGATCGAGTACGTGAAAATAGATATATCAGAAACTTCTGCGCCTGAGGCTTAAGGGAGTTTAAAGAAGGAAGATAAAATCTACAAGTGCTGTGACAATTTAGATTCAATTTAAATTCATTAGAAATATCAAATGAGCGCTTTATTCTAACACCTAGTAGATGTACAATGCCCGAAAACAGAAACTTTTATGTCATCATTATGTCCCCTCAAATGACGTCATCACACATTTATTTTCACAAAATAAAAGATTACGATATTTAGTTTAATATTAAATGATTTAAGATAAAAATATAGTTTTAAGATAAATAGGAAACTTTCACTATCACTAATCACATAATATGATACACAAATAGATCATAGTAAATTATTTTTTATCAGAAAGGTATTTTAATTTTTATCTTCTACTTAAGATTGTTTCCAAAATTTGTATCATTCACCAGATATTTTAAATAGTTATACTTTGTGAATGCAAGACTGTGATGACGTCATCTTAGAAGACCAATTGATGACGTGAAAGCTTCTGTTATGAGGCTTTATATATCCATCAGTTGTTGCTTATTCTCTGACACATAACAAACAACTCATTTCAAACATGCATTGTGTCCATACAATCTGTATGTAATCTCTCAAAAAAGCAAGGAAAAGCCGAAAAAAATGACAAAGTAATGTGTAACTTGCATATTGACGTTCCAGCATATGAAACGCATAGTATTCAAAGAAAAAAAAAATTAGACAACTTTCTACTGTAATTTTAAAATTTTAATGCACGAAGACTACAATATTTTTAGCTGTCACAATTTTAAGCAGCGAAGCGATATGTCATAGGTTACTTTACGTTATTAAAAATGCATGAATTCGTGTCTTTTCAAAGTTATTACAATGGTTCGTTCCGAAAAGGACTCACCAAAGTAACGATATCTTATACTACACGTTTAAAAAGTTTATAGAGCTTATGTGCTTCCTTAGCAATAGCTATATCGCTGTTTGGAAACCTAGCAGAAGAAAGTAATACTCGTATAAATTTTATGTTCTTCATAAATGTATTTTATGGCTAGATGGGAGTGGAAAAGAATTTCTTGGGAAAATGTAGTTTTAATCGAATAGAAATATATAGAAAATAAATTAAACATTTTTTTATATTGATTTTTATTTTTTATTTTTTCAAATGTTGACCATACTTTTCAGAAATACGTTTATATTATAGATTCAAAAATAGCGAACTCAAATTGCATTAAAAAAATAACTACAGCATCAGCTGAATGTAAGTTTATTTAGGAATGAACTACCTTTATCTGTCTTCACCCTCCATGGTTCAATTCTTCTTTTCTGTGTCTGAAATAATTATATGTTATAATGTTAGTGATTGTTATTTGGGGAAAAATAGTTTTAAAAAAGTAATAACCTAATATTTTGCTAAAAAAATCACATTTTTATTTCAGTTTTGTACGCGGTACACTGGGGCTTAGCTATACTTTTTAGGTATTTATTTTGAAATTTTAGTATTCAAACCATTTCTTGATATGACGAACTTTAACACACAGTAATTTTTTACGGGTCATAACTCATTACTAACTACTTTTTGTTAATTTTCTAAAATAAACAAATCCACATTCGAAAGATTGCTGTTTAAATTTCCATCCATTTTGGCGATAATTTGAACAGTAAATACATCTACACTCAACAGCCTGAATTATGCCTTTGCTATCTATGTATAAATACTCTTAAAAACCGACAGATGTCTATACTAATATTTTATAAACGTAGAGGAATAATTAAAGTGGTTGTTCCCCAAATATGATACCAAATGCCTGTAGGGTTAAATTTTGTATAAACAATATTTTATAAAAATGATGTTTCCTGTGTTTTATGAAATATCCGTAAAAATGCAAGCCAATAAGTGTCATGGCGCAGATTTCTTTATCGTTCTAGTCTAAACATTTATTTGATTTCCATAATGTGACAAGAAATTTGATTATAAAATTAATTGTTTATAAAATTAATTATAAAAGAAGTCTTAGATCTGACCAAAAAGACTGTATTTGTATACTGCAACAATTTATTTTGGAAATTATCACCTATTGTTCCAGTATAATGACGCACAAAAGCATGAAGGCTGTCATCTCTATAGGTCTGAGATTTACGGTTCGACCTAAACGACACGGAGGGTCTGGGCGCATGGGCGCCGGGAGGGGGGTGCAAGGGGGTGCACTTGCACCCCTGAAAAAAGTATTATTAACCTGAAAATATACGAATTTTTTTTACCCTTAGGGCAATAAAAAAGAGCCTGAATGTCTGTGTGATATTTTGAATTTTACTTATAACTGTCGCATTAAATTAACTGTTTAGACCTGTGTTTATCGCTTAATATTTTCTACCAATGTGCATAAATTTTAAAGTTTTGAGAAGTCATCCACATTTTTATTTTGGGATAATGTTGGCGCACGCACATGGGCCCTCATAATGTATTAACCAACGCTTAAGGTCGTAGTAGTGTTGAATGCCCCACGGCATGTGCCCGCAATTAGGAAAAAATATTTTGAAATAGTCTCGATAATATTCGAGGTAGACGGGACCGGGCTTGTCTCGAACTATCGAAATCATTAAATTAATAAACAGATAAATGGAAATAAAGCAATTTTTGTGATTTGAGTGCATATTTAAATGAAAAATGTAGTTACATATTATTACATTACTGATTAGAGCAGGTTAATAATATCGGAAAATAATAATCAATTCTTATGAATTGACACTTTAACTCATTTCCGTATAGCAGTATCGTGCCATTGCCAAAGTAGCATGTCAAACCTGCAAAGAAATGTCTCTATGACGACATCTACAGAAAAAATACACCCACTTTCTTTGGGAGAGGGATTTCTGATAGGGCATCTGGGTGCACCAAGTAATTGAATTTTTGTCTTGCAATGAAAAAAATCGCCTGTTTTATATGTGCTGGTCATTATTTGGGAGCTAAACTGATTTTTTTCACTAACTGAGATGTATGGAAAACTAGAACAATCGAAACTCGAACTATCGACACTCTACTGTGAATATGATTAAATGCAATTATCTTAGGACTTAACGATTAAAATTTAACATTTTTTTAACATTATAGAGTTAATTTTTCAGAGATTTAAACTCAAAAAATATTAGATGAAAATTTGTACTTTGAGTTTTTTGACATGAATTTTTCAACTATTAAATGAAGGCATTACTGCGTCAATTTCGAAATTTGGGCTCTGTTTCAATATGTGGATGTCCGTGCCAAGTGCCCTTAAAGCAAACCTGCACATGGGGTATCTGTCATGGAAGGGGGGGGGGAGTTGCCTTGGGCAGAGGGATTTTTAAGGGGTTCTAACGCATATTCACGTTACATGTAGAGAAAACTGGCCAAAACTCAAAACCGTTAGATTGAAAGCCACGCGGCAGGCCAGAACCATTGATCTTCACATTTCAACCATCTACCATTTTCAGCACTGGACATGGCGAGGACTCCTAAGCCGAAAATTGCTATGTACATCAATGATAGAAAAAATACATTTCGCTTCAGTTTTTCTGGGAAAATTCTTCTATTTAAATACAAAAGAATGTTATCAAAATTGCACATAATTTAAATAATTAATTATTAGTATACTTAAATTGGGCTATCATTAATTAGGCCTAATTAATAGTTTAAGATTTTGTACTTTTAAGCTGCTACAAAACATAACTATGACGATGTTTATTTCACATATTCATGCTACATTTTCCAGTCAAGATTCTTCTTCCTTCAAACGCCAAGTAGTCTATTTTTTTATATGTATGTATGCAGGATATCCCTGAAGGTAGTTAAAATACATGCAAAGAAGCATTTTTCTGCATTGCAACGCTTGGTCGGAAATGATAAATGTAGATAGTTTCAGCACGATAGGGCTCCAGCCTATTTCGCAAATAATGTGCGTAATTACCCCATTGTTATCTTTGACCCTCGATCGATTGGACAAGTTGAACTAGTCACTTGGCCAGCACGTTCATTAGATTAATGAAGTATCGAATTTTGCTTTTGGGGATACCTCAAGGCACTCCTTACGAGACTCCAGTTGACACAGTTGAGCATCATTGTAAAACTTTAGTAACCGCTGCAACCGCCAATCACTTGCTAAACGCTACCAGCACATTTGAGCATTTACAGTAGAGCTTTTTCATTTCTTTTGCATTTGCTATATTTCCATCTACACTTTTTATTTTTAACGCCACACTGCTAATCTGCTATACAAAAAATTCTTCTTTAAATGCATTTTATACTTAAAGTTTAGCCTATGAATTCAGGAACACCCTGTATATATATATATATATATATATATATATATATATATATATCCTGGGTGCACCCCCCTGGAAATGATCCTGCCGGCGCCGTTGTCTGGGCGTTCACCCAAAGAGATCCTACACAAACACGGATTCTACCACTTGCGTATGCATATATTTCAAAGATGTTTGATGGATGATTACGGGTTCAACGTTCTCTCCAAATCAAACAACGGCTACTATCGCTTTGGACGTTAAACATAGATTCATTCATAAAGAAAAGAGTCCTGGATCATATCTCGAATCATCCTGCAGCTGTCCAGTGCACATATTCATGTGCCCGCATCAAGCTTTTCCTACTGTGGAGTGATGTTAAAGCACGAAAATGGTTGGTCGCCGATAAAACAGACCAGACCATCTCCATGAAGCCTTCTACGTAGGTTGAAGTTGACACCAACCCTCCGGTAGCTGCAGCAAGAGGGAACATCACAGTTGAGTCAGAGTTCCCGCTCTATTCTTTCGTGCTCACAATGACAAATATTGATCATGGACACTGGTCATAACAGTTGGATGGCCTTGGCTAAACCTCCTGTATGCCGAATCTGTAGTCAAAATGAAGTTTCCAAAATATATGAACCACAGAATGACTTAAATTTAGCCATCTGGCCCTTTATGTCTGACTTTGTCCTACCAATTGATACCTATCGTAGTTCTTCGTGCAAATGATGCGCGGAGGTCATTGTTACATATATCCCTGATTTCTTACATTTTGTTCCCAGCAAAAATTACAGGCTTGGACTCAAATATGCAACTTTATGCTCCTGTCAAATTATTTAATCGCGTCAAATTGACAATAATTTGCATATTGTATATTCATTGAAAAACTGTCATTTGATAACATTTAGCAATTTCATGCGTATTGAATTATTTTTGAGAGAGTTTTCACCATTTTTGTGATTTTTTGAAACCAGAGTAAAAATGCATACAATGTGTGAAAATTCTTCCATTTATGTACAGTATACATATATTCTTTCATTTAAACATTTTAATCTTTAGTTTCACATAATTGCAGCAACAGCAGTATTTGAAAAGATTTTGTCCGTTTAAAAACATGTCAAAAATCCCAGGCAAATGTGTGGATCGAGAAAATACTTGCACAAATAAAATATACCTGATAAGAAAGCAATTATATTCGAATTAAAAATGCTTTATTTTTTTCACCAACAAGAGCCTATTCTTTCGCAATCTATACTTATTTCCGGTGCCAAAGAAGAAAAATGGTTCCTAATTAGCTGTCGCATGATCTGTTAATGAACCTCCGTGGCTTAAATTATCTTCTTAACTTAGCTAATGTTAATAAACCCCTCATTTATTATTTCGGAGTTTCTACGGTAAAATTTGTTTACAGTTTTTTTTTTCTTCTTTTTTTTCCCCTGATATACTGAAAGACTTTTAAAGATCGATTGCCATGATAAATACAAAGACAAATGCGATGAGTTAGTAATGAAAAATACTGATGGTTTTGCGGTTGTAGGATACAGGAAGCTTTTCAAAAAGACTGTTAAATTAGTTGCAGTAAAATGTATTCCTATAAATTCAGGGAGATAGTGAATTTGAAAAAAAAAGAATATTCTTAGTTAATTGTTGTATTACTGTACATCTGAGAATTGATGTTTTTATTGGTTCAAAATAAAATGAGTAACTACTATCTGTATCTACTTTAAGACCGATAAGTAACGCTACTGATATAGAGTTGTAAGAGGCGAAACCTAATATGAGTTTATACGAGTCGAGACACCTTGTAATATGTTGCTCAGAAAGTAAATCATCGTACGTAAGTCAATATTTTTGTTTTGATCCTATAGTAAAATTAAGGACGCTCCGAGTTTCTTCGGAAGTACAATAGAGAGTAAAGTTAGTTGTGATTTTCTGATGAGATTACATAGCTACATTGCACATAAAGATTGCATTTCTCTATACATTTTTTAAAGAAGTTAATATTAATTTATTCTTATGGTAAGGAAAAGGAATAAAACTTATATTTTATGAACTGGAGAATATCCAATGTTTCGGACAGATATGTCCAGTAATGGAATTTTATTGGATTGGGGCGTGCCCACACGTTTATATTTATTTATTATTTGTGAGCTTGAAATCATCGTAATAATAATAGGACTAATAATAATTGAAAATGTATTAGCAAGAGAAAAATGAGATTTGATCTTAGTAAAATCTAATAAAAACCAGGGTGGTTAAAAATACTAAGTATTAAGTTCTCTAACCATAAAGCACGGATATAGCAAAGCTTTTTTTTACAGATTTCTTTCCAATATAATGTAAGTATCAAATAATTCTTTTTTCCATCCATCTACCAATCAAACGAAACCGGCGTTTAAGAAATCAGGACCCTGGTCTCTGATTGACTTATCGACCGCTTCTGAGTGTGGTATCAGTTTGAAAATGCCGTCCTGGTAGGTGCTTCTTCAAACACCGAAATATGTAGAAATCACTGGGAGCAGAAAGGATGTTCCAATGATTATCAAGAGCGGCTCCAGCGAGGGGACCATGGAGTTCAATGGCCCCTCTGAAATTTTGTTTAACAACTTTACATTCGCATACTTCACGATTTCATACGTTCAATTTGCGTGTTGAACAATTCCTAGAATGTAAAAGTTGAATGTGCCCCATTCCGGAATTCAGGTTTGTAAGCTGAAATTGGGTAGCGCTGTAGCCAAACAAGTTTGACTGAGACCGCATGTGGATGGGCGTTTTCATGCAACATTGACACTTCCAATAGTTGAGACGATTTTCTGATGGGGATTTTTCTTTAACTTCTTACTTTTTTTGGATCAACCCAATGTAAATTAACCTGTGTGAATTAAATTAATATATAAAATCTAAGCCAACGTTAATGTTTCGAGTATTACGAGAAGTCTTTACGAGGCTTTACGAAAGGAAGCAACACTTCATTAAATGCATAATGCTTCTGCTGCTATTGGTATAGCCCCTAATAAATTTTTTAGACATATCTCAGAGCCTTTTTTTAATATGAGGTTCAATCCGTGTTATATGAATCCCTGTTTGTATATCAACAAACATATAGGTATATTTTAGTTACCGGGAAATGTTTCGTAAGCGAGGGGGGGGGGTTGTATCAAAATTATATGTTGTGTTAATTTATATTTAATCACCTGAAAACATTTTAATCGATTCTATAAAATCCTATAACATTTTTAAAGTAACTTTGTAATTTATTTTATTTATAAATGATCAATAGTTAAGTAATAAGAGCCTAAGTGAATATTTTTAGGCCACACTATATATTTGATAGTGTGCACATATGTGTACACGTGCACATATTAAAGCATAAACGTAATCTTCTAGAGACAAAATCTCAAAATAACTCCAACAAACTGCAATTACGTCTCCTTTTGAAGCCTTCCAAAAAAGGCAAATAGCCGCTAATTATCTCCCACGTTATGTGCCGGGGATTATTAGTGGTTCAAATTATCTCCTTTAAATAAGCTTTCCGCCTGGTATCGAGCAAAGCATTCTTTTCGCTATTGGTAGGCTTTCTTTGAGTAAATTTATTCATGACATTCTTGGGCTATTTGAAGAGAAAAGAAGAATGCCTGCTCAAGATTGATAGTTGTGATAAGACGCGGGAAATTACCGAAGAATTAACTGTGTTATCTCAGAAGACTTGCGGTTGAAAGAAATTAAATGATTGTCTGTCTTTATGGGATGACGGACTTCTAAGGCTGTTTCTGACAAATGAAGATAAGGAGCAGGAAAGAAGAACTGTAATTATTAAACATCTTAACTAATGAGACGTAAATCTGCTCTGAAGTTCACCAAGATCTTTTTTTCTCGTCTGAAATAAACATACGCAACCAAAGAAAATGGTCATAGTTTGAGCGTGGAAATGTAATTTAGAGCAGACTATCTATTTTTATAGATTTTGTCGCTTTTTTTCAGATTACTGAAACTGCCTAAGTACAAACATGAGAGCTCCTATTATTTTTTATAGAGAGGGGGGGAGGACAAGTTAAGTGTAAAGATACAATATTTGAGTAATTTGAGTAACAAAAAAAAACACTACAAAATAAACTGGTGTTAGAAGATGAAGTAAATAAAGCTTTATATAATAACACACATAAAAAGGTACTTATGTCTAACTGTTCTACGGAAATGATTTTCAGCAGTCAACACACAATGTCGCAGAATTGTGAAGATTGACTTTATCTTTCAGTCAGGATAAACTCTACCTTTCAGTTCAGTTATTCTGTGACACCGTGTGTTAACTGCTGAAGAGGGGTGAATTTTTTTTCTGCCAAAACGATCGTACACTTAGATAAATACATTTTTATGTGTGTTATTATAGTATAAAGTTACATTTATATTTCACTGTATATGAGAGCTGAACAACTTCTACTTTATTCCAGAACGTAAATAATAACGATAATATCGATAATATGGGATCTAGGGATGATGGAATGTCCCACTCTACCCATAGAAATGAATGCCCATGAGTTCAATAAAGTACACTGATTCTTTTGGGAATAATTAGTAAAACTTCATTTTGCTTCATTGTTAATGCTGAGCGGATGTTTAACTAGTTCGGTCCCTTCGTTGCAAAGACGGCAAGGTTTCCTTCTCGTGCCTTCCATTAATTCTCTTTGAATGAATCATTTTAATGTAAAGAATGCATTTGTAATGTAATGAATGAATGCATTTGTAATGCAATGAATGAATGCATTTTAATGCAATAAATGTATGCATTTTAATGTAATGTAATGGATATAAAGCTGATCACAATGCATAAAAAGGCATCACATTGAGAAAAAATAAATTGAATACAATTGTGCGCTTCTGTTTGGACTTTCCGTATAAAGTAAATGGCGTTTTATTTTCAGGCTTTACCACAAAACTGAAGGGGTATGCTATTAAATAAGAAAAAAATGTTTACTTTCAAATCAGTTCACTAAATGAAAAATAACGAAATTAATATCAAATAAATGCAGAAAATCAGTAAATATCTGTAGCTATGTAAAGCGATATAAATTGATTCACTTCCAGGCACAAGAACACGGAATTTTCTCAGCTTTCTTGAAAGAATGTTTGATACTATTAGTGAAAATATTTGAAAAATTCCATTCTTTAGTGAAATAAATGTACCTAGTTATTAATATTTGTATGTGGCTAAAGAAGTGAGTTTCTATAATTAATGGTGCTGGATCGTATTTTTTATTTAATGATGTTATTGGACCCAGTTGATATACAGTATAACGCAAAATCGCACTAATTAAGCATAAAAAGATTGAAAAAGAACTATCTTGAAAAAAATAAACAAGAAAAGAAAACGCTTACGCAATCAAAACTCATATAGCGTAATTCATACTGAAACAAAAATGCCCTGTACCAATCAAAATCGAATTTTGGAAAGATTATACCATTCAAGAGTCTGCTGTACATAACATACAGTAATATGACAGTAGAACCTCCTATAACACGGTAGATATGATCCGTGCTACATGAATCTGTGTTGTTCATGTCAGAAACACGGAAGAGCATCAGAAGTTTTAAAAGGCAATACAGAAATATATGTTTCATTCGTTTACCGAGCTGTACATTTTTTTTTTTGTTTTTGCCTGTTAGAGGCAAAATATCGTGATTTTTCTCCGTGTTATAAACGGGAGTCAACTGTGCCTATTTCATAAAATTATTTTTACGTGATATACCTGAATAATCTGCAGATTAAAAAAAGAAATTATTAAGAAAAACGATATTTATGTACATTTCTAAATATACTTTTATCTTATCTATCTATTTTTCTATATATCTATCCATTCATTTTCTATCTATCTATCTATCTATCTACCTATCTATCTCTCTCTCTCTCTCTACATATATATATATATATATATATATATATATATATATATATATATATATATAAACTTGGCATTTCGAGCCTCGTTAAGCCCCCTAATTTTTTAGTTTCATTATTGCCATATAAAACCTTTATTAATTGACTGCATCATTTTAACTATCATCATTCGTGTATTTCGCCTGGTAACCCTATGTTGAATTTTTTATGTTTGTAATCTAATTATAGAAAAAAACACGTGATACATATTCTACAGCTTACTAAATATTGTAGCAATAGATTAAAGC
This sequence comes from Cheiracanthium punctorium, assembly GCA_038373885.1. Taxonomy (NCBI): domain Eukaryota; kingdom Metazoa; phylum Arthropoda; class Arachnida; order Araneae; family Cheiracanthiidae; genus Cheiracanthium; species Cheiracanthium punctorium. The sequence continues at coordinate 443,090 of JAWZYV010002631.1, read as the reverse complement.
TGTTGTGAACTAATAGTATTTAAATATGTGTAAAAAGTACATGCGATGCATATTCTACAGCTTACTAACAATAGATTAAAGCTGTTGTGAACTAATAGCATTTAAAGATATGTAAAATTATGTCGCATTTTAGGGACTCATTTCTCGAACAATTTTCAATAAAGGGGGGTGAGAAATAAAATGACATAGCCATTGATATATATATATATATATACACATATGAGCTAGAGTAAAAAGTAACATCATCGAGTTCTTTTAAAACTTAGTTACACTAGCCACCCAAACGTGAAACGTATGTCATATAATAAAGATGAACATTCTTACGATATTTACGGTGTTGAATATGTAAAACAACATAATTTGTTTAAGGGCTTCCAAAAATTCAAAAATCTCTAATTCTGAATTTTGTTTCGACAAGTAGCTTGTATGAGGTAATTTGACAGGCTACATCATTAAAAGCTGACAAGGCGTGTAAAATACTCGTCAAAAGTTTCAAACATTATGAAGTAAATTTTGCGTAACGCTCCCATATGTGGATATTTTCCAAACTTCCAAGAAGAAATGTTCTCAGTTGAAGGATGAAACATAAAAGAAATTTCTGTGTAATTTTGCCTTCTGGCGGGAAGAAAATTTGCATTTCAAAATACAGATTAAATGCTGCATTTTTGATAGTACAGACGTTGAAGTGCATGAGTTGGATTATGTGTTTTTAAAGCTACGCAAGTTGAAGGTAGTTACCTGCTAATCTTGTTAACTGATATATTTAAAATTACTTTTTTAAAATTTTTTGAAATTTTCTGAGTATTTTATTTCTTAAAATATTTAAAATAAGCATCAAATTATTAATACCAGTAAATGATATTTTTATGTCAGTACACAGACACACTATCCCCTTCCTGCCGTATTACAGAAAAAAATCCAAATCTATTGATTTTAAATTATCAAACAATATATATATATATATATATATATATATATATATATATATATATATATATATATGTACATATATACTACATATATTCTTACATATATTCTACATATATTCTTCTTCATATAAGAATATATGTACATATATTCTTACTAAATACATTTTCACTTGTGAAGAGATATTCGCATATGCATTTTTTACTTTATTTTAAAAATTCTAGTATTTTAATGGTGTAGATACCAAACTCAGTTTCTCCGCATTTCATGTTCTTAATTAAATAAACTATTATTAACAAACATGATATACTAGCCGAATTCTTTTGTGTGATATATCTGCTGCCATGAGTACTGCTTGCATTCCTAAATCTGTAATAATTCTGGTAAAGCTGAAATTTAAATTTAGTTATGCAAAATTAAAATTTTCCAGCAAACGTAATGGGTAATGTTGGTACACCGAAAACCAAAACCAAAAATGTTGGTAGAGCAAAATTGGTATGAATTTAAAACAAAAATAAACAAAAATAATCAAAAAATAAAAAGCTGATCATCGGTTTTTATTACCTTATTTTGAAGGATAGTAAAGAACAAATTCAACGCATAAAAATTGGCAAGAAAGTTTCTTCGTCGTTCTTTAAGAACATCTACGTATGTAAAGAAAACAATCACATGAGCCTTTGTAAGCCTCCCTGAGTGTCTGAATTTGAAGAGAGTTAATTTTTCTGCAAAAAATTTGTTGGATAATGTTATGCATGTACGAGAACGAGATTTTCAGCCTTTTTTATAAGCCTTAATATGTCTAGTATCGTCCAAATCACTGTGACAGTTAAAAATGCCTTAAAATGACAACACGAACATGGTGATTTGAATAACTGAATACTTTAAAATACGGATAGTGTGTCTTTTGCATCTAGAAGCTTTTTTAAACGTTCTGTTCATTATTTTACTTTCACCAACTTTTACAGAGCTTTGATCATCACGTATATGATATTTCTCAGTCTTACTGTGAAAATTGTGCAAATTAGAGTTAAGTAACGAAATCAATAACTACCTCTGTTATCAGATGCTGAGCACGACATAGCGTTTAACTTAAAACTGAGTTTCTCAAATTTCGATTTAGAGTGAATTAGTTTATTATTTTAGTAATACTTAAAAGATAAAAATATCCTGTCAGTTTATGACGTGTTAACTCAGGTTGATTTAAATGAGATTAAAATTCACGCATGTTACCACATTTGATTTGTGCGTTATGAATTAATAATTTTGAGGCATTATATTGACAGATTGCTATGTATTAGGGAATTTTAAATGTACTTATGTTTCAGTTCAAGAATCATTAATCATTTCCCCTTGAGTTTATCAGTGGAATTGGACTGTGTACTATTTATTGAGGACGTATATCTTTATAGTTATTTGTTAGTGTCCCCTGCAATAAGGCCATGGAAAGACAGTCAGATGAAATATGATTGGGCCTGGTAAAGGTGGGCACATAAACGCTAAAACTAAGTTGTATTCGAATTTTTTTGAAAAATGTCAGAACACTTTGGTTTGTTCTCACTTTGTAAACAATACAGAAACATGTTTACAGAATATTTTTAACTTCACAGAGGTTTAGTATCACAAATATAGAGAAACTAATACATATGAAAATAAACACTCAAAAAACTGGTGTTAAAAGATAAAATAAATAAAAACCTTGTGAAAAAAACACACATAAAAGGTTACTTCAAGGCGTAACGATCGTTTCGAATAAAAATTCTTTCGGTCTTCATCAGACAAACCTTTCCGTCATACAGAGCAGAGGGAACTGAAAAAGATAAACAATCCAGGCCATGACATATGATTATGTTAGATATGATTTTGATTGTATATCTTTTTCAGTTCCCTCTGCTCTGTATGACGGAAGGGTTTGTCTGACGAAGACCGAACGAATTTTCGGTCGAAACGATCTTTACGCCTTGAAGTAACCTTTTATGAGTGGTTTTTTTAGAAAGTTTTTATTTATTTTTGAACTAATACATAGTTTGCATAGTAATTTCAGTTATCTTTATGTATTCATGATTTTTACATTGTATCTTTAATTTCTGCGTTCTCAGATCATATCCGTTCTTTTTTTTTATCAAAGTTCAATAATTTTTACTTTAAACTTTTTCCTCCATCAGAAAATATTCCACGTGGCAGGCATTTGATGCGAAAAGTAAAGTCCTTAATTAAGATACATAAAAAGTTTCTAGCGATAATTTAATATCGACCTTCGAGGGGAAAGTTTTTCGCGGGAAAATAATTATTTCCTTGTAGCAGAAAATATTCCGGGTTGTTTTAAATTTAATTATTCTCCAAAAAGACTAAATGCTCCTAAAACTTTGAAACAATAAACTGGAACGAATTTAATATTCATGCAGGCAAGTTTTCCTTTCAGTGTTTTCGTGCTGGAACATTTCGTACAAAGTTTTCAAACATTCCAAATGCAATGTCTTTCAAATTCTACTTCAATGTTTATAAACTTTAACGCAGATAAAAATGAATATCGACGGCGTATAGCATATTGAGACCTTATTTTGCGTGAGCTTTTCACGATTATTTTGTATTAGATATGATTTTGAATCTGCAATTGAGAGAAAAGTAATTAAACACACTTCTTGTCTGAGTTCACGGAAGCAGACAGATTTTCATTCCAGAAATTATGGTAAAAGTAAACTTTTGATTTATGTGGAAATACATTTAAATCTTTAGAAAAGTATTTATTGAAAGAGATAAAGTTTAAAGTAATTTCTCGAATAAATTTGTAAACGAACTTTTAAGACACGTGATTACAAAGTATCCGTCTTTTGATGAGAATTAATGTATTTAGAGTGTTCAATATATTATGTAAATAACACAACTTTTAATTTAAACTATAGACGACCATGTACGCCAGCTGGTTCAATTCACAATCATTGTAAAGTTAGATCTGTACTGGACGACCAATGGACCATAGGATAAGAGGCTGAAGAATGGTGGATATCTGATTATTTGGGGCTCTGGCCTATCGCATGACTGTAAGTATAACGGTCTGGAGTTTTGGACGTGATTTACACATGCAACGTTAATACGTGTTACAAACCATTAAAAATTTCTCCGCGTAAGGCATCCCTCCCCTAGGCATATATTATATATATATATATATATATGCCTATGAAGGAATTATGAATAATTAGTAAATTGGTATTTTTAATTTGTATTGGCCAGTCTTCGGTCTCATATATGTACACAGTAACACTTCTCGACACTTATGTCCGCTATCGAGGGGTGCTGTAAATGAGAATGAAATATCATAATAAATATAAATCTTCATATAATGCACACATTTTAAGTATAGTTGGTGAATACGTTGATATATATTAAAATGTATTTAAATAAATGCACTTCCTTCCTCATAAAATTGCTGCAGCCTAACAAAAAAAATAAATACAGCTAAAAGGAAAAAAAAGAAAACTTTTTTTCTGCAAAATAACTTCATTTATTCAAAAATTGGTCATACGTGTTCTTATAACGTGTCCAAAACTATTAGCTACACTTTTCTAAGTGAATTTTCAATTTATTAATTAACTTAGACATTGCTTATCTTCACGTCACCATTCATAAAAAAATCTCTTGCGACGTTTTCGAAAGGCTGTGCACATCTGTCTAATTTTGCACTTTGTATTTTATTGCTTTCTTCTTATTAATTATCAATGTAATATTTCTCTTCAGTTTTGAAATGTGGACATTTTTGTAGAAATCCCGAAATATCCACACTATCCCTTCCAGTACACTGCAAACAAGTCTCAAATTTACAGAAAAAAACTGTCAGCCAGGACGCCAGTTTATTTCCGTTGTTTTCGCAGAAGCCTTTAATCAATTTTACAGATTCTCAGCCTATTTGACAGAAATCTCGCGTATAAGGAAAAAAAATACGGAAGACTTCTGTAAAATATACAGGAAATAAACTGGCCTTCTGGGTGACAGTTTTTTTTTCTGTCAGTTTAACAGACTTTTTTTGCAGTACATAAATTTTCATCCGCTGTCAAATATGGTTTGTCCTTAGGAGAACAGTTGAAAGCTTTAACAAGATCTGATGTTTCGCCTTCGTTTTTTTCATATCTTTATAACAACTTCTGTTCGTTTCTGCCACAGCAGAATTTCCTAAATCAGTTATCCATGCAGGAAGGATTAGTACTTTTAACAGACTCTGCTATTCACAGACACAAAAGAAAGACTACAGAGGCAAAATAAACAGCTGAAGAGACAAAAAAAAAAAAAAAAAAAAAAAAAAAGCTTTAAACACATTCAAATATTAAAGGTTCTCTCAAGTGCTATATATTAAAAGTACATCATAATCTTTGCGCCGTCCCTTTATTAATTTTCTTATTCTATTAAGTTGGAAAGTGTATCATTATTCATGAGCATGCTATAATTTTCTTCCTTGTTCCATAAAACACTTCTTTGGAATCGAAATCTGTATTAAGATTGCCTCCCACAATTGTTTTGCATTCTACTTCAGGTATATTCTAGTTATACACCATTTTTATAAGTACTGTTTAGAATGTGCATCATGATCTATAAGTGTGCCTTTTTTGTCTTTATTATTCCAAAACACACTTTTCTGAATTAAAATTCATATTACAATCGCCTATTAAATTTGTTTGAACAATCTCCGTCAGGCATATTCTAACTACACTTCACCTTTATAAATGCATCTTCAAATGTGCATCATAATCCATGAGTGTGCCGTGTTTGCTTTCCTTGTTCCATAAAACATAGCGCTAATAAAATTGAAACCTTTTACAGAGAACTAAAGAATTATGCAGCACAAATTCAGCATAGTACCTCTGTTTATGCACATTGACTTACTTGGAGATTTTTTTCATGAATATCCGCCAAAAATGAGAAAAATATATTATACATCTATATAAGCAGTGTCCACAAACGGATGTGCCATTTAAGGGAGGGTTTTTTGAATATATCCACGCATAACAAATATTAAAACGCATCATTTATATTTATTCTGCTACCGCAAATATTATATTTCATTTTTCAAATTGAAAGTTATCTAACTTACAACGCAGCGCACATTTAGAAGTCTTCATATTTTTCTATTACAAATGCTGTTAACGTATTTTCTGAATAAAATATGTTTATGTTTCAAAATAAAAAGTTGAAAATAGCTTTTTAAAAAGAATTAAGTATTTTTTACCGTGAAATTGAAATTTCTTACGTATGAGTGCTAATGCTAGAGAATATACTTTTCTCAAATACCTTTTCCCGTTGTATTAGAAAAATAATGCCGTACGCTGAATTGGACTACTTATGTGGATGTTTCAGTAAATGTGTTTTTTCCTAAGATATTGTAAGGCGCATTCCAAGGAAAATGCGGCAGCGTTTTCTATTTAAAAAATCATAATTATCGATATTTAATTACTTGAATAAAAGAATAAATATTTGTAGTATATGGATCCTCTTTTCGATATTCCGACAAAAGAACAGAAATTTTAGATGAAGTAATGGCTTTTTAAAGGTTGTTCTTTGTCTAGAAATGTATTCAAATAATTTTATTTCTGTTCCATAATCATATAACTTGTCAAATACTGCGTATTTTTATATGTTAGACATCTTTTTATGATTTAGGTGTTATAAATTATATTTATTATTATTACCATTATATTACTATATATAAATTATTATTATTTAATAATAATAATAAATTAAATCTATTACCATTACATTATTATTATTATTATTATTATTATTATTATTATATCTATCGTCAATGATATTCTTATTATTTTAACTAGACAGTATTCGCGCAGGGTATAATATACCAACTACGCTTTTGTTTCCGAAAACGTAAAACTATCATTTTCATTAATGAACAACATATTTCTTTTAAAAAAATGAAGTATGGTAAGTAAATGTTGGCTGCCTATTATCTCTAATGGCTGGCACATTCCTAGCGTATGCCCTCTCTATTATATATGTACTTGTGCTGTACACAGCTGGTCTCTGATTTGAACAGAAGACGGTATATCATTCCAAAATTATTCCAGTTATTAAGTTGTCATCACTTTCTTCTAAATAATGACTACTTCTGATTAGTGGTCTGCAGATAACGGTTGAAAACCATCAATAACAGTAGTTCGTTCTTTCAATTTGCTAAGGTAAGTGTGATACAATTTCTGATCTAATTTCTGACGATACTTTACGAGAAAAAGCTCTAATAAAATGCATTGGAACATATATCTGTTTCAATATCACGTTGTCGTCGTTAAATAGATTAAAAGTTATGAAATTTTATAAATTTATACTTTTTATACAGGTGATTATAACTAAACTTTCCCTATAAATGTCATTGAAACGGGTTTGCCAAGAATTTTTTCGTGTACAAGCCACAAGTACTTAGGAGAGTTTTTTTTAAAAGTTTAGTTCAAAAAATGTCCGCTAGGGGTCACAAAGCATTATGAATTCAGCTCGAAAAAGTCTCAAATTAGTTAACTTTTATTCGCGAGTATTGAACTTCAACTCAAAAAAATATATATATATATATTTTTACATGACCAAGTAGGATGTGGACACTTGAATTTTTATACATAAACAGTTTTAAAAAGAAATCATCCCTTGTTCAAGAAGTTGACATCAGAAATGTATCTATTGATGCTGATATTAGCAAAAATCGAAGAAGGTCGCTAAAATATGTAGGCACAAATTTTTATAATTTATGCCCAAATTTATTGAATACATGTTGAAATCCTTTGAACATTTCAAATTAGACTTTGTTAAATTTGCATTTTCTGCATGGAAAGCAGCACTTTATGGAGCCTTTTTGAACTTTCCTTTAACTGTTTTTTGAAATTCTTTGAGTGTATATCATTTATAGTCTATCCACCAAATTTGATTACAATCCGTTCATCCTTTATTTATGAAGCTTGTTTATAGGGGAGGTTTGTGATTATAACTACCCTATATATATAATTTGAAAGACAAACAATTTTTCTTTTCATTTATTTTTGTACGTTGATTTATTAGTACGTTCATTAGTACGTTCATTTATTTTTGCAAATGTAGAAACAGCGAACAAAAACTTTTCATTTATTGTTATAGAAATTTTTAATCGTATATCGATATAAAAAAAAACACGTCAATGGATAAAATGTTCATAGATGTAAAACCTTTAAAATTATTTAAACAAGCAAAATCACACCAATGATTCATCACTCACGATTAATAGCACATATACGCCTTACTGCGAGGCCGTCTGCTGGATTATACTGAATTTGCAGTTAAACACCTGATTGTGAGTAACTATTGATCAAGCCGTTTAACGATTCCCCCCTCCTCTCTGAGCATTGATTTTAAACTTATCATCTTAGTGTAGCATATTTAATATTTCTCTAGAGAGATATTCGCGTCGCCTTTTGGTGGAATTAGAATATGTAAGCATGTAACATGTACGTTTATTTTATGGTAAATGACTTTTTTTTCTTACTTTTGGAACATGTACGATGCAGTCCTGAAAAAAAATCGACCATGATATATTCATATATTTGCACGTTTTGAGGTATTTTAAATTCAGTTATGGTATTTTTAAGATGGTGGATGTATGTGTGTGTGTATGTGAACACGGCAACTCCTAAACGGTGCATCCGATTGAGGTCAAATTTCGAATAAAACATATAGCTTTATTATGGGGTTACAAAGGAATTCTTATACATTACACCCTATGGACACAGGTTCTTGAAAGTACGCTGACATCTAAATGGTGCATTCGATTGAGTGTTAATTTGATTTAAAGAGTGAAAAATGGTCCAAAATAATCCCATTAAGGTTAAAACTTGAATGAAATAACATGCACTTTTAAATAAAACTTTGGCACTTTGTGTGGCACTTTGGCAGTGCAACACTGAGGTACTTTGGCAGTGCAACACTGTGGCACTTTGGCAGTGCATATTATACACAGTTTTTTACATCATAAACGAAGTTTGATAATATTTTAAGGAAACAAAATTAGTAATGAAAAAAAAAATTAAATGTCTAAAGGATCATTTTATCCTCAACTGAAAGGCAAAATGCACAATTTGAAAATAATTTTAAATTGTATTTTACCAGTAAAATAAAAGATATAAAAGTAATTATGATTATACATAAGGAAATCAAATAAATTTTACAATCATGCTGTATGCATCAGTGTCACAGACATTAAAATGGAATATTTTAAAATTATAATTAAAATATTATGCCGTATAACAAACGAAGAAATTAATTAAATAATATAATGTGGAATCACGCATTCTGAGAACAGTTGAAGGGGTCCACCATGCCTAGGACCCGGTACTGGAATTTCTTCAGTCGAGGGATCATTTTACCTGGCAATATGGCTTCCCACTTTAGGTTGCATTACTGGAACACGTCGAGAAACATAACAAACTTAGCAAGCGTATGTCACATCTAATACATAAAGAGTAAATCATGTCATATTTCTGTGCATTACAGACTGTATTTCTAAATAAATGGAAAAGTTGGTGCTAGCCTTATTCGGATTCGGCTCATAATTGACACGTGATACACCAATCGCTTAAATACAGCCATTGTTATTTCTTTACTTGGCACAGCTAATTTATGTGTTACCTGGTAGATAGCGCTGCCTGTATCCAAAAAACCACATGCGGATCGTTTTGCCCGCTAGTATCAATTTGGGCCTTCCACTATAGTACAGGCCACAGATATATGGCCTATAATATATTCTAGTGTGTTGAGACCTGATAGCTTGTTCATAGGGCTGAAAAAAATTCTTATATAATATGAACTATAAACGAAAATTATTTAAAATGCGCTAATATCTAAACCATGCATTTGAATTTGTTCAAATTCATTGTATATGTAATAGATCAAGGTCACACAACTTGCATGGATTTTGATGCGTGTAAGACTTACAGATTTTGTACAAGCTACAAAATATCTAGTACGTTATGTTCTATAGATGCAAACTATTTAATGAGCTCTAATGCGCATATGGTTCATTCGATTGAACTCAAATTAGGTACTCATATTCAGTCATTATCTTACATACTGCATAGATTTTGATGTGTGGCACGCTCTCTTACAAGTCTACAAATTTCACTGTCTTATAGTGGGGAATATACATTGAAGTTATTTGAAACGCACTATTGTCAGAGCACTGTATTCGATTTGAGCTGAATCATTTTTATTTAAACGCTTAGTAAAGATCAAGTGCTCAGAAAGTCGAGTGTAGTCACTCCAGATTTGTGTATTTAAGGAAGTATATCTTATCTGTAAAAAGGTGTTCGGAGAAAGAAGTATTGAGGCACACGTGATTGATTCCGCGTCTATACTATAACAAATGATGTGTAAAACCTTTAAAAAAAGAACATTTCAAGTAGAGTAAAAAATAATATTTTTTAGAAATCTATTAAAATTAATAAATGTTATACAAAAGAATGTATATGGGTCTGAGACAATAACATAATCGACAGTTAACTGTGAAATCTAAATTATTTAATTCTGTACGTTAAAACTAGAGATATCCCAACTTTTGGTGAGATAAAGACTAAATCACAACTTAAATTTTAGCAATGGCGCTTTTGTTAATGAGTGACTAGTAAAAATATAAAAAATGAGAGTACACCTATTTCAATTAGTTCATCTTTTAACTAAAACGTAAAGAAACTTTATGTGTAGACACTCCGGATTGTCAGTGCCCGCATATGTAGCATATCTTGTAGTTTCGTCGATGACATGCATACGCATAATTCTCACTTGAATTATGCATTCGCATTTTGAGCGTTGAATATCGAACCTATCGACTGGTAAACAGAAGTTAGCACGTACTCTGATGGTGAGAAGAGCTGCCTACAAGATACCAAATCAATCGATGATCATCAGAAAAGTAGATGATGCTAGTAAAAATTGTGAGATGTAAAGATTACGACAACTCCTATTAAGTAAGTTCATTTTCTTGGATCTCTGTATAAATGGCGGTTATAATATGCAGTTGGATTCAAAATTAGAAGGGCAAACTTTTAGGAGGGGTAGGATATGACAAGACCGTTCAGAATCACATAGAAATGGGGGGTCGGAAACGCCGTCTTTACAAACCTATTCATAATAACTTTATATGGAGTATTTAGGTGTATGTCTAATTTCTTAGTCAAGTTTCATAAACAAAGGGATCTAATCCATTAATTTCATCAATGTAATGAAAAAATAAAATCTGAATTAACAATTTTTGTCAAGTTCAATTTGTTAAAGATGCATTATTTTTTTAAAGGTGGTTCACTATTACCTGAACACTTTTAAACTGATTATAAAGAGGTACATGAATGATACGTTTCCGACAACACATTGATATGCGATTCAGAACCGTCTTATTGTAACCCACCTCACCTAGAATTTGCCATTCTAATTTTGAATCACCCTGTATTTTCCTTACGAGCCCTAGTTATATAAGGTTTCAAGAAATATGAGTGAACTCTGTAAATGTTAACTACAGCTTGCTCTGGTAATTTATCTTTACACATTTTCTTTATATTTTAATTTGAAGGCTTGAAAAACATATGATAATTTCTGCTGCAAAGATGTGAATAGAACAGAAATACATTACAAAAATATTTGAGTTAATATACGGATGCCAGAAAAATCCTTGACACATTTCAAAAATTTACAGGAAAGCAACAAATTGTTGTATGAATATGCGGTTCCCACAATAATGCTTCACAAATTCAAGAATTTGTTTTTCCATCTGACAACAAATTACTTCCAATATGTGTTCATAGATGGCGCTGCATCTCCATTTTTCAGCAGTTAGAGCCAATAAGGATCTTCCGTGAGTTTCAAACAGCACTGACGGTGCGGGAATATTCGTTCTAGTTAAGGCGACAGCAACTCAGAAAGCGCGTTGCGTAGGTTGGTATTTCGAATAAAAATTCATAACTACATTTCAGAGAAAGTTTCGTTACATGTTTAAGAAAGACCCTTCGAGTCGAAACAACATTTTGGCCTGGCATGCAAAGTTTTTAGAGAATGGGAGCGTTCTAGACAGGGAAAGAAGTGGTCGGCCAGGAAGACCAGGAAGACCTTGTACAGTCTCGTAAGCTAACAAGACTGTACAAGACATTCGGGTTAGCTTACTGTGACGGTACAGCGCCACCTATGAACACAATTTGGAAGTATTTTTTACGATGAAAAAAAAAATCGTGAATTGTGAAGTATGATTGTGCAAACCGCATATTCATATGATGATTTGTTGCTTTTCTATGGATTTTTTAAATGTATCAGAGACTTTTCGGACACCCTGGATTTTATACTGCAAATCTTAAAAAATTGAGCGATGGAGTTTTTTATGAAAAGCAAAAATATGAATCGAAATGCAGGATTTGGACTAAATCAGCGCTTCTCAACCTGTGGGGCGCAACCGCCAAGGGGGACGCAGAGCGTTTGTAGAGGATTCGCGAGAAAAACCAACTAGCAAGTAGTGATGCATGTTTTTAAAAATATCATGTTATTTATTGTCATTTTTACTCAAAAATATATCAATTTTCGCTTAAAATGTTCATTCAAACTTCATTGATAACATTATTTCGTAGAAAATTAGACTAAATGTTCATTCTTAAAGATTAAAAAACTGAATGTATGCTTAAAAATGCGAGGGGGGGGGCAGCGTAAGAAAGCCTTTGTTGGGAGGGGACGTTAAAAGGTTGAGAACTGCTGGACTAAATAACATAAGTATGCCATAAAATCATTGTAGGAAAGGAAATAACACTTGCAGGTTATAGCGACACTCCAACCTACCGATATATATTACAAATTTGGCGGTTATGCAATCTCGTGTAATCTCTTTAATTCCTATAGACTTTTACAGTTCTAAAGAATATTCCTAATATCGTTAATCAAACTCAGTCCCTGATATAAGCCACACAAATTATGAATAAGAATTGAAAATAATTTATAACTGAAATATATAACTGAATTTAAAATTCATTTTTTTCCTCTGTTCTTGAGCAAAATTGAGATTTATAGTATTAAAACTCTACAGAGAAGATATGAAAATTAATTAATGCTTAAAAATTTCATTAAGAATAATTGTATAATTTTATACTCTTTAACCTTGACATGCTTAAAAAGTTTACATGTTTTTATAAGCTTCTTATATTTAAAGTTTAAAAAAATCATTGATTTTTTATTCAATATATTTTAACTCATAAAAAATCATGGAATATTTTAATTTATTTTTTATCATTCACAATGTCACAGTTAAAAAAAAACAGCAAAACATTTGAAAGTATAGTTTTAGTTTATTTATCATTTGTAAGAATCGAAATTATTATTAAGTGGAATGCTTCTATTAATAAGGTTATAACATTTTTAAATAAAATGAGAAATTATAATGAGTCCGTAAAATTATAATTATTCAACAATGCAATTTTAAAAAATGTAACGCCGATACGTTAAGTTAAGTATAAGACAAGTATAGTGCCAGGTCATTTAAAAAGAAAAGTTATTGCAAAAGTTAATTATTCTTACAAATTAAAGTTATTTTTACACCCATTCCTACTTCTACAAGACGCATCTCGTCCATTGTAATGTAATTAAAAAACGAAACTTTAAATTAAATTTTTCGCCGGAGAAAAAAATAAATTGTATATTTTTAAATTAACTTCCCTCTATTAAACGTGTGCAAAGTCGGAACCTTTTTAATCAAGGGAAAACATTATACCCCCTTAATTTAAATCACTTGAAAAATGACTCTTAATTAGACTGCGCAGTTTCCGTTAATGATACCGATAGGTTCAACGGATGTATTGTGCACTCTAAATACTGCTCTTGTTAATTAAGTGATGGTTTCGTAATTAACAGACAGCTCTTAAAAGTACTTTCAATTGTATCCATTGAAATTAGTTTCGTGTTTTTAGGAGTTATATATCGCATATTTCCTCTTCTCATATTGAACACTTCGGTGGATTATTTTATTTTACTATTTTATTATTTATTCATTTTTATTTTTTAAGGAAATATGTGGTCATTTGAGACAGCTCTCTAAAACGATGTATTTCAATATTGTTTAAATATATAAGACAAAAATATATTAGAAATAAGGTGGAATTTTAGATATTAATTGTCGTAGATGCACATTGTGACAAGTTTGTGGTTAAAACCATTTCATGCATAAAGAACTTGCCATAATAACAAATACAGGGTGGTTCAAAAATAGTTTTACAAACTTTTAGGAGGGGCAGGATACACCAAGACAATCAGAATCACATAGCAATGCGGGGTCGTAAACGTCGTCTTTATGTACCTATTAATAATCAATTTTGGAAGAAGTGTTGAAGCGTGTTTCTAATTTCTTAACGCGTTTCATAAACTATGAGCTTTCCTCTGACAATTTTATTTTTTTATATGCGTCACCATGGCACAGTGGTTATGCCACTGAAAATGGTAGACGGCCGACGTATGAAAGTCACAGGCTCGGGTCACATCGCGCGGCTGTCGATCTAACGGTCTGGAGTTTTGGTAGGTTTTCTTCAGATGTAACGTGACTACGCGTTAGAACCCCTTAGAAAGTCCCCCTACCAAGGCATCCCCCTGGCAGATCGCCCTAGTGTAGAGTTGTCATAATCACACACAACCACAACAACCACAGACAATTTCATAAAGGTAATGAAAGAAACAATTCTGAAATAACAATTTTTATCAAGTGTAATCGGTGAAAGATGAATTAGTTTTTGAGAAACCATCGTCGGAAAGTTTACCATCACTTGAGTTTACTATTGAGTTTACTTATTTGCTTTGCAATGGAAATGTTTATAATTGTATAGCGTTCTAATAAATTTACATGGTATACGATTGTGCTATTTACTTCAACACGCGTTACTTTAAAACATGCCAATTTAGCTCCCAAAATTTTTATAGCAGTTAGTTCCTTTATTTATCGCTTGAAATTTCTTCCATATGCAGTATGTTTGATGCAGTTTACTAAATAACGTATGACATCTAAATGATGATTATTCTAGGAGAACCTAATTGTGTGTTTAAATTTTAATGTATAGTACAAACCAATTTACATACATGATTGTGCCGAAATATATTTGCCTGATCGATTGATGTTATAATATGCTATTAATCGAATCATATCAATCTAGAGCTTCAATCAACTATCGCTCGTTTGTTTACAAATTTCCGAACTAACGTTCACTGTTTATGAGATTGCTTTACCATTTACGATCTCGACTAATATATTATCAACGTATACTTAGCAGGTCCAGAAGAATTCAACAGGTCTTTTTCATCCAAAATTATTTTAAAATATCACGGGTTTAAAATTTGTGAGAACCCTGTGATTTAAAACTGTGATTTTGTGAGTAGTAAATTTAGAAACAAAAGACTTTAATCGAAAAGTAAAATTGCGAGAATATATTTAAAAAATAATTTTCATTAATTCTTAATTTACGGAAAGAATATTAAAGAAAAAGTGTGAAT
Organism: Cheiracanthium punctorium; assembly: GCA_038373885.1. Taxonomy (NCBI): domain Eukaryota; kingdom Metazoa; phylum Arthropoda; class Arachnida; order Araneae; family Cheiracanthiidae; genus Cheiracanthium; species Cheiracanthium punctorium. The sequence goes on along the minus strand of JAWZYV010002631.1, from coordinate 427,655 downwards.
GCCATTTTTTCTGCCTAAATTAACGTTAAAAATTTGCAATAGCTCTTAAAGGATAATTTATTTTTTTAGCATAATTTACTAAATAAACGTAAATAAATGATATGAAAGTAATACTTTGAAAAACTTCAAATTGCATGTTTGATAATTTTATTTTAATATATACAAGTTTTTATTCTTTAGGCCCGGTAGATATTAAAAAGCTACAAAATTGCAATTTCCTTTTTGTTTGTAAGTATACTTAAGATGTTGTTTGAAAATGTACAAAAACGTTTTGCAAGAATTTTCATTGTAGAAATCTGTGACAGCCCAGTGATCCAGCTATTTTAATTAAATATAAAAAGTCACATTTTTGTTTGATTTAACAAGATACTTCCAAATAAATCTAAAATCGTAATACTGTTCTCTCGAGGTGCTAGATAATAATGTGACAGAATATAATTGTAGATAAACTTTAACCCGTTATGTGTAACAATTTTAACCTTCCAAGCAGGTGTGACGTAAATGCCCGTCCACTTAATTCTAGTTTTCATTGCAATGCACCAACAATTGCTATTAATTAAAACACACAAGCATTTCTAAATAAATTTTAATTTTAATGCCTGTAAGTACTAAGAAGAGCTTATTTAACTAATTACAAATCTTCCTATCATTTTTTAAAAATAACTTTATTTCAAAACTTCATTAAAATCGATGCGTGCAAATAACTTAATTTGTCAATTTGTCAATGTCGAGGAGAGTCAAAGTGTTTAATAATAATAATAACTAAAGCAATTATGACTTCACTTCAAAAATGATTTCAATAACTAGTCAACAACTTAATTTTGAAATCTTCCGTAAGTTACAACGCAAAGCAATAACTGGATCCTCAGTATATATTTTGATTTCAGAATAACTGAAAATTGAGTCAAATACCTGAAATTCATATTCAGTAAAGAACTTTGAAAGCTTTCAATATATATATATATATATTTATTAAATTGCATTTTTAGCGTACTATAATGCTCTCTTAACCACAGTTTATTAAGGTGAGACAAAAAAATAAAAATTAAGTGATCTAACACTTGAAACGTGCTCTCTGAATACAAATGTCTTACGTTAATTAGACGCTTTTTTGAAAGCCTTTTTTTATGTTTCCAACATTTCTCCACCCTTCCTGGGTAAGTTTAAAAATATTTTCATGAATTATGAATTTCGTCACGTGTAATCACCTTTAAATTACTGTTATGCAAGATAAAAAAGAAACTTCATTCTTTATGCTTTTCTTTTAATTGCATTTTGAGTAACTTTTAAACCGAGATAAATATTTATTATAGTTTAACACTTAGTAACACGCCGCTTAATTAGAATAGGTAGAGCACTACGTTTAAAAATAAAATGCTCAAATATTATTTATTTTAACAGGCTTGAAAAGATATTGCTATCTAAAAAGAGCAAAACATAATTTCTAATCACGTCTTCATAGACATTTTCAAAGCAAAAAATTCATTATTAAAAAGTAAAAGTACACCACTATTAGCACATCTAGTTCAAAAGACGTTTAGCCAGCTTTATGAGAACACAGGTTGAACGTCTTTTGAACTAGTTGTTCTACAGTGGAATAATGTTATGACAATCACAGATCTTCACTAATTTCTAACTTACATTAACGTCATTATATGACAATTACTAAGTTTTTTTAAATAAGTTACTTATCATAAAAACAATGAGAAAAGTTGATAGATTGCAGATATGTTATATATTACGAGTACTTTTTAGCATTTTTAGTATATAATGCTAATGCAGTATAGACTCCGGTGGGAGTTATTTCGGCCTTAAGATAGTTGTACTTCGTTTATTCTGCTGTATAGTGTAGCAATGTGCCATACCCAGGAACTCCATGCCGACAAACAATTACGTGACAATATTTTATTCAATAATGTAACATTACCGGCAGTAGTGTGGTGGCTTGCAAAATAGCAAAGACGAGCATGACCTCTTCGGCAGAGACTTAAAGCTTCTCACAAAGTCTTCCTTCACGAATTCCTTCCTTCCGCACACAAAGACACTCACACTGACACAATAAACGTGACGGCCCATAACCCATTCGTGTCTGGATATTTTTGCGACTTTCTTCGATTTTTGCTAACACCAGAAGTAATTGATAAATTTCTGATCTCAACTTTTTGAACAAGGGATGATTTCATTTAAAATCGTTATGTATAAAAATTGAAATGTCAACATCCTACTTGCCATATTAAAATATTTTGTGGAATTGAGGTTCAATACTCGCGAATAAAGGTTAGGAAAAATAAATAACGTTTTCGAATGATAGCGATATTGCCGTCCCAAAAAAGGGACGCTAGGCATAAATGGGTGAAGACAACATATCTGTGCCAATATGTGTAACTAAAGGAAGCTCTACATACGCTATTTAAGTGAAGCATCTTAATACAATACACTGATCTTAATCAGTTGTCAGACTGTAAAACAAAAACTTTTGAATGGCAACAGAATAGAAAAATACTGTATCTTTTGGAATGAAGATAAAAATGAATATTTTTCATGGATTGAACAAGGCCATTTAAACTGTCCCCTTTCTGAAACAATTGCTGTATCAGTCTTTGCAAAACAATTTCTGATTTTATTTAAAAACCAAGCATTGTTAATAATTGTAAAAAGAATTGAAATTGAAATACTTGTTATTTTCGATTTTACTTGTAAATTCTTGAACGACGAAATGTAGATAGAAAGGTGAATATTAGTGTAAAGAACCATAAACATTTTAGATAATTTTACGTAATTCTTAGATAACCGTAATCTCTAAAGCTGCAGGTTAATAATATACAGAAGACAGATTTGACTGAAAAAAATATCTAATGTACTGTGGACTTCAGTGAGAACTTCATAAATTAATTTTAAAGTAGAATAAACTCAAAATCTCTTGAAATCATGTGAAGAAAATGATTTATGTTCCTAAAAGTAAGTTTCATTCAAATCCTACTGGATTTTTTTTTCTTTAATAGAAGAGGAATAAGCAGACAATGAGAAATAAGCCTAATGAATGTTGTACATGATTCGGGGAATTTGAGAAAAATTAAATATTTATGCCATTTACTCCCATTAAAAGATTATCTATAATAATCTCCAAATGAGACAGCGATATTAAAGTTTTTTTATAATATTATAAACTAAATTAAAAACTATTGTTTTGTCAAAACTGTTGAGATAAAACAAGAAATATAATTGAGGTATATTTTTGAGAATTCTAACTGTGCAATAATTTACTATTCTGAAAATAATGATATTAGTCCGAAATCCTTTAATACCTTCCATCAAAACTGTGTGCTGACAAAATTTCATTTTTCATGCTGGCATTTTTTAATTATTTTAATACATATATGTATTTAGAAAGAATGCAATTAGTTACAGAATCGCATTTTAATTTTTTGCTTTAAATTAATTGCATTTAAAGGAACAGCCACTAGTTCCTTTAAAAAATTCTGCTGATTAAGATTCATTAAAGAACAGCATAGGAAATAATTATAATAAATTTTCACTCTCTGAAAATGACAAATAAGCCAGAATAACTGAGATTATAATCAAAATTAAAAGAATGAACTGTAAAGAAGTTATTTTCAGTTCTCTTCATTATACAAAAATTAGAAAATCCAATAAATTTTTGTTTATGTATATGCATTAATTGTTACGGTAAAAGCTAAATTTTACTTTAAACCGTTTCAAAAATGTACAAACGTTGAGGTAAAGAAAAAAATAGATAATTATAACTTAACTCTAATCTCATTTATAGAGATATCTTTTTCATACATTTTATAGAATCATAAAATGAAATGAAAATAATATTAAAGATATATGTCGACATTTTAATTAAATTTTAAATTCTATTGTGCTGCCACTTGCTTATTCACATAAATATAAAAAAGTGGATAAAAAAGTTTTTATTTTCTTGATAGGTTATGTGATTATGTAGCTGTGTTCGTGACAAATGTTATGAAAATTATTTTCACTCGATATTACAGAAATTAATTAAATTTTGTTCTGTGTAATCTTATGGATTTCTGTTACTTGACAATTTATTAAAATTATACATTAAAACAGTTTCAAACTTATATACAACTCATTAAATGCAATGTATTCTAAAAATCTTTATTACTATTATATATCTTTAGTATTCACATGCAATCATAGAATTGATAATCAGATAAAAAATTGATTTAACATTTATAACCAATAATGAAAGTGATTATTTCCAGACTCATTTGCAATTCACAAACGGCAGAATTCACAATCAGTTGTCAAACTGTGTTTGATGGATTTTAAATGAAGTTTTAGAAGGAAAGTAACTGTAATGTATACCGGGCAGAAGTTGGGGAGAGACTGTTACCATGTAAATTTACAAAATGTAGCTTATTCAATTACTTATATCCACATAGTATATTGATGATAGATGTATATTAAGTTGTGAGGAGCTGTAAACAATGACTTGGTTAAGTAGCATTCTGGTTGATCCAACTGATTAATATCCCAGATTTTTTGACTGAAAATGCAACAGAAGGTCATGCACACCAAACTCTGCTTATGTTGCACAGCCTTAACTAATGTTCGCATCGTCGGTAGAACTAGAAGGTAGAGGCTAATCCTTTTTTCATCGTACAAGGTGTCTCAAAAAGGTGATCACGGTCTAGAAGTCGGAATAAGTCTAAGGTCCGAATAAGACTCCGTTAAGAAAAAAGTTTACTTCATTAATTTACAAAAAGTTGCGCTTTTAATTTTTTATACGAACCCCGTACAAAAAAGTCCCAGTTAGTAAAATATGCCCTTTACACTAAAGATATGATTTACAAAATTTCAGCCTTTCATCATAAAACGCCTTAAAGATATCTATAAGCAAAGATAATCAGGGACTGTACATGTGTTTCAATGTGAACGTTCATTGCTAGAGAACAAAAGAAATGTTTTCTTTCGTTATTTCTGTACGATCCCCTCAAATGCGATCAACCGATGTTCCCATCGTTCTATATTTTTCCTTCTGACAACCATTGAAAAGTGGTTTAAGTCAACATATATTTATCTCGATACCTTTGACTAGTTGTAGGATATAATTCTCAAATTTTATGCATCATCTCATTAGTGTGAGGTACATATTTTATTAATTGAATTTTTTTTTGTATAGGGGTGGTATAAAAATTTAAAAAGTGTAACTTTTTGTAAATAAACGAGAGGAGTTTTTTCTTAATGGAGTCTTATTTCCGACCTAATTTTGAACATTATTTTTTTCAATTTACACTGTCTTCTTATCTCTATTAGATTAAGAATTAAATCCCATTACCACCTTTTTGGTACACCCTGTATAGAGACGATCGTGTACCCTTTAAAGATGGAAGATGGTCACTCAAGAACTACAAGGTGCAGCATGTACGTTTCATTCATATAGAGACGTTCACAGGTCTATTATCTGAAGTGGACACTTCCTGTTTAAATATCTTCGCTTCCTGTTTAATGTTTGGATATATTTCTCAAATTGCTCGGCCAACTTTTCTCTAATACATAAAGAAAAAAATAATGTTACCACCTTTTAAGGGGATACCTTATATATATATATATATATATACTAGCTGAAGTACCCGTTCTTCGCACGGGAATGAATGGACTTTTTGATATTACGATTTGTGGGGATTACTATTTATTGTAATAAAGAGATATAGTAAAATGGATATCGCTTTATATTGTGTTCAATAACCATGCATACCGAATTTCAAGGCAATCCTTTGTACGGTGCAGAAGGCCATGCGGCGTAGCGCAATCTAGTGGAGAGTTTTAGCAAAACGGATACAGTGGAAATATTCTTCGCATTCAGATATCGATGAATACGAAATTTCAGGACGATCGACTGGACAGCCCTGACGACGCGACATCTAGTGGCAAATTATATAGGAAAATGGATAGCGCGAAACTCTTCCCCGTGTTCAAATATCTATGTATACCTATTTTCATAGCGTTTAGTTGCACAGTCAAGAAGTGATACACTGCAGCACGATCTAGTGGTTAATTAAAGTAATGATTTGCTACAGTGCCGTCAAGTGGCGAGTTATAGCAAAATGGATAACGCCAAAATATTATCATTGTTCAAATAGCTATGTATACTGATTTTCATAGCGACCGTTTGAATGGTCATGAAATTAGCCTGCTGCAGCGTCATCTAGTGGCGAGTTAAAATAATAATGCATTGCAGTGCCATCTAGTGGTGAGTAACATCAAAAGGAACACAGTTAGAATATATTCTTCGTGCTGAAATGTGTAAGTATAAGAAATTTTATGCCGATCAGTCGAACGGTATAGAAGTTGATGTGTTGCAGCGCCATTTAGCGGCAAGTTACAGCAAAATGGATACTGAAAAATATTCTCCGTGTTCTAATATACACGTGTACCAAATTTCATCGAAATCGGTTGGACGATATTCGCATAGTAAACGGCTAATCGGAATAGAATTCGACGTTCTGCTGCGCCACCTAGTGGCAAGTTAGAGGAAAACGGATAGCATAAAAAGTTTCTCAATGATAAAAGACTTAGGTGAACCAAATCCAACGGTGCTGGAGTTTTTCAACCTCATACACACATATCAACATTCATTTTTATCTATAACCAGTATCATTATATATCCCAGTCTCAAATAAAATCCGGTTTCAAATCTAAGCCTCGCGAAAGTGCCAACATACGCCATTTTGCAAGAGTTTTTTCAGGAAATCATTCGAAGCATTGACTTAGCAGCAATCAATATGGGAAATGGTTCGGCCGCCAAAAAGTAAAGCACACATTTATTTGAAAAGGGGAATCTCTTAATACAACCAAATTTTTTTAAATTATCAACTATAACGTGTTTTATTCATCGTTACTCCTATGTACTAAATGAGAAGATTTCAATTTTCTGAAATTTATCGGAATTCCCCTAACTTAAATCAATGTACTCAATTGGCGAGAATTCTGAAGATAGATCGCTTGAAATCCCTTAATAACTGTATTATTTCTTCACGGATCATTGAAATTTAACGCTGTATTCTAATAAAACCTTTGCACTTGCTTTCAAAAATCTATTTCCTTAAGCTCTCAATAAATTGCGCCAAGCCGAAAACTGTGCAAACCGCTAGAACTCACTTCCTCAAAATCAGCATTTGAGCCATTTTATTTTTTGGCCAAACTAAAAAAAAATTACATATTAGCCTCGGAAATCTTCAATTCTTATTGTTTTGCGTATAAAACTTTTCATTCCTGCTCCGATTTCCCATGCACACGATATTATAATAAAAAATTAATAATCTTACAAATATAAACTAACAAAAAAAAAATCATTACTATTCTTTTATTTTTACTTTGAGAATTTAAAACATCTTATTCGGCAAAATCACCACACATGGCAACCACGATCCTTATTTCACACTTTTTTCACTACAGGGGTTACAATTACGGAAAGGTTTTTGCATGGAGAACATAAAAAAATCTCTTAAATTCCGGGAACGGGTGGACTTTCGAAGTTTTAAAGTGGACTATGATTTATTCTATATTATTTTACATATCTGTGCAAAATTTCAGGCTGATAGGTCCATTTTTGTGGATTTGTATACAACTCAAATCCACAAACAAACAAACAAACAGAATTTCATTTTTATTTATAAGATATATACCATTTAAATGTTTAAATACTTTATTAGGCACCTGGTGTGGTATTTCTTTAAGCATTTTGAATGAGGAGAAATAACTGCTTAAAATGAAGATTTAGGGTGACTTCCCTGAAATTCAGCGAAAGACTCAATTTTTCTTTTATAATCATAAATTATAACTTATTTCACTGTGAACAATAAGCTATCGGAATTTGAATCATACGACTTTTATTTTATGAGATATAGCGAAAGCATTTCAATCATAACCCTCGTCATTTTTCAGGACACAATTGATTAAAATTCAACATTAGCTGGAGCTACATACATCTTAATATATACAATTGTATTGCACCATATGTACTTTATGGAACGAAATTATACGATAGATTAACACATACATACAAATATGTGCCTGAATATACATATATGTATAAACACATAAGTAAATGAAATATCCATTGCGGACATACGCACACAAGCATTCGAATACTTTAAATCGATGTACTTAGCTCATTCTACTAATAAATGACAAAACAGGAAGAACCTGAAATGAGAAAAGCCTGAAAGCCCTTATTCCCGATAAACTTTTACGCTTTTCAAAGGCGTATTATATTACTCTTGTGTAATAATAGAAAGAGACCACAGAAATGTCGCGTGTCAAAAATGTTCTCTTGCCAAAAAGCAGAAAAACAAAATAGTTCTCGGCAAACTTTTACTCTTGCTCCACCCTTCCTGTTTTTTTCAGATTTCGCTCGTTATTTGTGTGAGTAATGGCCCCAGTCAGTTCTAATCGTCTTTGAATTGGACTGGATAGATGGAGATGGAAAGGAAATTATGAGAACTTTACTCCCAGAAATGCTGCTTCTTTTCATAATTGAAATGTAGCACAGACGTCTGAAATATATATATATATATATATTGCTTTCATTTTTGGATATGTGTATAAAAGGAAACTTTATAAACTGTGTTATAATTTTTTTAAGCTTTTGGAGAATGATATTCCAGAAAATCGACCTCAAAAATGAAAATTTTTAATTAATGGTTACGTCCTGTAAAATAAATTGAAATCTGATAAATATTTCAAATTTATTTGTTTATTAGTTTTTTTCATCTAAGTAGATGTTTAGAGACTATTTAAAATTTCTGATTTATACATAGTTATGTATATTATAAACATTAGTATGTATATAATAAACATAGTTATTATTATGTATGTATTAGTATGAATGTATTAGTATGTATTATTATTAGTATGTATATAATAAGCATAGTTATGTGTATTATAAACATAGGTTATGTATATTATAAACATTTTGAGATACCGTGTACAAATATGAATTTACTAAAACTATGAGCTCCCTCTCACTTAACCCTCCCCAAAAAAATCTCTTTTACATTCAATTTTTTAACCTTTCTATGTCCTGATGTGGCCGTGCCGGTAAGCTCCCTTTCCATAAGAATACGGAAAGGGGGGGTGGCGTTGACATTGGTCATAGTTTATGAGAGTGAAACCTTCTCTCGCCTGGACTGCTGTGTAACCGTGTAAACTAACTGCAAATAACGCATATAACAGTGTTAGAGGATCCAATGTTCTCCTCCCGACCAGTGGCCTGCTTCAAATCCAGACCATGTCCGCCGACCTAGCCGTTCGGAGTTTTCAGTGGTTTTCAAGGAAACTTTGCGTAAATACAGTCTAGGAACCCTTAGAAAGACCCTTACAGAGGGCATTCCTTTCCGGACTAGATCCCTCGGAAAGGTAATCGCCCTTAATCCCACAAATCAAATCAAAATTCAATGTCCTCCAAGTTCAGACGGAAAATCTAAGGGTGACCATATAGGTGACTGGTGTCTCATCTGGAATAGGTTCAAAACTAGGAGACCCCGAGGTAAGTCTTTCTTTCTCCCTCTGGATCTCAATAAAATGGAAGCCTCTCCTTTTCGTCCATCGCTATCCTATATGGAAGATCTGGCCCCGCCCCGCAGTTGGCAGAGGGTATTAGCAACAAACACAAACACAGCAACCTTGTTTATGTCAAACACGAAATTTCTATCATTCATGGTGAAATTTGTAGAAGTTGGCATGTAACTCAGGATGAAAATAAATGTAAAATTTGAGAAGTTATCACATCTATAAATTATTCTTTTTAGTATTTTAGTAAATATGACTTAGAAATTTACGAAGATATTACATTTTTAAATATTTGATTCTGTTTTGTTGTGTTTACTATAAAATTCCAGTATGTCGTGCGCTTAACGAGAAAAAATAAAATCTGTCAGATGCAATGTCATTTGTATTAAATTCCCATGCTGTATTCTTTACAAGTACCATATGTTGAATTTTTTACTTCCTCATCAAGTTATAAATAAACTAAACCACTTCTACAATTTTTGGGGTTGCCAGTCTGCATATTTTATTAGAGCATCAGGTGATTTTTTTCTTTAATTAACAGCAAACTCATGTAATAACACTACACTGTAAATTTCAACACCAGACAACTGCAAGGGAGATAAAGCATTACAAACATTACGAGTGTTCTATCAGTCTGAATTTTTAGAAAAGAAATTGCAACCCTTTTCCAGATTCTACGTGACAGATCTCATTCTCCCTTTTATTCCAGGACACGTTCTTTCCACAGCTCATTAATCTATTAAAATATCATTCTTCAAAGATCATCTCACTTCATCATTTTTGAAGTGAGTTCATAAGATATTTCAATTTAGGAATTTACCGTCTCATATATTGTTTATAAAAATCATTTATCTTTTGTAATTTGAAAACACAATTGTTTTTCACAGCATAAAATTATAAAGATATCTTTTCAATTTGTTCTGTCATAAAGTTATCAAGTTTATTCATTTATTGAAACTAATAATAGACAAAAATACAATCTTTTGAAGATGCGTTTCATTGGTGATAGTTGGGCATGAACAATGGTTAAGCAGAAACAGCAAACAGTAATAAAATTAAAAGTGATGCTCAAACATCTACCCTCAATAAAGTTAGCATTCTCCACCGTTGTGGAAGCCTAATCCTAAAACTCGATTTCTGCAGTTGGAGGAACAATTTCGTAATGCCACAATAAGAGCAGATCAAACAAAATGCGATTACATGGTAATCTTATAATCTTATATGTTAATAAATCTTATCTGTTAATTAAATCTTATACCTTAATAAAAGCTGAAATATTGACACAAGTGTTGTATATTTCGAATAAAACATGAAATGAAGGTTTTGTTATTAAAGGCAGGTTCATTTAAATCTTAGCCTTATCTGAAACTCAAATGATTGAAGTAAGATTTTGTTTCCTCAGAAGGTTAGTGAATCTTTCCTACAAACTGTTCCCTAGTAGCACAATTAGTCTAAAAGACGTTTAAAACACGTTTTTTAATGTCAAAAAACGTGTTTCCAACGTAATTTCAACGTTTTTTGAACTAGTTGTGCTCCTAGGGTATGGCTTCAAAGTTCCTAGTTGAAATGTCGAGCATTTTAGTAATTAGCGGCGACAATTTATCAAATTTGGCAGTCATGGCCAATAAATCGAGGTAAAGAAAAGTTTTAGTTAAACTACAAGAACAAATTTTACAGTTATATTTGCAAGTTAACAAGCTCAATAAAAATCCGTTCAGAACAAGTGCAGACCCCGCTCTACAAACAATTCTGTTAATGTGCATATAAAAAAATCCATAATATTTCCGGGTTCTGTGACAAGGCTTACAAATGCACTAAACCTTGCAATTGGCATATTAACTTCAGCGACAGGAAATCTAGAATCCCGACTTTCTAAAACGACAGAGAGGTCAAAGGTTGAGCTACGTTTTCTTTTTAATTGCGACAAACAAACCACCATTCAATTTATAATATATACGATTGCAGAAATGTCTGTCATTCCACCATTATTGGAAGAGGAAAGTTATATTGATAAGCTTTCAAAGTTAACACCATCGAATCTTATCATGTACGATATAATGACTTAATGGATCGCCAACATTGAGCTTTCAAAAACAATATGAAATGCCATCCAGAAACATCAAATCCTTGATTGAAGATTAAGTAATTCTTCTATTCGTCCTGTCTGCCGTTATGGAATATTTGCGTAGTTTTTCAAATGAACATTTATTCACTGCACCAGTTTGTTTGCCTCAAGAATTTTTCATATAACGTCAAATGACCAGCATTTAGGCTTAATACAAAACTTGCAAAGCCATATGCAAATATTAAAACCAAGTCCAACAAACAGCCATCAGCCAATAAAAAATCGATTTACATTAACATAATCTCACCTTATTTTCAATAAACATATCTTGGGTCATATTTAGTTAAAGATCGTTTTGGAAAATCTTCAGTGATAATTTCGGTAAAATTAAAAGAGTATTCCTTGATAGAGTAAAATTAAGTTTTTTTGTAAAGGATAATACAGAGCAAGACATTTAAACTTATTATGTCCAAGTCTGACTATCCCAGCGCAAATCTCTATAGAAAGTCCCGTTTTTGAACAACCCATCCATTAACAAAAACACCCAAAATAACTTGTGTTTTAAATATAAAATACCGATGTCCCAAAAATTACAGATGATTTGAAAAATCAATTAAAACAGAAAGGCGATAGAAATGTTCGGTTTTCTGCGTTTACCTAAAAATCAGGAAATTTATTCTAACCAATTTCGCCGACAGATTGCGCTGCTGACTGGGAAAAACCATAAAGAAATATTTTCAAAATACCCCCATTTGCAGCAAAAACGTGGTACAGTCTGAGGACAAAATTGGCAGACCTCCGTGCAAACATTTTATTCGGAATGCTCTGAAAAGCAGCAGAATTTCATTAATCCATTTCATTTACAGTTTACGATACCTTGCGACGAAGAACCCTAAAGGATATATAGATTGCACGGCGTCTGCGAATTTTGTCCTCAGACTGCTTCACGTTCTTGCTGCAAATGATGGTTATTTTGAAAACACTGTTTTATAGTTTTTCCTAATCAGCAGCGCCATCTGGTGACGAACTTTGTAAATAATTTAGAAAATTGGTAAAAATAAATTCTCTGTTTAACTAACTATAATGCAGCGAACCGTACATTTCTATCGTCTTCCATTTAATTTAATTTTAATTTAATGTTTTTTTCTTTAATTTAATTGTTTTTTAATCGTGGTCATTTTTAGGACAGCGGGTAATTTTAAACGCTTATGGTAACTTTAACGAGTAACTTTTAAGCGTTATTTTACAAAGTTTTTAATTATTGTAACACAACCACTACACCTAGTGAAAGAGCTGTCAGGTTTACACCTCATTTAAGGGATTATTTCTCCTAATAGTTTTCCCTGGGAGTGGAATGAACAACATATCCTGCACTGTTTATTAAAATCATTTAACTTTTGCAGTGTGGCAACATAATTGCTTGCACCTCTTAAAAATATGAAAATAGAAACATTGTTCTTTTTGTTTTGTCATCAAGTTATCTTATTCCTTTATTTATTCAAAAAGTTAAAATGTAAAAGTACATTCGCTTCGAGATATTCCTCAAATACGACACAATTTGATTCACATGTATTGTGAGTATTGTGTAAAAGAATATCATAATTATTCACGAAATTTACAACTTAAAAGTTCTATTTGCTGCGAAATTTGAAGAATTGGGTAATCTACTTTGCAAACATAGGTTCAGATTTTCATGTTACACTCCAATGCAACGAGAGAGAAAGAAAAAGATAAATAACAATGCAGTGGAAGAAAACTTAAAATCGTCTTCCATACGTGGCATTGGAAAGAGTTGAAAACAAATAGATTGTAATGGTTCAGTAAATAAGTTTTTTCCCGTCAATGAAGATGTAGGGAATAAAAGCCCATCTGGTCAGAGGAAACATATTGGAGAAAAAGAAGAAATTGAAAACTCCGAGGTGGAAAATTGCTAGAGTACGTTACCTAAAAATAAAAAAAAAGGAAGAAAAAGAAAATTGCTTTCTCGAGCTGATACATTTTTTTCACTGAAATGGAATCTTTAAATAATGAACATCAGAATATTATTTTCTTCACTCTGTGGACAAGTAAGTATGAAGATTTAATTTATGTAAAAAAATGGCGAAATGGTTTTATGTATTTTCTTCTGTTGCGCTTCAAATTACATTTTTTTCCTTTCTCTAAAACTATGAAAAATGGAGAGCAGTGGTTTTTTTTTTCGACTTTTGTTTTTCAGATATTTTACATTTTCTATGACTCTTCCAAATAAATATACCACTGATTTTTTTTTTTTTTTGAAAGATGTAGGATTTTTACTTATGTATTCCATTTTGTTTTTTTAATTCTTGATTTAGATAGACAGTCTATATAATTTAAATTAATTTCGCTTCAGTTATCTCTGAGTACGTCGATTTGCATTCTGCAAAGTTCTCACCAGCTACAGCAAATCCACGCATATTTTACAATATTTTTTTTTTACTGGTTTTAGGTCATCATTAGTCCATGCACAACATTTTGGTAGATTTTAGGATAACACATAAAGCGACAACTGGCTCTGGATTGTGTAAGTTAAATTTAGTCACCATGACTAGATATTCTAAAATAGCACGGAAGTACAATCTAAAATAATATATTTTTGAAAAGCGGCGTTTTAATCAAGCTAATATTCTCCATATGAATGAAATATTTTTAAGATATGATGTTATAATGAAATATTAAAAAAAGAAAGAATGAAAGAAAGAAAAACACGGACTAAAAACAAAGGCTTAATAAAAATTCCCAAATTAATTTTACCAAATCCTCAGTAGATTCCTGCTTATACTGAATAAAAATACATGTCCGTGACTTATAAGTATGCAACCGCATAAAAAATATACAATGAGGTGGGTCTTATGTAATCCATTTGCGAATGAAATCATTAATGGAATTTATTAGGAAATGTTACAATTATAAGCAGAAATAGAAGCTAATGGAATAATAATTTTCTAGTTATCCTTAGAGTATATTATTTTAAAATACATTTTCGAAAATTCGAATATTAAATATTTATAAATAAGAATATTTCATTTTCCCTTGCTATGCATAACTTATTTTTTTCAATAATGTTATAAGACTCTGATGGTATAACAAAATGAGAAACGTGATATTGAATTCTACATTTTTGGACTAAAAACAAATTCATATTTATATGCTTACGTACGTGAACTTATTAAATTTAAAACTGTCTGAACAAAGGTGCATTGAATATATAAATTTGCATAGGTAATCATGGATCTGTTTTCTGTAAAGTATTATTATTTTTTACATTATTTTAAAGTATAAGAAAATTGACAAGATGAAAGCATACAAGAAACTTTTTGTTAAATGCATAGATAATTCAAATTACTATTATCACATTGAACTAATTAAAGTTACATGAAAATTACGTTTAATGTTCTACACTTGATTTATTTAAAGCATTCGAGTTTGTGTAAATGGTTTTCTTCTCTGGTGTGCGGGGACACTGGCACCTTACACTAGGCGGGTGGGTCACCGAGCGCGATATTTATTTGTGTATGAGAGCCTAAAGGTAGGGCTCTTTGCACCTAACCCCTAGTAGCACAACTAGTTCAAAAAACGTACAAATTACGTCTTTTGAACGTCAGAAACGCGTTTTGAACGTTTTTTGAGCTAGCTGTGCTACTAGAAACAACACTAACACGCACGCCCATGCAGGGAATCGAACTCTCTACCGATTCTTAATTGAATTGAGTGTAAATAAAATGTAGATGCCTTTAAATTAAGAATCATTTTTAACATTAATAGAATGGAATTAATGCTTAAATCATGATAAGGCTTGAAGGTAAAGTTTCACATGTATTGAATAAGATTATAATATTTCAAAATTTTAAACGATATTCTGAGCATGAATGTTGACGCAGTATTTGAACAGTGATGAGATATTACTATTAATCAGCAGTTAAAAACAAATATATATATATATATATATATATTAAAAAGTTTAGAGATCATAAAAATACAACTTACCACAAATAAATTTTGTAATTAAAATCCAAGTGCAAATTTCAAACACGTATAAAAATGACAACTGTTACCTGTAAAGGAACATAATTGTTAGTCAAATATATTGAATTATTAAAAATATTTTAAAAGAAAATTTAAGCACAGTTATCTACAAACATTTTATTGTCAATGGATTTTATGACCGAAAAGATTTCATGAATGAAATCAATACTTTAGTGCACTAATTAACGTTATACATAGTTACCATCAGCACGAATCTAATGAAGAAAATGCTGAAATGGCCAAAACTACTTCACAAGATTTTGTACAATTATTACTAACATGATTTTCTGCAACAGTTGAGCTCTCACTGACTTATTACGTGTCTTTGTACTTCTATAACTAGTAATTTAGTAACTTCTACTTTTTTTATTTCCCAGTATGGTTGAAAACTGAACATGGTAGATGGCTGAAGTGTGAAGGTCCCCAGTTCGGGTCTATGGATTGGCCTGTCAATCTAACGGTCGGGCGTGTTTGTCAATTTTCGCTAGATGTTACGTGAATATGCGTTAGAGCCCTTGGAAAGTCCAGGTACAGTTCCCAACCTTAGGCTGATATCCCTCCGTAACACACAAAAATCACAACACTATATTTTAAACTTTAAAAAAAATGTGCACATTTTTTTGTGTGGAATCAAGATGATGCAGGTGTTAAAAATAACTGTCAGTTTCCTATATGAAATAACAATGTACATCTAAAAAGTACATGACTATGTGAATATTTTTAGTTATTTTGTACTTCAATTCAGAATACAAAACTCTTACTCTGCTTATAGAGTCAAAAACAAAATTCTCTAAATTAATCAATTTCATCAGGGTGATTGAGTACAGGTAAAGTTTGTTTGCCCATCATCAAAGTATGACAATGAAATTTTGAATAATCGAAGGGAATGTATTAGCGTGATTTCTCACTTTTCACTAGGCAGAATATTTGGAATCCTTTTTAAGCATGTTTATTTAACAAAAGTCCTTAGGTAAGCAGTTCAACAAAATCAAGTGTTTCTTAATAAAAACAGCATTACCCTATTCACAAATATGACTGTGTATCTGGATTAATGCTACTATTAAAATAATTTTAAAACATAAAATAAAATATTTATTATTTTAAAATACACATAAGCATTAAAATATATTAGAAACATATAGCTATAGATTTCAAAATGTATAAACTGTATTTTTAGAATATATTCCTTCTTGAAAATTAAAATCTGTGACTTACTTATGCGTATTAAAATAAAAGTTAAACGAAAAAACTGTAGTTGCAATAATTATTAACAGCCGTTATAGTAAGGGAAACTGCATTAAACGTAAATTTGCAGAAATTATAAGTAGTACTTAAACATTATTTTTTGTGAATTTTTACAGTCGGTAATACAGTTTACTGCATAACTAAAATAAATGTATTGTTTATAAACTTTATGCTAATCTACATCAAAATACAGTTCCTGTAACATTTTTAATTCAAATAATATTTATAATTTTAAATATTTTTAACTGATTTATTAGACTTATATTCTAATTGCAATTATTATTATACAGGGTTATGAGTTTAAAAATTATTCCCATTACAAAATTTAGTATTTTTTTAGCATATATTTACAATCGTATAATTGTAAAATGCCAATGTAAAAATAAATTGACATTCATTTTTTTAGTTTGTAATATTTTCAACAACAGCTAAACGGAGATTTACGAAACAATTGGCTTGGTCGCAGTGCATTCGATGTTTCGGTCGCACACAGATACACTCCTAAATCTCCTTATTTAACCCCATGAAAATTCTATTTTTAGAGATATACCAAAGAACTTGCGTTCATACCCGCCGTAGACTACATTTTTGCGGAGAAATAAACAACCAGTTTTTAATGCTTACAACAAACAGTCAATTGAGAAATTTTACAATGTGCTTGGTAAGAAATAGCATGTCGGGAAAAGACTTTTCGTTTCAATGGCAACTTTCTGTTTGTAATTTTCGAAAATATTAAATTTTGCAATGGGGTGAATTTTTCCTGATAAATTTTTATAACTACATTTCCCACGATATGTTTATTTGTCACTAAATTTAAACAGAACAATGGATTATGCTCTCGACAGGTTACGACTATTGAAATAGGGGCAGGTTACGACTAATGAAACTCACTTATATGTATACGTGTGTGTGACAAGGAGTGAAGAATATACATTTTGTAAAGCCAAAAATTCCCCATGGGGAGTTGTGACACCCCCATGCCTCCCTTGGCTACGTAAGTAGAAGAAAGTTATTTAAAATTATACCCTACTGCTTTCATATCTTTTTCTTTTGCTGCCCTCAAGTCTCAGTACGTTAATGTAAATTTAAAAAAAAAACGATCCTTTTATATTTCAAAGTTGACGCACTGTTTTACTAAGACTTTCGTATGCTTTAATTCAATTTTTTTTTATGTACCAAGTGCATTTGTAAAAATTAAGAAAGAAAATGCGTTTAAACATTTTATGAATTTAAAATTTTACATCCTAAAAATTTATCTAGCAGAATAAATAAAGCCCAAGAAGGCGGAATTACCTCAAAAGAAACGTAAACGAAAAATAGAAATGGAGCAGTATTAACTAGAGAATTTGTTTAAAACTTAAGAATGAATTTAACCATCTGCTTTCCAGATACAATTTTGCTATTTTCTGCTACAAAATTTACCAAAAGAGATTCTTTCATGTAATAACAAATATGTTCTTACAAAATTTAAAAAGAAGATTTGAATAAAACTCCTTTAATCCGTTTCAAAGGATACGAGCAGACGGAAAATGCCATATTGCCGTTTCATAACTCACATTTCGTAAATAAAATTATGAATTTATTCTGAGCTGGAAACGTTCTGTATTGTCAGAATATACTGAGAAATAAAAACTTCAACTCCGAGTTCTTCATCAATGTCACCCACAGATTCTTGCAACAAAGAAATACTGAAGCACGAAGCAGCGTTCCAGTTTGACGGATAAAGCCATTTTTTGTGAAAGAACTAAAGGCGCAGTGAAATTCCCAACCTAAAAGTTTGAATTCTTAGATTCCTAATCGAAATCTGAAATGTATTTTCAAACATGCGGATAGATAATCTAGGAAGAAAGTATATTTTAATGCATTACTTTGTAAGCTCATTTAATACTTACGTATTATTTGCATAAATAATAGTTTTACTAAATAAAGTATCCTACCATATAATTGAATCTCTGTTGTGTTGTGTTAAGGTGTGTGCTTCTACCGGGCCTGATTGTCACTCCGAAAGAGACCTACGGACCTCATTGGTTAGATTCGGCCGTTAGATGACGTATCTGAGTGATGGAACCAATAAGTGAGCATCCGTAGGCCTCTTTGGATGACTCATCGGACCGCACAAGTAGGCCCCGTAGAATCACGATGGCTCCGGTCAAGGCAAACCTACACGAGGGGTTTCTGTTAGAAGAGAGAGTACGTTATGCGGAGGACATTTTTAACGGTTGGTTAGAGGTATTCGCGTTACACCTGGCGAAAACCTCTAAAATCACCAAACCGCTGGATCAAATTCTGCGTGGTAGACCTGGATGGTGGATTTTCACATTTCAGGTATCTACCATGTTCATCGTTTTATCTAATCGGCCATAATTTGGTCGTGCATGTCAAAGTAAATTTTCTTATGCATCAATTCATACTTAAAAAACTAAGCCCAAAACTAAGCACTTGAACAAAAACCAACGAGGAGATCAGGTCTGCGCTACCCAACCCCGCTTTCGCATGCTTTCTTCTGGGGTTCGGAAGTATATGCCTCGCTTTCTTGGTCGGCTTGATGCGGAAATCCAGTATTTTGCCTTTAAGCAACGCAATCGACCAACTTAATAGGAAGTTTTTGCGTAGCGGTTTCACTCAAGCTAACGCTAAAGTTAAATGCTATTGTACAGTACAGCGCACGCGCACGCATAAATTCCGAAACCTGATTGGTCAAAGTACTCCGAATAGCGGATAATGTTAGCGTTAACGTAGGAAGAAATGGTAAGCAAAAACTCCCTAATATGGCAAGGTGCACGCTATTTCTAAAAGCACCAGCGCAATCGTCGTATCTGTAAGGCCTGGTGTTAAATTCGTCGTTCCATATTAAGTTGGTAAACGTCTGATGATACTTGCATTCAGACAACTCGAAAAATTCATGTTATCAAAACATTGTGTAAGGGTGTGCCGTTTAAAACGGTGGTAGTAAGTAATGAGTCGCCAAGGTTAGCCTTTTTCGGAGATTAATCGCAAAGTTTGGCGACAAAAGAAGTTGTTAAAACTGAATGCAGCTATTTGTTCTATATTTGGCGAGAATTTACCAAACCCTATTATTTTACAATGGCAATATTGTTTTTAGCTATAGTAAATTACTTTAAAGTTGGTTTCATTGATAAAAAATCATATTTGTTAATTAAAAATTCATCAAGGAATATTAAATTGTGTGTACATTTCACAGTTTCCGCGTAGCTCCCAGAAGTTTTGAGGTACTGCAGAGATGCGAGGAAGAACACACATTTTTTTTTCTTTTTTAATTGATACAACGCCGGAACCACCGCCAGACTTACAGAATATACTGCGTGTGACAAATCTCGCCATGAGGAGGATACTATGCTGGTAACAATATTATCGCCATAACTTTATTATATTGAATAAAAATAGCCTATTATTTCATAGAACTTAATTAAATTCCATACTACTTTAAACCTAAAATGTCATTACATCTATATTCTTGCACTTTTAGCTTATCTTTTCAGCATTCTAAAATTATTTTACAAATTTTATAAATTATTTCATAAGTATACGGTGATACACCAATATACATTTTATTGATATACCAAACATAAGAGTGAAAAAAAAATAATCTGCAGTAAATTTTAAACCAAACTACGGGAAAAAATTGGAACGATAGATCAAACCTTGAAACAGAAAAATCAAACTGTACAAACATCCCATCAATTCCTAAATCTGAAAAAAAAAAAAAAAAAAAAAAAAAAAAAAAAAAAAAAAAAAAAAAAACTGAAAAATATTTTACAGTGTTAATACTTTTTGTTTTATTTTAATAGCACAATTTAGCTGTTAAAATCTTAGAACTTGGATACGTTAATTACTACCTAAAAATTAAAATTACGAAATGTCCTATATTTTCATGATTTCAGGTGCTTTTTCTCAATTTTATACAAGTATTTTACTAAGAAAAAAAATCTGAAATTTTTTCAGTTCTTCCGTACAAAAAATATTCGACTGCAAAAATTGTGAACGAAAAAAACTGAATTTACTATCGGTAAAGTGAAAACAAAATATACTTATGAGCATATTCGCACTCGAGTTTTGATAATTAATTACGTTACCAAATTCATGTAATTTTGCTAGTTGAATTTGTAAGGCAATTTGGAATTATGAATAATTTAACAAAGACAAAAACATCTGACACAAATTGATTCTGAATTGCGTGTAACAAAAATGATAAAAAATAATAAACTTAAATATTCAGGCTGTCGTTCAAAACATGCTAAATACAATAAGCTAAATATTTCTAGTCATGAATTTCATGCATTTCGGAATCATTGACTGTACTACAGTAAAGTAAAACTTAATAAGCTGTTAACTTTTGAAAGCTGAATTACTTTAATGATACTCTTTGGATCACAGCATCATTAGCTCTGTTCTTTCGTGTTTAAAGTTGCTAGTTCCTACATTCTATAAATATTTTATAAAGTCAGAAGCAAAATAACCTGAACTTGCGTGTGTTACATCTTTAGCGTACTGGCGGAAACTTTTACAAAATTTATTCAGTCGTTCCTAAAGTAGTTTTGCGGGTAAAAAAAAAAAAAGAAGATTGCGCAGTTCATATTTAGATGACGATTTTAAAAGTTTTTTTTTTTTTTTTAAATATCGATATAAGTGGCGACACACAATATCTTTTTCTTCATTTGTGTTTAGAAATACATATCTAGTAATGAGTTTGTGGAAAATTTAACTTATCAACATTTTGTTTAAAAAAACCCTTTCCTGTTTTTTTTTTCAATCCCTGATGAATCGAAGAAGTCCCTCCTTTTTTGGTCCCTGATCAGTTGAAAAAAACCCTGCTTTTCGATTATTGACAGATGAACTACTTTGGTTTCCTGTAATTTTATGGACATTGCTATAAATCTCAGAAATTTATTTAAAAAATATTTAAACTAATAATGATAAATAATGTATTAAATATTCCGACAGAATAATGTATTAATTATTCAGCCACCAGTAGAAATATCTATAGTTTAAAAAAATGTAATAAATAATGTATTAAATATTCAGAGCAGAGCAATATTATTCAGCCACCAGCTGAAATATCTATATTTTGAAAAACAACAAAACTGAAGAAAAATTATTTATAAAATTAGCTAATATTTTCAGATGAGTAAACTAGAAAATATCAGTACGTAAGATAAATTTATGTCGTAAACAAATGTTTTTAGAGAAGCAGTGATTGATGGCAACAATTAAAATGTCTTTCCAAAAATCTCGAATACCTGCAATTACTCGAGCAATTCGATTGGAATGATAACTAGATAGCTGAATCTAAATGTACTCATCGATTTATTTCGCTTGTAATTTATCCATTGGCCTTTATAAGCAAGTATCTCTTTTAAACAAAGTATTTTTCATTCAGAAATGCTACCTGACTCATGTTGAATGACGACAAATCATCAAAATAGGGTTAAAAACTCTCAAACATACTTCCTTTTTTTAAATAAATTTAGTATACCATATTTACTTGTGTAAGGCCCGCTTGCTTGTATAACTCGCATCGCGTACTACAGAAGAAATACAGGAGATTTTTTTTAAAAATCTCGTATATAACGTGCACTACAAATTTGACACGCAAGTGTATTTGAAAATGACAGAAATTTTCACCTAAATGGATGGAACTGAAGACGATATCATTTAAGAGGTCAGTGCCAGTGCGAGTGACAACAAGATAACGCTTGCAGAGGCAATGACAATTGCTAACGAGTGTTAAAAATAATGTTACTAGCGATTTTGTTCAGGAATATTGTAACAAGTGAAATAAAGGTGGTGCAGTACTTTTACTGCGATAGATTTTAAAGTTTTATTTTCTACTGTTATTGTATTTTAAAGCAGTGAATCACCTAGTTAACAAAAGCTCTCAACAGAAAACAAATATAAAAAATGATAAAATAAAAAAGAATGTTTTTATTCATATATATATATATATATATATATATATATATATATATATATATATTACTTAATTGTACTTTATTTTTATTTGTTTTTTTTTTCGGGAAATATCTCACTAGATTTTAAATTGAACATAAATTATATAATTAATTGTTTTGTAGTCCTTCAGCTTATTTTATGATTAATATTTCATTTTTCTAATAAAAAACTGCATTTTGACTTATATTAAATCAATTCATTTTTAGCATTTTGAGTGTGATACACTATTTTATTTGCTATGTTTTTACTTTCAAAAATCTATATACGAAAAGCCGAAGGGATTAACTTTTTATAAATTTAATTACGAAGATTAAATATTACATCAAGGTTTAGTATGTCTTTGTTGTCACTGAACATAGCATCAAGCTGTACTTCTGTTATTAGATACATTTATTAGAGTTTGACTATTTAAAAAAAATATTTCATAATTATTGAATTTCTGCAACAATTTTTCTTATCCGCAAACTTAAGTAAATGTCATATTTTTTTCAACATTTCCATACATTTTTTCTCACTAAGACGCAACTAATCCGCGCTTTTCAATTGTAAATACACATTATTTTTCTAATTAATAAGCTCTGTCGTAGTGTATTTCCCCCTGATTTTATAATAAGGAAAAGAAACGGAAAATTGGAAGAAAATGTAAATACTTATGCTAATTATGCAATGATATGATAATAAGTCAAATTGTACCTAGTTAAAAGTATTTAGCCACTTGGTTAAGCATAATTTAAATGAATAGTAATTAGCGAACGTAAGAAATTTTAATTTTTTTCATACGTTTCTATGGTATCAATCTGACAACAAATAGAAATATTTCCTTTAATTATTAAAATGTTTATTGCAAGTTGGAGAAATAAAAATGCATCCTGACATGCATGTATAATGCCCAAAGGCACGCATATTAGTTATTATATATACCTAATGGTCATTTGTATCTTCTTATTTCTATTATACTGCGTTTTGGATGGCTAAGAATCACGCACATGATTCAAGTTTCTAAAATTTAGCGTAATCAAAAAAAAAACTATACAGGGTATACGTAAAACGATATGCTCAATTTGAAATATATATATTATAACCGTCGGCGCGCCTTATATTAGTTCAAATTTTAAAAAGTTAAAAAGTAATAAATAGTTTATTCAGCGGTATTCTTTAATTACACAATATATATTTATATGTGTAATTTATATTCTTTATGTGTATATTTATATTCTTTATATTATAAATATATTCTTTAATTTCACAATAAAAACTTTTAGTTCAGAAATGTGCTTATAGATTACGTTGACTCACACAAAATGAAGTAAGTTTCCGAGGGCTTTCTTTGTTTACAATTAATTGTTTATAATTTTAATCAGATTTTTAAAGTTTAAACTTGGTCAGTAAGTATCAAAAATAACATCCTGTCCTCGGTAGACTATAAAACATTTTATGCTGAAAAATATACTATTATCATGTATTTATTTATAGTCATGATACATGTTTGTTTATAATGGTTATTTTTTCAAAGAAGGAAATTTATTTCATTAAAAATTGCTTGAAAAATTCATTAGATCTTTTCAGATGTTATCTAAAAACGGGGATAAATATTAATTATATTACGCTATCCTTGTCGGGCAATACAATCTCGTATGCTTAAAAATCAATTATCTTGTATTTATTTATAATTATAATGTATGTTTGTTTATAATATTTAAAACAAAAAATGAAGTTTATCCTATTTAACCCGTAAGCAGGCGCGCTGGGGTAAATCTCACCCCAGCGACTTTTTTTCTTCGTAAAATGGGAGAAATTTTTTGAGAACAAGTTTGCCCCGTCTTCTACCTTTCGAAGTCAAGGTCTAGTTGGGGTGGGTGAAGGAATTTCGTTTCTTTGTTATCCGGAAGGGAAGAAAATTCCACTTTGGGACTAAATACTCCCGTGCGACTAACAACGTTTCATTACGTTGTTAACGTAAACTAAGTATAAACTAAATGTAAATTAACTATAAATTGACGTTACACTACTGGTATGTATTGACAAAAGGCTATTAAATGAAATTAATATCATATTAATAAAGTAATTAGTGTTTTTAGGTATAAAGCATATCATATGCGATTTTCTTCTCAGAAAGCATGGTATTTAAAGAAACTGACAGAAAATCTCTAAATAAATATAAAAAGCACGATTTCTTCCCATGAAACGTAACAGAACTGATGTATTTTATGTTATAAGTCCA
Source organism: Cheiracanthium punctorium (assembly GCA_038373885.1). Taxonomy (NCBI): domain Eukaryota; kingdom Metazoa; phylum Arthropoda; class Arachnida; order Araneae; family Cheiracanthiidae; genus Cheiracanthium; species Cheiracanthium punctorium. The sequence goes on along the minus strand of JAWZYV010002631.1, from coordinate 402,549 downwards.
CAAATTTGTTTTTAAAACGTTTTTAATCAAAAATATAAAGAAGACAAAATGGGGTAAGATTTACCCCATGCGACTGCTTAAGTTACAAAAGTAGACGCGCGTGCTTACGGGTTAAAATCCTTTTAAAAATTCATGTGTACGAATTTTTCATACTAACGTACTTACGTGGACGTAAATACGTTAGTATGAAAAATATGTATTAATGTAATATAATTTAAACATGTTGATAAACTTATATGCATGCATGGAAAGACAATATTTTATGCTTGTAAACCCTGACCGTACATAAAATGAACATGTTCATAAATTTAACACTAGAACGCCCGATGGAGTCCTTTCGACTCCGAGTGTTATTAAAATACTGGTATCACTCTGGAATTTTAATTTTAATTATTTTCCTTCCGTGACTTTTATTATTTTTTCTTACTCTATTTATTCTGAAAATTCTAACTTATTTGCTTATTTTGTTAATTAGTTATAAGCAAATGCCCCTAGAACGCCCGTGAGAGTCGAATCGACTCCACAGAAAGATAAACAGAATTTTGAGACCTTGGAATTGGTTATCGTTGTCTATGTGATAGAAACAGATTTTCTTTTCTTCTTTCCACCCCTTTGTTGGGGGAAATTGGTTAGTTCCGCGCACCTGCTGAAAATGTTGCCATTTTCTTTTGAAATATGCTCAGTTAGTTACTTTGTTCCATTTCAAATCGTGTCAGTCTTTTTTTTCTTTATAGCTAAGCAACTGTGTTCTCAATAATAAAATAGAATATATTTCAATATGTCGCGGAAAAAAGGTCTAACACCAGAAGAAATAACTGCTCTTTTACGAGAGCTTTCAGAATGAATCGGAAGTGATGAATCGAAGAATGAGGAAATAAGTGAGGAGACAAGCATTTATTCAATTATTAGCGGACAACTTACGTAAAAATTATACCTCTGCAAAAACTGAAGTAAAAAGAAAGCATTCCATGGAGCAGCCACCCGAAACAGAAGCACCCAAGAGAAGTAAATGTGAAATAAAACTTTGTAAAGGAAACATGACCTTCAAAGAGGGGCGTAGCCAGAAATTTTTCATGGGGGGGGGGTTACGACTACTACAACTCATACATATGTATACGTGTGTGTGATAATGTAGTGCAGAATATGCATTTTGTATGGCAAAAAATTCCTCATGGGAGGGAGGGGGGTTATGACCGCCCTAACCCCCCCCCCCTGGCTACGTCCCTGCCTTCAAAGATTGTAAATTATGTTGGAAAAAAGTTTGTGGAAAATGCTTAGACAAGACTGAATGAATATACTTGCATCACCTGTATTCCAGAAAATTAATTTGTAAAAATATTCCGTAAGTATTTGATTCTATTGTGTATTGCAATGTATTTGTGAAAATGTGCATTTAAATGTTTTCTTTCATTTGAAAAAATGGGATATTATGTTAAATATATGCTAAAATGCTCTAATTTAATCATTTCCTTATTTCTGTGTGCCTAGTTCCTGTGTTGTATATTATTAAACCTTCTAAAACAGGCAGGAGTCGAAACGACTCCGGCGGGCGTTTTAGGTGGTAAAAACCAGTGGGCGTTCTAGTGTTAACCATATGTTTTGACCGTACTCAGGTGGATGATGAGTTGCTCAAGGTTCTGGATTACATTCCCCAGATTCTTATCTGTGTTCTGAATTCCTGAACAAACGAAAGAATGCGCAGAATGAAATATATATAACGAGTGAATTATATGATGAGTTTTAAATATTAAAATAAAACGACTAGGTTGATTTGTTTGTCTTTATGCTATGCGTTGCAACAGAGTTGAAATGATTTTGATAGTTTAAAGAGCATAATACCTGTATGGCGCATTCTAAAGTAATGACTTGCATTTTATTGCGTAAGTATCAAATTTTCTGTGCATATAAAAATTCTGTAGACATGAAAACGAAATTTATAAAATGAAGTGGACGATTTATTGCATTGAACGTGATAGTTTCTTTATACATTAAAATATATTTCTGTTGCACTTTTCAAATTATAAAATTTCTGAGTTTAATTGTTGAAAAAATTTATGCACGATATCAACTCATATTATATTACCCAAGTGTGATGCAATTCATTACTTATTTATAATTACTTTTGGTTATCCTTTCCCTATTCTAAATTTAATACTCTGTACCTTTTTTGAATTACTATATGTATCCATTACGTTATTTTAATTCTGCTACTTAAATTACTTTGGTTTTAACTGTTGAAATGTATTTAGCTGGCGTCTTTCTGTCCGAAAATTCCTCTAATTTGATCCCGTTCCCAAAGGTTTCAATAATATTTCTTATGCTACTAGTTCCCTTAACTAAACCCCCCCCCTTCGGAGACCCAAATTTAAATTTTGGTAAACTCTCATTAACGCTTTACAATCTTTTCATTTTTCGAATCTGGGGATTTATTTGGCGTCCATTCTTTTTATCTCTCAGCTTTGTCGCCAAGTTGGCTCAAAAATTTTTTCCATCTTTTTTTCGCTTCGGTACTTGCAGAAACAAGCCAGGCTTGCTTTCTCTAATTTACCAGCCACCGCACTACTGCCTGTAACTTTCCACTATTGGATTCGTCAATAAAAATGTGTCACGTAACTGTGTGTCTGCATGGGATTCCTGGCTATTACAAGATAAATACTACACTATACCGTGGCATAGACGAAGTGTCTCAAGTGTAAAATAACTCCCGCCTGAATCTTTTCTACACCAAGCTTGCTCAGTGATAACGCACCGCGTTTGTTTCAAACAGACAAAGAATGATATTTTCACTTAGTAAAGTCCATTACGCTTAATGAAATAGCAAATTTGCCACGAATAACTATTCTAATAAGTGGGATATTCCATTTTCCGGGCTTCTTATAAACAGTCTCGAATACTTAATTAAAAAGGAGACATCATAAAATGGTTGTACGAAGGACTTTTCCGAAAGTAAAGACTCAAAGAGTCCAGATAATATCCATAACGTTTCCCTAGATGGAAAGAATTTCATCATAAATATCAACTGAGCGCTCACTTTTTGCATGAATAAAACGTATGACGGTAAGCAATTCACATTCGGCAGGATTCAGAATTGACGGAGATATTATAAAGGCCGGTTGATCAAACAAAGACTTGGCGTAAAGATAACGAATGGCCAAAAGGGAAAAGCGAAAGAATGAAGATTACAGTCAGTATTGCCAAAGGATCACAGAAACATTTCCTTTGCTGCTTTTCCGAAAGTCCCTGGTAGTTTTGACAGAGATTTGTATACAAGGGCGTCGTTTAAACCTTTACAGTACTTATAAATTTAAGCTATTAACTTAACCTCATAAGCTCTAAACCACCTCATAAAAACTTACAGTAACAGGTAATATATATATATATACAGACATGAACTTTGGAAAACAGAATGATCTTTTTAACTATTTAAACCCCAAAGTCATTCAAGACATTAAATACTATTACAAAAGTTCAAAATTAGGTTAAAAGCTTTACTATTTTAAAACAAAACATTTCCATTATATTGACTCAGAAAATTTAAATAAATACAAACGAACTCACTTAATGTAACAGCCAGATTGCCACGAACATTTACTGTAATAAGCGGTATATACCATTATCGATGATCACACTGAGTTATTATAACTATTTAGTACATTGAAACAAGCTTACAATAATAGGGATATTATTTTAACCGATATTCCATTAAGCGAGTTTGACTATATATAAAAATGACTTAAGTTGGAATATTTTTTTTGTTGGAATAGAGATTTTTCAAAGTAACACCAACTTTACTGAATAATATCAAAACATTCTAAAGAAAGCATCCCGATGGCAATAAATTTATAAATTTATTTAAAAGGAAACATTCTTACAGTACATATTTTTATCTGGTAATCAAAGAATCTCATATATCTATTGTAGAGGGATTTATTCAAAAGTTCGTATACAAACTTTTTCAATAACTTTTTTCATGGAATGTAAAACAAATGCTCTTGAAAAATATTTTGTGTTAGAAAGTGCATTTAAGTTTTTTGTTCGAATATGCGTATTACTATAAAACCTTTTCAACTTTCCCCGAAATGCTTTATATATCTCAGGAAAAATTAAATGAAAACATATAGAAAAAGAAACAATTAGATTATTGCCTTTAAACTGAAAGCAATATGTTAAAACAGCATCTTTTTGTGAAGTATTGGTTAAAGATGAAATGTATATATTCAGTTCAAGCGCACACTGTGATCAGTTGTTTTATTTATTTGTTTTCTTATTAAATTCTTAAATTTATTTGTATAGTGCGGATGTTTTGTGCATAAATTAAAGAATTTGTTTCGTTTCTTTCTTTCTTCACTCTGCATATAAATGCAGACCATTAGAACGTTCAGGTTTAATTTGATTAATATTCTAAAAATATGTAGGAAAACAATAGCTTAAATGAAAATCTGAAAATCAGCACGTTAATCAGCACAAATAATTCGTTAAATTTCAGAGAATTTTTATAATGCTTCGGTTTAAAACCTTATATCAGAATTTCATACTAATTGGCTAACACTTCATTGAAGATGTATATATTATTTATGCAGTATTTAAAAATATCTCAGTTTATTGACAATCTAAAAATATATTGTGTAATATATATTTATGTATTTTTTTTGCAATTTTCAATTTAAACATACATACTTATTCCTAATATATTTTTGCATATTTGGAGATCGATTTTCCCGTGCAAAGACTGGGTAATTCAGCTTCTCTACGGTGTTCTTACCTGCTTACGGGAACGATTAATTAATAAAGTATATTAATTTACATTGCGATTATTATACTTTCATAAACAAATCACACATATAAATTTATACTAACGTCAATTCGATGTCACTCCTTCTCGTCTAAACGAACGAAGGAGAATAGAGCACAGGAGTTAGAATACCGTCTCGAGCTTTTAGATTAAAATTTCCTTTGACCTTATGAAATTTCGTTTCAATTGCGAAAAACACAAATTTGCATGATTTTGAAACGTCATTTACTGCTTACTCCAAGATTGACCATGTATGAAAAATAGCAGGAAAAGAAGTACTGTAACAGAAACGAAAATAATTTACAGACCTCTGGTAACTCAGACAAGTTTTACATAATGTGACACCATACATTGTTCTGAAATACTTTTTTTTGGAAGGTGTTTATCGCTTTTATATTAGAATTTATTATAGCTGTATGTAAAACACTGTAGCTGGAAAAGAAAACTTAAGTATAGCAGAAACAACATAAATTTACGGTTCTATGGTTACCTGTTAAAAGTTTTATATAATAAGCCTATATACTTTGTGCTGAATAGCGCACTTGTCTAATTTATCTAGATGCCTTGGCAGACGGGTTCAAAACATTTCCATTTCAATAACGATATATTTGCTGGACGATATTTTAAACAAATATTTGGTAAAATCCATAATGTGTCTGCACCATGACATTAAACGGACTTATAAACACCTCAGTTACATTTTATCAAGTAACGCTGGAAAATCTATAACATATTTGTAACATGATATAAAATCAAGGTTCGTATAGCTCAATACTTTGCTAAAATCACGAACTGTTGAAAAATCGTTCAACAATATCCTATTGTTTGAGGTAGTCGAGAGAACGTCTTTCAGTATCTAGTTAAAAAAAATATAATCGCTTTTCAAATATCAGATCATTTTAGGACATTATTTCGAAAGTTCGTAATTTTAGGAAATCTAGGATTCGTACGAACCCTGGAAATGGGCATTTGTAAACCCCAACAATGTTTCTATATTTTGGCGGAAATATTTGAAAGGAAAGCAGATCTTGAACTGGTACCTTGTGTGCAGGTAATTAAATAAAGAACAATATGCTTTTAATCCTTTTATTGAAACAAATCGCACAAACCTAACAAGATTAACTATGAACAATAAATAAACGAGTACTGCTTTGTACTTTTCTGTTATCTGAAACTAATCTTCATGCTCGTTGATAATATCCGATTACAGAATATATAAATGAATAACCGCATTAACAAATACTTCAGTGTAAGAGGGCTATGGGATAAAAATTTTAATTTTATATATTTTGTCAATTGGTAACGTTTTATATCTGCTCGTCGAATATCAAAAAAGTTGTACTAATTTACGACAGTTTGCTAGTGTGGTCTCAACCAAATGTACAGGAAACAGAATTATTAATTAATGCATATTTACTGCAAACAACAAACATAAACAAAGTAGAACGTGACAGATATCATCCAAAGAAGAAAGAAGTAATAAAACATGATAATTTAAATCTATAGCCTTATTTTTGTAATACTAAATATCAAAGTCATGTTAAAAAATAGATATATTTTTTACTTAACGTATTCAAAAACACATAAAATTTTTCTGTTAAGTAAGAAAAAGAATGGCAATCTTTTTCATTTGTATTTTCTAGCGACTTTACAACTACAGTTATTTTCTCCGAAAAGGGAAAGTTCTAAATTAAATCATATAATATAGTTAGAAAGGCGCTATGTTATTTATTTGCCGTAAAAAAAATACAAATTTTCTTTGGAGAAGGGCAATTTTACAGAAACTTTTCTCGAAATTCTGAAAGTCGTAAGTACAAAAGCTTTCTTTCCTTCTAGTGCAATTTGATTCCGCTTTTATTTTGCGACGTATATGTATTAGAATAAAAATAACGTCTGTTTGGCTCCAAAACTTAACGCTGACATGAAAGCGTATCGATTCTTCCAAGAAAAGCTGAATCTACGAATGGAGAAATGTGTAATATCTGTAAAGGAATTTTAAAAGTTCTGGTGTTTTACTTTAATTTATTTCGATAGTAATTTTCTGTTAATAAATAAAACTCTGAGTATGTTATAATACAAGCACCATGTATGTGGTGTAGCATGGGGGAGAGGAGGGTATTGTGAATAATGGGAAAATATGGAATACCGTGTTTTAGGTTCTGTTACTTGCTGTTGTCCCATGGGAACACCATGAACTACTCAAGGAAAAAATCCCATGTTAGGGCTTCTGTGGCGCCGTTGGGAGAGACGTCGAACTCGTGGCCAAAAGGTTGTGGGTTCGATTCTGGGACCCACCAATGACAGCCTTGCTCACTGATGGCGACTGCGGCACGTTAAATCCATCATGGTCGGAATGTCCTCCAAGTTCCCCATACAAAATTATATCCTCTAGGGTGTGGCAAAACTAAGAATTGTGATCTTCTGCTTGGTATTTTGATTCAAGAAGTCCCACCAACAATCGGTCGTGTTGAAATCGATCGTCTCCCTATTGACGTAGAAATGAAACCTTCGGGAGATTGCGATAGGCATTAACACCCTTGACAGATACTCCCCCTATCGAAGTAATCTGAATATGGGGTAGGTGCAAAATGCTGTAAATGCAGAAGTGCCCAAACCCCCACAATCCATGAAAACAAGACGTACCGAAGACAGAATATTCCCATGTTACAATGCAATGAATGTTGACCGCTTTATTCATCGTACCACTCGAAATCGAACAAAGAGTGCTTTGCCTGATTTCCAAGAGCTTTTGCCGATAAATTTTCAAACATCGTAACCTACCGGTATGTACGTGAGTTGAACAGTGACGTTTCGCATAATGTGCTCTAAAAGAATTGTAGTTTGTCGCACTGCGGTTGTTTATTAAAAAACAGTGTTCTGTCCATCAGTTTAAAGGCTTATTTTCGTAGATGGTGTGACGGGTATAATACTTGGTAATATTGTAATGGATTCCATGCCATCAACTAGGCGAAAACAAAGACGCTGACATGTATCTTCAGTAAAAGAAAATTCTCTAAAAATCAACGAGGAGGAATTTAGATTTAGTGCTTAGCAAAGTTTTCTATTAGTTCATCTAGACTGTACTGGAACAAAAGAAGTATGTTATATATGGGACATTTATAAATAGAGTCAAAGCAGAAATGACTTGAACATAATTTTCAAAATGTGGTTTTATAGTTAAAAATAATTATGTTTTATTAAGTGTATTTAATTTTTCATCGCATATTAATATTACCCGATTATTTCGAATTAACCTCCAGTCGTAACTCTTTTTAAAATATTTTTTTTTTCTATAACGACAAATAAATACCGTTTTTCCTTACAGGTGACATTTTATAAAAACTAGTTGTAGTATGTATGCATGAGGATTTTGGAGATTTTATTAAAAAACTTGTAACGCTTTAGCTAAAAATGTAGATGGTATTCCATGACAACCTAGTTTCCTCTACATATATGATGTACATATCTATCACATTCCACGTTTAGTAATATATAATAATTTGTTTAATTAAAAATATATATTAAGTTTTATATTATTCTATGGTTTTAGTATATTAGAGTATGTTTACTATTTTTTTTTTAAATCACGCTACCGTTAAACATCCTACTCTCAGTGGCTCAGCAGGTTGATGCTTCCTTCCGAACAAAACACAGAAAATCAAGCAGCACCGATATTAGTCAGCGCTTGGGAGCGTCAGAACTTCTGTGGGGGGGGGGGGCTCTGTCGAGGGATCGCGAATTCTAAAACAGTTGGTCGCATGTGAAAAGTGTAGTTTCTTTAATGTCCTTCATATTAAAACGATACTCCCGGCGGTGGTATTCCAAGACGGTGGTGTTATTCCAAATGTGGGTATCTCATTTGGAATTAACTAAAAAATAGGAGTCAGTGATGGAGATGACGATGGTCCCGTTATTGGGTGCCCTTGTGATGAAATGGGTAACACTCCCTGTGTTTTTCGTGGTCAATGATTTAAAGTTCCAATATTAGTGTTGCAAAAGGTCGTGTAAGCATGTAAAATGTGTCGAATGCAGAAAAAACGACTAGACATCAGATAGTAATGTGGGATTACTAACGTTCTCGCACTATAGTAGTTACAGATCGCTGAAGAAAATTATTTCATGTGAGAACAAGATTATCAAAGAAAATTATGAAAACATGAAAAATATTTTCATAAAACAATACCTTTTAAATTGAATTTGTTGCCATATTTCATAAAAATGGATAATTTTGTATTTAATATTTTCCAATCATTTTCAAATTTGTCCTTCATTCAACTTATTTCAGCTGCAAAATTTTGCAACAAATATAATACTTACAAGGGAATTCCTAATATACGATGCTCTATAAAATAGCAAACATTTCTATTGAATAAATCAGGTGTGTTGATCTCTTATTTGTCAAATTTACAAGAAAATCAATTGCAAGTTATAAGTAAGCCCTAGAGAATTTGCGAAATCCCCCTTTTGTGTATTTGGAAGAAATTTTTCCGATTGCGTACTTCTTCGTTTTTCTGAAAATCTCCGCCTCCGAATACCATTTCTTACACCTCGCCGCAATATATTTAGTAACCATGTACTGCATATACTCTACGGATCGCGCTTTAAATATTTCTCTAAAAGTGGCTTCCCATGTATGCATTTCGATATTACAGTTTTATAAGAAATGTAAACTGAGCATTCGGCTGAAAATTTCGGTTTTGTAATAGAAGAAATGTTTAGTCAAAACTTTTCTTTTCTTTCTGTATGTGCGTGTTTGTAAGTCGCATCATACGTTTGTGAAATGGCACGCGTTTTGCAAATATTATCTTTTTTAAAATCGAAATGAAAGTGAAAATGGAGACGAAAGATGTGATAAATAAAATGTAAAGTAGAAAGGCAGTATGTTTCGAGGAAATTGTAGACATCGAACGAAGAAACATAAGTTAAATAGAAAAATGAATGCATTCATTTCATTCGGAAACAAAGATTTTGTAAAATGACACATTTGTTGAAACACAAAATTTTATTTAATAAATGAAAAATATTTAATTAATGTTATCATTTAAGTTACTGCATAGAAATTTAAAATAAATAGCTTCAATCTGCGTAGGTAGTATTTTTAATAAAATGCACTATATATATATATATATATATATATATATATATATAACTATAATTGGCATGGTAAAATTTCATTTAACAGAAGATAATAAACATGCACTTTATCCAAAATTGTGTATGTGTAAACAAAACCTAGAACATTAAAAAAAATTTATTGTTATCAAGTTCTTTTCAAAACTACAGCTACAAACTTTCAGCTACATTTAAAGTCCAAAATTCATAAGTCAACTTTATTGGTAAATATCAATTAAATATGTTTAATACTCAACTGATTTTTTTAAGATAATCAGCCCACATATTTTAAACTGTTTCAGGCACCTATTGGCATCTAAAATGTTCTCATCAAATCATACATTGATATGTGTAGTTTTACGTAATAGACAAAAATTTTCACTAGAATAAAACGCGCAAGTTATTTTTTTTCTTTTACTCTGAAGCTCGCAACATAACACAAAATATTTAAACAATTAAATGATTCTAAGATACACTTCAAAATAACAGCTACATTTAAAGTCCAAAATTTATAAGTCAGCGTTATTGGTACATTTCAATTAAATATGTTTACTATTTTTTTTTCTAGATGAATCAGCTAATAAATTTAATTTTTTTGCAGTTCTTAGCAGGAATTCCATTGTTCAAAAAAATCTTTTGACATGCTGGCATTTTAAAAGGATTCGTCAGTTCATGCACGTAAGTTTATGAAATGCACCCAAACTTTCAGTTGTATAAAGCATGTACGTTTATTTTTCAAATCTAAAATTTATAACAGAATTGAATGCAAGCAGATGCAAGTTATAAAAAAGCTATGCAGAGTTTGTGAGATCCCTTCATTGGGGTACTAAACAGAGATATTTCTCTAATAGTGTAACTTCCTATTTCCACAGTTAACGAATACTACTGATTTTGCCCGACTTCACGTTAGCAACTTTTCTTCAAACTCAATATCAGTGACTCCTGAGCAATATTGATTGCGTATTTACCCTGAAGACTTTTCTCAGCTTAGCATTTTGGGAGCCCAGTGTTGAATAAAATGTAAACTGAGCATTTGCCTGAAATTTTAGGTTTTCAAGAGAAAAAAAATTCATATAAATCATTATTATTTTTTTTAACGTATGCATGTGTTTCAATAAAGGACAGGTGTGAAATGACATACATTTAGAACATGTTCTATTTCTTTTACATCGAAGAGCAAATGTATAATGAAAGGAAAGTTATATATAATTAAGGGCGGGTAAAATATTTATTTAAAGTCACTTTTTATGTTATCATATAGAAGAATACGATAAATATCGTAGACCTTTAATTTATTTAGAATGAATGGAAGTTGTCATTATCAGCATTACGTAAATTAACGGTCAAATTATTAATAATTAACAACATCTTCGTTTCCTAGCGAATTACATTTACCTCTTTTATTATCAAATTACATTAATCTTCCATGAGTTTTACTAACCCCTAGAAGCACTAATAGTTCGAAAGACGTTCTGAGCGGGTTCTCAAACCAACGGCTGAGCATCATTTGAACATCTTTTGAACTAGCTGTTCTGCTGTGGACAATAGAGTATAGATGATAAATAATTTTCAATCTTTTAAAATGATGAATTTAGCAATTACTTGTATGCATGCACATATTTAGGGTAAAAACAGTCGATTTGACCTCTTACAGGAAAGACTTCACATGCTTTCTCCAATAAAAGTGGTTTAATTTTATTTGTAAGTGTTTAATATCACTTCTAGTTAAAAAAAAAATATTTTATAGAAATCCTTAAAATTAGGATTTTGAAAGAATTATGTACTGTCTTACTACAGGAGCATTATGGCGTTTACTTATATTCCTTAATTGCTGTGAGTTTTCAAAAACATAGTGAATTGACAAATTTTCGGCATTAAATGATTTTCAATGTGCAGATACAAACCAGAAACAAGCTCTTTACACTCATTATTAGTTATAAATTTGTAAATAAAAATAAGTTCATTTACATCTTTAATTACATGTAGAAAGTATCGGCCAATCACATCTTTAATTACATGTATAAAGTAGCCGCTAGTGTTAAACTAATTTCAAAAATGATTAATCTTCAAACTCAATAATTGCTTTGTCTACTTATATTTGACACATCGAAACGGGGGGGGGGTGATATCTGAACTATGTTAAATTTGTTTGGATACACAAAAGTTATTATTACGACACTTTTCTGTAGAAATTCTAAAACTGTAGCATATATTTACTCTAAAGCGCAATTCATAAGAACAGATATTGCATTGTATTAAGCCCAAAGCTAATTGAGGGTTTTTTTGTCTAAGGCGGGGAGGAAAGATTTTTTACAGGCATTCTTACAGATATGCACGTTACAGATGGAGATAAGCACCCAAAACTTCTGACAGTCAGGTCGCTGGCCGCGCAACAGGCCCGAACCCAGGACCTTCACACTTTATCTATCTACCATGTTCAGTGTATTTATCCACTGGACCATGGTGGGGCCATAGTAACGGATAATCTTCCTTTTAACTCACATTTATTTACAAGAAATTCGATTAAAAATATCCTAGTAATATTCATTTTTTTTATCTAAAGGACTTTTAAGTTATAAGTAAGCTCTGCAGAATTTCTGAAACCCTTCTCTTCGTGTTTGGACAGACAGTTTACCAATAGTGCTAATTCTTCCTCTTTCTTTTCTACGTATATTCACTTAAAAAAATCTAAAGGGTATTCAGTCTAATTAAAACTACTGCGAAAGCACTTATTTATTACATACCCGTGTGATCTTTAGATAGTTCACATATGCGAAATAATAGTCGTCTCAATTCATGGCGTACTGCATGAAACTCAAAAGTTTTCTAATAAAACAGGTGCCTTAATTTCACTATTGTCGAATTTACGAGTGATTTCAAATCAACGAATTGCAAGTTAGGAGTAAGCTCTAGAGAATTTCCTAAACCCCCTCTTCGTGTATTGGACAGAAAGTTTTCCAATAATGCAACTTCTTCTTCTTCCTCTTTTACTTATATTCATTAAAAAAATCTAAAAGTCATTCAGTCTAATTGAAGCTACTGCAAAATCACTTATTTATTACATATCCATGTGATCTTTCGATAGTTCACATATACGCAATATTACCCTTCTCGATTTATGGCGTACTGTATGATACACACAAGCTTTCTATAGAATAAAACAGGTGTGTTTATGTCTCTATTGTCGAATTTGCGAACGATTTCAAAGCAACCAATTACAAGTTATAAGTAAGCTCTGCAGTACTTCTGAAACCCCCTATTCGTGTATTGGACAGAAAGTTTTCCAATAATGCAACTTCTTCTTCCTCTTTTACTTATATTCATTAAAAAAATATAAAAGTCATTCAGTTTAATTGAAGCTAATGCAAAAGCACTTATTTATTACATATCCACGTGATCTTTTGATAGTTCACATATATAACACACTGGTATGTATGTGATACCACATATATACACAATAATAACTTCTGGATTAATGGCGTACTGTATGATACACACAAGCTTTCTATAGAATAAAACAGGTGTGTTTATCTCCCTATTGTCGAATTTACGAGCGATTTCAAAGAAACGCCAGTTATAAGTAAGCTCTGCAGTACTTCTGAACCCCCCCCCCTCTTCGTGTATTGGACAGAAAGTTTTCCAATAGTGCAACTTGTTCCTCTTTCCCCCAATCTAAACACACTCCTTTTGTCTTGCTGCACGTTACCAACTTCCCTTCAAACTCAATCGCGCTGACTCCAGTGTGGTATTGATCGTGGTTCAAATATTCCCTCCCTCCTACCTTCCCAGAAGTATCTTCTCGTGGCTGCGTTTCGAAGAGCACAGTGTTGAACAAAATGTAAACTGAACATTTGACTGAAATTTTCGGTTTTGTAACATGAGAAAGTTTTAGATAAACTTTTTTCTTTCTTGGCTCTTCTGTATGCGTTTGTTTATTTGAATGATGCATTAGAAATGGCTTGCGTTTTACAGGATTCTTCTTTGTGTTTGGATCGGAGTAGAAACGTAAAAGCAAAGAATTTTTTATATATACGTGAAGCATAAAGTTTGAATTATTTTAAAGAATACTTTTTCTTTAGACATTGAAATATATTTCTATAAGTGCTAATTTCATGTACGTGTACAATTTGCAAAAAATATTGGTCCTCTTTTTTTATTAAATCGACTTGGACGTCCATATGCATAGAAAAAAGCACACTTCTCTTAACTGAAATGTTATTTAATAATAATAAATTTTAAAGGTATTTAAAGCCTTCTAAATAGTTAATAATTATCAAATGCAATCAACTAAATTAATTTTTACAATTTGTAATAAACATTCGATGACACAAATTACTGGAAAAGAGGATGTACAATACTAATACATTTTTAATTATTTTTTGAAATGTCGGACTATCACAGCTACATTCCATTATCTAGTGAATTTCGAATTTAGATATTATAAAAAGGCAGACATGTTTACTTGAGATTGAAACTTTATTGTGTGTAGGTATACCCGTCTTAGAGTTTATTTTCTCCTCAAAATTGAATAATTCAAAACATATGCATCGGAAATCTCATGTTATTTACTTATACTGTTTATTTCATAAAATAAGGGCAAAATTTTATAAGATGACGGTACGCATTAAAACAAACAAATTTATCAGAGAATGCCTTGTCAGAATTATACCACAAAGGCGCTAGAGAGCGAAGAAGATGTTGCTATACTAAGCAGAAATACACAAAGAACGATTAAGTTACAAAAACAAGTTTAATGGCATGTTATTATAATAAGTGTTCAAAACAGTCTATGGACAAAGTACAATGGCAAAGAAAGGAGTGATAAATATTTTAAAACATAGCAGGTATATCGCTCACTTCTTCTGCAGAGGCCAGAATTTTGATTAGTTCTTCTGTAGATTCGGTGGAGAGTCTCATATATAGGAACCTGCAGCTGTCTTCACAAACAGAAATCGAAACGAGCACAGTGGCCATTCTACAGGATCACCTTGCCCAATCCATTGGTTTGAAACAGTTGCTTCCTGATAGTTTCGGGCTAATAGATACGGAAATAGTGGGGTACATGCGTAGATCAACTCACAAAAAAATTCGCTGAAGAGTGGTGCATAGTACAATCACCAAGAAGCTACAATCCCATCATTGACGGGGCGCAATACTTTCCTAATGCTGAAAAAAGGGCAGCCGTTGCCATCGCTCGACATAGCTACCAGCAAGATGGCGGACCATCGAAACCTTCATCGCGTGCCACAGATCAAGAGACTCTTTTTTTTACGCAGCTGGCTGTGCGGCACAGCCAGCTGCGTCAACAAAGGGCGATGAACGTTTCAATCGTCAGCCATCCTGCTGGTAGTTAAGTCGAGCGATGGTAACGGCTGCCCTTTTTTTAGCATTGGACAATCTATCCAGTTGTTCTCGCATTCTTCCATTTTTCAGCAGATGTCAGTGCTGTTGAAAATAATCGTGACTTTTTTTTTACGGGAAATGACGTGCTAAAAAGTAAAGGATTCTCGTGAAGCTATGTCACCGGCAACTATTTTTATAGAAATCAAATCTATTCTTCGTGACTGGCAACAGTCAAAACGTCAGAGTTTGGTGTTCCCAGAGCGGGAACACTGCGCGTTAAAGGGTTAACGGAACAGGGTACACTTCAGAAATCGCAAATGTTGAAGTAATCACACGACAGGAAACACAACATCATTGATAAATAAATCCAAGGAGCTCCATATTCCATAAAAACGGAAGTCACACCGGGTAGAAATACCATTGCATGACTGGAAAGTTGAGTGTGTATCCACCAGAAAAAAAGGCCTGGGCTGGAGAAGTGACTTGATTGGCCGAGGTGACTCCAACTGGCATTTGCTAAGCCACCAAAATAAAAATACAACTAAGTGCGTGCGTAGGCACCAATATTATGTAATGGGATTTTTCCTATGGCAATTTAAAAATTATTAGCTGGAATGGAGACTGCTAAACCACAGGTTCGATACACTAAGTTGCAACACATAAACCACTAAGACTTAGAGTTTCATTAGAAAGCTCTATTTATTGAAACAGCAGTATAAAATAAATTTTTAATTACATTTGGTGGGGGCTTGTGTCGATAAAATTCGAGTTAACTTGACAAATGAAAAGCGGTGGAGTGACCTAAAAATTATGCCAAAACCAAAACCTTCACATTGGTGAGAACAAAAACTTGGCAGAGACAAACGACGCCAATTACACAGAAACCATACAATTTAAAACAATAAAATTAAAGTAATGAAACGACGAACAACTAATTTTCAAGAGGATCCAGGGCATCAAAAATAACTTATGCCAAAACGGTACCAAGAGAAGGGGAATCAAAAAATCGTTATGATTGCAAACTTACGCGATATATATATATATGTATATTTAGCTCAGAATGGCTCCCAATTGACATTTGATCCAATTGAAAATAGATACAAACGTAATAAAAACTGTTTCAACGAGGAAACATAGAATACGAACTTGAAAGCCAAAGTAGGGAAATTGAGAGCAGAAAAGTAAGTTAAAATGCACGATTTTTAATCGATTAAATTTAAAGAAAACATGAAGTAAATGAGAATTAATATTAAATAAGTGATCTACATCACAGTCTGCTTCTATATTAAAATATTTAGTATCAGCGTCGTATTTGAAAAAAAAATTAAACAAGGGAGACATTAACAAGTTTCTTATAAGTTTATGTAAATGAAAGGTGTTACTTTCGAGTTTGTCGATTGAAAATACATGAATACACATCTATTATTGCTATCATAGTATTAGTAACAAAAATTTAGATTATGAGGAACGTCTGTCATTATTTAAAATTCATACGACTAATTTAAACAATGAATTTTCATAATAATGTTTGACTCAGTTTAAAAATTGGAACCACATTGACATGACATATTCAACAACGTTCAGTAAAATTAGCCGTAGTTTCCACGTATTAAGCATCAACCCGGTACTTGCTGCCTATGCAAATGAAATCTCGTCAGATTGATTTTCACGCATTTATAGGTGTTATTGATCGCAGGTTCCTAATACCAGGTTTATTTCTGGCGTTTGAATATGCTTCATCATTACAATATATCAAATTGGAAATGCATTCTACCAGTACCCGTGCATAATGAGAACCAAATCATATTGCCAGCGTGGGGCAAACAATTCGTTTCTCTCGGAATACGTGCCGCGCTAAATAATTAAAGCCCATTCAGGAAAGTAAACTTATCCGTTAATGTTATTCAAACACTTGGTTTGTCGTCATGAAGCTCGTTTTCTTTGCTGAGTGTTTAAACAATGCTTTGCTATTATGCGATAACCAGTCAATGCATTCCGGGACCAAATGCACATCGGTATTGAAGCTTTAATTAGATAGCTCGTGTTGGGGGAGTGGGAGCTTGGAGGTTCAGTGATTGTCCTACCCCAAGCTCACTGCCCAGGCATTCGGATGTGGGTTCGATTCCTGTTTATCTCCTGACTGTAATTTACTTTCTCTGTGCTCATAAAACCATAGACATCTAATAAGGTAGGCAGCGTACCCTATGGCCAACGCAGTAACAAAGATGTGCCACGTGGGTATTAGACTGATGCAGCCAGCTTGAGACAGTTATTGCTCTTTTGGCGCTATTATGGGGGAAAATAATCCTTAAGAGCTGTAGTTTTTGATCACGGGTATCTAATACTGTAGACAACATATCCTATAGCGCAAGTATGCTGCACAGTAATAAGGATACACCACGTGACTATTTGACTGAGGTGATAGCAATCTTGTGCACACGCCTGGTTGCCGGATGTGCTGTTTATTCTATTAGATGTCTATGCATAAACTTGCCACTGTATTTGCAAATTCTGTCATTTAGTTCAGTTTAGCCCAGCAGTTTTCTCACAATCGGGCTGTAAACATCTCTACTAAAATTATGTCCACCTTGCGCACAATAAACTAATAATGCTTCTGTGATGTTATTAAACTGTTAATTTTATTAAATAATATCTGAGCTTACATGATAGTAAAAAAAAAGTTTAATATTCTTTATAAAATAGCTGAATTAAAAGCCCTCTTTACATAAAAAAATGATTAGCAACCATTTCCTTTTATATATTTTAAACCGTTAAGAACTGAAATAAAGCTAATGTTTAAACTATTTAGCAATGAAAATAATAAGAATAGTAATTATACGAAAATATGTTTTATAAAATGATAAATAATGTAAATAACAAAATTACATAAATAGGTAAACAATTAATACACTGTAATGCAATGCATAAAATTATATTTTTTATGAAAAAGGCAAACTTTCAAAACTCATTAGTGAATAAAAGAAACCAGCTACTTTGAAAAAAAATATTGAATTTGGTGTGAACTGTTACATTATAAAATTAAATATTTTTTAATAGAAACAATTAGGAAAGATGAATTTAGACTGCCAAAAGCAGTAAATGCTTAAATGCAGGAAAACTATTTATTAATGTCAATATCTATTATGTATGGAAAATACATTATTAAAATGCAAGCCAGCTGTCGTCATGACGAAAATAAACGTTTATTTCTGACGGCAGTTTTTCTTTTTGAAACGATTTTTATTAAAACACTCAAGCGCAGCAGTCAGAATGCGTAAAATTAATAAAAGTATTATGAAATTAACATTAGTCAATTTGTCTTTGCTATAAGTTTGGCATGCATATTTCTACATAATTTTTTAAAAGAAAAATTATAAAATACAGATTTTTAAACTGTGCATGAATGCAGTATTTCCATGCAAATTTATTCTTAATAAAATTTAACACATTTTATTATCTTAACTTTATTAATATTAAAATATTTTATTCCCATTTAACTTACTGAATGCTTTATTAATACCCTCTACTTTCTTAAAGTTGTAGTGAAATATGCTATAAAATGGATTAATTTAAGAAAAATTAGCTTGCAATTAATTATATATACAGAGTGATTCGAAATTAGTTCAAACTTTTAGGAGAGGTGGGATTCACCAAAAAGGTACAGAATCACATAGCAATACTGGATCGGGAACGTTGTTTTCATGCATCTGTTAATAATCACTTTAGAAGAAGTGCGCAAGTCATAATAAACTTTCCTACCATGTTTTTTTTTGTTTGTTTTCTCAAACTAATCCACCTTTCACCGATTGCACTTGATAAAACTTGTTAATTCAGGTTTTTTTCTTTATTTACATATATATATATATATATATATATATATATATATATATATATATATGTATATATATATATATATAATTTCATTCATATTATTTAATACAAAAATTTTCATCGCTTATTTAATCTTCTATTCCTGAAGTATGAATAAAAATCATTGAAACACAATTCAAAAATGCTTTCAAAATGTATTGAAACTGAATATTTAAGTATTTTCCTTTCCTATTTCCAAGTAACTAAAAGTATATTTCCAAAAAAATATTCCAATTCCAATATATATCTATATATGTGTGTATATATTGAAAAAAAATCACAACAAAAAGAAATAAATGCAGGAAAATCCAACAACTTCCCAGTGTTTTAAAATTCAGCTTGGATTAAACATGACTGAAGTATTTTTCGAAGTACGACGCTGGTTCCTCAATCATTTGTTATTTACTAAACCATTCAATTTTATGATCAGAATTTCGACTGTATCCTCTTTAGACAGAAATACATTTTAAGTCGCATCTGAGGAATTTTTCCCTCTAAGACAAGTACTTTATCTATAGATTCAGAGCTTAGTTTAACTTTATTCCAGTTTAGTCTTCCCGTTTATCAGGAAATCCTGAAATGCCCTTAGACTTTTTTTTCGATTAAAGTAAGGGAAGTATTGGATTGTGTTATAATGGAAAAAAATATATCAGTGGAAGATTTACAAAGTCATCTACTTTCCATTGATAAGAAGCATACTGTTCTGCGATACGTCTACTTAAAAATAGAAGAAGTTGTATTTATTCGAGTATATAGACTTAAATAAAAATATGAATGATAAGTTTTAGTTAAAAAGATTCTCCAGAGCTGTTTCATTTTCCAGAAATACGAATGCGTATTTTGATTTTTGTATGGATATTAAAATCGAAAAATTCCTAAAGGTATGATTGTACAACTTCGCTGGAAGATTAAAAAAATGACAAAAATGTGTATTAATAAAATCCAGCACAAAAGCAGCATAAAACTTCAAAAAAAATATTACAACACCGATACGGATGTATTGGTAAATTTAAAGGTTATGAGTTTCATGATAGAGTAAGTAATGAATTAAACCCATACAATCATACGTGATTTATATTTCCTTCAACAGAAATTTAAAAAAAATATATCAAATGTCGTTTTAATAATAGAAGCAAGCGTATTGTGTTCATTGTATTTTTAAGTGTATATATTACATAAATATTAATATTAAATATTTATTTCAATACTTGAGCCTGGTCAAAGACGTTCATAAATTGCTACAGTACTAAGATACTCTTCTTAAGTACTGTTATTCTATATTGAATATGCATTTTTTTTAAATCAATTTAGTCCAACAATGATTATTTAATTTTACCTTATTTGTATTTACTTCATTTTGTTAATAATTTTTTTTCAAACAATAGTATTGTGATAATGAAGAGTATAAATGTAATATGTGAACATTTAATGGAACTATATTCAGTCAGTTAAAAGAGAAAATTTTGTTTTTTTTATTCCCTACTAATGTAAATAATTAAAACCTACATGACTTTCTTTACACTAATTTATTCATTTTATCTAATAATGGCATTATGCTGATACTAGACAAAATTAATTGATTTATCTAAAATAGTTTAAATTATTTTTGAAAATTATAATTTATTTTTATATTTTAAAACTTCGTGTCTAACAAACTATTGGGTGATATAATAATTTACTAATTGAGATAATTAATTCTGACTGAATTGCATTTTCAAATGTGTTAAACTTTTGTCTGCCCTTCTTCAACAATTATTAATTCATATTTTCAGACAATCTGTCCCTCCAAATTTAGTTGCTTCCGTTTATCGATTTTCCTTAGCTACCTAAAAGGGTTATAAATTTAGAGTGAGTATCATCAGTATAAATATAGAAGTAAATTGGATATAATCTCATCAGCTCATTAATTTCTTTCTTTTTTGCATGCATAAAACACATGTCTGTGGCCGTACGTGCAATAACGTAACGTGTTGCTCTTGCCTGACAATCTGATCTCCAGCGAAGCAGTCGAATGCATATGCTCGTAAACAACGCTATACGCTGTTGATACTATTTTTTGTTTTCATTTGAGAATTTATTTTAAGGAGTTCGAAAGCTGTTGAACCCGATAATTAATAACTCTTTTGTATACGTACGTCCTTGAACTTCAGGAAGATAACTTAGCATCCTTTATTTTTTTTAACCAAAACTTGAATAAGCTATTTTCCCCCCAAATTCAGATTATGAACATTCACAGAAAACAAGTAACAAAGATAAAAAATAAAATTCTGCAACAAAGTTCATTGATCTCTATCCTGCAGTAACGATCAGCAAGATAAGTCTTGCGAAGCGCAGGACAATGAAGTGGGTGAGCGGAGTCTGTGACCTCTCCATAGCTCCACAGTTTGCATCTCGCTGAAACACCGATTTTGAATCTTAAAATAATGATTCCGTAAGCAGTCATGCCATGGCTTAGCGGGATTCAGTAACTGCTCTACGCCTTGGACCATTACGCAAATTTGGGACAACATTCTTCCAAGTCTTTCGGGATACACGGTTAATAATGTCTTCAAGGGTACAGGCATTGATGTATATTTTAACAAGGTATTAATAGTACAGAAAGCCATAGCACGAGAAGAAGTCTGCTTTCTCAAAGCTTCCTTTTTAGCCAAGTAACCCGTATTCTCATTAACTGGGATGAAGAGATGTAGAGTTCTCAAGGTAATGACGACAGTCCAGTATGTCCTGCGCTAAGGGATTATTATCAGCTAAAACAATGCTATATTTGTTATTTTAAGGTAGATTAAATGAATTCTGAAAAAATTGGAATTTTTAATGGAATTGTACAACAAATCTAATAAATATGAGCACGTGTTAATTCTCATACTATGGTATCAGTATTAGTTTTTTAAAAATAATGTTACATCATAATGAATTTTATTTTAATATAAATTTACCTGAATAAGAGAAAATCGTTGAGATTCAATCAGATTTGTTTTTGCTGAGAAACTGTCGTAAATCACTTAAAGTCACATTTGCAAGTTTCTATTTAAGAAAAAGTGAGTAAACGGAATGTATCCACTAAAAGGGAGAGTTTATCCTAAACAACACAGATTGGATCATAGAATGAATAAAATAAATGTTGGAAAACCTAATTTGAGCTGATTCAAGAGAAGGTTAAACAGATACATTTCTAGATAACGGGGTAGAATGCATTCTGTTACAAGATGAAAGTGAAGATTATAGCTTCCTAAGTCAATTATTTTTGTCCTTATTCATTGGATATGTGTATTTAATTTTGTCATTGATTTTGCAATTAAATAAAGTTAGATATAAAAAATAATTACAGTATGCAAAATTCATACTTTAATCCAGATGTGTGTAAAAAAAGCCCGCTGAAAGAATATTTTTAAAAATGAGGTTTATAAACTAATGGAGTTAGAACATTTGCTGACCTTCTCATAATTAAATATCTGAAATTTATTTTATTGTATTATTTAACTACTTGATCAGAGGTTATCCTCTTAACTAATGATGCTATCGTAATATACTATCAGCTATAAAATACCTTTAACTAAGGACTTTCAATTGCTTTGGAGCTGTAAACTACAAAAAAGGGTCTTATAACAACATATTTTTAACAAATATTTTTAAATATACGACACTTAAAAATATGTGTTAAAAAATATTTTAGGATAAATTTGTACACAATTAAAATGAATTCTTATATTTTAAAAATTATTTTTGAAAATTCTACAATCTTGTTCTTTTAAAATTCATATGCTCTCTCTGTGTACTTTGAGTTCATGAAATACTGTAATAATATGATCATGATTTTTCTTTTATGAAATGCAAATGGTACAACTTTGTGCGTCGTAAATGAGAGGGAAATAAAACGTTTAACCTAAAATACCACTAAGTCTCTTAATTTTATTTTTAGTTTGTGTGCTTTCTCCTACTTAATATATGATTCTTAAATTTAAAACAAATGATAATTTAAAAACATATCATTTTAAGTAAGTGTAATAAAGTTTGCACTTTAGGTTAGTAGAAGCAATAATGTAATAAAATGAGAAAATATGGACTCTTTCGTCCAATTTTACTAAATTAATTTAATTCAGCTGCATTTTCACAGCGATGATTACATTTTCAAATAAATAAACTGTTCATTTTTAGAAGAGTATAACTCATTTTTCAGATTATACCAGATATATGTTTCCTAGTGATAACACTTTATGCATCTTTGTCAATAAATATTTATAAATTCGATATCCAATATCGAGATCAAAGAGATCACTTGTCTCATAAAAATAAATCATATATTTATTGCCTTTTTCTCACAGAGCAGGTAAAGTAAAGAAGTTTTACTTCAAAACAAATCACTAAATATAAAACAAGGAGCATAAAATGTTTATATCCTTCTAAAACATGTTAGTGTGGATAAAAGTCATAAAAAGTCAAAGTAATATTTTTCATTTTCTCTTTCTTTTTAAACTTAGTTCAAAAATCTGAATTATTTTTCAAATATTTCCTCGGAATATGCGCATTTATTAGGTGAAGGAATTTACTGTATAGTTTAGTTGTAAAGAAATCTGTGAAGTGTTAAGTAGATTTTTCTTAGAGTGGAGTTTTTCCATGAGACATGATTTAAGGATTATTAGTTACTTTCCAAGAGTATAAGTTTTATGATGTGGTTGTATTTGAACTATATTGTTTTGTTCTTGGATATATTTTATTTTGCAGAAAGTCATGTTTTGCAATAATATATTTCAATCAATATTTCAAATTGTTTACATTATACAAATAAAGAATCTGATTTCGATTTAAAGCGCATTCAAATAAACAGTTACAGCACATATTCAAATAAACAGTAATAATTGTAATAGAGGTAAGTGCAATAAAAAAAAAACAGATTTTTAAAACTACTTTTAAAGAAATGTGTGCGCGTGTTCATGCAAGTATAATATCTCTGGGAAATGCACTGAAAACTAAAGCTTAGTAAATTAGGTTTAACAGATTAGTTGTATAGAGGATTAAATAAGAAATCAATCTAAAATATAAAGGAAAAATTAAAGAAAAATGTATCAAGAACACATAACTTCAATTTAAAATGTTGCTTGATAATATGCTGCTGCAAACGTAGGAAAACATTTGTGCTTACCGAAACGTACCAAAATATTTTATTATTGTTAAATGTGTATGATATTATGTTCTTTTTATACCATGCCTTTAAAAACAGAACTTTTAGAGTTTCATTTTATAAAGTAAATGATGGCTATTTTAACTGTTTTGTTCCAGTAAAGAGACATACAGCGCTCTAACTGGGAGAATTAAAAAAAAACTTAGAAAACTAAAAAAAAGTTTATCTTCCTGATTTTTTGGAACAAAAAAGTATTAAAATTATATATTGCAGCATACATAACAAATGGTTTTATAAATATTATTTTACTTAAAATTTCCAAATTTTGGAGTCTAGTGCGTTTAACATGTCCTTTCAGATATAACATTAAAACGCATAAATTTCCATTAAGTAACCTAAATTTCAAACAGCGTCTTTTGCAAATAGTCAACATTATTTTTGAATTTTTAACATAGCAATCATAAGCTGAATTTAAAATAAGGATTTTTCTTCGCTTACTTTTGAAAATAGAATCCGCACTATTTCTCTTATGTTTATTCATCAAAAATAATAATACCCGAAAATAATTAACGCTTATAAATTACAATTAGTTTGTTTTAGCCTGAAAACATAAGAAAAACTAAGTTAAATATCCATTTTTACATCCCTTTTCAAATAATTATAAATTATGAAATACATTTATTTTATTTTATATTACTTAAATTTAATATTCATCGACAAATACTAAATTGGCATACATTTGGAAAACGGAGATAATCCTAAACATTTTGAAATTTCGTTTAATAAATTCAATCGAGGTAACTGCTCTGAAAAGTTTACCTAAGGCGAGAATTAATTGGTTTAATTCTTGTGTTAGCGCATTTCTTGGATATAGTATCTTTCTGAGCATAAGCCTAAGTTTCTACACTAATTTGTTTCTTCATAATACAACCTTTTCATGCTTTATAATACAAAGTATGCTCATTAGCATCAAGAGAGTTTGCACGTAAATTTATTGCTCTTCACTTTCATTGTTCTTAGCTGGCTGTTAATAAATCACACTAAATATTTTCTCCTTAGTCAACTTCATTGGATTTGTAATTCATTCATCAAGTTTTAAACCCATTCAGAGTACTGCTATGAGTTTGAACTATTCATTTTTCTTTGATACTTGCTAGCTGTCTATATCATAGACAGAGGAGAGTTGTTTCATTCATTTGTTTTTAGAAGCAATGTGCGTTTTGTTTGCTTGTTTGTTTTTTGCGTATAATAAAGATACAGCAATAAGGTCATTTCGGCTGGTACAGTAAAATTGTGTTATTTTAATTGTGTTATTTTTAATTTAAGAAAACGTCATTATAATACTTAGTCTAAAGGTATACATTTTTTGTAAATTAGCTTTATAGTATAAATGTCGCTTAAAAATGGTAGGAGTGGCTTTGCTGCGAATCGTAAATAGTTTATGGGGTTATAATTGTTTTTGTGGTTAACACAATTCTGAGGGGGGGCATTAACATGGGTCTTATTGATTCCACACTTCTAATTAATCATTATACAGTGTGCCCGCTATATCCCGTCGTCACCTAAATGATTTCTAGACTGCAAGAGCTATAGTTCTAAAAGTAGGGTCGAGGTATAGTAAAATAGCCATGAGCTAATTACAGCGCCACTTGTTGATTTAATTTTGAGTTAAGGCTTTTATCTCATAAACGGTTCGAGATGCGGATAAAAAGTCAATTATAAAGTTGTTAAACGTCAGTGATTTGCCAAGAAATGACATCTTGAACATATTAATGTTGAAAATTTAAGGCGTAAAATGCAAGGAGAAAAACATTTTACTAATGCTTCATGGTACATCTTGCAGCGGGAATTGCGGTCTGTGTCCAGATATGTATAGTTGTTGAAGGAAAACACTTTTAATGTGAAGGTTACATGAGGTTAATCTCAGGTCCACAGGGGACCTGACTTCGTCGCCCTTCGTCGCAAGGAACACAGGGAACTTTTCAGTTCCCTATGTTCCTTGCGACGAAGGGCTTGGACTGATGAAGGTCAAAAAAAATTTTGACAGAAACGTGCGTATCTTCTTACCTATAACTTCTTATGTGTGTTTTTTACAAAGTTTCTTATTTACTTTATCGATTAACACCAGTAATTTGAGTGTTTTTACCGTAATAACAATTTAATTAATATTTTTCATTCTATGAATTATGTGTTACACACAACGATGTAAGTTTTTCTATCATGTTTCAAAACTAAAGGAATATTTCATAATAATAATCAATAATGGATATATATATCTTTAAGGTGTATATTTGAAAACTCAAACTAATCAACAAATAGTTGTTTTAGTTTAACATAGATCAAATACATTTCTATTCCTAAGGTTTTCTTCATAAGTGGCAAACTATATAACTAGTAAGTAAGGTAACTGAGAACACATTTTATTTTTAAATCAAGGCATCCTAATAAAAGAAGAATGCAAAATTCTTATCGATAGACTTTTGAAATTCTTCACTTTTCAGACTGGTTCCATGATTGTGGGGTAATGCGGCTTCGTTAGATTTTCTTATTCAGCACACCAAATTTTATCTGAAAGTAGCTTGGAAGGCAATTTTTTTCTCTTGGAAGCAAATTGCAATCTGCCTTAAGGGGACTCTGCACCTTCTGACCATTTTCTATGAGTTTTTTTTTATGTGAATAAATTAAAGGTTGTTCTTAACAATAAAATAATTTTTACAAGAAAAACAAATATTCATTCATCAGAAAACGTCAAAATTCGATTTATAAAGAAGGACTTTAAAGTTCCCTCTTTCCTTTGCAACTCTTCTTTTACTTAAATCAGATTTCTCAACAATTTAAGGAATATTTTATGCTGTTAAAAATATTGCTTGTAGGAGGAAAGTTGTATTAAAGAAAAGAAAAAACGTATATTATAAAAACATGATTTCTGCTAATTTTTCATTTTGAATATTTAATGTTTTCATGATATGAGAAACTGTATAACAAATTAAGAAAATTAGGTTGAGCAGACAAAATAATCATAATAAGTCAAAAGAAACGCAGTTCAAATGTGTGACATTTAAAGTGTCGTCAGTGCAGTTAAAACATTTAAAACTCTTTTTAACTATGTTTATATTAACCAGGCCTTTTAAATTTTTTTACTCCATTATACTAGATTATCATACGGTATTGTAAGCATAAAATTGAAAAATCAATGCTTTTATAGTAGATTTTCGGCATTTCAAATGCGCCGAGCCCACTTAAAAATAAATGTTTTGAATGCGTCATATAAATTCAAATATATTTACACGGGTTTTTTAAAATTATTGTTATAATTTCTTATTTGTCGAAAGCTGTCAGAAATTGCAAAACAGTCACTATAAAATATGCATATTATGAAACTAAATATATGCTCGCATATTCATTTTAACATTTGAAGGAAATAAAGTAAATGTAAAATATAATATTAAAGCGCTTTTTTTTAAAGTGATCGAAACTATACTACTGTAAAAATTAAAAATCCGGACTGCATGTACCCCACCTGTTGGGTTGGAGTGGATTCATTGAAATGGAATGGTGTTGGCCTGCGCAAGACTTGATGCTTCCGGTTCTGTGAAGCATCAAGTCTTGCGAAGGTGCTACGCTATCCGGTTCTCCGTCTAGTTTAGTATGTTTTTTATCCCTGTTTGAGTAATACGTATTTGTGTTGAAATGCCGAGATCATGATAAGCTTAAAAATTGAGCAGCGCATAAATTTGAAATTCCTTGTAAAATTTAAAAAATCTGCATCTGAATACTGTAACATGTTAAAAGAGGTGTTTGGATATAATTCTATGTCACGCAGTCAAATTTTTGAATGTTGCAAACGATATTCGGAAGGTCGGGAGGTTTTTGAAGATGGTGAACGTTCATTGGTGAAACGTGCATTGAATGTAACACAGTTTCAGTCTGTAGATACTTGTTCATAAATGAAGTCAAAAACATCAGACTTACTAAAGAAGGTGTCACCTAATGACGTGCAGCAGTGGGAAATTCGTGTGGTGGCAGTGTGTATGGAAAATTCGTGCTTCAATTGCACAGGCAATTGATAGTGGAGAATTCGTGTGCAGCGATGTATTGATAGAGAAGGGGACTAAAAGATGTTTGTAAAACATTTTAGTAAAGCTAAAAATATCCGGGTTATTACATTGTCAGAGTGGTACATATATTTATATATACCTCTGTCTCTATAATCTATCTATTTATACACATATAGATACGTGTTGTCTTCTACATCTCTCTAATTGTCAAATTCTACCATTCATGACAGATTGCGGTAGCATATTTGGAAATTTTCTCTGCAATTTTATTTATTTATTTATTTATTGGCATGCATCCATTCTATGTTCGTCGTAGACACGAATGCAGATTTAGTGTGTATAAGACTGTCGTAACCACTACTTGAATAGAGGCTCTTATAACTAATTAAAATTTTAAATTTAAGTGAGATATACATCCTTATTATGCATCCTACGTTGCTTAATTTACTAGCAGATTTGTAGTTTGTGAGTTTAAATATGTACCCTGCAACAGTTAATGTTGCAGGGGTAGAGATTTAAACAGAGGTTTATAGGTGTCTTTTGCACTGATAAAAATAATACTATAAAGCTGATTATGAAGACTATATCCCTTTGATTGAATAGAAATGTAAGTAATCACTTTTAATTTTTAAGATTAATTATTTTTTTTTGTATCGGATTTCCGCTTAAATATCACTTCTTTCGAATACGTCATATATTATATACCTATTTTTAGTTTAGGTTTATTTATTTATTTAATAGGATTCGTATTTAACATGTGAAAAACAATTAAATGTAAAAAACACAGAAATAAATTGATGAAAAGCAATGATAGACGTTTTTGTGGTGGTTTGTTGCAGTGGTTGGTTAAAATTTGAGGAAAACTAAAGCCTAAGATGATCGTATAGTGGTATTATGCCGCGCATAACCTGCCTGGCAAGTACTCCTAGTATTACGCTGAAAAAATTGAAAAATGATTGATATACACCAAAACACTAAAAAAACTAAAGACTCTATGAATTGCAACTAAATACCATTTATTCTTAGTCATTCCACTAATATTAATTAACAGACGATATTGACATAATTTTAAACTTAAACATGTCTGGGGGAGATGTGGTTTTGGAGGATAAGGGGTATCCACAAAAGTTTTGAGACGCAAATAATAAATAGATTACTGTTAATATTCACCATTCTGATGAGGTAGCCGTCTTTACACAAGACACGATCGACGCGTGTCCTCTTGGAACCGCTGTCTTTTTCTTAAGCCCTCATCTGGCCTCTGATTCCATGTTTCTTTTGAACACAACTTGATCATATTGATTCGAAGCACACACTGATTTTTTAAGTCCGTTCACACCTTTTTTCAAACTCTGCTCTGCTTCTTTTTTCTAGCACACTCGTTCTGTCATCTCTTTTCTTCTTCTCCCACGGGGTTGATTCCTCCTTTCTTACCCCCTCTTACATCATTGGCTGGAGTTTCTGATTTGTTCGTCTCGGGGAATTAATGCATCCTCTCGTCGAATCCCAGACATGTGGGTGGATCATTCGCGAATATACCCCGCCAAATTTGCATATCATTTTCGGCCATAAATATTTTCGGCCATAAATATTTTAACGTTGACAGTTCATTGTGCTATAGTGTCCAGACTGTCCATTGCCTGGCGCCTCTTCTAATTTACGGTCTACTTGTGTGGTCTTCCCATGGGAACCGTCTCAAAATTATATTTTACTGCTGTTTCACTTCACCACATCTCTCCCCCGTGTACATAAAAAAAACAAGAAAAAAAAAATATTCAATGTCCACAGTTACTAGTTCATTACACGTAGCTACACATGTGCTACGTTTTAAAATTTGGCACTTGTCCTGTATAGTCCATGCGATATAGTCCATCATACGTAGCAAATTATGTGCTACGTTCTACAGTGTAGTAGTTGGAGTTTAGTCCATATAGTCCGTCACGCGTAGCTACACATGGCAAAAGTCTCAGTTGTGATACATTTGTTCTCCCGTTGTGTCTCAAGCATTTTGTGGTTTCACGTGAACATTTTCGTTCTTCTTTGCGGGTTTGTTTTGTCAGATTTTGTTAAATCTGGCAGTATCGATAATGTTTCCGAACCACTTTGCATTAATAACATTAATGAGTTACCTTTGTATCTTGTTTCTCAATTTCTTCAAAATAATATATTGTACACCAATGGGATTGTACACACATTATTATGTTTGATCACACATTCTGTACCAACATGCACCATATTTATATTATTAGAGTACCATATTTATATTATATATATATTAAGAATAACATACAATATCATGTGTGTCTATTACTTGTTACACATATATATTTATCTGCATATCATAAAAAATACTCGTCTTCCTTCCCTTTTTTTTTTTTTTTTTTTTTTTTTTTTTTTTTTTTTATTTATTATTATTATTATTATTATTATTATTTTTGCTCAGACAGGGGATTCATTCCTATATTGCACACCCTTTTATTTATACGGTACACCTCACGTACCACTGTTTCAAAATATCTAGCCATAATCATCGATGCGTTCTTATTTACTCATTCAATTCATTAAAAGAGTTTCACCGCTAAACCCGTGCGTTCTGGAACTACCTCTCTCCTCTTGTATTCCTTTTAAGCAGATCCTTCCGGCTGCGAAACTGTTTGTCGCTTGACAATCGGAACTCATGGTTGAAATTTCCGGTTTTTCACTGCGTATAATACATCCGCGCGTTTGGAAACGGGGGAAACTGCAGCTCGACGACTCAACTCGCGCTGTAAGCAACCGGTTTATCTCCTGCGCCGGGAGTGACTCGGCACCTTTTTCGCCTGTGTTTTTTTTTTTTTTTTTTTAGGATGTCAACGTCGTGTAGAGGTAAGTGATTGTTATTTAATTATTTTGTTAATGAAAGCTTATGCCGCCCTATTAACTGTAATTTTGTAAAGAGAAACAAACTTAACGTTACTGTTCTTACGTTTTATTTTGTATAGCGCCGATCTGCATGTCGAGTCCATGCGGTCTGATAGGTTATTATTCTGTGAACTCCCTATGTTTACTTTAAAATAAATAGTCTTCTATTATTCTAGAGCGCGTCTTACTCATCGTGGTTATTGCCTGCAATTGCCCGATAAGTACCAAAATCCAAGGGGAAATCTGCAGCTTTCCGTCCCAGGTACTCTGGTGACGCAACTCAATAATTTTATTCTAACTTGTATTAATTAAAATTTTTTGTAAAATTACTGTACTATGTAATTGTCTCTCCTATAGTTGTATGTCCGGTATTTATTTATATGCATATTTTTGTCTTTTCATGTTGCCCTTCTCTTGCATCCTATGCGTGACATCCGAACGAACGACTCTAATCCGAACGAACGACTCGCCCCCATGCGAATGGCTCCCTGCCGGTTTGTTTACCAACAGAAAAAGCCAAACGACAAGACCAGCTGATGCCTTGCTAACTTGTGTTTTACTTTTTATTTATTTTATTTTTTATTTATTTATTTATTTATTTATTTATTTATTTTTATTTTATTTTATTTTTTTTTTTTTTTACCTACGTATGTGTGTGCCTGTTATCTTATTGCTTGCTATTATTATCAACATTATTATATTTTGTCCGTCTCTTTTTTTTTTTTTTTTTTTTTTTTTTTTTTTTTTTTTTGGTTGTTAACATTTCCTTCATTTTCAGCTTAGCTTTTCTGCAGTGCACAAGGTTAAACGGGATATCCCTTTTGATTATATATATATCATGTCATTATTATTATAATTCTTATTATTATTACTGTTATGATTAGCTAAATTCAATTGCCTTCCAGGTCGCGTTTTTCTCTTTTTCCTATCAGTTTTGTAATTCTCGTTTTCGTTATCCTTTCACAGAAATTCCAATCTTTTCATCATCTACTGATGCAACCGAAAAAGAAAAACACTCTGAATGAACACTCTGGACCTCACAACTCGGCTGCTGGTAAGAACCCCTTTTTTTTTTTTTTTTTTTTTTTTTTTTTGAATTTTTGTTCTTTTCTTATGTTTGTGCTGTTTCTCGCCCCTTCCGGGAGCGGTTGCGTAACCAATAACCATGGGTGGGGGTTTTTGACTCGTCGGAGTCTGTTTCTTGTGTCTGGGGTTTTACCCGAAAAATGAGGTTTTTGTGCAATTTCTTTGCTTCTCCATGAGGTTTATTCACTTCTTTAAGTAACAAATTATTATTTCGCAAAAGTTTCATTACCCTATAAGGGCCGGTAAAAATGGGGTCAAATTTACACTTCTTGTGCATATTTCTCATGTATACCAAATCCCCTATGTGGATTGGAGTATGTTTAGCGGGTTTTTCTAAGTTCTGCGGTTTAGCCGCTTTTTCTTGGAATATCCAGGCCTGTTGTCTGTTATTTAAATTCTGCTTAATTAATTTGTCCACAAATATTTGTATTTCCTCTTGGGACCATCTTGATTCGAAAATATTTTGTCCCTGTCCGTCCGTTGTATTGTCCAGGGGTATTTTAATGTCACGACCCAGAAATAGTAACGCCGGCGGGAAATTCGTCGCCCTGTGTTTAGAGGCGTTGTAATAGAGCTGCGCCCATACACTTGCATCTTCCCATTCAAAAGTGTTCTCTGCTATGCATCGAATACACTGCTGAAGCGTGCCTTGTGCTCGCTCTACCGTCCCATTCGATTGTGGGTGGTAGATCGACGAAAAACGACTCTCTATATTGAGAGATTTTAAAAAACTCCTTAATTCCTTTGATCGGAATTGAGGTCCGTTATCCGATATAATCGTATCTGGAAGCCCAAAACGAGAAAAATAACTTTGTAAACATTGAACTATTTGATCCGCAGTGATTTTTCTACATGGAAATAATTCTATATACCTTGAGAAACTGTCAATTACGGAAAAAAAAAAGCAATTGCCTCTGACACTGCGAGGCAGCTTCCCAACAATATCTATATGTAGACACTTTCCGGGCAGTATTGCTCGGTCCATTTTCTGTTTCGCCGTAGGGGGAATGTGCCTGTTTTTGAATTGTGCACATCTGTGACAGTTATCGATAAACGTCTTTACGTCTCTTTTAGGCCTAGTATAAATGCTTTTGCCTTACCTTTGAGGCATGTCTTTAAAATTATGCCTTTCTGCTCATTTGACCAATCGGTGAGAGCAGCTACGTTTTCAAATTCGCTGAAAAATTGCTTTGGGTTCTCGAGACTATCGGCCGAATATCGGGGCAATAGAGGGATTAGTCCCGTGTCTGGCGTTTTGTTATGCTGGCTTTGTGCCGAACTTTGGGTATTTCGATTCCTAAGAGACTCTGGCGACTCCTGTCTAACTCTGGGACGACCCATTTTTTTTTTTTTTTTTTTTTTTTTACTTTAAATATTTACAGATACTATTTTACCTATTTTAACACTATATGTTCCGTTACCTTATACATATACAAAATGCACTTTGACACTTTCAACATACACATAAATGAAAAATATTGTACATGAATACATACATATTAAGCAAGTATTAATTCAATTGTTCAGTTCTACTGATTGTTGCATAATATTCCATCAATAAAATATTTATTTATTTATTTTATTTATTTACTTAATTTTATTTAATTTAATTTTTCTATATGTCAATACGTTGTAATGACTACAAACTATCTTATTCACAACATTCTTTCTATTAGAGAAATTAATTGTTTTAACAAAAATACCTTCTTTGTCACCTTTAAAATCAAAGTTCTTTCGTATATATATATATATATATATATTTTTTTTTTGCAGCAGTATATTAACACTTACAAATCACAAATAAAATATTCAAAGAATGTCAATGCATGTTTTTTTTTTTTTTTTTGTTGAAACTGAGAAACAAGATAGTAACTTCGTTATTATGATGCATAATTTCTCTCCCAGACTTTGTTTTATTTTTGAAAAATCTACTATATATATTTATTATTATTATTATCATTAATTTAACTATCATTTGAGTTACTAGGAGTACATAAAATTGCCTTTTTTCTACGGCACCATTATGTGGTGGTTTGTTACAGTATTGGTTAAAATTTGAGGAAAACTAAAGCCTAAGATGATCGTACAGTGGTATTATGCCGCGCATAACCTGCCTGGCAAGTACTCCTAGTATTACGCTGAAAAAATTGAAAAATGATTGACATACACCAAAACACTAAAAAAACTAAAGACTCTATGAATTGCAACTAAATACCATTTATTCTTAGTCATTCCACTAATATTAATTAACAGACGATATTGACATAATTTTAAACTTAAACATGTCTGGGGGAGATGTGGTTTTGGAGGATAAGGGGTATCCACAAAAGTTTTGAGACGCAAATAATAAATAGATTACTGTTAATATTCACCATTCTGATGAGGTAGCCGTCTTTACACAAGACACGATCGACGCGTGTCCTCTTGGAACCGCTGTCTTTTTCTTAAGCCCTCATCTGGCCTCTGATTCCATGTTTCTTTTGAACACAACTTGATCATATTGATTCGAAGCACACACTGATTTTTTAAGTCCGTTCACACCTTTTTTCAAACTCTGCTCTGCTTCTTTTCTCTAGCACACTCGTTCTGTCATCTCTCTTCTCTTCTCCCACGGGGTTGATTCCTCCTTTCTTACCCCCTCTTACATCATTGGCTGGAGTTTCTGATTTGTCCGTCTCGGGGAATTAATGCATCCTCTCGTCGAATCCCAGACATGTGGGTGGATCATTCGCGAATATACCCCGCCAAATTTGCATATCATTTTCGGCCATAAATATTTTCGGCCATAAATATTTTAACGTTGACAGTTCATTGTGCTATAGTGTCCAGACTGTCCATAGCCTGGCGCCTCTTCTAATTTACGGTCTACTTGTGTGGTCTTCCCATGGGAACCGTCTCAAAATTATATTTTACTGCTGTTTCACTTCACCACAGTTTTCTTATAATAAATTGTATACAGAAAATATATACAAAAGCAGCATAAAAATACTTCTCTTTTACTGTTCTGCAGACCTGAGTAATCAATCAATTTACATTATACAAGCATGTATAAAATTATCTAATGTAAAGCATTATAAATGAAAATTATCAAGTTCTATAAAATTATTTACTGACTTCTGGTTTGTCGGAAGTTTGAACAGATTTGATGTCATAATTGTGAGTTAGAACTCCTATATATACAACTGTATATATGTGGTGTAAATTTTAGTATTATTGTAATCCGAAACTTCTCTTGTCTACGAATGACGTTCCATTTCGGATGGAATCGAGTTGATCTATTACATTCGGAGGCTGTATACAAGCAATGCACTATTAATGGAAAATTTAATGAGAACTGGCATCAAACATGGTTTCCCTATCGTAAAATATAGTTAACCACACACACACACACACACACACACACACACACACACATATATATATATATATATATATATATATATATATATATATATATATATTTATATTCATACGTTTGCTTTCTTGCAGAGGGATGATTTCTATAAATATTTCTTGCTTTATAAGTTTTACCAACCGTTTGTTTAAGTTGTTTTCTGTGCTTGAAGTAAAAATCAATCTAGAGTATAGGGCTCTAATGATATAATCCCTAAATAGCTATAAAATTGTATTTTTTGTATGTGGTGACAGTTAATTTCGAAAATCAGTTCATTTAGTGAGAGTTGCAGTTTTCTTTTATAACATTACAATACAGGTTTAAATTTTCATTCAGTTTACTACTATTTTCAAAATAATTTTTACCAGGGTTTTTTAACAGTATGCAATTTAAATTTTCTAATTTTAGTTTAAATAATGAGCAAAATGTAACGTTATTTTCATAAAAGTAAACAATAAGAAATGGAGTGCAAATATTTTAAAATCGTATACTAAACGCTTAAATTTTACAAAAAAGCATTGCTATGTTTGAATTTAAGTTTACTGATACTTTTTTCGTAATTAATTTATAAATCTCAAAAAATTATTATAAACCGTTTCAAATTCTATGCTATAGTTTTATTTTAAAATAATTTCTATGAATAGCTTGATTGTTATTTTACTAATAATTTCCCTGTTTATATTTTACAAGTAATTTCAATCCGCCTGATTTGAAAGTTTCTATGTACATTTCAGGAAGTTGGAAAGGAAAATTCCAACTCTTTTACTTTATCAAGTGAAATTACTAAGTGTAAAATTGGAGAGTAAAAATCAATTAACTTCCGAATGGCGGAATGCATTAAGAGAAGAAAAAGTAGTTCGACCGGGAAGAAAGAAGAAAAAAAAAAATCTTATTAGGAATGGACAGTGTTGATGATTGTGCAATGCAGTAGTTCAAACTTTTAGATTGTGAAACTGAAAGTTCCGTTAGTTTATGTCAATAATGAGAAAATTTCGTCATTCTCTAATGGCATAGGGATGCTAATGGAAATTTAATAACTTTCAGTACACGTTTAAAAGCATTTAATTACTTGAATAGAAAACAATTTAAAGGCACACCAATGCAGCATCAGCTCAAAATGTTTGCGCATTTAAAAAAATAATATGAGACAAAAATATTTCTCTCTATATTAAAACGCCATCGTTACTGTTTTTATGAGATAATTGCCTCTACTGATGCAGAAATGTTCAGAGCAAAAAATTTTAAAGTATAGTAACGAAAAATTTTACAAATGCATTTCATTTTAAAATAGAAAAAAAAAAATAGATAGATAAATCATACTCACGTGCAATGTTTAAAGTGGTACAATTTAAAATGTAGAAAATAAATAACATTATGCTCAGTATAATTATTTACATCAGAACGATTTTATGAAAATTTAATTCTACGTATCTTGACAAAGTAAGTTGGGAATTTGAAATTTGTTTGATAAATTAAGGAATTTTTTTTGAAATGAAAGAGACTTGATATTTATGAAAAATTCTTGTTTAGTTCACCAAAACTGCATTACCATGATGGTCGATTTTTCGCATAATTAAGGAAATACTTGTTCTCTCTACGTAGAAATGACTATTAGGTTTTTCGGAAAGTAATTTCATTTTTACAACAGAGGACCTAAGTAACTTTTCCACCGCCAACTTCGCAATCAAGCCGAATAATCATTACCTATTTTGGCAGATTATATAACAATATTTCTTTGGAAAATTTTTCGATTCATTCTAAGCAGTAGTTTCTGTTGGTCCATTTTCAAATAAGAAATCTGAAAAGCGGTATTTTCGGCATGTTTCCTTTTTCTCTATCGAAAAGGTAAAACTGCTGTTTAAGAAAAAAAAAATTATCCGGTGTCTATGGATAAGATGTATTCAGAGAACGCCAGTGCCAAAACTGGTTTTCAAAATTTTGATCCGGCAATTTTGATGTTGAAGTCGCCACCACGTTCTAGAAGGCCAAGTGAAGCTGATGAGGACACAAAATGCATTCATTCATGAAAACCGTACAAATAGGAACTTGTGAGATCGCTGAAAGATATTTTCAGATTCATGATCGTTTGAAACGCCTCATAGATCGACATATGGGTCCCTAAAGTTCTT
The DNA here is from genome assembly GCA_038373885.1 of Cheiracanthium punctorium. Taxonomy (NCBI): domain Eukaryota; kingdom Metazoa; phylum Arthropoda; class Arachnida; order Araneae; family Cheiracanthiidae; genus Cheiracanthium; species Cheiracanthium punctorium. The sequence goes on along the minus strand of JAWZYV010002631.1, from coordinate 364,745 downwards.
AAAAATACGAAATCACTTTCCGTACAACCCTATCGAAGATAATCGATAGTTATGCTGAGCCTGAACTCAACTGTCAGCTAATGGGGTTAAGGAAATGGTTGCATCCATGGTTGACGTTCATGGACGAATGCTTGTGTGATAAGTTCACATTGAAACAACATGACACGAAACTAATTGTTATAGTGAACGTTCCGGTAAACATGACTGAAGCCTGTCCTACTGTTTCAGTCATTCCACCACTTACGACATCATCAACCAAAAGTTCTTGATTCGCTGGACTGGTGTGGGGCCACATATCCCTATGGGACCTGGAGCCCACAATTTTTTTCCGTGGCTCTAGTGTCCTCCATACGTCTGGGGATGCCGATTAAGTTGATAGGTCTGTTATCTGGCTATAAATTGGCTTTAAATATCGGCTATAAATTAAGAGACTACCCATTGAGATAACACTGGCCTCCCTGCTAGGCACCCCGGTTCAACGTTAACAAAACTAGTACAACGTTTCAATATGCAACTGAACCGAATAAGCAGCATCCTTTCCATGGAGAAACGTTTCACCATAATTTTCTTCAATTAATTCGTTTATGCACCATATAATGATTCAACATTTCTCCATAGAAAGGTTGCAGTTATTTGAACACCACTTTATGGTGAAATGTTAACAATTTTCTTTAACAGTGCAATGAAATAGGCACCGTCATCATCCCTCGTAACGCTGAAGCCCTTTGATTTCTAGATCCACTGCTGATTCAGTAGTAGATCTAGAAATCAGGAAGAAAAGAAAAGAGAGTTTTTAAATTAGAATGGAACAGCATTTCGGGCGTTCCAAAGGAATTCGTAATGGAGAAGGTGTCAGCGAAGAAAATCTATTAATTTTTGCTCGTAGATAAAAATATCTTAAAGTAGTTCCAACAACACGAACCTATAATCTTAGTCTTAAACATGCATACTTATTTCAAAGGAATTTGTTTTTTTTAACATTTCGTTCTGATTTTTTTTTGTGAATTTTTACAACATGTGCGAATTCTCTTAACACCAATCTGCATTAAAATGACTGTGTCTTAATCCAATAAGTTCAAAACTTTATTTATGACTTTTTTTTTCAAGTAAAAGGAAACTAATGAGAAATACTATAAACAAAGTGTAATACAAAAAATGCATTCAGCAAAATGAGCCCTTATATATATATATATATATATATATATATATATATATATATCTATATATATATATATATATATATATATATATATGTATATATATATATATATATATATATATATATATATATATATATATATATATATGTATATATATATATATGTATATATATATATATATATATATATGTATATATATATATATATATATATGTATATATATATATGTATATATATATATATAGATATATATATATAGTGAAAGGTATAACTTACGAATCAACGTAGCATCCACTTGGCAAATACAAAATTCTAAGTATATATAAGATACTTTCTCGTTTACAGAAAAATATTAAATATTTACTAACTCATAAAATATGTACACGATAAACATTTAGTTTGCTTAAACAAAAAATACAAATATTAAGTCTTCTTTAGAATTATCACACACTATAAAAGCAGTTGTGAAAAATGGTTTTTTTTTTAATATTCCTTTTTCTATCGTCTTCATTCTAATACGAATGTGCTTTAGATAATTTTAATTAAAAAAAAATGTCCCAAGTAACAAACATAAAATGACATATCTCCTTTTTATTCAAGAATATTAATTCAGGATTAGAAGTATAAAAATAAATAATTAATTTCTTTAAGTATGTCGAACTCCAAAAGTGCTTTTAAGTGATAATATCATCATTAAGATTTACGAAATATCTTCAAGTGTTATTCGTTGCTAGACAAAAAAATATAAATTTCGTTTACACATTTATCCTCGTATTTATTATTCATGTATATGTCTAGACAGTCACTCACTAATGAATAATCGGAGTATTACGTTAAAGGTCACCCAAATAGTTGGAAAAGAAACTCAAAATAAGAATTTACCCCTGTTTGATAACAGAAAGTTCATTAAAAAGAGATAGATTAAAATGAATATTCTCTGTTATCATTTAATAATATTATGTAAACAATAAAAAATATTAAACATCTGTATAGGTTAAGCATTTTTCTTGTAAATTCTTCTAAAATAAGATGCCAAGAATATATATATTTAAAATGTGTTCTGATTTTATTTCAAGGATGCAATTACACCTGTCGGAATTAAAAAATAGCTATAAAATTTATGCAATGAAATTCATAGAAAGGGGCGGATAGTCATTTTTAATACAAAACGACATTTTTATGAAATAATTTTCAAAGATTTACACATTTTCTAAACCTTCCAGATGTACGAGCTGACGCAATCCGTCATTCTTAATGACTACGGGTTGCCAGGATTTTTCCAGCGCTAGTGTACCAATCACGTTATTTTATTTGAGGACCGACAAAATGATTGTTAATTACACCAAAGAAGAGGAAATCTCTTCAGACTGCAATGCTTGATGAAATCTCTTGAGACTAAACATTTGAGAACTGCACCAATCTTTAAAAGTTTAGGAAGTCTAATATTTTCCGTCTCCAGTTCTACAACACGTTTTCCCGGTACATTGGAATACATAATTTTGTAAGGTCACATTTACAGATATTTAATAAATCAGCTCAAAATAAATGCCCAAACATCTCTTAAACGTGTTTTAAAACCGTGTATACGTTTCGATTATCAGTGGAAGTATGGATAGGTAGCAAATCAATTACAGCAGTTAGTTATCGGAACCTACAAAAGTAATGAAAATAGATTTTATTTATAAAATAATGTAATATTTTGATTTAGGAAAAACAGTGTAAAGGTTTCCTTTAAGTCATTGGTGAAGCCTAAGAGACCCTCATTATTTAGATAATTTCGTTATATTTTACTATATCTTATTTGAAAATGTGGGCTAAATGTAGCATGTTCCATTTTTGAGACAAGCATGTAATTGGCATGAGATTTCGGAGAGCAAAAGAAAGTTTCACAAGAACGATAATTTTTCAGTAAATGCGATATCAGCAGAATATCGCTCTACTCTATAACCAATGTGAAAATTATCTTTTTCCCTCATGCTTGAATTACTTTTTTGAATTTGTACCATTTGTTATAGCACAATTCCAGTACTGATGGTAGAGCGTTGAATTATTTTTGTTCATTATGTTTTCTTCGGTGCGTTTAGTAAATATAACGTATGTAATGTTCATAATAATAATTATTTTTATCACCAACATACAGCTCAAAGAGTGATTCAGATTGAAAGTAGATAGTTATTATCAAAAACATTCTCCCAAGAATTAATCATAGTAAAAAATTATGATATTTGCATATTTATAATATGAGGGTAAAGAATATTTTTAGTTATGTGTTAACAAATTAATTTTAGAACTCCAAATTACATTTTAAGAGTTGGATTGAAGTTTATTATACATTTTACTATTTATATAAAATCGTGCAAATGTTATAAAATATTGTAATCGTATATAAAAATGCATTGACAAAGATGAAAGGAAGGAGGCTTGTTGAAGCCCGATTTTTTTCTATCTATTTCACATGATACCCAATATACTATCGTATCATTATATTGAATACTAGACTGGACTTGCAATTTGCGTTCCATTAGCATTTGGATATATAATTTGAAGTGTTAGCTCCGAAACCATGGGTTTGGAAATCCACCCTCAAAAGATAACAATAGTACTAAACGACCTCTAATCTGAATAATTCTGCATGATATTATGTTTGAATATTCTAATCATACCCTACCCAGTGATTCAGCAAAGGTAAACAAATATTTCGTGTATTTGTTTCTGCAACGAGTAGCATCAGATATGATTGCTCAAACATCGCTCACACTCATAAATTAATCACATATAATGGCAGAATGAATAAATTTAGTCTTAAAATACATTTACTATTTCACTATAAAAATTTTGATAGCATTTCTTTAAACTTAAAAGAAATGAAAGCTAGACGAAATGAATTTGGTCATGCTAGTACTCAATTAATCTGTTGCCGGTTTTAATTTACATATTTAAAACATTAGGTTTACAATGTTCATCTCAAAATTGCTAAAAATTATGTATTTCTTCTTTGCATTTTTGCTGGATAAAACAAGTTTTTTATTTTCTTGCTAACTGGAATTCTAAGAGGAGAGTTAGCATTCGATTTCTACTTTTTATTTTAATCATCAGACTTGCTCTTACATCGTATTGACAGAATACTTTTTAGATAGCAGTGATTAGTAAGCTACAGTCCTATTTATTACTTCCTAATTTAACATCCAAGTAAACTTATCTTTGAATATTTACTTTGGGGACCAATCACAGTTTCATAATGGGTACTAATTCAAAATGAACATTGCAGTGAAAGAAAAATACATTTTTTTTCTTTTATCTAAAGTTTAATAGTAAAAAGCGTCATAAAGGAAAATGGTTTTCGATACAAATTATTCCATCTTCCAAGTCGATCTTCTCTAAGAACTTCGAATGTAGAAAAACAACCAACTTCAGTGCTTTCAATGAAATCTCTGTGGAATGTTTTTGACTAAATAGCCCAATATCAAAATTGTCTTCGATAAAATTAGTTTATATGTTTCACAAGGGCCTAAATATATCAGATAAACGCCTTGGGGGGATATATGTATTAAGGCCTGATGTAGTTGCGCATTTGAAAGCTATCGCCGGCATCATGTTTTGGTATGCATGTCATTTTCATGGATTGAGTGCGTGGTTACTACAGTTAACATAGTGACACAGTAAAGCTGACGGAATGCCTTTTCAAAGCTTAGATGTTGAAAAATGCTGTTTCCTGCGATGATGATAATGCCTACCTCTATACGTTAATCATAAGCAAGTAAATAGGGAGACAAAAATTCGTCTTTATTTTTTAAAACATACACAGATCGTGATCTTAATAATATTGATTAATTTAAAAGTTATTTTTCATATAGTTTTCCTTTGAAGCATGCAATTCAATTTTAAGCACGGAATAAGATATACACTTACAATATAACGTTACCCATTTTGTACTAATACTGCATTTTGCTGATGATAAGCATTTTTGAGAGAAGGGGGGTGGGAAATGTCCCCTCTTGTAAAATGTTTTTCCATAAGTAAGATTTTAAAAAATGTGTAACTGAATTAAAAAATCTTTTAAATGTCAAAATTTATTATCATTTTATGTCATATAAAATTCGGTTAGTGGTACTGAGGAATAACAACGTTTTTGAAGTTATACTTACAGTTTATTTGAGAAATTTTAGAAGGGCATGTGTTGTGTGCACTGCAGAGCCAAAACATTATGGCCACCTACTCAGTAACGCGTTTCTCCTACTTTGGCCTTCAAAACAGTTGAAACTCGCCTGCTCATGGATGACATGAGTTTTTCGTAGGAAGCAGGGAATGACAGGAAACAATATGTAACAAATATTTATGAAAGCGCTCACGCAAAGTTCAGATACTGTAACATGGTGGTGTTTGAGCTCTGAGGTGCAGCTCCATGTAATCCCAAAGATGCTCTAGGATATTAAGATCCGGCTAGTTAGGTGGCTAGGATATTAATTCAAATTCATCACTATGCTCGTCGAACCACTCCAACACAATTCCAACCTTGTGACATGGCGGCTGTCCTTTTGGAAGATTCCCTTTCCTACTGGGAAGACATACGTCATGTAAGGATTCAACGGATTCGCAATAATGTTCATATAGTCCTCATCATGTGTGGCCTGTTCTACCAAAACTACGCATTCCAGAGCCGCCCAATAGAACGTCCCCCAAAGTATAATAGCAGCTCCACTAGCCTGTGTATAACTTGCTGTACAAAAACCAGCTGTTCTACTGGAAGGCGGCGTACCCTGGCAGGACCATTGACGTCATGAAGGTGAAACCGGAATTCATCCGACCAAGCATCTCTCTTCACACATATCCATGCTCCAATCTCGATGTTCCACTCCCCACTGTACACGTAGTTGACAATCACGCTTTGCAAACACAGACACGCGAGTGGGGCGTATGTCCCTCAGTCCCTATGCTGAAGAATTTAGTTGGGGTGACTTGAATTACTATTGAAGATTTACTTTTAGGAGCGTGGAGGTACATTGGAGAGCGTTGTGTAGTCTAATAAATGATCCAGGTGAACGTCACTTTGCGAAGCAGTTATAAGAGAGACAAATTGTAGAGGAATAAAACTTTTATTTGATTTCGTGGAAAAGATTACGTGATGGTGGTGGCTGGGAGACCGTTAGCTATGATGGTTTAAAGGGGTCTGATTAATCGGAAGTCAAATTCAACGGAAGAATGAACAGGAGGTTGGCGAGAAAGTTCAACTCGGCATATTAAAAGAACGTCCAAACAAGAGCCAATAATGTTTTCATTATTAAAGACGCCGAAAAACCGCAGAATATTCCTAGTCAACAGAGAGAATGGGAAGACATAACAAAGCGCCGGGCACCAAATTATTGAGGATAAAGACAGCCAAAATTACAGTAAACCCGTGAGAAATGAAATTATTGCAGCTGTATTTTAACTGATGTGAGGCCACGTCCATATATGGTAAAGAAAGGAAATAAAGTGATGTACGCGTATAGAAAGACGTTAGGTATAGATGCATATAAATAAAAAGTAGATGTTCTTCATGAGAAACAGATGTTTCTTAACAGCTAGGAAAGCTAAAGAAATGTAACGGACTTATTATTCACACAGATCAATGGGTGAAAGAATAAAATTAAGCATAGATAGATAAGCAGTTAATTGAAATTACACATGTGGTACAAAAAGCGTAATACAAAATTTTGAAAGAGAATTTAAATGAAAATGCTTGATTTAAAATATTAAATTTAAGAAAGTAAACACAAATGAAAATTATTATTAAATATGTGATCTTCATCACAGTCCCATATCCAACAGTGTCCGCTGAAAAATGTGTTCCTAAACACTTCTACTTGGACCTGAACTGTATTGGGCTGACAGAGTCACTGACTGTCGCCGGTTTTGCTATACTAGACGGAACATTCTGAAGCGTCCTCTTTCTTTGATCCTAGATGATACGTGGACGCCCAACATATTGGCATCTACTGCTGGTTTCACCGTCATTGATCCACTTTTTATAAGTGCTAACGATGGCAGATCGTGAACAGCCGACCAGCCGTGCAGCTTCGGAATACTCGTTCAGAGTCTTCGGGCCATTACTATCTGTCTTCTATCAAATATTAACATCCTTTCCTATCACTCACAAACGTAAGTGCAAGAATGATTCCTTGCCTTCTCCAACAAGAGTTACAATCCAGCAACTGTTAAATGCCATTCCCACTTAATTACGTGCTCTCCATCCCATCCAGACGGACGAGCTCATTGAAAAATGTGGGGGGGGTGGTCATAATGTTTTGTCTTGTCAGTGTATACATATGTACTTACAGTTTTTGAGATAGTAAATCACTCTATGTTGATATATACCTCTGCCTAACAGAAATCATACTCCAAATCGATTTGATTTATTTTCTCTGAAGCATACTACAACATGCAAATACAGAAATTTTACATAAGCTTTGCAATGTATAAATATTTTTTTTTTCAAAACAGTGCTCAAAAATATATAAACTATGAATTGGATGGAGTTAAATTAAGCATATGTATTCATTTCCTACTCAAATTTCGATTTGCATACGCAAATTCAGAAAACAGTCCAGCAAATCCAGTTCCACCGGTTCCAATTTAATAATGAACCGTCAAACCGGACTTCTACTCTGAAATATTCAATTCTATAACTATTTCAATTATTCCACGTAAAGCCATGAATGTCCCGAACATTGTTCTGTATTTAAACATAACGTTACCACTTTAGCGAGCTCCCGCAAGTATAAACTGACGATTATACACACTTGACAATTATTTGCATGATAGCGTGCACATAAATTTTATATCAGGCCATATCTTAGTGCAGCGCCATATTTACGTCCTTAATAGATATTGCCGAAATCGCATGGACTTCAGCGTTAATTGTGGAAATTCCCGATGAAGCAGTAATTCCTTCTATTGATTCAGATTTCTAATCTTAATGCACTGCTTCCCCAGTATTAAATTGTATGTAATTAAAATGGGAATCAGAACCATTGGGCATGCCCAGTTATTATATCCTCCAGGATTTAAAGTAGTTGGAAACAGTGCATTGCGGATATTGACTTTTAATGTTCAATAATGTCGAAATACTTTTGGGCGTAAGAGTAACTCCACGTATCCCTTTTAAAGCGATATTAACGGGGGAGTATAAATCTGCCTAAAATTAGCAACATGTGCAGTTTTGAATAACTGAGTGCTTTATTATCCATCGAGCAACATTAAATGCATCGTGCGCCTTATTCGTCTTGCAGCTAAACAAGCTGGAATGCCGGTATCACATTTATTTCTTTCTGCTAAGTAAAGGAAGAGTTGTAATTGCGAAAAACGTAAGTATTCATATTCTGACAGAAATAACATTTTTAGCCATTCCTGAATCTGTTGCAACGTACCTTTATTTTCTGCGTGAGATTTGCACGGAAATATGAATGTATTCAAGTACGTATACAGGGTGGACAAAAATGAAAAGGGTGGTAGAGGAATTCAAGACGGTTCAGAATCCCATAGCAATGTGGGGTCGAAAATGTCGTTTTCATGTACCTGTTAGTAATCACTTTGGAAGAGCTGTTCGTCTGAATTCTTCGGCAAGAGATTATTAACAGGTACACGAAGACAAAAATTATTAATTATAATCAAAAATTAATCTCAGAAGGCAGAGAAAATTATCAATAGGTTTACTAATTCATAGCATATGCACCCGTGGGCATATTGATATTCCGTCGTCGCCAACAAGTGCTGGATGAATCGCCAAATATGAACGTGCTGTTCAAACTCCATTTCCTGTCACAAGAAAATGGCGGGGCGGAATTGCCCTGTAAGGATCAGTTCATGGCAAAATGGCGCGGCGGAATTGTCCTACTTGTGGAACCACGGGGGATAATTCTCGGCGGAATTGGCCTGTTCCCTTTGCAACCCCATATTTCGATATGATTTTTAATCGTCTTGATTCCCTCTACCACGCTTCAAATTTTTGGCACATAGTTTAGGACCACCCTGTATATGAACAATATAGTTTAAATGGTTTATTGTGTTAGTTAAAGAAAAGCTACAAGGGGGCTATCTATTGAAGGGGGAAGTCTCGGGCAGGGGATTTTAAGAAGTTCTAAGGCATGTTTACGCTACAGATGAGAGAAACCACCTTAAACGGTGAACCATTAAACAGACAGCCGAGCGTTAGCCCAGTACATTTAAGCCATCTACCAGCTGTCTGTGTCTTACCCACTCGACAATTAGTCAGTATCGATGTACTTTCAGCATTGCTACATCCATTTTGACTGGACTCGTCTGGACATCTGTACTGACTATATATGTACAGCTGCGGAAAAAAAAAGTCCCACTTGCTCTTCATTTCGCCGTCATTCGTCGTACAGTAAAGTTATATATACCATTCCTTTGCAAATAACGCGTACTTTAATTTACTTTTAATTTAATTTGCATCAGGGGTCGTCTTCATATTTAATTCTGCATCAACTTCGTTTTTCTCAATGGCAACCCCATATATATTTTGACTTTATTAAACGAAAGAAAACCTTCAAATTACTCTAAATATAAATTTTCACCAATTTTCTACGATAATTTCCGGAGATATTGCGAATTAATTTTTGCGCGTTTTTAAGGGACTTTCTGCAAATTGAAAAACGATATTTGTAGGTTCCGAACTTTTCGCCTTTCATTAATTTCGCTCGCGAGAGTTAAATTGAAATTAATATTATTTTCAAGGAAAATATTGTTTCCATCTCTCTTAAAGTTTTTTGTACTGAGAATATCAAGGGTAGAATAGAATATTTAGTCTGTGGTCCGCATGACCCGTGAGTTCATAACTTCCTTGGTTCGTACACATGATTTAAGGGGAAAATGCAAAATGACTACTCACGATTTTGAAAATCTTTGTAATTTTGAAATTGTTATTGAGTATTTCCGTTGATGGTTCTCTTAGACAGGTGAAATGTTGGCAAGAGTTAGAGGCTGCTCTCTGCTCTTCTGATTACAAGCTTGAATATTACTCAGCTATGGTAGAACTTGAAGAATGATTTCCTGATAGAAAATTTATTTTTTTGAATTTCATGTAAAAAACGCAATTACTTTTTTGCCGACCCGTATTATCACCGTGTTTGTTATTTCACTTTCTTCATTTAATACTACCGTCTACAATGTGCAATATTCTTAAGACTTTTGGCGGTATTTTAATTAATAGTTAGATGAAAATTTAGACAGAAAAACGTGATTTTAAATGTTTGATAAAGTATGGGGAAGTCCAAAGACCCAATGTTTTCGATATTAAAAAAGGTCACATTCACGTCTGGAAAGTTGAGGATGTTAGTTTTTCAGAAATAGGACGTTATGTAAGAAGACATACATCTACTGCATCTAATTCTATAGCTGGAAAATATTTTAATTGGGGGAATATGGTAGCGGACGCAACAATACACGCTTTATAGAATCTCTATCAAACTGTAAAAACCTTTCATTTATTTGCTTCAAAATTTGATATATTTAATACCGCTATCTTTTACTGTGTTTTTGCACAAAATAAATCTAATTTACGTTTATTTTATGCAATTTTCAAAAAAATTTCACTTAGTAAATTTATATATGGTCCCTTAACTCATGAAAATAACACATTTTATTTAATATAAATTAAACTACTGACCATGTAATATTAATTTCTGCCTAACAGCCATGTAATATTAATTTCTGCATCTATTTCCATCGAAATTTGGCTAGGTCGCTATTCATAATTTTTTTGAATATTAATTTAATAATTCATAATTCATATTCATAATTTATTAAAAATCACAATAACATTAAATTATGTTTGGGTCGTTTAGTTCTGATAGTGTGAATAAAAATCAGCTTCTTACTACCAATATTATATGAGATATGAATTGAAGTATGAAAAAACATTTTAACATAGCGGGTGGGGGATTTTGGGTGCTCATAACTCACTCATTTTCTGTCCAAATTTATTGAAAATTGGTGTCCGGGGTTAAAATGAGCTAAATTTTTAAAATATGAAGCGAAATCTAGGGGTTGCTATTGAGAAAAAAAAGTTGGTGCGAATGTTAATATGTAGATGGCCCCTTATGCAACTTTTTTGCATAGCAAATTAAAGTGTACGTCAATCGTAAACGATTGGTATCTGTAATTTTGCTGTACGACGAACGACGGCCGAAAAAAGTACAAGTGGTACTTTTATTTCCGTAGCTGTACCTTGCACAGGAAGTCACACAATGCTGACATTTTTTATTAAAGGCTGTTGTCGCATCTGGTTGTGTACTTTCTTTGGTTATTTACTGAACCGTCCAAAGACTTCGTTAGAAATAACAGTCATTTTTTGGACTACACCCCAAATCGCTCTGAACGACCTCAATATTCATAATTTTTTCGCAAAATATCGTCAAATTTGGTTCCAAAAATATTTTTATCGAAACTCAGACAAGCTTGATGACATGTTATATTTGTATTATATATTATTACATATTTGTATATTTCAATTTCAATCAAATAAATTGAGATGGAAGTGCCAAATTGGGAATAAATCATACTAAAATTTTACATTGAACATGGATTTGCTTATACTGTGGTTGACGAGAAAGACAGACTGTGGTGCTGACATACTGGTCACACCCTTTTGTCCTCTAAGAGTCATGGGACTTAGGACATGTTGCCACCTTACTATGGCTTTCTCGAACGAGGAAGGCCACGCACCATAGGTCACATGGCTCTTAGAGAGTTAAAGGATGTGACCAAAATGTCAGCACCGTAGTCTGTCTTTCTTGTCAGCCACGGCCTACACATAAGAATATTTGTAGTAAATATATAAATATAATTCTGATTATTAATTTTAGTAAACGTGAATGTTAAATAAAGTAGTTTCGTGCCTTTTAAATTATTAGAGAAAAATATTTGAGAGGTTAAGTTAGGTTATACATGCATGCATATATATGCATACATAAACGCATACTTTAAAAATCTATTCTAACAGAAAAGAGGTTCCAAGTACCATTCATGGAATATTCAAAAAGTAAAATGAAATATATCGTAGAATAATTTTTCCTAAATTTCGTATGTAAATGTCTCGAAATGAAGCATTACCATCTGATTTTTGAAAGCGTAAATTTTTATGTAAGCGTTATCTTTTAAATTTTCTGGTGAATGTGAGATATTAAAGATAAAAAAAAATAAAAAGAATTTCCCAAGTAGAAAAGTGAACGCCAAAATTAATGCTGTGAATTCGAGTGCTCTAGAGAGAAAGGAATTTTAAGAATCTCTCGAATTTTTGATAAGATTGAAAAATAAAATAATCATTCTTTATATTTTAAATCTAAGAGTTTTCTTTAAAATTATGGTAAATTTCCTTTAAAAATGACGTATATTTGAAAATATATTTTTTCTGCTTTGATATTTTCAGTATTATTAAATAAGTTTTTAAATCAGTTTAAAACATTTTCGGTGGGAAAAATTTCTTCACTTTTTCTTTTCTTTTCTTTTTTTTTAGATGTAACGAAAATAAATTTTTATTACATCCTAAACATTCTTTTAAAATATTTTCGAGATTTTGGATTTCCCAAAACAGATTTATTTTTTATTTATTTATTTATTTGCAACTGCGACGAATGTCTTCTATTGAGCAATAAAATTGAAACATAATGCATAAACACAAAGGCTGTTAGCGTGTTTAAAAGACAAAGAATTTCATGTACGAAACATATGTTTATTTATTTATGTTTTTTAAATACATCTGAAAAGTTTACGAATTATTTTACTATTACCATAAATTATTTTCCAGAACACATACGCTACTCCGTAACGGATGTCTAGATAGTGCTTGTGCCCTACACTACAAAATCGTATAATACTTGTGTAATCTAAGGCTACAGCGAAGTATTGAAAGACTAAATCTGGAAAGTAGCATTGAGCTGAGAAATAAAATCTCCGTCATTTGTCTTCGATTCAATGAAGAGAATAAAATACAGCAGAGTGAAATACAACAGACTTATTCAATATATAAATGTTAAATAGATTTTTGTGTCATCAGGAAATCATTGACGACGACATTTTATTACACACATGATTTAGGGTTTGATCGCACTCATGAAGCTTGTAGTAGCTAAAAAGAAAATTTTAAAAAATCCGCGTATGCCCTCACCCCCCCCCCCCCAAAAAAAAAAAAAAAGAAAAGAAAAGAACAAAAAAAGACTGCAGGTTTCACATGGCACTCGAAATTGACGAGTTGCGATGTTGATACCAGCGGGATTCAATGGATGCTGTGAATCTCCAAAACCCGTCTGCTGGTCACATTCACAAGATGGTTACCATTCTCAAAAAAATGGCTAATTTACGTATGATGTTACATTTCATAAAATTGACGTTGTAATTTTTCGAAAACTGCATATTTTTGCAGCTCTTTTTCGCAAGGGGAGAAAGTTGTTGACCCTCCTTGTTCAACTGAACGGATGAAGAGGCACTGAGATGTTCTCAGACTATCATCTCCCATGTTTCGTAGGGCAAAATTGACAATGACTCAGCAGAATGTTAAGTTCACTCCTCAGATAAACATGACGATGATTACGAGAGGGAAGAAATTTTCTGCTCAAATGCAAAACATGAGAAACGAAGGCTCTAAACCAGGTCTGGACGAATTGACAGACGCAGAAACTTCACTCTTCGAAACCAAACGAAAAAATGGCGAGGGGCGCCGAACAGTTTTGAGAGCTGCAAGAAGACTGGGCACGTCCGCCTGCAAACGTGCTTCGCCAGTTGCTGCCACCTCTAGAACTGTTGACGCTGAACGGTTCCTCGTTTTTTTTTTTTTTTTTTTTAGATATTGCCACTGCAGTACGAGCAAAGTACCTTCTTCTTCTCTTCCTCCTAAGCTTGATCTCAAATGAAGGAAGAGGGGAGAAAAAACATTCCTAATGGGCCCGTATACATGCACACAAATGCGGAGTAAATGCCGGAACTTTTGCTTCTTTCTACCCCGCTTCCCCTACATAGGGAAAAAAATTCGGGGTAGAAAGATTCCTAGTCGAAAGGAGGGTTAATGCAGAGATGACCTCGCTTTCCCATGATGCATTGTGAGTTTTCCCCCTATACTCTGCTTTTACCCGGGACTTTCCATTTTCCCATGTAAACGGGCCTAATGGGTCAGTTTCCATGCACACAAATGCGGAGTAAATGCCGGAACTTTCACTGCTTTCTACACCGCTTCCCCTACATAGGGAAACAAATGCGGGGTATAAAGATTCCTAGTCGAAAGGAGGGTTAATGCAGAGACGACCTCGCTTTCCCATGATGCATTGTGAGTTTTCCCCCTATACTCTGCTTTTACCCGGGACTCTCCATTTTCCAATGTAAACGGGCCTAATGGGTCAGTTTACATGCACACAAATGCGGAGTAAATGCCGGAACTTTCGCTGCTTTCTACACCGCTTCCCCTACATAGGGAAACAAATGCGGGGTAGAAAGATTCCTAGTCGAAAGGAGGGTTAATGCAGAGACGACCTCGCTTTCCCATGATGCATTGCGAGTTTTCCCCTATACTCTGCGTTTACCCGGGACTTTCCATTTTTCCATTTAAACGGGCCTAGGTCAGTGACGTGTCTTTTCCCTGTTAGAATTTCGTGCGTGAAGGATAGGGGGAAACTGTTCCTCTTTTCTTTCGACTTGTGGCAACTGTAAGGTTTGTTTACCGTCGAAGATGTTTACCTTTTTTCTGGGTGTGCATGTCGCGATTGGTGGAGAGAGGATAATTTTGACTACACTAAACAACACTATACATATTTAGTTAATCACTGCCCTTAGAGCAAATGTGTATGTGTATATACACATATATTCAATTTTGACATTATCATTTGGTTACTTTATGAACAGTATCCATTCTTGTTATTTAAGAGGTTAAATGCAGCAATGAAACAAAAACTACTTTGACTACTCTAACACTACTCAAAAACTACTCTAAAAGTACTCTGACTTAAAACACTATATATATTTTTTTTTATAAATCAGGTGAAATTTGAAAAAAAAAAAAGATTTTTTGCATATCGGTAGGGAATGAATATTTTTCTTACTCGTGTAATTGGAATCAATTTTAATGATCAGATAAAAAAAGAGAAAATATTTGACTGGTGACGTCGTGAATACAAGCTAGAATCCCAAGATAGAATAGCTTTGAGGGATTCAAAGCTACATGACGATTATCTGCCTAACGGGAAATAGGAGGTAAGTCTTCGACAAAAAACTATTTAAGCGGTTCTGATGCGTTTTCATGTTACATCAGGAGAAATCTTCCCAAAACTCCGTTTGATCGGTAGTCGGGCGATGATTCAGAACTCAAAACTGCCACATTTGAGCCATCAACAAATTCTGAGATGATTGCAGCATAATGATACAGAGTGAGCTCAGGCGCAGAGGGATAGACACACAGATAAAAAAATAAAAGAAAATTCATAAAATTTATATCCATTGTTGCAAAGTGTTAAGAAACATGATATGTTTGTTGAAAATTTATTTGACATTTGGAAATGGAACGAGGTTTAGATTTCACTGATATGTCACTATTCTGATATCATTTTTCATTCTGCAGCCGTAATTTCAAATTAAAAGAAACTTTTTCAGTAAAAGAAAGAGAATGACGGAAAAATTGAGTCAGAGCCAAACTATAGTCGTGTTTTCTTAGAGGTAGATTTTTTATACTAGATCGTTATGATAAATTAGAAAAATTTAAACTAAATCGTAAATGGATTCGCACCAGTGAATTAAGATATTCTAGTAAATTTATCTAGGTTATTCAACTTAAATGAGAACAAGTTAGATGATTTTCAAAAATTATGCTAATCGAACTCATGACACATTTCTTGATTGCACGTTAATTATTGTTACTTAACTATAAAAATCAGCAATTTTATTCAATAATATCCGAAGCTCTTTTAGGTTTGATAAAAATGTAAGAAACATTTGTATAATTAAATAAAAATACGCACCTCAACATAAAACATATTTCCCTACAACACCAACCGAACCAAAATAAACACACACACACACACACATATAGTATATATAATCATCCATAAATTTGTGAATTGTTGAGAAAATCAAAATAAATTCACGACTTATCCAAAGGGGTATTTCGAACATCTTTCGAAAAAAATTCCCTCTATTGCAATGATTTTCAGTCGTACCTTAGATTCACAACATATAAGAGTAAAATGCATATAAAGTTGATATCATCTTAAATAATTTTATTCTCTGAAAATGTTTCAATTGTTTCAAATATATTTAAAAATATAAACTTAATGGAATCATGATATTACCTCTCACAGAAATCCCTTTGGTAAATTCAATAATGTGTTTCAAAAAAGTGAAATTTTTTGTATTCTATTTGAATAATATTTGTCTTATAAAATTTACGTAATTCAGACTTTAAACATTGCAATATTAGAAGCTTTATAATATTCAAATAAAAGATACACATCCTCAGATATATGTTATTTTAACAGATGCATTTTTTATATATATATTTCAATCGTATTTCTGTAATTTTTTCCATTTCTCTGAGTACGCAGTATGCTAAGTACACTAAGTTTATCTACACAAACAAAGTCAACAAAACCACTAATGAGAGAATGTCTCTTACAACTAATTAAATTTTAAATTCTTAAGTTTTAAGCTTGCGCAAACTTTGTTGCTTAATTTACACACATATTTTCACAAGCGGCTAAAGTTTTAGGTTGTTTTTATTTTTATTTTAAAGAAAACTACGATATGTTTGCTGAAATTTTTAAAAGTTCGCTTTAATTTCGTCTACATATTTTAAAATTGCGGTATTATACGATATTTTTTATGTAATTTGAATTAAAAATTAGATGTAATCAACGGATACCTTAATTTTCATGGAGCACTTTCTTGTTTAATATTTATATAGCTATGCGAAGACTGTATGAAAGCACATAAATAAATGACACCTAAAAATGCCTGTATTAACATTAAAAGTAGCAAGCGTTTAAAAAATAACTTTGTTTATGTACCGTAAAACATTACATATCCTGTGTTGTTTCTTGAAAGATAGCATCATAAACGCTATAAATAAAACGCACCCATCAAAAGGTATTTCGGTAGAATCAAAAATGAGCATAAAACACAGAAATTTGTTTCGGGCATGCTTTTTCTCATTAAGAAATTTGAGAAATCTCTTTTTATTTAAAAACTTCCCCAGAGTGCATCCTCATTTGTACCGTAAATTGCAGTCATAAACTACACGTTGTACTTAAATAACCTTTTTCATTCTATCCTTCATGTTCTTTGAAAACCTTTGAGAAATAGTACTTCTTCGGTTGAAAATATTTTCTATCCAAAGAAAATAGCCTTTTATGACGGAATCTCAAAATAGTTTATTGCTATAGGTTTTCTGAATGCGAAATTTTAAGCATCACGCTAATTTTTGTAAACTTCGTATCTGAATATTTCCGAGCACCGGTGAAACTGTTTAATTTTGTTGTTGTTCTCTTGGCGTCTTCTGCTATTATGTCATAATTTTCAGTCGTAAGTAACAATGTTTCCGTATTTAAGTTGTTTAAGTTGGTTGTTAAAAAATGGGCTTTGTTCTTCTAGGTCTCATGGGCGATGTCTTTTCAGCAGCTCACTTTTTGACAACATTTGTCTTGAACGTAAAGCAATGCATGAAAGTTTAATTTTAACTACTTCAAATGCAGTTTGTATTCGTATATGCTTTCTTTAAAAATTATGTTTTGGCTTCAAAAGCGCAGTATAACAGAATTGATTAAGCATTTTAAATCAAGGGAGAGGATGAGTTATTCTGCAAAATCGAAATCTATTCGCTGCGAGTGATTTCCGTAAACATGAGATCTTGACATTAAAAAAAATGTATGTTTATTATTGGAAAAAGGAACGATGTAATATAAATATGTGTTTTGAAAACGTGCTGTATACGTTAAATTTTGCGTTTCAAGGAATATGAGGTATGGACTAAATTGTCATTCGACGAAAATAAGCCGTACGGTCATTTGAAATAAAACTGCTTTGATTTTAGAAAAAAATCACTTAATACAGTTCATTATATATTTATATTCACTGTACATATTTTGTGTTTAATTTGTAGGAAATCTCAATGGTTGTTTTTAAATTTCCTACTAGTTTTGCTACCATGCGACAGAAGTTTGTAAATAATGACTGTTGCTATGAATTCTAAACGCCATTTTGAAATGATGCAGAATATAAATTTATTAGCAAGTATTTTGCATTAAATAAGATGTAAAAAGTTATTAATATGTACGATCTTTAATCCCCCTTATTTTCTAGTCATGTATGAAATGTATGTACACTTAATATTATAGAACGATGTTTATAGATGTTGTACAGTTACCTGATGATTTAAAAAAAGTATTTTTGCTAAATATTATCTATACTATGCTACTCGTTTATATAACATGATAGAGAGCAAACGTGTTTAAACTCAAACAAGTAAGGCTTAAACGATGCGCACTCTTTAAGATCTTTGACTTCATTTGGAGAGCATGTTTTAAAAATAAACAATGTAACATTTTTTATTGTGTGCATTTCGAATAATTCACTGATGTACAGAGTTCAGGTTATTAAAAAAATGATTTTTCATTAAAAAGTGTCCTTAATCATAAGCACCTGATAGAAGTAATACTTCATGCTGTAACACAGAAAATGGTAGAAAAATGTACTTTCACAGGAGTTTATTGTAGGCTGATATGCAAACGAGAACAACATGGGCCGTAATAGTGTATCTCATATCGAGGTATCGTATAAGGTATCTCATATCTCATACATAATAGGGTATCTTGGTCCGTCTTGCAAGACGTGTGGCCATTTAGTACAGCTGCACAAGTGTCAAATTGAGCTCTGATACTTTTAAGAAAACTTTTGATAAATAATTGTGGCAGTCTCTTAATCATCCAAATAAACCCAGGGCTGTTAACCCTGAATAACCTTATAGGAGATTATCGATATGCAATGGCTCTTCCTAGAGACGTCCACAAATAATCGGTGAGATTGAGGTCTGGAGACCTCGCTGGTCACACCACACAGTAAATACGCTTTTTTGTAGACAATATTCGATATTATAACTTTAATTTTGGACACCAGTATAAATGTGCAAACGGTAAACATTCTAAATTACATGTTCTTTTTTTTCAATTGAAAATTTGAATTTTCTGAAAAATAAGCTACAGTTTATAAAATGATCACCTTGACTTTATATATATATATATATATATATATATATATATATATATATATATATATATATATATATATATATATATATATATATATATATATATATGTATATATATATAGATAGATAGATATATAAGCTCAAACAATTGTTGGTAATGTACGAAAGCATGAAGTTTTTTTTTTTTTTTTTTTTTTTTTTTTTAAATCTAGCTTTAGTACTTATGAGCAGACGAGCAGAATGCTTAGACATTTTTCTCGAAAAGCGATCTATTTACATAGAAGAAGAAAACTATAACCAAAATGAAGAAACTTATAACCGAAGCCTGAGTACTTTCTCACTGATAGCGGTTGAATCAGCGTGTATGAAAAATTTAATCGTTTCATTTTCGTCAGAACTTGAGAAATCAAGCTTCCCGTCGAATAACTCCGACGAAAATGCCACTCTTAAAATATTTCATGTATTCTTGTTTTATTTAAAAGCCTTGACAAACTTCCACTTCATACTTTAACAAGAAATACTAATCATGCCTAACGCATTGCTTATATGACAATTTCCAACACACTAGCGTGCGCACATACGTACACACATCACCTAAGCGGATAGCCCTTGCGCAGCTTTGCCTTAACACGATACAATAATGGATTTTAAAATCTCCATTGAAACCATTAAGCCTTAATATTACCAAAATAGTTTTTTTTTTTTTTTTTTTTAAATTTCCCACCAAATAATGGAAATATAGCCAAACTGGGTTCATTTTCCAAAAGATTATTTCTCACCATACTTGGTGATTTTTTGCAAATGTCGCTAGCCACCAATATTGGAGACTTTTGGCTCAACTTTTGAGGGAGACAGGCGATCACTGTCGGACCAATAGCTAATATTACATAGTAGTAGGATAGTATTGTGCTTTAAATGAATGCCTGTCTGTTGATTGCCATTGAACGTAAGTATTGGAAATATTTTGAGAGCTCCCGTAGAAGAACTATTCACGACACAGACACTAATTTCGATGGAGAGCTCCATCTTGTTAACATGTATCAAATTTGTTTCATTTCAAATAGCCAAATAGCTGGAAAATATATTTTAAAGAATGATTGCCAATAGAGCGTAATGAATTGGAAATCTTTTGAGCTCGCTTGTGGAATCCTATAAAATCTACATACACCATTTTCTATAGGAACATGGTTCCGTACATAGAAATAACATATATAAATTTCATACTAATCGAAGCATATTTACATAGTTAGAGCGCGGATGGCCAGATGGCAAGACGGCCAAACAGACAAACCAAAATAATAAACACTTTTCAACCATGTCAGAAAGTGTTAAAAACCAGTATCCTCCAAACGCCATGGCTTTGCCAGTCAAATAACCAGAACATATAGTCAGATCTATTCTCAAGAGCAAATAGAAGATTGTAGATGGATAGGTCAGATATCGTGGTCAGATGTAGTAGTAGGTCAGATGTCATGGAAACAATACTTTATGACATGGGGAATACCATTTTCTCCGCTAACCATTGAAGCAACTCGCTCTGCTGAGTCAACTCATGGGTTTTGTGTTTGGTTTATTTCAAATTATTTTATTATTTTAATCTTGCAAAATAAAATAAGACTTTCATGATTGATTTTATTGCAGAAAATTTTGGAAAATGAAATGGTAAGGTTTAATAAAGCGTAGTTTTATAAATTGCTCCAGCACTTCACATTTTTGGAACTGATTATTACTAGATGTATGAAAATGACATATTTGACCCTATGGTGCTTTCAATTTCTAAATCGCCTTGGTCTTTTCTAACGCTCTTTGCGCAGGTGTCTTATATTTTTAAAGCTCCCTGCATAAAAATGACCTTTAGGTTAACAGCAACAAAATGAAGCTTAGTTTAGGTTTTCCAAAAACTTAAAACATTTGATAAATGTGCTGTCCTGTTACGTTAAACTAAATTTAACCTTTCTTTTTTCCTTTTCTAAAAATACACATCATGTTCTAGATAAACTAAAGTCATAAACTAAACATTATACTTAAATTGCATGTTTTTGACTCTTCTATACCTCACAAAACTTTAAAAGTACTTCTTACTTCCTTAACTCTTTGTGTAATAATAGTTTTCAACAGAAATTTAAAGCACTTACCAGGCTTCAATGTTTTCAAAAATAAAATTGAAGTAATAGGGTATTTTGAGTAAACTTCCAACCAAGCATTTTTGAAGGGCACGTATTTAATTTTTTGTTTGCGATGCATTGTGATAAAATATATCGTAGTATTCTTTCTAGAATGAATAATACCGTAAAATAGTGTAGCCCCAAAAATGCCGAAAGTTTTTAGGAAAATAACTGTAATGCCATCAAAATATAACTATTATGTTTACACCTCATAAATGTCCTTTAAAAAAGAATGTATTTTATTATATTTATGCAAAAATGGAAGAAATTTCCACAGAAATGATGAGCATCATTTTCCTTAGTAAGACATTTTAAGTAATGTTAGAAGCTCTATAAAGGCAACTTATAATTTAAGCGCTAGAACTGAAAATTTGTCAGCAACAAACCATGCTTTGTTATTTTATCTGTAAAGATGTAAAATAACTTGCGAAAATTTCTGAAAAGACATTTTATATTATGATGCTTATTATTTTCTTTTGTTAAATTAAGAGAAAATATATTCAGAAACTTAACTTTTTTTCACGATTCTTTAAAGTTTGGGAAGCTGTACATGGGAGTGTTGAAATTAACATAATAATAAATGCTGTGTATTAATGTAAGTCTTTTTTGATATATTAATTGGTGTTTATAAAAATATTGTTTTAAACGGAGCAGATTATATTTTCTGTAGTTTTGAAATGCACATTTTCTTGTGAAAACAAAATTTACGTATGTTCTTAATCTATCACATATTGACATTGTTTAGAAATTCATTGTCAGTACAAAGGCATACATTCCTTAAAGGTGCATGATTTTTGTAAATAGATAGACACGTAACACTTGTTGATACGTCTTAGATATACAATCATGTTGATACTGCTTAAACTTGTAATTTCTCTTTAACATTTGAAGGGTAATCTTCAGGAGTTTCTTGTACTATTTCTTCTTCGATTTTTTTGAATATTTTTCAAGAAATAGTGCGCACTTGCACTACTCCTTGAAATTTAATAAGAGTTTCGATCTCAAGATTTTATTAAAAAACTAAATTTAAAGATCAAATATAAGATAAGGCTATCATTCAAGTTCCAAATTTTTAATAATAAGTCAAAAATAAATTGAAATTACTATTTATAGTAATAAATGGCATTAAATCGAACTCTATAGAAATGTATAGCAATGATTATGTATCGAAATGGACTATATAACCAATATTTAGGAAAAAGGATTCTTAGCTCATGCTTCTGATGGCACATAAATATTTAGATTTTGATGTTTGAATAGAATTGTGTTTGCAGATGGCAATGTATATCATGTAACTGAAAATATATTTATTTTTTTACAGAAAATTAATTTGTGTATAGTTAGTGTAACATATATAGATGGAAATCTGACATTTTGAACAGGTAAATAATTGCTTCTTTACACATTAAGAATTTTTATTTGTATTATGCAACAATTATAATGTATGCAATATCGATAAATGTATCACCGAATAAAAAAAAACAATAAAATTGAATCATAATTATAAAAATCACTTAAAAGTCTTACACTAGAGAGTAAAAGGATTTACATCGGTGCAATCTTTGATAAGACAAATTTTAATCGTTTTATTTATTTATTTGTTTTTCGAAAGACAGGTTATAATTGCATGTTAAAAGACATATCCTGACTACTAATCCACGAACAAAACCGTTGTACTAATTATTTAAATCCACGATGAGATAAACATTTAAAATATGGTTAAATCGCTTTCCTGGAAAGTTCTGATTGGTCACACTGAGACCATATGACCTGCGGTATGAAATCGTCAACACAAGAAAGAACGATTTTTCGGATTTCACAAGTGAAGAAACGCACTTTTTCTTTCCTTCTTTGCCACACGAGTCTACATGGAATGCTGGTAATTTTTTAAAATAAAATGTGTTCTTGTAAATCAGGTGTTTACATTTAATACGTCAGGACAGCCGTAACTGAATGAAAATTTCGAGATTGCTCCAGATCCACACGAATTACCTGTAAACACCCGCCTCATCTTTATGAGTTGAATAATTCTTCGACAATTTCTTAAATAAGATAGTTTTCTGTTTAAAATTTTCCTGTGCCGTTGCCAAGAGTAACACAGAAATGATCCGTTTTATGGAAACTACCCAAGCACATTATAAGTATAAATATTGCGAAACGTAATAAGAGAAAACTAATGAATATACAAGTAAAAGAGTAACATAAGAAATTCTAATCAAAATTACCAATGTTTTTTTCAGTATGAATTAATGAAAATAAATTAGTAAGTATAACAAATATAAGCGTGCACCTGAAATATTACTTATCTTAAAAATGAATGTCAACAGCTTCCTAATTTACCCTAACATTTCAAAAATTAACATTGATCATTTCTTCGTCTTATATATATATATATATATATATATATATATATATATATATATATATATATATATATATATATATATATATATATATATATATATATATATATATATATATATATATATATATATATATATATATATATATATATATATATATATATATATATATATATATATATATATATATATATATACATATATATATATATATATATATATATATATGTAAAAAAATTGAGCGTATTGTGTACTTTCATTAAAATTTCATCTTTCAACAAATAGTTTGTAGTTGGAAAGACTAATTTGAATAAATGTCTAGTAGAATACAAAAATATGTAAATCTTTTGTAAAATTATGCTCTGTATATGTGTAATTTTCGGAAGCCTGTTATGTTTTGAAGTTAAATAATAATAAGAACACTAATAAAATAAATGGATCCTACTATTCTATACAGTTAATGAAAATAAAATGAATTGTGGAATAATTAATTCAGAACTATATGTATTTAATGAATAAATCGAAATTTTCGGACTTTTCAATTTTAGGTATCGAAAAGAAAATGTTTTAAGACTCTCTTTTTTAGGATCTCGAAGGAAAAACATTCACGTCGGAATAACGCGTTTTGGGAATCTTGCAGAAAGTACGGAAGAAAATATTATTTTGGATTCTATCAATACACTTTTACATTCAAATTCGTGTAGCCTTTGACCATGTTTGCTTGAAGAAACCGCTGAGACGTTTTATGACTGAATTTTGAAATTTTGGCTGAAATTTTGTGGATCCCCTCATTAGTGTATGGGACACATTTTAATAACTGTAATTACTTGGACGGAGTCGTGTGCAGATTCATGAAATGCTCCTTTTTAAAATTAACCGGATATTTACTTTCTCAAGGCAGTTATTTTCACAACTTAGTTTTTCACATTTTCTTCAATTTAATTTGCAGTTGTATCTCTAATACTTAAGAATTAAAGCGTGTTATCATCTTTTTGGGTATCCCGTATAAAGTACAATAATGATATATTTATAATTATTTCTTTTCCACCGTAATCTAAAAATACAAGACAGCGGAAGACATTATTTCATCAATAATACAAAAGCAGCAATAAAAATAAATAAATAAATAAATCGAATTTACTAAACAAAGAAGAAAGAAGAAATATTTAATGACTATTGGAATAGATAGTAAAGTGAAAACCGTTTCTAAACATTAAGAAAAGAAACTAAACTAAAAGAAGTTTACTGAGAGTAAAACCAACTTGCAACTTAATTTTTCCTCTAAAAAAATGTTATCAAATAAAAGAGGCTTTGGGGAGTTAACTGCATTAAGCTTTCAGTTTGCGAAAAGAAGAACAACGAATTTGAAATGAATCGTTAACGGCGTTACCTTATTAATACCTTATATATTTCTACCGTAGCGTTTCGAGGAAGTTTAAGGGTGTTATGACAGACAGACATATCGATCCTCTCTTCACCAGATATGTTTATAAAAGCTTTGTCATTATTGTTTTTTGTTTTTGTTTTGCCAACTTTTGGAACCAAGACCAAATTTTTCTAGCAAGTACATACCAGCATTCAGTGCAAATTTGCACTGTCATATACCACATGAAATGCTCTGGGATCTTTTTGGTTATATGCTATTTATTTATAATCAAGCAGGAAGAGAACAAAAATATTGTTTTAAATTAGTGAGTGCTTATAATAAAATAAAACATCAGTAATTTTCTAAAGTAACAAGATATCTCTATATAACCTTCAGATATCTTCAGAAAAAGAAGAATTTCATCAGTGATTGGAATACGGCAGCTCAGACATGAGCAAAATAGGATGTACAAATTGTACGTCTGGTAATCGTCTACGATAAAATCAAGACGTATGCGTTCCTAAGTTTTATCATTTTATTGAATATTTATTTTAAAACATCAGAAAAATGCGCATAAAACAGTGGCCAGTTAGTTTCACTAGTGATAGAAAGTTGTATCCTTAGAATGTGTGCATAGTTTTATAAATGCTGATCAATGGTTTCAATTGCCTCTATGGTACCCTTACTTGGCCAATTTGCGCTTTTTGTACCATTTTTCAGACTTGTCTAGGCCACTGTTTTGTGTAGGATAAATACAGGTCGACTTCATAACACTATTGATGTAACTGATACACTGATTGCGTTTACGTACTATTATTTTTTTTTCTTTGCAGAAATGGCAACCATAACCACAAGAAACACAAAAAAAACAGTCTACTTATCATGTGTTTGGTTTATCCAGTGACTTGAAAAGTAATGTCCTGCTTACATATCAGGTCATTATGAAGTGTTACTTTGACTTCATGCAAAAGATTAAAAAAAAGCGCAATAACATGCAAAACTCTTGAAAAGAAATATCAGAATGTTATTAAAAAAAGATTATGGAAAAAACATCTAATCGCTTTATGTTTCAGGAGCTTTTTCATAAAATGTTTCACGTTTATCACAAAAATGTAGAAACCTTGTAAAAATCTTGAAGATGGAAAGCCAAGTTAGGGGCTTTCAAAGACAATGCAGCAAAAACCTTTTATGATATTTCTGCGTGTAAATATGCAGATATTGCTGGAAGCATTTGTACGAACATTAGAAAGGCACACATAAAAGATCAAGAATAACTCAACGACCAGAGAACCGTCAGGAATATTTATACGAGCGCTATTGATGTTTAAACAACTTTACAACTCCAGGCACGAGGAGAGAGACAGAAGAACGCATCTTGTTCTAAGGGCTAGTAAATAGGTGCTACTGCTGCCTCTGAACAAACATTATGAGCCATTTGAAAGCTCTATACCATCCACGGAATATTCTGATTCTGAAGATGACTACGTTGCAGATTCATATTTTCTCGAGGTTGGCCAAAATCGCAAACGAAAGAGTAAAGCCACCACACAAATGAGACTCTCATGACAAATGAGACACCACATGACAAATGAGACTCTCATGACAAATGACTAGCAATGGAACGTGACAGATGTGTCCACACGACAAATGACAAATGAGACCACACACATGACAAATGAGACTCTCTTTTTCATCATTAGCAATGGAACGTGACAGAACAGGCATTTCAATCAAAGGGGTGGCAGTATTAACAAGTGCCGTATTAGAGGATTTAAAAATCATCACAAGGGAAGACCCGTCAAAAGTAATGCATATAGCTAAAGTAAAGATATGAAAAATACTTCGTTCGGAGACTAAACTAAAAAAACACATGACAAATGAGACTCTCTTTTTCATCATTAGCAATGGAACGTGACAGAACAGGCATTTCAATCAAAGGGGTGGCATTATTAACAAGTGCCGTATTAGAGGATTTAAAAATCATCACAAGGGAAGACACATCAAAAGTAATGCATATAGCTAAAGATATGAAAAATACTTCGATCGGAGACTAAACTAAAAGAACACATGACAAATGAGACTCTCTTTTTCATCATTAGCAATGGAACGTGACAGAACAGGCATTTCAATCAAAGGGGTGGCAGTATTAACAAGTGCCGTATTAGAGGATTTAAAAATCATCACAAGGGAAGACACGTCAAAAATAATGCATATAACTAAAGTAAAGATATGAAAAATACTTCGATCGGACACTAAACTAAAAAAAATTAAAGCACCAGCACAAGAAGGTTTATGCTTTGATGGTCATAAAGGCCCCACAATCGTGATGGATAATTCAAAAGACAAGTTCTGTAAAAGTACTATAATGCCCTGCCAGACATGAGAGACCGGGTTTGGCGCTCTGCCAAAAAAATAGAACAGACCGAAGGGGAGAAAGGAAGTTCTCGGAGGGACGGAAAAGTAAGCATTGTTGTGTGAACACCAAGTTAATGATAAATCCAAATGACCAAATTAGCCAGAAAAAGTGATTTAATGTCATATTTTTGAATTTCCAAAAAGGCAGTTCAAGAATTTTTCTGAATATTCTATCGTATAAAGAACATGTCTAAATTGAAACGTTCAGTTAGAAAATTCTTTAAGGTTCTTTTGTTATTTTTTTGTAAGGCAATTTTGTAGTTTATGCTGTAGGCATAAAATTTTAATAAAGATTATATTAAATATGATAACAGATATTAGCCTGTGGAAGTAACGGAATTTAAATGCACAAATAGAAAATATTTGATTTTTAGGTTTATAATCACATACGCATTTGCTCCTGCATTGTCTAGCCATATTAATGTGATCACCAGACATTTTCTATTCAAAATGCTAATGTTGACATGCCAATAAAAATGCATTGACAAGAATTGACGATAGAGTTTGCCACTATAAAAGAACAATTTATGAGAGTCTATAACAGTTTATTATGGAAAAATTTTGACATAATATACGAAAAAAAGTAGGGACTCCACTCGACTTTAAGAACACTAGATCTCAATGTATGAGTCATTGTTTGTACCCTGTTCAAAAACTTTGAGTTCTACACACCAAAGTCTATACAGGCTTTGTGGCGGTAACCTACAATGTACATACAGAAATTGAACTTTTTCTAATGCACTAGGGGTGGAAATAAAAATTAGGGAATTTAAATTTTTATACAGTCAACCGGTCCTATCAGTTATATTTAAAAATATTTTCTTTATGCAATTTGATGCGCACTAAAAAAAAAATCGTTCTACTGCGACCAAAATTTTCCGAGTTATAAAGCAGCAAATATTTTGACTTAAGTGACTTTTCCACATTTAAAAATGCCCAGTTACGGTAAACCGTTAAGGGGCCATGTAAGTATTGGAATTTTAAATTATGGGTTCGAATTTCCTTTTCTGGCATAATGCGGAGAAAGAAGCAAAACTAATTTTAGAATACTAATCTTTAAGCAGAAGTTTATAGTCAGGCTCTGTAAAAATCTATCCCGGGTCAGACATATGTATAATATGCAGATGTGCAGCACCGAGTATGCTACACAAAGTACAGGAAGTGTTTTCTACACGCGTGCACATTTGTATTAGAGCCGAAGGAAGCTATACTTTGAGCAAATGTTAAGCTAACAGAATTTGTAGTATTATCGTAAGTTTCTAAAATGCTTGTATGTATATAAAATATTTCATTTTCTAATTTAATGCTTAATGAAATGTTTTATTTAATTGATTTTATTTCACGTTATTTAACAATTGTTCATAAAAAAATTTTTTAAAAATTTCTATAACCAGTATAATCTATATTTTTGTGCTAATTCATTGGCTACACATATTTAGACGTTAATCATCTTTATTGCAATCGAGATTCAAAAAATAGTCAATGAAAATGCTAATAAATATTACAAAGCTCAAAACAATGCAAATTAATTTTTCTCAAATTCATATTGTGTACAAGCCTTATTTCACTGTTCTTAAATTACTCGTTTTTTGCAGCTGTAACTCGGTGAGTTTTGGTTATAGGAGAACGAATTTTCTTTATTGATCATGAAATTGTACAAAGAAAATTTTCTAAGTATAACTGATCGGACCGGGGCCGTATGAAAATTCAAATTTCGTAATTTTTATAGGAATTGATTTACCGACTCCGATAGATTCTGATATAATAGATCACATAATTAAAAGCATTTTTGCAATTGGAACTATGTGTCTCCGACTAACGGTTTAGGAAATCGCCATTATATATATATATATATATATATATATATATATATATATATATATATATATATATAATATATATATATATATATATATATATATATATATATATATATATATATATATATATATATATATATATGCAATACATACATGCATAAGTACATAATATATCACTGTAAAATATAACTTCACCCTTAAATGCATAGCAATGCATATCTGCATCATATTTCTTAATGCCGGATCAGAGATGAAGCCATATTTCTCACGTAATTTCATATATATAGTATTAATTATAAATGATTTATATCGTGCATAACAAAAATTTCACATACTTCTTTCAAACTGCGTGACTTTGGAAAAGTTAATTAGTTATCCACAAAACTGATATAAGAAATTTAGTTTACACTAGTGTCTATCGAGCGAACGTCTTTAAAATTCATGAATTTAATGGTTAAATAAATTTCGGATATAAGCATACCAAAATCACATAGCTAATTCTTTTCATAATTACATCACTATCTTTACATAGGGAATGTTCGGAAAATAAAAATTAGATAACTCCTAGGGAGTCACATTAATATGGAGCGAGCATATGTAACTACGAAAATATGTTCTTTGGTCCGAAATGAATTGTTGTTGGTAGCAAAAAATGAATATTTTGAGCAAAACTTTCACATAGTTGATATTTAGGAATCGAGATTTCATTGAGTATTTAGAAATTCTGAGATCAAAAACGTTTATACATATATCAACAGTTTAGGAATAACAAATGTATTAGGATTCACACAATACAACATCGTTTGAAAATTGTAACTTTTCAATAAATAACAAACTATTTTAGTTTCTCTTAATTATTTGCATCTTATATATATACATTTACGCTTGATTTTTTGATAGATATAAACCAACATAGCACTGCTCGCTACAATAATGAGAAATATGACAGTATTTAAGGTTTAAAGAACAAAAAACTGCTGCAAAAGTATCCATTTTGAAAGCAAATGAATAAAGTATGATAAAGATCAATGTAAGAGAGTTTAAATGTAAAGATATTAATATTAAATTACGCAAATAATTAAACATAAATATGAACGAATGTCTAATCTCGTTTTGATTCTTTTAGGAACTGTTTTATTAGTAGCTTTTATCATTTCTTCCCAACAGCAACAGTATATAATTTCGATAAATTCAGATATTCGGATTCTCTAAATACATCGCTACTTAACTAATCAATCTACTAAATGTACGACTATGATAGAGTAGACAATCATATACCGCTTTTATTTAAATAAATCTAAATACAGAAAATATTATTTGCAAGTACTTTGTGTTTTCTTATTATATTATCACACTTTGGGAGTGTAACACCAATCTACACTTGATACAAATTCCATAGGAATTCCCATGGCTTCCATATAAAGCAAATTCTCGAAAGCTTTTTAGTGTAACGGCGATATGACAGGCATGTAATTAAATTTTAAACATAACTTTGAGTGTTTACTAATGCTATGAGCGTTTAACATGTTTTCGCGAGCTGGAAATCCCTATTAGGTATGCCCTTCTGAATTCACAATGATGGCGCTATTATATTTTGATTGCCACACAAATAAAAATTTGTGTATTTTGTCAGAATTATTTTGTTTCGTATAAGAAATGCATTAAAAAAATAATTATAATGAAAAAAGTTTGTTTTATACTATAATGCATTTGAGACAAAACCAAATTTTTATTTAAGACTGTTACATTTTTTTTCATTGTATAAACACTTGATTTACTCGATGTAATTATTTAAAACATAAAAGTTTTATTAACACACGAATAAATATGTTATATTTATAATTTCAAAATATTAATTTTGTCTCAAGAGAAATATTTCAGAGAATTTATAATTCAATTAAAAATATCGGATTATTTCTAAGTGTAATTTCATTTCATCACGAAATAAAAAAAATATATTTGTTTATTAAACTAAATAAAATTTATTTTAATGCTTCTTTATGTAGACAAATTGCTCGATAAAAAAAAAGATAAAAAGAATTGGAATTGTTAGTTCATGAGTGTCGGATACAGAGTAAAATGTAAAAGCGTTGCACTTAAAACACTTACTTAATAAGAATATAATTCGCATAAAATTGTAATTTTAGATTTTCAAAAAGAAATGTATTCGACTTAAGTTTTTCTATTCCTAATGTGATTTCCCACGAGCTCACTAAAATAGAATTATTTATTACTGAAATAGTGTAATGCATCAGTTTCAACGTAATATATATAAGTAATCCGTAAATATTACTGTTTGCTATTCCCTGTGATATGTAAAAAAACAGTACTACTTTTGGTAGTAAATGGATTGCGATAAATACAGTGCATTCAGATTAAGGCCGTTAGTGATTGTTATCTTTTACTTGGTCTTGCAACATTCATTAATTTTAATTTTCTTTTAGAAATCAGATATCTATTTAATTCGCTTTGATGGCATTTTGCCTATAACGTTAATGGCAAATTATTTCTAATATTCTGATTAACTGCTTCCACATTTGCAACAAAATGCACAGAGATTGCGAGCTTTAATCAGACAAACCATAACTGAAAATACTTCATTATCTAAAATAACTGCTTACTTGGTATTTATTTGTGCAATTAAATAGAGAATTGCGCCACACATGAAGTCCCTTTTCATGGTTTAATGTTTCATTTGGATTTTCCAAATGGGTGTTAATATAGTCATAGAAATGTGGTTAACACAAAATAACGTTTCATTTCCAGCCACAGAAGTGTTATTATCAGATTAGACATACACTTTTATTGGAATACTTCCATTAAATAATAAATAATGATCCACTGAAGACAATTTTTATTTCATCAAGGGAATAAGTCTTCGTGATATTTAAAATAGGAATTGCATTAATAATTATCAAGTAACTGCCCTTCATGTTTGAAAATATATCTATTTTCACTATAATTAAAAAGGAACGTTTAATGAAATGCACAAAAGACAAACATAATGTCTAGAAAAATGTTGTTACGTATTTTTGGTCAATTAATTTTTTAAATAAATTGTATTCGTCGTATGCACATTTCGTATTATATACATAATTTATATATATATATATTTGTTTTTTTAATATATTTATTTATTTTTATTTTTTACAGCATATTCCGTGTTTCAAAAATTCCATCATGTATTTTCATCTGGAAATTTTGAAACACGAAGAATGTCATTAAAATATTAATTTATTTATATCACATGTAAAAGAAAATCTTGGAATTATTATGAATCTAAATCTGACATACCATAATTCTTCTTAATTTATTTATAAACACATATTCCTTTAGATTTACAGAAATTTTAGAATTTTTACCCCTTGAGATGTCCCATACTATTTATTTAATATCGCACCCATATTTATATATATAAAAAAGCATTTTAATATATTGTAATAACCAGGTCCCAACATATAATTTGTAAAGATAAACCTTCTCAATATTAAGTTCTTCTATAGTATTCACTTAACGTAATTTTAAATTTAATTCATGAAATGTGCCATTTACATTATCTCAGAGGTTACCTATCTCTAGATACTTGAAAGAGGGAAGGAAGAGGAGAATTTCTGAGATCTTAGGTCACAGAAGATGACCTACGATTCATAAATTTCCATGGTAAAGAGACACCTTGCGTATATCATGATTAATGACCTAGAAAGTGTGAAATTTTTGCTTTTAGTTACTAAAGAATACATGCTTACAGCCTGTTTTTGAAGCATAGTTATTGATAAAATTTGTTGTTTTGAATCTGATAACTGTGTAGATTTATTATTTATACATGGCATGCAAATATTTATATTCATGATTTAAGAGTAGATAAATATTTTATGTTTTGAATAGAGGAAAATAGAACCAGAACAAAACTGTAATTATTTCAGATATAACTGTTTGGTTCTTCAAAATGATCTATATGTAAGACAGTGGATTTTTATTTGGAATTAAGAATTACATCAAAGGAAATATAAACTACATTCAATCAAGAAATTACATAAAACGCACGTAACATGGAATTTATTTTTGTATATTACATAATTATCTTGATTTACGAGTTACTTTTCTATTAAACACATTGTTGTTTATACTAATATCTGGAAAACTTGTACATTAAAAATTCAGAACATCATTTACAGAAAGAAATTTATAAAGTCGTAAAACTATGTTTACAGAACATAATTATTTTTGCTTTAAAAATTCATAAATTTCATGATGCAATTGACTTGAATACAATGGTCAATGCTTTGTTTTTCCTAATACACTGTGGTATTTTAATTTAAAAGACAAAAAAATAATCTTCATGCAGTCGGAAACGTTTATGAAAAACACACAGGGAAAAAGAGATTACTCAAGTGTATTTTAGGCGTAAAGTGCCAATTTATACTTTATTTTACGTGTTTGTTTTACTTCATGAAACTATTACTTTGCATGAAAATAAAAACAATAGTTCTACTCAACGTTTGTATAATAACCACTTTTATATATACTTTGAGGTAAAATTGAAAGCGTCCGTTTGGGCAGAATTTGTATGAATGAACATCTGAAATTAATTTGATACCATTTTTTATGTACTTAGAGGTAAAATTGAAAGAGTCCGATTAGGCAGAATTTGTATGCATTAATTTCTGAAATTAATTTGATAGTCCATTTTTATATTCAATAAGCATTTTGTAAGAACTTAAATGTATATTTTTTCAAACCTCGGCTAACAGTTTTTCCAACAGTACACAGTTTTTTTTTCTTATTTGTTGTGACATTTTCTTAAGCAGCCGATAGCAAATTACTGTTAAACAAATAATATTCTGTAAAAAAAAGATTATAAAAATAATTTCTTTTAAGCGGGTTGTATCAATAAAGTATTTCTTTTTACTTGAAGTTAAACATTTTGGAACATGAAATACATACTATTAAACAATTGCAATGTAAAAAAAATTAAGTGGGAATTGAATTTTGAGTGTTTTATTAACTTATGAATGTGTTACATGTAGTTTAACCAGTTTTTAGAAAAGTTAAAATGAGTATTACAGTTGTACAGGATGCCCCATAAAGTATGTAACACGCTTTAACTCTTCATCTATTAGATACAAGTGACTCATGTAAACTGATGAAATGTCCACGATGAGGTAGGGAAAAAGACTGAGTTCTTTTCGTTATGCTTTTTGAATTTGTACAAGGCCCGCGTACAAAAAAAATATTCCAATTAGTAAAATTGCCATGTACACTAATGAGATGATGTGCAGAATTTCGGCATTTATCATAAACCTTCTCAGAAAAATCTTTAAATAAACATGATCTAGTGATGCACATGAATCTGAATGTAAACTTTTAAAGCGTTAGCGCAAAAAAATCTTTCTTCTCTAATGTCTGTACGACTCCTAAATCGCTACCATCCAGAGTGATATTTTCCATTCGAGAGTTCCTTGGAAAGTACTTTAAGTCAGCAAATCTTTCTCTTCATATCCTTGATATTTTTGGGACGTTGTACATAACTTAATTAGTTTTTAGAACATATTTTACTAATTAGGATTTTTTAATGAGCGGCGCATACACATTTAAAAAGTGTAACTTTTGGAAAATTTGCCTGCGGAAATTTTTCTTCACGTAGTCTTTTTTCCTAACTTTTAAAAATATTTTCTCAACGAGCATTGCTGACTCATCTCTAAAGATTTAAAGCATGTTACCACTTTTTGGGGACACCCTGCATAAAGTCTGTTATATTTACAATTCAGTTTATAACAAATAATCATTACCATATTTATTAAAATCTGTTACGTTTCGTTGTAATATATATGTATATATATTACAACGAAACACATAGACGGTTCAGAGACACATAGCAATGCGGGGTCGTAAACGTCGCCTTCACGTAACTGTTAAAAATCATTTTAGAAAAAGTGTTCTAGTTATAGTAAATTTTAAGACCATGGATTTTCAAGAACTAATCCCACTTTCAGCGATTGCACATGATAAAAATTGTTATTTCAGAATCGTTTCTGTAATTACTTTATGAAATTGTCTGCGGAAAGCCCATTGTTTATGAAAATTGGTTACGAAATTAGACGCACTCTTTTACTAAGAAAAAGTATTCTAAACAGCGTAATATTCCATTATCCGGAATCAGATCGACAAATTACTTTGGTTTGGTGCATTGCAAATGTATTAGATTAAGCGAGATTTTCTTTTAACCGATATTCCATTAAGTGGGCCATATGCATGGGAAAAAACAAAGAGAAATCGCTAAAGGGGAACACAACACAGCGTTTCTCATGAAACATTTTACTTTTAGGTGATGCAACTTGAACGAAAGCCATTTGCTTCTCACAATAATCGATTTTCATACTTGAAAACTAACTTGCAAATCTGCATATTGATACGATCGCTTCAATCTACATTATTCAGATTTGCCTTTATCAGTTTTAAGGTTTTAAAAGCTCTACCATTTAGTCTGCATTGCAAACAAATATGATGTTGCTGGCCGATGCTATAGCAACATCCGCTATTTCCAGGATATGTCTATCACAAGAATATTCATTTACATTGAACATTCTGCCAGACGGCGGAAAATAATCACTTTTAAATAAGTAATGAGCCAGAGATCATAAATTTTGCCGACGTGTGTACGTTACTGGAAAGAAAACAACCAATTATGCAGCCAGTTGCAACATAGGGAGAAGTATTTTGTAATACAGGTAGTCAATTTCTGGGGGGATAAAGAGATTAGTGAGTCTGGCGTGTTATTACTATATGTTCTCAGATAGATGAAGAAAGCGTTATGAATTATATTCGATTTGTTTATTATTTTTCAATAAACTAAATGTATAGGGTGTCCTCAAAAGGTTTTGAAAAGCTTAAGTTCTTTATCTATTGACTAATGTAAATTTAAAAAAAAACGTTTAATATGAAATAGAGAAACTATTAAACTAAGGAAAAACTGTTCTCATTAATTTTACATTTATTAATTTGTATAACACCCCCTTAGAGAGTTTCGCTAACTGGAATATTTTTACGGGGATCGTATTCAAATTTAAAAGAGTAATATTTGGAAAATTAATGGGATGAACTTATAAATTTAGTCCTTTCTCAATACGCATTTTAAGACAGAGTTCTGCAATTTTGTATCTCACCTCATGAGTGTATCAGCCATATTTTACTAACTGGAAATTTTTTGTACTCGGTTCGTATACAAATTTAAAAAGTGTCCCTTTTTGAAAATTAATGAGAGGATGTTTCTTTTAAAAGAGTTTATTGTATTATTTTGAACTGTATTACTGTATTATTTTGAACATTTTTCAATTTGCATTGATCCCTTATCGCCAATAGATTTAAGATGTAAATGTGTTAAGATGTAAATGTGTTTAAGCGCATGAAAGATAAAAGAAAGCTTTTAATACAAAACGTAATGTCT
Source organism: Cheiracanthium punctorium (assembly GCA_038373885.1). Classification (NCBI taxonomy): domain Eukaryota; kingdom Metazoa; phylum Arthropoda; class Arachnida; order Araneae; family Cheiracanthiidae; genus Cheiracanthium; species Cheiracanthium punctorium. Next base: position 327,777 of record JAWZYV010002631.1, on the reverse strand, counting down.
ATTTTATAGATCAAACACTAGAATAATGATAATATGTTTATCTATTTGAAACTATAATATTTATAATAAAATAGTTTTTTCCGTTTGAGGGGGAACTACATGAGGCAACACTAACAAAGAACAACAACTCAATTCCATATTGATAATTGCTTTATTCTTCTTTTTTATGAAAGGAGGGATATTAGGTAGTTAAAAAGTCACAAGTTTCCGGAAGAGATTTTGGTTTAAATAAAAAGAAATTTTCAACTGTTCAAGTATTATGTAATCAGTAAGTTCCTTACGTAAAGCAAACACCAAAACATCAATTTTCATGCAGTTTCATCACAAAACTGAATAATTTTTGTTCACCAAAAGAAACGTCCCTCTGACATATAGAAAATATTAGCTGGAACTAGAATTTATCAGTCTATGCACTCTATATTTAGCGAGTAGACTCCCAAACGGTAATTCTAGCGCATGAGTGTATCGATCGATAATTTTCGTTGCACAAACAAGTCATTCTGCTATGATTAGCTAGAATACTACAAACTAGACATTCTTCTCCATTTAGTCTATACCAGTTGTGTGTATCACCTACACACATCATTCTACGATCTATTCTTCTAGTTTTGGAATACAGAAAATAGTTATCTATCCGTTCTCTATGAGGACGGTATTTTTTTTTTCTCTGTGTGACAATTCACACTTACTCAATTGGTAAGAAAAATAACATTTTAGAAGGGGTTTATTTTTTTGTAGAACATCAATGGTTTATAATGGAGGATATGCATCGTGTCATGATATTTATAATTTATAAAAATTCAATTTGGCATTTCATGATGTAATAGACCTATGGAAGGTATCGAATAAAATTTTCAGTGATAAAAGTAAGCCTTACTTATTGCCTTATTAAATAGAGCTCCAAAGGTAATGTTCTCAAGTTTTTTTTATATTTTTTTAATTCTTCAACAATTATTTTCTGTCTTGTTTTCAGGGATTAAAGGGACTTAGGAACATATACTTTTACAGCCTTTTGTTCTAACCACAAATTCAGATTAGATCGATAGCGGCAGTACCTGCCAAGGGGTTGTTATTTTCTACCATAAAATCCCGAAGAGTTCATTTCTATCTCACTCCGGAGCCGACAGATGGCAGCAGTACCGATTGTCAGCGGAGCTTCTTAATTTTTAAGCAAATACCAAGCAGAAGCCGCTCAAGGCTTAGTTTTGCCAGAAGTATCGTTTTGTATGGGAACTTTGATGATATTGCGACCACTTCTCATTTTAATGTGTCCTAGTCGCGATTAGTGAGCACGACGGTCTGTGGTTGGTCCCAGGATCAAATCCAAACATAATATTAATATTTTAGCTAAGAAATCGACGCCTATGCCAGTGTTACACAAGTGATTATTACATAAGGTAATCAAGACTCATTTTACAATTTTTGATTTGAAATTATGAAATATATTACACATAATAAGAAATTTTCTCCCAATAAAATATTTCACTAGGTCCATTCGAACATCTTCTATAAAGGTTATTTATCCACCGCCACCTACATCGTAATACACTTTTAATAGGCCATAATCAACGCTATGTACCCAGTTTCCCTTTTAAAATTAACATCTCCCTTACTTTTATGGGTTTCTCATTCAATTTATTAATTATTTGAAACAATGCGTGAAGAAGTTTTAAAACACGCCTTTTCAAACCCTCTTTAAAAGACGGAAGTAATTTCCAATGATTATAAAATATCCCTCCCGGCTGTTCTGTAATGTTAAATTAGGGTTTAACAATTTCCTTCCCTTTTCAGCATCGCTGGATCCGAATTATTTCAGGATTCAAAACGGTTCCCATTAATTCAAACGAAACTAATAATTTTATGGCCATTACTCATTCTTTGATTTCCTGATGACGTAGGAACGTGGATTTCTGTGGGCCGAATTGAAGTGAAATATCTTTAAAAAAGTAAAAAAAGTAATGGAATCGGAATCTTAAGGTTATTGGAATTTAATACGTAAAAATGAACCGGTTATTTGAAATTTTATGACATGCCATTTCTTTTGCAATTAAGAAGTTTAAAAGCCGTGTTTTATTTCTTGGGATGGAGGTCTTCGATTTTTAATATATGTTATTCCTCAGTGGTTGTAGGGAAGTATGATCAATAAGTATGGTGTAGGTTAAAAATATGTTAGTTTCAATGGTAATACGGCCGCAAATACAGGGTTCCCCATAAAGATGATGGCACGATTTAATTCATTATCTACTACAGATTAGTAGGCAATGTAAATTGACCAACATATTTGGTCACGTACAAAACTTCAGCCTGTTGTTTCATAAAATTTCTCATAGGTGTCTTAAAATAATGAAAGTCTATACTTGATCTACTATCTGAGGGACTATACTTAAATTTGAATTGAAACAATTTTTCATGGAGAGTGAAAAAAAAAAAAATCCGTAATTTCTTTACGACCCGCGAAACGCGATCATCAAACGTAATTTTTTGTTTCCGAGATCCATTGAAAAATGGTTTAATTCAGCATATATTTTTCTTCATATCTCTGACAAGTTGTAGAATTCAATTCTTTAATTTTGTTCATCGCCTCATCTGTACACGGAGCACATTTCAGTATCTGAAAAATTTTTTATACGGGGGTTGTATACAAATTTAAAAAGTGTAACTTTTTTGAAAGTTAACGAGACGTGTGTTTTCTTAATGTAGTCCTTTTTCCTCATTTAATTTGAACATTTTTTTTTCAATTTACATCGCCCACTTAACAGATAAAGAATAAAAACATTTTACTACCTTTTGAGATACCTTGTACATGGTGAAAGTCTTTTTGTCCTATTCAACTTGTAATATTACTGTACTCGCAAAACTTCCAAGCATGTGTATTGCATTCAGAACTAGACAGTACTTTTATTTTGTTTCCTATACAAACGGAAATATTTTCTTTCCCTCTTTCATTTCAGTGAACCAGAGACTTCCATTCATACAAAAATAGATAATAATTTATTTTGGTGCTACAGTTTATTCATTTGACCTAACTTAAGAAACAGAAAAAATAATACCAGACACATTGCTCGCTCTACATGGAATCCAAGTAGCATGTTTATGTTCAATAGCATAAATATACAGTGTTTACAGGACTAAATTCCATTTATAATTCCTAGCATTTTTCTAAATCATATTTGCCTAGTAATCTGAAAAAAAAAAATGTTATTAAAACTTCGAAGGTGGGTACACTTTTTTTTTTACTATACCATGGCTTTAAATTGATATAACATAGCTTACAATTATCCAAAAAATGTGCAATAATATTTAACTAACAAAACTAATACTAACAAAATTAACAAAACTTTGAAAAATAAAACAAATAAAACTACATGTAAGGAAACGCGTTATAGTAATGTTAAAATGAATCGTAAAAGCACAGAAACATTTATTTGCATTAATAAAAGGTTATAATAACCATGATTATGATGTACTTCACTCTATTGTTATTATATTAACCATGATTATGATGTACTTCAGTCCATTGTTATTATATTAACCATGATTATGATGTACTTCAGTCCATTATTATTATATTATAGAAGCTAATCCGCAAAAAAAGAAATACAGATTTATTACTTTAATTATGAATTATAGACTACTTCGTAAGAGAAACGTTTATTTACAGATATCACATTCCCGTACTGTGAGAATTAATTCTAATGAAGATATGGTGGTGGTATTATTGTTGGTTCATAGAACATTAAATGCATACTAGCCATGTGGTGTTTTTTGATCAAAAACTTTAGCTGTTTGCTGACATAAAATTCAAAATAATATCAGATCTTAAAATACGTCTGAATGTATTAATTATAGCTTCCGAAGAATTAGTACTGCAGTATTATCATATATAAAATATATGATAATACTGCAGTATAAAAAAATAAATAAAAAATGTTAATATAATGTAAAATATAAAAAATAAACAACAAATAAATAAATGAATATGAAAATTCAGCTGTAAAGTGTCTTATGACATCATTTCCGATAGTAAGTCTCATCCGATACGAATTTTGGAAATGTGTGGAATTTATTATTTATTAAAAAATAATTGTTAATTAGCTTTAATACCCTCAACCATCTATCTTAATATGGAATTCCGTATAATTATTTTTTTACTAGGGCGAGCACTTGCGTTATAGGTATTTGCTTGTACAAAGTTCAGCAGTCTTCGGCATTTTTTCTTATGGGATCACGTAACAGGAGGCCAACGTTATCCCCTACAAACTCTTTCCTACTATTGAACCTTTGACATACTTTACATGCAAAGAAGGGTGGATCTAAAAAAGTTTTTTTCGTCAAGTACTGCCTGAGTCATTATATGGTGCCAAACTAGCTGAAACCAATTGTCTCCAAATTTCAGCTTAAAATGTTCACATCTTGAGGTTCCACACCTCAAGTGAATGTTTATATTGGCTTTTTTTCAAGTTTTTAATGATTTTTATGTAAAAAATATTTTTTTAATTTAATATTTTACTAAATAATTCATTAATTTATAAAATAATATTAATGAATTACTTTCTCATTAATAAATTGTTTTATTGAAACGTTACTGCCAGATATCAGATCCAGAAATGGTTTTTTGTACATAAAAAAAGCAAATTATATTCTAAAATCTACTACATGGCAGCGCGTGTTCTAATCTAACTATTATATCATAACCTAATACGGCACGTCACTTTTATTGTGTGGAATGATTCGTTTTTGCGATTGCCTTTGCTTCAACCACTTGTTTCTCCTTTGTAAGATTGAAGCAATACGTTTTATTAATTTTGATTTATATTTGACATAAAATAATACGGAGTTTTGAATTTAAATATGACCACAACTAGAAGTGAACGTTTTGCAGTGTTTTCGGAATTCCAGTACTATTGAAAGAGACAGTGTTACCACCAACGTATTCTGATTTAATGAAGCAATTCTTAATCACAAAAAATGATATACTGTGGAATAAGGGGAACAAAAAAGAATCCTTTAGTAAAAGAAATCATCAAAATTATTTCTTTGGACGTTGAAAGAATTTGGAAGAAAGCCTCCTTGCCTGTGGTAAGTCACCAAGAAGTAATTCCCCTTATTAAAAATTATAATGAAAGATACGATTACAACTTAATTCTATACAAGTAGCACAGTCTTGTATATGCTTCGATGGAAGAAAGGACACAATTATTATGTAAGAAGTGAAGCTCTTTATATGCTACTGTGTCTGTGGAAGATCATATTGTTATGTTGTCAGAACCTGGTTCTGTTCACATAGGGCATGTGACTCTGCATTCAGGCTCTAGTACTGATATTGCCTGCAGCAACATCAACTTTGTTACACAGAAAGAGATTGCACTTTAGGATCTTGTTGCCGTTGGGTGAGATGCACCGAAAGTAAACATTGGGAAGAAAAATGGCGTAGTTAGACAGCTTGAAATCGTTGTTGGCCATAAATTGAACTGGTTTGTATGCTTATTGCATATTAATGAACTACCTCTTCCCACCCTTTTCCATAAGATTGACGGAAAGACATCTGGGGCACACCAGTTTTCTGGAACAATAGGAAAAATTTCTGGAAACGTATGAAACGTTTAGTGTGACAAATTTTGTTTCTATTCCTGTTGATCTGCCTGAAATTGATAAGAAAGACCTCATTACAGACCAAAAGTACCTCTTCGATATTTCTAGGGCAGTATGCTCGGGACAGTACCATCCAGATTTGGCAAACAGAAGTCCAGAAAGGATGTCCCATTCAAGCTGACCCACTACAGCGAACTGAATACTGCGCCTGTACGTGACGACTGCCGAACCAACAGAATGCTTTAAACTCCTAGTAGACTATATGATGAAAGTGTACGTGCCACCCCGGTTTGAAATATCCAGGATATTGAAGAATATCCCAGGAGCTGCTCATGGAGCACGGAATGATGAAAAGAAGTTCATTCTTCCCAGAAGATTTTAAGTGAATCATTCATGAAGTTATTCAGAGGAATTCTTATTTTGCTCATTCTGAAAATATTCTGTTGGCAATGCTGTTTGATGAATGATCACATATTCGAGAATTTGACCTAAGAAGAATATTGAAAGCAAGAAAACTGACTGGAAGGGAAAAATATGCCAATTTGATCTTCTAAATATAAATTTCGAAGCAGAGTAGTATTTTCAGATGATTCACTGTGACAATCCTTTGGAACCACCAGCTACCATGAACCTCAGTGACGAAGACGTAGCAAGTATGATCAGAAACGATTCAGAATTTGAAGTAGGGAAGCTCCCTTGCCCTTCTCAAGCACTAGAAAGGTATTTAAGACTACTAACGCAAGCATCATTTCATTGGTGGAGCAAAAGCCAGACATGGATACATTCGTTGTAGGATCAAATCACGAAAGGAACTAACAAAGTTCATTATTTTGCCCGGCATGTGGACTCCAAAATTGCAGACTGATTAAAGTAAAGTGTTTTATTAGTCAATAATGCTCGAAAGGTAAATTTGGTATCATTTCCTTTTCTGTATTAGTCTGCTTTCAAAATATTAATTGCCTTTAAATATGAAGTAATATGTAAATATTTAATAACTATGTATTCAAAATATACCCCAAAACTTACGGTTGCAAGTTAGTGACTTTTTTTTTTCTTGTTAACGGCAATAAAAAGCCTGGTCGATTGAGGTTTTCACCGGCGCAGACTACGGCGGGTTCACTGTCGTTGTTTTTATGGGATCAGGGCTTTACATATTGGACAGTAACCCAGCGCCGATCAAGGATGTCGCTGTTTGATCTTCGATGTTCTTACGGAAACCGAGCTTGAAAAAACTCAGCCACTGTGGACATTTCATGTAAATACTTTTAGTAATTTTCATATGGTGGATATTAATAATTTACTTCGATTACCCTAAATCCAAAAATCACAAAATCTATTCAAAATTATTTTAGAACTTCAAAGTACTTTATTTAATTTAGTAAATGTACACATAGATGAAAAAAAATACTTCAGAAACTAAACATTGAAACTTGAAAAATAAAAATGTCACCAAAACAAATTTCTCGTATTTACGTGTTTCTTATTTTTAATTACATTGCAGCATAAGCCTACATAGTCCATGTTTTACTATCAAAGTTTCTGAATATAATTTTTTCAAACATTTTACCATCTTCTTTACTTTTATAAACCAAAAATATATATTCAATGCAAAAGTTCTCATTCGCTAAAAATGTGTATTTCGGAAATGCGTTTTTCGTATCTTCTTACATTTTGAATAATTTTTCCCCACGAACAAGAAACAAACAAACAAACAAAAAAAATCCTAATTTTTTATACAGCTTCAAAGACTGACTTTAGATTTCATTTCAAAAGTTGAACAGCTATGTTTATTTCTTATCATTACTATTTTTTGTGCGTGTCCGGATAATGATTGATCACTCTATTTTAAAGGAAATTCTTCATATGCTCAAAAGAGGAAGATTAAGTTTATTTCTCTTTTTGGTCAAATTAGATATTTCTCTATATATTTAGTGGTCTTCTGTGTTCTCCACCCGCTCAAACAGCTGCGTAAAGAATTTAGAATATGATTTTGATGTGTAAAAGAAAAGTATGAGTTTTTTTTTAAATACAAATATACATTAGGAACTGAATTTCGATATCTTCTGCTATATTTTTGACTAATTTTTCTTGCTATACAATGAAGAGTTTCGTAGAAAAAAAGTTAAAATGCTGACCATACTATGACGCTTTTATGTACTTTTCTCTTTGTGAATATAAATTTACTGACTTAAATGTTTGGGTGTTTCTTTAGCAATATTCAGTGAGTGGTAGATTGCTTTGCGATATCCTGTAAGATGATCACAGGAATTGATTATATCGATTTAAACGTATCCCCAAACTTTCCTTTTTTCTAAAACAAGGTGGAAGATGACACCAAACACAAATACGAACGATTAAAAGAAAATTTTAATTTTCAAATTATTTGGTCTTACACGGTATATTTATGTTCATGAAATTAATTTCCTGGATAGGGTTGTAATATAAAAATGATTATATGTATAACGTAATACATTCTCGGTATTATTAAGAATGGTTTTTCTTATTACCTTAAATCTGATGGATGCAACAACTACTATAACACAGAAATATATTTTTTTGAACCTTCTTATGTGTGGGTGACAGTTCCATATACTGTAGGATTTTTACAACTTTATTCGAGAGGTAAAACAAAAATGGAAATAGACAATGTTTATTTAATCCTGTGATAATTTTATTTTTGAAAAACGTAATTTAATTATTTTTTACATCACCATTCCTTGCTACAAATGTTGAAAATGTTTGCCACCATTTTTAATTCAAGCATGAAAACAATTAGGTTTCCCATAGAAGTCCTCGAAACGTCGATGAATTAAAAAAAAAACATAACTGTAGAAATTTCGTCAATAACAGAAACATATTTTAGAAGCCTGTCACAAAATTTAGTTCGACGCATGCATGCTTGCATTCAAAATGGTGGCAAATATTTTCAACATTTGCTGTAAAGAATGCTAATGAAAAAAATTGAATTAAATTATATTTTCCAAAAATAAAATTATTACAGGATTAAAGTAACTTTGTGCTTCTTCATTTCTGTTTTACCTCACAAATAAAGTTGTAATAATTCAACAGGGATGCAAATTGTCTCTCATACTTTAACAAGGTTCAAACAATAATATTTCAGTGTTAACATAGTTGCCGCATCCGTCAAATTTAAAGGTTATAAGAAAAACCATTGGGTACTCCTTTAAATTGATCAGCCAGTATTAGGTTATAGCGGGGGAATGGAAGAAAAGAGTTTGTGACACGAAGGCAGCAGAGAAACAATGAGAAGCTTTGAAGTTCTATATTGTGATCCCTGAAGTTAAAGTGTCTTAGAATTTGAAGGTAGGACATAACATGCCCTTGGCTGCATTTTGGAATATTCCAAATCACATGACAATTGCATTCTTTCTTCAAAGACGTGTGCACTGAAGATGAACAAGGATATCGAGAAAAAAAAAAACAATATACATATATATATGTGTGTGTGTGTGTGTGTGTGTATGTGTGTTTGTGTATGTGAGAGAGAGAGAGAGAAATTTGTTAGATCCCGGTCAAACTATAAGGTATGGGCACCACTCGAGAAGATAACTTCCAACGACTTTTATAGCAAAGTTTTTTCAATGAACCTCCGTGTTCACACTCCTGTATGCATACTTAAAACCTCTTATGTCACTCGAATCACGTGGGCTCAGATATGACGTCTGTATAGGGCGTGAGGAAATATAATTGTCGCGTACAGTGCAATAGACAGGATCTTGTGCACAATTTATTACGGATGGGTGGCGAATAAAGCATAAAATGCCGTTCCCAAGAATTTGCGTGAAAAATAAAGCAATTTCTTTATATGAGAAAATAAAATTAAGATTAACAAATAACAGCAGGTGTCTAACACGAAACACATTCCAAATCTCAATACAGGTTTATCAATTTCAATACTTGTTTCTTATTTATAAGCCCGAGAACAAAAGAGAATAGTGTAAATCTTATAAAAGAAACTTACACTCACTATGGATAGATTACAAGGAAAAATGCAGCCAGAGACGCGATCAATGGCTTCAGAGATAAATGAGGTATAAATTTAGAATCTTTTCAGACAGTTTTTCTCTATCTCATTTTCCCCCTCAAACCATTGATTTGACCTTGTGGATGCTACTTAACCTACTTAATTTTTGCCATCAATTACATCAAAAGTTTGGCCCCGGAGGTAATTAATGGCTTACAATAATTGCTGATAAGCTAAGTAACGTATGTTGATAATAAGTATTAGCTTTTCTTTTTCGCTGTTTTGTTAAAAACAGCTATAAATTACGTGTTATTTAAAAAGTGCATTGTGATAAATAAATGCCCTCGAGTGTTAAAGATGATTGATGGATATTAGCAATATGTGTTAATGAGGAATTTGTTTTCTCTAAAGGTATGCGTGTTTATGTACCTTGAGTGAAATGCTTTTTTGCTCTTTTTCAAAATATCAGTATCCTCATATACTTAACAAATAAAGTTTTAAGTGGTTATTTATAAAATTTAGATATTTTTTTTGTTTAATTGTTATTTCGTGAAATTCGGCGATGTATTTTTGAATACATTTGGTATAATAAATAACATTTTAACGCTTGTAATTAACGCCAGCTGGCGCAACGGTTTACGCATTGCGCCACAGGTCCGGGGTTCGATTCCCTGGCTGGACAAGTTTCACTCAGCTTTACATCCCTTGAGTGAGTCGATAAAATGAATACCAAACTTACCTGGGATGTAAACACTGGGGGATTCACGTGATGCTGATCACCTGACCGTGTCATATGCTCTAGAGCTTGTGGTTGGGCAGGTCAGGCCTTTGGCTGTTGCGCCAATGTTTACCTTTTTAACTCTTGTAATTTTCGAGAGTTGTTAAAGAAAAGAAACTAATCAAATTTGAAATTAAGAGTTCATAAATTATTCTATATACTTCCCTATTTTTTTCTGAAACTTGTAAGATCTATTGTAAGATAGTATCTAGAAATATTTCAGAATGTATCTATGTAAAATGTGATAATTTTGAATAATATTTATGGTTTCGAAATGAAATTTATTTAAAGTCCAAAAATTGGTTTCGGCATTGCTATATTTCACCGAACTTTTGTATTAATAAAGCATTTTACATTTTTAACAGTTGAAAGTAAAACATTTAACAATGTTAAATTTCAAACGTACCTTCGAAATTGAAATACTTTTTAGGATTGATGAAAACAAAAATCCATCTCTCAATTTCAAAATTTATTGTTACTAAAATATCAATTGTTTCCAGAAATAAAATATAAATTATGGAATAAATATTAATCTTATAAATAAGATATTCCACCATTCGATAGCTGTGTGATTTAAGTTTTCTTGAAAGTGATGTATGGTGCGTATCTCTTGACATCTCCCATTGCTTTCCATCGCTATCCGTTCCAAGGTTACAATAAATTATATACATAAAAGCTTCGTTTTATAAATTGATTTAGAATTCTTTTACGTCGTTTTAAATCTAGGAATGTTGCAGGATAGAAGTTCTAGAGAATGTGCTATAGTTGCTGAGTAGGAAGATTCATCTTGCGAAAAGTGTGGAACATTTATTTTGGCTATACCATCATTTATATTGGCTTGTCTTCCCTAATTTTCGTTACTATGACCGTAGAAGTTTAGAGAAAAAAACTAGAAGTACCTAGTATGTTAGAAAAAGGAAGGTTTCAGTTCGTTAATTTTTTTCTAGGTGGGAAGTACGTCAGATATTTTAAGTATCAACGCCAGCGATTTTTATTTTAAAAATGTACAGATATCTAAAGGGTGTGTAAATGGGACAGAATAGCTGCTCTGTGTCAACCACAGAGAGTATTAAAAAATACAGGAGATTTGAAAATAGGTATATATAAGAAATTTTCTATAATTTATTACTGATTTATGTATTTTTGCGAAAATAATTAAAGTAAGGAAATGTCCGATTTTGAAAAAAAAAAGAAATGCAAAAGAAAATTTTCATGTGGAATGTATTCTTAAAATAAAATGTTTCATTGCTGATTCATTCAACTTTCTTGTGCTAAATGAAATGAAATACTTTTTTTTGTGTATACAATGTAACACCAGCGCACTCGAGAATAAAATTATAGCTGTAAACCATAACCACTAAAATCCTCTTCAATCCACTTTAATGATTTTGTTACTAGATAATACCCCAAAACAGCCAAAAATAAAATTTAAAAAAAGAACAAATTCAAGTCTCAACATCATATCAAGCAGTTTAAATGTGGAAATTGTTGTGTAATCGTATAAAGTTTTTCTGTACACTTTCAATTTGTGTTTTAGTCCCCAGTCATTTTAAAGAAGCGAGGAGGGAAGAACTAGATCATAATAATTTTGAAATTTTAGGAAAAATATATTACTTAATTTGAGCAAATGATTTTATGAGTTGTTTTATTGAAAGTAAAAATTACTACTTAAGCTATATGCTTTTTCTTTAAAAATGTGAATTATTTATAACACTTCATGAAGTGTTTTTGTCGAAAATTATTTGATAATTAATATCTTAGAAAAGATTTATCTTCTTTGTTTATTCCATCCTAACTATCAATCACCTTGGCTATGAAAAGAGAAATGCATTTTTTGTCCGAAAATTGCTTAGTATATTTCTCAAAGGTTTTAAATTCATCGAAATGCATTGTCAGGAGGTACCAGAAAAGCTATAGGTGTAACATCCCACGAAATCTGCACTCTTTTCCCCGCTCTCTTTCAGACATTACGTCATGATCTCGCTTCCTTCCTCCTCTCTCTCTCCATATAGCCACATAGAGTTTTGTTTTTCAACTGACTCGTTGGCAACACTGGTTGCGAAGATAAAAAGAAAAATGAATATTTTCATTAATATTAGAAGGTGATGCAAACTCCATCAAGAAAATGAATGAATTAAGTAAGTCACTTGATGAATATGCGTCAGAGCTGTACGAATTTCATTTTAAAAATTGTGTGTGCTCTTCCTACATCTATGTGACTGGGTTGTAAATTTCGCAGAAACAGTGGCCGCTATGGAAATCATTTATGCATTACTACTACATTCATACATTAAAATGGGAGAATTTATGAAAGAAAGTAGAATTACATGCTTGCGAATATTGCGTTCCATCTGATTACATCCCAGTAGAAATGAAGCTTACGTACTTGAACTGCGCAAATATGAGCATTGACGATTAGAGAGAATAGGATAAGAGGAAAATAACTTTCACGGAATATATGTTCGAAGAATAAATGCATCACACCGAAGACAAACGGCTTTCACATAGAAGTCCTTTCAAGGCAAACTTCTCCCTTTGAATGTCTCATTAACCCTGCTATTGACCTCCGAAGCTCACTTAACCCATTTCTGGAAAATACAGCTTAGCCATAAATATTTTGTCTCGAGAAAGAAATAAAGGGAGTCATTATACAGCTATCTAGCGAATTTTAATTCTAGCATTCTTTCAATCTGACATTACTAAACTTAAAAAAAAAAATAGCTGAATATAATACATTGTTCTTCAACCTTTTCAGACCTGATTTAATAATTTCCTTTCTAATGAAATAATTCTGATGATAAAGATTAAATTTGAAATTAAAAAAATGAAATAAAATATACTGATGGTTAAACTTTGGATGATTTTTTTTTTTATGAATGTAAATCAAGACATCCATCCTGTACAATAATATAGGTAACATTTGTGTCCTGAATTGAACACGCGTTTTTTGAAAGTGTTAATATGCTAAAAGTAATCATAGATTTTTTATCTTATTATTGAAATCTAAACGCTTCATTATCTACAAGTTATCACTTCAGACTTAGAGTATGAACGTTTACTGCGTTTTCCTTAGTCAGGATTTGATTTTGTTCTAAAATTATAAGTTTAAATTCAGTAATCATACATGTTTCTTAAGTATATTTTTATGACTTACTCTTTTGTGAAAGATTAACTGTATGTTTGTATAGTCCCATGCATTTGCATACCTCAGTTTTAAAAGATTACACGCTTTTTTAAAAGAACTGCCTCACTTACAAATTATTCATTAATTTCGAAATAACAACTTTAAGAACTAGATAACTCATAAAACAGATCTCCAAGCACCTCTGAATTATAGTATTTGAGTGTTGCTAAAATGGAACTGATGTTTACATGGATTGTAAACAAATATGTAGTACTTTTTTCTGAAATGTTCACTGATACCATATTTTCTTCAGTATTTAACCGTTTATTCTTATTTGCACTGTAATATCCGTAGCTGTACAGACGTACACAAGTATGTTTAGAAAAATAATAATGGTGACCGATTTCTTTTGCACACGAGATGCAAATCTTTGATTCAATGTGCAAGATATTTTCAGTACAGATCATAGACTTTACATAACAGTTTGAATGACGCACATTCGATAATACACGAAACAATGGAAACTTTACAACATGCCACATGTGACTGAGCAGATAGCGCTCTCAACTGGGAGCCGGAATGTGCCCTGTTCAAAACCAGGTCGCGTCCGCAGACATAACCGTTCGCAGTTCTCCGTGGTTTCCACCGAAACGTAGCATAAATTTGGATTAAGACTCCTTTGAATCCCCGACGGAGGGCACTTGTTCTTAATCCCACGTGCAGATAGTTGGCCTTAATCCCACAACACAACCTTGCAACTATGTTAGGCTATATTAAAACAAAAAATAAATGAAATGTAGCATTTTAACCATCCTAAATAAATGTATTGACCAGCTACCTTGTTTGCGACACAATACATGTGATATCAGTCCAAAAATAGTAAACACAAAACAGTAACATAATGATTTAAACTGTAACATAATTATTTAAACGCTCATTTCTATACTAAAACTGCATTACTTTGAGAATATGTACGTACTACGAAATGCAATTAAGACTGTCTGCATTACAGAGTCTCGGGTGAAAAGACTCCATCAGATCTTTTCCCAGTAATAATCTCCCTGACGTATTTGATCCGTGTAAATATGTGCGAGAAAGATAAAAGGAAATGGGATAAGAAGGAAATAATCCAACGCAGAATATGTTTGAAAGATAAATGTATCGCTCTGAAGACAAATGGCTTTCAGATAGAAGTCCTTTCAGGCAAACCTCCCTCCACCGAATGTCTCATTAACCCTGCTATTGACCTCCGAAGTTCACTTAACCCACTTCTGTGAGACAGAGCTTAGGAATAAATGTTTAGTCTCCGACGAAAAAGGTATGAGGGACCCATTTCACAGCTGCAGTGAATTTTAATTTTTGAGGAGCTATCTATTTGAGCTATTGTAAATAAGCATTTGGAAGTAAAGTACAGTGCTTGGAAAGAATGGATCGTTTTTTAATACGGCGAAAGTGCAGGAAGTTCATGCTTTTCTCGAAAACCAAACGCATCATTACCTGCTAAAGCGTTCTGTTTGAGAAGGTTTCGTGAATAAAAGTTTCCCGGAGTTATGGTATATAATTTCAGCTGTGTTTACCGGGGTGACGTTTTTGTTCTGGAAGTTGGACGATTTTCTTTGTGTTGTGTTTTACAGTAAAGTGTAGTTACAGTTTCTTAGATTTTTTAACAATTATATTAAGAGAGATGCGATTAAAAGGTGCATAACAATGCCTAAATATGATTTTATGATATTTTCTTAAGCTTGATTCCTGATTTTGATTGCTATTATTATTATTATTATTGTATTATTATTTTTGTCAGATGAAGCTATAATTTTTTTTTTCCTTTTCGTATTAATTAACATTAAAACAAAAGCGCTGTCATAATATTGCTTGAAAGGTAATTTTACAATTCAAAAATGCTTTTGTGCTATTCCAAACACACTCATTTATGTAAAAATATATTGAATATCCTTCTGGTTTCTTCCACACACGAGTTGGAATGCATTTAGAACTGTGCACAAAGTATTTGCATTATATAACACTCTGTAAATTACATCGCAGTTTGTTATGGCCGACAATCCGCAATAGAAAAAAGAACTAACAGTTTACAACAGTGATGGTATATAGGAAAAAAAAATGTAATAAATGAAATTTAATCTTTTAACTATACTGAATAAATGAAATGCCGAACTATCTACTTTGCGGCTCAATACATGATATATCTGTTCAAAAACAGTTAACTCAGAACACTTATTTCTCATTAAACACTGTAACACAATGATTTAAAAGCTCATTTCTATAAACTGAATTGCTTTGAGAATATGCACGTACTACGAAATGCAATTAAGACTGTCTGCATTACAGAGTCTCGGGTGAAAAGACTCCATCAGATCTTTTCCCAGTAATAATCTCCCTGACGTATTTGATCCGTGTAAATATGTGCGAGAAAGATAAAAGGAAATGGGATAAGAAGGGAATAATCCAACGCAGAATATGTTTGAAAGATAAATGCATCGGTCTGAAGACAAATGGCTTTCAGATAGAAGTCCTTTCAGGCAAACCTCCCTCCACCGAATGTCTCATTAACCCTGCTATTGACCTCCGAAGCTCACTTAACCCACTTCTGTGAGACAGAGCTTAGGAATAAATGTTTTGTCTCCGATGAAGAAGAAATGAGGGGCCCATTTCACATCTGCCGTGAATTTTAATTTTTGAGGAGCTATCTATTTCAGCTATTCTAAATAAACATTTGGAACACAAGAAGAGTGCTTTGAAAGGATGGATCGTTTTTTAATACTGCGAAAGTGCTCGAAGTTCATGCGTCTCTTGGAAACTAAACGCATCATTACCTGCTAAAGAGTTCTGTTTGAGAAGGCTTCGTGAATAAAAGTTTCCCGGAGTTATAGTATATAATTTCAGCTGTGTTTTCCGGGGTAACGTTTTTGTTCTGGGAGTTCGACGGTTTTCTTTGTATTGTGTTTTGCAGGAAAGTGCAGTTACATTTTCTTAATTCTTTTAACAATCACATTAAGAGAGGCATGATAAAAATGCACGCAAAAGGCATTTAAACGATTTTATGGCAGTTTTTTAAGTTTAATTTTTGATTATTTTGTTATGAAGGTGTTTTACGAAAATAAAAACACTCAAAATACTGGTGTTAAACGTTAAAATAAATAAATAAAATGTTGCTTTAAATGTATAAAACACACATAAAAACACACAAAAAACACACATAAAATGTTACTTTTAACAGGAAGTCCTGTTATAATATCCTGTTATATCTTGTTATAAGTAACCAGCAATTTCTCACGCTTGTTTGTATCTTGGCGACTTTCTTCCTTGACACGTTTTGGTAACTTTTTTAAATTTTTACTCGTAAATGTTTGGACTTTTAAAACTAAAACAATGATTTATTCTTAACCGCTTCGGATTCTTTGTTGGTGTATTTTCTTGTTAGCCAAGTTTGTAGGCTGCGTTTAATTGTAACGCTCCGAGAGGAGATCACTTTAGCTCCAGTTGAACAGCCCCAGTAAAATTTGCTGTTATTTTGCTGTTCCCGTCCTCTTGTCATCCAATGACTTTGTAAGAATTTACCGATCTGCAAGAATATGAAGTTTAATCTTTTTGAACGGAGATTTCTCGGGGTAGTTCGCTGTATCCTAACACAACGGAAAAAATCCGCTCTACTGCCCCTGCACTAAAACACTTATAATCTTCATCACATGATCCCCCGTATTATATTTATGAATTTGTATATTTTCAACAAATTATACTGAGGGCTGTGTTCTGAAATTCGATTAAAGATTAGTTAGTAAATTTTGCGTAATGCTTAAAATGCTACAATTCTTCAATAAGTTCATTCTCCAATTATATATATATATATATATATATATATACCGGGTGCGCCATATATATATATATATATATTATATATATATGTATATATATATATATATATTATATATATATATGTATATATATATATATATATGTATATATATATATATGTATATATGTATATATGTATATATGTATAATGTATATATGTATATATACATGTATATATGTATATATATGTATATATATATATATATATATATATGTATATATATATATATATATGTGTATATATATATATATATATATATATAGTATATATATATATATATATATATATATATATATATATATATATATATATACATATATATATATATATAGTTGAGTCTCGATTGTTCGAGTTTCCTATGAATCCGGATTAGTGAAAAACTCAGTTTACCTGCAGTGCATACAAAGCACGTAGAAAATTATTTCGCACCACAAAATTCAAATACATGGCTCGCCCGGAAGCCACATCAAATACCGCCCTCCCAAAGAGAACGCGTGTGTTCTTCCTATAGATGCCCTCACTGACATTTCTGTGAAGTGTTGACATTCTGTTTTGGCGACGGCGCAGCGATATTGCTGTCAAAGGAAATCGGCCAACGTGTTGATATTATATAAAAATATAATAATAAACGACTATTTTTGGATGTTATTAACTTGTTCTAGTCACATCAGTAATGTTATAGTATGTAAGAACATTCTTCATTTAAATATGTACTCAAATTACAAAATTGCTTTGTTTCCATTTATTTAAAAATTATTTTTACATTCCCAGATTTTTTACTGGCCAAAGATATAGGAATCAACACGCTTTTATTTATTAACAATCTGAACCTAAATTCAAGATTTCCGTTCATGCAATATTCGTTTTTGTTATAATTTAAACAAGAATTTTATTTTATTTATTTTTTTTTTTTTGCCGAACTTCCCATTATGAGCATCACTAATTTTGGCTACGTGAAATATTGAAAGACGTGAAATTATGATCAATGCAAAACGTAAAATTTTGAAAAAATACTACTATTTTCAGTCTCCCTAATTTTAGTTTTTTTCTCAGGAGCTAATTAGGTACGATGCGCACTTATTTTCACTGTTAGACGTAAAGGACTTGCATACTGTCCCATAGATTTCCTAACGGTTTTTTCAGTATTGTTCAATTTTTTTTCCTTTACAGAATGAAGAGAAATTCCTGAATATTGGAACCTCTTCGGTAGTAAAAGTTCCTCACAGTGATCAGAGGACTTTTACTACCGACCATATGTGATGTGAATTAGGGGAGGTGGCATAAGCTATCATAATCATTGGACGAAATGGAAGTAACTGTGAAAGAAGTTCTTAAACATCATAAGTCGTTCCGACTTCCATAGTTGGACCTAAACATATAGTTCGTCCCTTTAAATAACAAGGAAAGATGTACGATTTTACAAAATAATTAGACTTTTCCTTTTTGAAATGAAAAGTGAAATAGCATTTTTACACATTTCACGATATTTATATAACTGTACGATTCTGATTTTATATACAAAAATACTAAATTGCTGGCTCTGCCCCGATGTGTTTTTTGTACATCCGTAAGCTGAACCTGTCAGAACTTTGATGAAATACACAGTATCTCATACAATCATACAATAAAAAATAAAGATTTGAAATTGTTTTGACAGTCATGTCGCAATGTTTTGGTCCAAATAATACCGGTTACGGTTTGGTTTCACTTGTGCCAATAGGTGATGCCAATACACCTATATGTACACGGTCACCCTCGGCAGTAGTAGTTCTTGCTTATCTTAAAATAACAGTGGGTTAAAATAACCGTCGAGAGTTATTGTTAATGGAAACCTTCTTAGTTGTGTAAAAAAAAGTGCTTTTATTAAAAATTTTCTGAAATGTAATTTTTATTCGGACATTTTTTTTCTCGTAAAGATTAAAATATTTAAATAGGTTTGTTCGGGATTTTATTTCATAACTTTATGATTTACCATTTACCGGCAGGAAGCTTTTTGATGTTTTCAAGTATAAAATGGGAAAATTCAACGTGCGCTTTCAACCTCTTATCGTCCTCTTTCATATTGGTCGTTATTTAAGAATAAATAATGAAGCACCATTTTCCCACTCAAAAAACAATGGTTTATTGATGTTGAAATCCCTCCCTACTCTCCCCAAATGTATGAAGGTTAACAATAAGAAAGCGTGAAGGCACCGTTTGGTCCAATTTAAAACTAAGTCTGCCCTTTCAGAAGGTTTCTTGACTGGCTTAAAAATCAACCACCGTCTTGAAAAGATTAGCATCACTGGAAGTGAAAAACTAAATTTTAGGGAACGCTAAAGGGTCTTTCCATGGTGACTGACGTTACAATTTTACTACATTTGTAACCTTTGAAATTTACCAGTGGCTTGAAATATATATATTTATTTATTTAAAATTGATCAAGAGTATCATAAATAAGTACTATACTGTTATCTATTCTCAATATAAAAAATCTTTTTTTTTCTTTTTTTAAATGAAGGGAAATCTAAAAAGTGACTGATGTTACACAGGTGTATGTGGAATGACCCTAAAGCGCAATTGACTAACCGACAGTTAATACTTCATTCATCAAAGAAAAAGTTTATAAAAATATATATTTAAAAATTTTTTTCAACGTTAAACATTCTGAAAAAAATATTAGAACCGCATATATCATTGACTACCGACAATTGACTAACCGACAGTTAATTCTTCATTCATCAAAGAAAAAGTTTATAAAAATATATATTTAAAAAATTTTTTTTTCAACGTTAGACATTCTGAAAAAAATATTAAAATCGTATATATCATTTATGTAATACATTAATAATGAAGCATCTGATGATAAAGTTTGCTTATTTTAGGGAACTAAAACACAGTCTTAACCAATCGACACGGTTAGAATAATACTTTATTCATAGAAAATTGTGTTAAAAATATAAATTCTTTTCATAAACTTAAAATTCACCTACATATATTTTCTTTAAGGTAAGGCATTTTAAAAAAGAAACATTACAGTTCCATTAATACAACATCCAAGGCCATTTATACAGTATCCGGTAATAAATAGCGCTTCAAATGGCACCCCAGTGTTAAATTTCTTTTAGCTCATAAGTTTCATTTTAACGCCACTCTCGGTGACAGAAAAAAAAAAAAACACTAAAACGCAGCCTTTGCTGACCGACGGTCGAATTAATATATTATTCTTGTAGAAATATGTTTACAAAAATATAAATCCATTTCATAAATTTTAAAATTATCTTAATAAGCAGCGAATGTAATTCTTTTTTTTTTCAGATCAAATATTCTAGAAAAAAAAATCAGTACCATTTATGTAATGTGTCAAGGAAGCATCTGATAATAAATAGCACTTCAAATGTCATTTTATTCGTACTAGGAAGTGCCATTACCGAGTTCTTTTCATCTCACAATGGAAGGAAAAGTTTCATGTCATGTCATTTTGAGAAATGCACAGTTTTTATTGTCGCGTTGAAACTTTTAAGCTATTTGTCGTGAAGTAGGAAATATGGAGTAGTAAAACAGAGAAAACTGTTACTAATATTGATTTATTTTCGTGTTTATTATCTTCATACACCTACACTTCACCAGGTAGAAAAGCTGTTTTCTTCTTTTCCTGTTAATGAATATATTAGCCATCCAATATGCAATGATTTTGTATTACGTTTTGAGAAAAAAATGGTAAAGTATGGTTTATATCGCTTAGCAACGCTGTTGTACATGTAGTAAAATTTTCAAATGCTGATTGCTTTTGTAGATTTTTACGAGACTATGTATAATGCATTTCGGTAAACCAACTAAAATTCTGGAAGAAAATATCTTTATTGATTTCAGTTAAGATATATCAAATTCTCCATACAATGTATAGAATGTATAGAATACTTTAAATATTTTTAGAACCAATAAATAAATAAATACATAAATGTTACTATAGATCTTACAAAAGTGCTAATAACTCGTTAAAAATAAATCAATATTTTTATATTTTCAAATATAGAGCACCGATGTAAGCAGTTCTAGCTTCACCATGGCACAGTGCTTATGTCACTGGAAATGGTAGACGATCGAAGTGTGAAGGTCCCAGGTTCGGGTTCCATCGCGCGCCCGTCTAACAACTCGGAGTTTTTCGTGATTTTCTCTGAAACTTAGCGTAAATACGGGTTACGACCCCTTAAAAAGACCCCCCCCCCACGGATGGTACCGCATCTATAGGCCTAGATCCTTCGTGCAGATAATGCCGAGCAAATTCTTAATACAGCAACACAACACGCATGCAGTTCGAATAGTTTTATTTTGCTTACATATACATTTTCGTTATAATCAGACTTACTCTAAAAACAACGTTCTATAGCTAAAAACAGGCGTGCGAATTATAACCAAATTTAGCATCAAGGCCATGCAAAAGAAGTGCTCAAGGAATTTTGAAAAAAAGTTCTTTCAAAAAACTCCCACATGGTAGCTCTTTGCATTAAAAAGAAAAAAAACAGCAAACTTATCAATAGAAACGGTATTTCTAAATGTACAAATAAGTTCAACATTTATTCAATCGTTTTTGAGCGTTTATAAAATAGATCATATTTTTAGTTTAATGTCCAATGGAACAGATACCGTGTGGATATTTGTTGAACTAAACATTTTTAAAAACCTCCTTCAGCGTATCCGTGTACAGTAGTAAAATTTATAAATAAATACGCATTTGTTGCCGAAACGAAATCATTTCGTTTATTATAAGGTGGCTGACTCTACTGTGCCATAGAATACAGACAAATATTCTAGTAAAACATACCTTTCGATTGCACGTAATTTCCAGGTATTTTAAGGTGATTTTATTGATGTTTTTACTGTTCACATCAAGCACAGCGAGTTATTACGCATTATGCACTACCTACACGTCATGTTTCAAGTAAAATGAATATACCGAAAACCATTAATTTGAAGATTAATATCAATATATGCAACGTTTTTCTAGAATTCATAAAATACTTCTTATTCGAAAACAACATTTAAATCCTCTTTAGCCTAAGTACTCCTAAAAGTAATATTACACTATTTATTCAAAAAATATTTGCAAACATTTCTGCATCTATTCCTAATAATTATATTCGAAAAGGTCCCATTAAATATATTCTTGCGATAAACTTTATGTACCCAAATTCAATATATATTTACTGTCAGAAATCGTAAACAAAAGCATATACTTTACATAATATCTAGTGCAATAAAAGACCATTTTTTTAAAATTTTTTAACGAATTTGTTAAGATTAATTATCGTCAAGTAAATATAGACATAAAAAGTGTTTACGGATACTGTAATTAGTCTTGAATGCATGCTCTTAGTCATTTCAATAACAAACGTGCATATATTTACTAATTAATATTAATTAATTTAATGCACAAATAAATTAATGCTTCTCAAAGATAACTTTCTGAATGAAATGTATACATTGATAATAACTTTTAGTTATAATAATGGAACTCTTTTTTAATGTGAGTTACAAGCATGTCAACATTATTTTTTATGTGCAACAAAATCTTCATGTAGAATTAATAAAATGGACATATTTAGTACTTATATTAATTGGCCAGGCGTAAAAAATTTCTTTCTGTTTGTTTAGCAAACAAAATCGTTGTATAAAGCTGATAAGTGCGGGTTTTACTATTAACTATTGCAAAGAAATTAAGTATTAGCTCATTAGCTGCAATTTATATGAAGTCGTATAAAACATCAGTATGTGTTTTTTCTTTGCTTTTGCGTTACATTATAATTAATTCCTAAGCTATATTTAACAAAAATAAAACTTTTCAAGATAGCTGAAAAGTGTCAGTCGATATTGCAAAAGCCTCAATTGTGGAACACTATCCAACATAATTGGATTTTTTTATGTACTGGTATCTAGAAAAAAAAATTGTTTCATAATTCAGTTTATTTTTGAAGCTACCAGCACATGGTCATCAAGCTTTTCTACTACTGCTTGAAGCCACTACTGCCACTCCAGCCGGACGCTGTAAAGTAGCTGGATTGCCTACCAAATATTGGAAACTGAGATCGGGGCCATCGTGATTCTATCCGGCCTTCTTGTGCACTCCGATGAGTCATCCAAAGAGGCCTACGGATGCTCACTTATTGGTTCCAGCACTTAGATACGTCATCTAACGGCCGAATCTAACCAATGAGGAAACGCCCGTAGTCCTCTTTCGGAGCGTAGAAGCAGGCCCGATAAAATCACGATGGTCCCGCTGAGATTAACTGAAGCATACTCCCTCATAAGGTCGACTGTCAGTCCTGTATGACTCTGAACCTGTCAAAAATTGCGATCCTTCTACACGATGACGTTCGTTCGCATTCAGCAGAGAAACTTCTTCAAGCTTTCAAGTGTGGAATGATTTCTAGCAGCTACCCTACAACCGGAGTATGGCTCTTGGTAACTATCATCATTTTCACTAAAGCAAACAAATTTTTGGGGGAAAAGATTTGGTGAGCGGCGAAAACCTTTGATTTCGCCGCTCACTAAATCTTTTGAATAGAGGTTTAAAATTCCTGAATGGATTGATGGCAGAGGTGTTCAAAGGCATACAAAATACATACAAATACTCGATTTAAAATATGATAATCGAATAGATGCATGGGGGGTCTCGGTTAAAAACACTTTAATGTATGTTCATGTATTTTTTTTAATTATCAGACGGGTACTACTTTGTGGACGCCCTAGGGCAGCTACACACTCCTTTGTATAATTACAGCGCAAAAGTAAAATGCGAAATATAAGAAAAATTTTATTAACTGCTTAAGCTTCACTCCCGTCAAAATCACGGGCTCGAGAAAGGTAAGATCACTTCCAATCATTATGCACGGTTTTTTCCAATCTCATTTTACACAACAGATGATAATACCAGGTTATTTTTAACTTAATTCATGTATTTGTGATATGCATTGAACAATCTCAGCTTACTTTTTTTTAGTTAGGTTGAAAGAAAACTTTACAGATATTTATTTATTTTACGGAGTAAGTTCAATTACTTTTTTTTTACTTATGTTCAAAGAAAACTTTACAGATATTTATTTATTTTACGGAGTAAGTTTAATAAAATCCTCCTTTAAAACATATATTTTTAATGATTCCGTGCTTACTACAAAACACATATCCAGTCACAATAATCCTGAATGTTAGATTTTCCTAGATTCGTTTTGCTTTTGCGATAAAAAAAGTTCAAAACCTTAAAATAAATACATAACAATGCACTTATTTTTATACAATTTTCTGAATAAAAAATAGGCACTTTTATGAACGTTTTCTTGAAAATAATATGACCGTTAAGGTGTTAAGTTACTTATTTCAATTACCTTATTTAGAATACAAGTTGCAATTGCGCACTTGCGGGTTGATTTATTATTCCAAGCTTTAATTATGGTTGAAATTATTTGTATGTGGCAGAAAAAAGCAAATTTCCCGTTGCATTGCATGAAAATTATATACAATTATATTAACATATAAACTAAATTACTATATATAACATATAAAATTTATTACTATATATTACTATATATAACATATAAAAAATATAACATATAACTAAAATTATATTAACATATAAACTTTATGGCGTCACATTCGGTTATACAGTCGAGCTTGTTTCATGGAATATTCGTTAAAGGCATATTCCGAGTATTTTAATAAATTTTCAATTTACGAATGCCGTAGGTGACTGGTGATTACTGTGATCGCGAATAACAACGTATCCTGCTTATTGCAATAAATTTGGCGGGAAATTGACTATTCTTTTTAGCGGGTTCAACGAATACCGTTTTCCATTTCGGTAATATTTTTAGTATGGTTTTCAGAAACTGTATCACTATTCGTATAATTTAGTATAGATTACAGTGTCTTAAATGTTATGTCATTTATTTTCATTGTAGAATTAGCTATATAACACATTTCGTTGTACTTCGCATTGGATGAATTTCTCAAAACTCTGGTCGTAATATATTGGAACTCTTTGCTTGAAAAAAGAATAGTAAATGCTAGATGAATCTTTTCGTTAACTGCATTATTTCATTAACCTGAATAATATATATTAATGCTGTCTTTCCAGAAATATATTTAGGTCTGAGGAATAAATTTTTATGATTGACTGCTTATACGTCGTAATTTATAGGGATTTTCTTGGGTGTTCCTGTGTACGCAAATTTACGTTAATTATTAATATGAAAGGATTACAAATACCAATTTCTTAACTATCGATGCAAGTTTGTGGCACCTGAAACACGAAAAAAGAACAAACCATAATCAATAACACCTTTCTATGCTTTCAGATCGCGTTTAAAGAAGGCAAAAAATTATATCTAACTATGAGTGATGAGGAACTATTTTTCTGATCTTTTAATATTCGAATTAAGAACTTTCGAATATTACGAATAACCTCAGATATAAAAACTTTTCTCGTAATAATAAGCATATATTTCCATTAGAATATCATTTTTAATAATACGGATTATTACAAGAACATGCCTCCCCATACGAACACATATTGAACATTTTTTTCATGCCCTTTTAAGTGCACAGCAAGTTCATTTCAATACGGATCCGACAACAGTTAACATTTTCTGACTCAATTTTATATCAAAAATGGAGGAAATAAAAAGTACTTTAGCCGAACTTTTCTTTTTTTATTTAGAAGGCTACAAGCTGCTCCCCAAAGAATATGCATCCTAGATATTATTTCCAGAACTGAATCTACAACACTTAGTTTTCAAGATTCCAATAATGCCTAATATTTCAGAAAAAATTTAAATATTATGGTGTCAAATCTTAACATTGGTTGTAAAAGCAAAAGTAATAAAAGCATCAGATGCACTTGCCGCGAGATTTAATTTCTACAAAGTAAGCCGTGTATGACCATTTGAAAGATTTTTGTTAAGTATGAAGCTCTATATTGTAGTTTCATTTGCGAGAGTCAGTATCGTGGTACCCTCAAGCTGAATATCAAAAAATGAATGCTATTCACATTTGAAGAATGTGACTCACTTCTTATTACAGCGAACAACACAAAATGGACCGACTATTCTAATTTTAGAATATAGAAGATATGAGACGTTATTAAGAATTTCGGAAGACTAAAACAAATATAAGTCAATTTACGGTAGAGTTGTGTTATTACCAAGAATATAGCAAGAATTTTTTACCAAATCACCCCTATAGAATTGAGTATATTTTTTATACTGTAGCATAAAAATATTTTGCTTTGTAAAAAGGTCTCATTATTTTAGAGCAGACAGAGAATATCAATATTTTATTTGTACGCTTTCTTTAACAGCTATGTTATACTACAATTTTGACAGATAACATAGAAATTAAATGTTTAATATAAATTTAACATTTATATCCTCTCAAAAGTATTCAAGATTAAACGAAATTTACTACGTCAGTTTCATATTTAACCTGGCTGAAAAATTAATCACGTCATAGTAATAATAGATTCTCTTATTTATTTATACTGTTCTATTTTTCCGAAAACTAATTAATTGCTGACACATTTAAAATAGGAGCTTTTGTTATTAGTCGAAAACCATTTTGAGTGGGTGTAAAGAAATTCGAAATATTTCATCTAAGCAGTAAAAATAAATTACGGTGCACATTTTTCATTTATTTTGTTATACATCAATAAAAATAAAACCAAAATGAGAAAAAAGTAAGTTTTAATAATATCATATCACCACTTTGTTGATTTCCGTTTATATTCCCTAACTTCTAACCAAGTGACACTACATTTTAATTAATTTTATTATTACTCTGCAGCTTAATATCAAATCAGCTAGACGATTCCTTTTTATGTCTCCTTACGGAAAATATTGCCTCCAAAAGAATTTATTATCTTAAAGATTTATTTACAGGAATTAGAAGGTTCTATTTTTTTAAAGCTTAACAATAGGGTGGAGCGAAAAACGTCAAGTTGACATTTTCGGATCGCTATAGTTGCGGAAAAGTTGCGATTGGTGAATACAAGAAAAACAAAAACAAAAATAAAAATATTCAAATCGGACTTTATCTTCCGATCCCGCAAATCGTCTAAAAATTTAAAAAAAAAATTGAAATTTTCCAATTTTTTTCTGAATTAAAAAATATTATATATATATTTTTATCGATATATGGAAATATATTGACAGATTGCACTGTTTAATAATAATAATAAAAAGTGACTGTGTTTAGGGAATATCTTCCGATGGCGCAGGTTCAATAAAACTAGGAAAAAACTCAAATTTGAGTGATTTTGATGTATTAAGAAAATAATCCTCTGAGGTCAGATTGCGTTAACATTTCCATATAAAGTGTGCAACTCTTTGCTTAGTTAGATACTTGATGATATTTAAGCAACCCAGAACTCCCCACGGGTAGGTGGTTGCACTTAGAGTTCCACCCACACTCTTCCCTCCATCCAACCAATAAGAGTGTTTGCATTTACATTACTTAAATATATAGTTTGCTATTCATCTGTTTAAGTATCGACTTTGTACTGCGATTTTCTGTCAAATTCCTGTATCACGTATCTTGATTTCAGTGTGGCCCCGATGAATCCATCTCTTGATTGGGACCCACATACCTTGAGCGATGCTTCCGTTACCAAGTTAACACACCGCTCGACGATTTTTTAATATCCCAGTCTGGGATACCACCTGATTGTATAAAAGGAATGTATTTCTTCATTGGTTATTCCTTGAGGAAGAGGTGTAGATGATAATTTTGCTGCATTCCAATCAATTACTTCTGTACAATCTGCCGCATCGAAGTTTAAAGTAGGCGTGATAAAGTTTCTGATGCCTTTACTTTTTGAAACAGTTTTCCTGTATTTTAATACTCTTTTTAGCCCTAGTTCTCTTATGTGCCTTCTCTTATCAAATACCATTGCCATGAGTAGGTTTTCTGAACGAACAAAGAACGAGTCTGGTTCAATTACACTGAATACCACTTTCTTCAGGTCGTCAGGCAAGTATCGAGATGTTACTATTGCTCTGTACAGGTGAATAGGCCCGTCTGTAATGTACTTACTGCCTTTTATTTCAAACCAAACCGGCATGTAACATTTTAAAATAAATGTCACTATAGCTTTTAAGGAATCCGATGGGTTTTCTACGCTCACGTAAAGTCGAAGGACTCTATATTTACACAAGTGAGCCATCTGGCATGTGAAATAGTGCCGGGGTCCCTTTTTGATAATTCATTTGGAAACTTGCCACTTTTGATTGCTTGACTTATGTCGAAAAGATATATTTGGTCCTTGCTCAACAGTTGTCTATCTACTTCTGGAATTTCACAATCAGTTATTTGAAATTTTGTAACTGTGAGCTTTTCACAACCAATAAGACCCAATAGGCGCACTAAAGGATCTTGGACCAGTTGTTTCACCATCCAAATGTTGTAAAAGATGGCGAAAAGGTAACTCAGTAAAATGCAACAAACAGCCCACTGGAGTGGTCGTCCGAGATGTACTTCCAGCTGTCTGATAGTACCACCTTTCCATCCAGTATTGGTATTTCTACCATCACAGCCTACCCAAATCTAAGTAATCTAGTGAAACCCCTTGTTGAGTAAGACACGATGCTATTGAAGCTGCAATATCCTTAGCAGATCCCAAGTTTGGAGACACATGACCCAAATAAACTGAGCCAGCTTCTTTTATGATAGAATAGTGGTCTTCTTTATTAGTTCGACGATACTGCTTCGATCCGATTCTTTCTATAACTAAGGTATCATCTTTTCTTCCGCCAAAATATATGCTATGTAGTTCATCTAAATCTAGATGACTTTCCTATAAATATTTTCTAGTACGGGTCCTTTACCTTCTAATTTTGTGTCGGTGAATGACTTGAGAAGTGCCTGTTTCAGTTATTACACCGATATCTTCCAGCACACTCGATGCTAAAGCAGCAGCTGCACGGTCAGATACCCCGTAGCGATCACAATGTGAAGATGTAGATTATAACTTCACTCTCATCTGCCATGTGAATTTTTTTCTTCTTAGAGCTGCTAGGCTGGTAATGGTCGTCATCAAATTTTACATTGACATTGTTATATTTCATCCAAATCCCCAGGCTCTTTTATTTCACCTTCAACAGGCTTGGAAGGCTGCCTTTTTAATGTATAGTTTCGTCTTCCAAATCTAGCACTCAGTTTTTTCGTCTCCTTTTGATCTATATTACCGGTTTTTCTTATTCCGTACTTTCTCTGGAGGTAGATGAATTTATGCTCCATGACTGAAATTTTGTTGTTACGCTGTTTTTGTAACGTGGCTAGCGGGAGTTGGGTGAACTATTAAACCTTTCTGCTCTCAAAATCACTCAAAGTTGAAATTTTCCCTATTTTTATTGAGCTTGCGCGATCGAAGATATTCCCTAAAAACATTCATTATTCATTATTATTATTAAACAGTACAATCTGTCAATATTTTTACATATAGCGATAAAAATATATATTATAACTTTTTTTAAATAAAAAAAAATCGGAAATTTTCAATTTTTTCGATTTTTTAGACAGTTTGCGCGATCGGAAGTCCGATTTGAATATATTTTTTTTCTTGTATTCACCAATCGCAACTTTTCCGCACTATAACGACTCGAAAATAGCAATTTGACTTTTTTCGCTTCACCCTACTTAAAAGTAACATATAAATATTCGTCATTTTCTTATTTAATCTCTAATAAAATTTAATAGAAAATTGTTGTTATTTAGGCAAGTTATTTTGTGCATCCTAAATAGCTGATTATTCCATAGTGCGTGTATCTATAGAGTAATAACAAAAATAGTAATTACTATAATAATAACGCATGATGTTACATGTAAAAGCATTCTTATTAGTAAATACCGCTATTTTCGGAAAGGAATTTTACATTTATATTATAATGTCGACTTGCGACTAAATTGTTCAACATACCAAGTAACTTTTGCAACGGATGATTATGAATATGCAAATTATTTAAGCATTCTTTCCATGTCAAGATTACTTTAAATTCTTTGGATCCCTCTTTATACGTAATATGAATATTTATAAGAATTTAAATAAATTAGTAAATTAATTTCGTACATTTTTTTAAAAGAAAACAATGTGAGTATACTTGATTATCCTATGTTTATAACTGTAATGTAGATTTTCTTGTTCACTAAGAAAAAAATATCACTTTTAGTTTGCTAATGGACTACACCAAGATCTGTGCTGCACAAAAATTCAATTGAATTTAGCATTCTTGCTAAGTACCGTAGAAAAATATATTTTTAACCCATTTTTCAAGTTTTGTTCACTAAAACTAGAAATAGAGTACGCTATTACGTTTTCATTTTAGAAACTACTTCTGTCTCTGGAGACCATTAAATCATTTTTTCCTTCGGAGAATTACACCGTGTTAGAAACAAAAATGTACGAAATGAAAATTATATACCTCTTTGAAGATTCTTAGTAAAGTAGAGTTAAGAAAATGCCTGCATTAAAGCCTTTTCTTTCTATTACGTAAAATAAATGTTTTTTTTTTTTCTTATCAAGATGTACGCTATGGAATGGACTATTTTTTCGAATAGACAAGGGATATCTAGTCTTTTATGTTTCAGCAGAAATGGTGGTTGTACGTGTTTCTTTAATGAAAGATATCCTTATAACAGTGTATTTTTTTTAAACTGAAATCTCTTTTATCTATAAAGAGATGGTTCAACGGTATTCTTTAATAATCACATAAGTATCAATTCATTTTTACGGTAAAAAATAAAGAATTTTCTCACGTACACATATCTCTATTTATATCTATCTATATCTATATTTATATTTATCTATATCTACATTTATATCTATTTATATCTATATCTATACAACTGATTTGAAAATAGTTTTAGAAACTTTTAGGAGGGTAGGATGCACCAAGACGGGTCGGAATCACATTGTAATGCCGGCTCGGAAACGTTATCTTCAGGTATCAGTTAATAATCATTTTGGAATCTAAGTTTGCCATATCTAAAATTGCATTGATAAAACAAAAAGTCAATTTTCATTAAAAAATATCAGTTAATTTTGTTTTATACGCTGCGTTTTGGCATATTCTTATGCCATTAAATATATTAACCCTTTAACGCGCAGTGTTCCCGCTCTGGGAACACCAAACTCTGACGTTTTGACTGTTGCCTGTCACGAAGAATAGATTCGATTGCTATAAAAATAGCTCGGGTGACATAGCTCCACAAAAATCCTTTAGTTTTTAACACGTCATTTCTCGTAAAAAAATGTCACGATTATTTTTAACAGCACTGGCATCTGCTGAAAAATGGGAGAATGCGAGAACACCTGGATAGATTGCCCAATGCTGAAAAAAGGGTAGCCGTTTCCATCTTTCGACTTAACTACCAGCAAGATGGCGGACGATCGAAACGTTCATCGCGTTCCACAGATCTAGAGACCTTTTTTTGGCGACAGCTGGCTGTGCCCCACACCCAGCTGTCGTCAAAAAAGGGTCTCTAGATCTGTGAAACGCGATGAACGTTTCGATCGTCCGCCATCTTGCTGGTAGTTAAGTCGAGCGATGGCAACGGATGCCCTTTTTTCAGCATTGGGAAATAGTTGCGCCTCAAAGGGTTAAAAAATGAGTGATGGAGTAATGCTCATAAGTTTATGCATTTCATCCATAAAATGCTCTTAAAAGAAACACGAAAGGAAGTTAATATTTCATGGACGCTGGCAATTACGCCTGTTAGTCATGTTCGGTTCACTAGTAACTATTTTGATTTCTGTGTGGCAATAATTTATAAGTCAATTTAGTAAAAACATATAAGAAAAAAGACTAGGTCGTTGGACTGGTATGTTTAAAGTAAAATAGCGCAATTAAATGAAATTTAAGACAAGAAATTTTTTGTTATATAATTTTTCATTTCATTGCCTGTTTAATGAGCTGATAGCTTTCCAAATTTTATTTAGCTAATAGCATGCTTATACTCCTGTAAAATTTAAATGTTTGATTAACACTCATTTCTATAATTTTTTGTAGCGTTTGAAAGTAGAGAAAATATATGCATTAAACTTGCACAGAATGATACAAAATTATGATCATTTGAAACGCTTCAAAGCTTGACATACGGGTTCCGTGTGATCTTAAAAAAACGAAATTACCCAATGCATGCTAAAAGTTTGGTTTGAAAGCAGACATGGTAATTTCTGAATTGTGATTTTAACGCTGTCTTGCGGTGAAAACACTTATACAAAGAAGGGCATTTCGACTAACCAGCTATGCACTAGTATTGTGTGATTTGCCGAAACCATATTACCCGTAAACAAAGTTTATCCATTCCAGTGTGCCAAGTTAATTCCCCAGCACAGCATTTGAGAAATTTAAGATTCATGGCAATTTTTCTCAGAGGGATTCATTAATATGATCGTACCAGCAACAAATAGCGTGTAAGGGACGTAACTGAAGATTCCGAAAGTGATAAATATAAAACAGAACATTCTCTCTAAATCGTCATAGTCTTAATCCTACTGGCCCCTAGTAGCACAATTAGTCCAAAAAACGTTTAAAACACGTTTTTTAACGTCAGAAATCGTGTTTCCAACGTAATTTAAACGTTTTTTGAACTAGTTGTGCTACTAGGAAGCAATTTAGTTTTGCCGATTAGAGCTATATTAAATTTTCAGTGCTTTTCTTTTTCAGTTTTTGGTCTATCAAAATCTCATGAGCTTAAGACTAGGGGCGTGTTGGTTCGGAAATAGGGTTCTAACTCCTGTAACTGCATTGATCTGATAAAATATATATTACTGTTGAAGGTCTCTCGGAAGGACGAAGTTTTACAAATAGAAAGAGAAGTAGTGTAGATCTAAGTTGCCTATATGCATATATATATATATATATATATATATATAAATAACTTTATTCAGTTTCAAGTTTAACTTACTTAAGAAGTTTAAATAATGCTTTATAACCGATAAATGTTTCATATTCTAGTGAATATGTGCATTGCGTTAAATTTTACGAAGTCTGTTGCGAATAGATTCATTTAAAAATTTCTATGTAAGTTATTTATTTAACTTCTTTTAAATATAATATGATACCCCGATTTTCTTGTAGGAATGAACGAACGGCAATCTATTATTTAAGTACTAGAATATTGGAATATTCTATAAAGCAGATTCTAACTAGAAACGTATTATGAGATGCAAATGAAAATGAATTTTCAAACAATTATTTTTAATCTATTGCTATTTGTTGAAAATGAACTCACAAAAATTATTGGAAGAATTTGTTCCACACTTCTTTTAATCCATAGATGATTATTGCATGTTTAGTCTTCCTGGCTATAAATCATAAATTGGCATAGTAAAACTACAATATAACCCAGTGTCTTCAAACTTTGTTCATTATTTGGTGTTTTAAGGTTATTCACCACTACATGCATCTTGATCGATTGGCTAATTTTTGTGGCTATAACTGTGTTACAAAACCTTACATATTTACCATTTCTTAGTATTAGTATGTCAGCTAAACGATTGCATTAAACTTTTTTTTTCTTAACAATAAATTACATATTTTTTAAGTGTTCTTTTCTGCACTAAATTTCCGTACGTACAATTTTTATGGTAAAAATATTCGCGTATATGTATTATGAAAAATTGACATTCAATGTAAAATACGTTTTTGCACAGACAGAAATACATAAAACATTTCTATTTCAATGAATTACTTTTCAATAGATTGCTTTTTGAGAGGTTTTATTCTCAAACTCATTTCTTTACTCTGTTATGTGATAACAACCTAAGCACTACTTTAAAAAATAACTAAATGAAAAATTCTCTAAGAATGATATCTCTGCCATAAAGTAACATATGGTAAACTGGTTTCCACTTTAAAACTCGCGAAATCAATAATTAAGTCTTAACTAACTGGACGAATAAAACTACTGAAACCGGTCTTTCATTTTTTTTCACATCATTGATAATTATAATTACATCAACTAAATCGAAATATCTTAAATATATGAACTAAATTTCCAACAGTTCAAACACAAATGACAAACCCCTATTACAAATTTACGAATCTTGCCACACATTCATCAAGTTTTCGTTTTCCGTTTACCCATTTAATAATTTCGATAATAAAACTCGGGGAAAATCCAGAAAATCACTTTAATATTTAATAATGAAGATTTCCGAGCACACGTAAGAGTCGATAAAAAAAAGATATTCGTTTAACTCAAGGCATTCTCTTTCTTTCGAAAATGTCATTTCTTTTTGTTTTTATATTTTCGGTGGCATTAACTTTTCAGATTCTTCATCAGTTTTTTGGTCTTTCGTAATCCCACGAGGCCGGACAGAAGGCAAGTCGTTTACGGTTCAGAACGTCGGGAGAAGGACTTAACGCTCAACAACTGAAATGATTAGATTAAATATAAATAATCGAAGATGTGGCATGCATGTAAGGAGCTAGCGAAGTCTTGCGTAAATTGCAGAAAACATGGCTTCTTCTTTGAAAATGAACTAACAGATTTAATTACTTAGAGAAAATTATTTAGTAGAGAATTGAAGGATTACTGTTTAATAAATACTCGTATACGAAATTATTTCTATTTTTTTGCAGTCGTACTTAAACGTAGATATTATTAACCCTTTAACGCGCAGTGTTTCCAGTCTGGAAACACAAAACTCTGACATTTTGACTATTGCCAGTCACGAAGAATAGATTTGATTTCTATAAAAATAGTTGCGGTTGACATAGCTCCACGAGTATCCTTTCCTTTTAAGAGCGCCATTTCCCGTAAAAATATTGTCACGATTACTTTTAACAGCACTGACATCTGCTGAAAAATGGAAGAATGCGAGAAAAGCTGGATAGAATGCCCAATGCTGAAAAAAGGGCAGACGTTGCCATCGCTCGACATAACTACCAGCAAGATGTTGGAAGATCGAAACGTTCATCGCGTGTTACAGATCTAGAAACCCTTTTTTGACGCAGATGGCTGTGCTGCACAGCCTCAAAGGGTTAAAATCGATCGAGAACAGCATACTAGTTCATTTCTGAACACAATTACCGAAATTAATCAAGCAATTATTTCACTACTAAATGCCAAATTCTGCTTTCAGTGAAGACGTTTCATTGATATTAACAACAGTTTCGAACGATATTCATGGGAACCCTGGCCGAGTAAAAGCGGTTATATTTCAACAACTTTAACAGCGGACGCGAGGTTTGAAAGTCACAAGGAGAAAGATCATGGCTATACGGAAGGTGTCATCACCATAAGGGTTTCTGTGTCTGTGCGAAAAATTTTCCCCATATTCACTGTGCATCAACCTTCCAATATCGTTCGATCTTATATATATTCAACAGTGTCGGTCTTGTCTTCTTTATGCATGTGAGTAAATTCAGATGGACATGTACATGGGGCCACGTTACATGGATGTAATTTTACAGAAATATATTCTAGATAATTTAATTAGGATTAGTGATTATTTTAAATAACTGCCTGCAAAGATATTTAAATTATTGTATAAAATTGTAGTAAATAATATTGTAGTTCATGCAATCAAAAGTTAGGAAATAACAGAATTGTCAATCATTCTATTAAGTAGTATAAAATGTTGCTTAACCTGCAAAAATGAATATTCAACTGTAAAAAAAAAATATGGGTTCTTTATTGATAATTGGAAATCTATATAAAATACATATTTTGTATTATATTGGGTTTTCTGAAGCAGTAAACATGGTTCTAAAACATTATTTATAAGTATTCCCAATAGAGCCCTGGAAGTTAAAAATTAGCATGGGTGAAAAATATGAAGAATATTTTAAAGATTCATTGTTTAAGAGCGTTTTCTAACAGCTTTTTTAGACTTTATTAAAAACATGACCCGAGTTTTTATCACGAAAAAATATTGCATTAAGTTTGTTTTAGTCTCAATGAATAATGCATCAACATAAATTATTATTTATAATCATCTCATTAGCATACTTTTTGTTCTTTTAAATTTAACATGCATGTATCTATCATTGCGGGAGTTTAATTTTGTGTAAAAAAATATGACATTGTTACGCTTTTAAAACCACACTTTTGAATAATGGAAAACCGTTTATCAGTATATACGTAAAATAAAAAGAAAAAAGAATATTTAAAAAATCGTTTCATTTAGTTATTTAGTAAGCATTATAAGAAAGTTTTTAAATAAAACGCACTTTTATGTTTAATATTTGCATCTATGTATATCTTCTTTTATTTATGAGGCAAAAAAATACATAGCAGAGATTATTTTAATGTATTTGAGATCTGTATCAACATTATTCTAAAATTTTTACTTATTGCTATTTAAAGAAGCCGAGAACATAAATATAAAATAACCACGCAAATTTGTTTATACCTTGTTTGAAGTGATAAGAATAATTGATGCATGAACTTTCCTTTAAATGTAAATACCAAATTTGTTTTTAATATGAAATTTTTAATTTATTTCCGTGATTTTTAATAAGAAACAAAATTACAGTAATCCGTAGTTAAGCAAATATATAATCGTTCGGGTATTTGTCCTGTTTCTCTTTGAAATAAGAATAAATATCACACACATACAAGCAAGATTTAAACAAGCTAGCTAATTTTTTTTGTGTTTATTTTCATGAATTATGTATATATGCATGTACAGTCTGCAGCATCCTCCACTGGTTGGTGCTACTCGAGTACGCTTGTACACACAAACAAACAAGTACACACAAGCAAACAATTAAATTTTTCACTTTTCATTATCTTCATCAAAACACTAATATTTTGACTTCAAAACCTTCTCTTCACCTACTATTTTTGTCAATACAGTTCAGATCAGTTATTACAGATTAAATAACTAACAGAATTATAATCCTTAATCACAAAACTTCTATTTTGTTCGTGATTTAGTGTCCGAAATGCATTAGCGTTCGAATTTTTCCACTCCCAAATGTATGCAAGTATGAGATGTAATGAAAGAAATACCGGAGCTGATACAGCAATTGTGACGCAACTAAGAAATATCTGAATACTTTTCCCAATTTAGTTCTCAAAAATATTGTATGATATTTGATTATCGCAGCTATGAACAAGAAAAAATCTATACTACAATACAGATGGAAATTTAACACGCATAAATTTTAAGATGAAATAACTCAATGTACTTTCCTGGATGTGATTGGCTTAAACATAGCATCTAGGAATATTTCAAGTAACTTTAATAAACTTCAATTGCTCTTTAAAAAAATTTGTATGCTGGATTTTTTTCAGTTTAAGGTACAGTAATTATGATAATCATAGGCATAAATAATCTGTTTAATTAAGAAAAATCCAAAAGGAAGAAAACAGCTGTTTTACAAATAGAATAATTACAAATATATTTCAGTAATTTCCCACCGTCTCAATAAATTACTTTTAACTAAACTACTTTTATGGGGGTTTACTTTTAAACAATCCATTTCCCTTCATCCGTTGCACTAATTTTTGATTGGAGGTCTCTGCTTCTTTACTTACCCTCTCAATCTATGTCCAGATTAAATTGTTACCCGAATTCTAATCCTTATTCACATCGCTTCCATTCTTCCTCACGTAATTAATGATGAGGAAGTGTCCCAGTTTAGCCACTTGGAGATGTGATTCTTTTACAAGAAGTAGAATGGGGCAGTTGATGGAACTCAAGTAGTCAAACCCCCTTCGGAATTCAAACGATTTATGAAATAGATTGGAAGAATTATTTCTGTAGCGGATCTTGTAGATGGGCTGAACGTATTCTTCTGTTAAATGGTTACTGTAATGTAAACTAATGATGTTTTTAGGTGATAGTTAGTAATAGTATTCTTACAAGTTTTTATTCCCATGTATATATGTTCATACTGATTGTTTGAAGAGGCAGATAACCTAAATTTATATTATTGTGAGGTTACCATTTTTTTTACATTATGTTCAATAAATGTTTAAAAAATATATAATGATAGATAAGTCGTGCTTAAAAAGAGTAAATATGTTTCATAGGGTATAAAGCAAGAGTTTTACTAATATCCGTTTTTTTTTCGTTTTTTCAAGTTATGTGAAAAGGGGGAGGATATACTCCCACACTCCTTGGAGGGTTAAATGCAAAATGTTCTGAAATTTAGTTTAAAGTATTCACGTTTGTTACAAATAGCAGCAAGAATGTTATGGATATCTCTCATTTTTCTTCGAGTCAGAGAGGGATATGTGAAAACATTTTTTGATATCTACCCCATATAGGTTAAGAATTTTTTTAAATCCACTCTTATCTAGGTAATATGTTAAAAGCCTCACATTTGTGCAAAATTCATTGCTTTTTAGCAGTTTCGACTAGATAAAGCTCTGACACACACAAAAAAAATATTGTACTGCGAATCCCCAATACTATTGGATAAAAGTGTTACTAGTTATGGTTTACAGAACTGCCATATACATTTATAAATATTCTTTCTTCACTGTATTTCTACAAAATTGGAAATGAAATTGGCTTTTTTAAATACGTATTATGTACTAAAAATTTTACACATAATGTAGGGAGATGAGAAATGAATATTCCAAATTCGAAAGGCTATATCTTTTAAACAATGCAATTTAGGGTTCTATTTCACAAACACGATGAGTATTGAGTGAGAACTTACATAATCGTAATCGATTTCTTTTTTCTTGAAGAACTTTTTTTCGATTGTGATCTTTATCGGAGGCCAGCAAAAAGATTCACTTAACTCCCTGCCACTATTTTTCTTTGAGTGGCATATAAAAGAAGTGCTAAAAGAGATAGGTGGAAGAATAAAAAATGATTTTTTAGCCTGCATTAGATCGGGGCCATCGTGATTCTACCGGGCCTGCTTGTGCACTTTGATGAGTCATCCAAAGTGACCTACGGATGCTCTCTTATTGGTTCCAGCACTTAGATACGTCATCTAATTTTCGAATCTAACTAATGAGGAAACGTCGTAGGCCTCTTTTGGTACACAAACATTCTCGCTAGAATTAAGATCTCCGCGATTAGCTTGTACAGAATATTTTGACATGACGTTTCAATGACGCCATGTGATTGACAGCCTACTGCACATTCTTTCTGCGCAGATTCTCCTGTTTCCTTCCTATTGTATAAAACCGGGGCCATCATGATTCTACCGGGCTTGCTTCTGCACTCCGATGAGTCATCCAAAGAGGCCTACGGATGCTCATTTATTGGTTCCAGCACTTAGATACGTCATCTAACGGTCAAATCCAACCAATGAGAAAACGTCGTAGGCCTCTTTCGGAGTGCACAAGCAGGCCCGCTAGAATGACGATCCCCCGATTAGCTGGTACAGAACATTTCGATGTGACGTTTCAGTGGCACCATGTAATTGACAGCCTACTGCACACTATTTCTGCTCCGATTATCCTGTTGCCTTTCTATTGAATGAAACAAGGGCCATCATGATTCTACCGGGCCTGCTTCAGCACTCCGATGAGTCATCTAAAGAGGCCTACGGATGCTCATTTATTGGTTCCGGCTCTTAAATACGTCATATAACCAATGAGGAAACGTCCGTAGGCCTCTTTCGGAGTGCACAAACAAGCCCGGTAGAACCACCATGTCTCAGATAAAACCCAGAAAAAGGGTATTATAAACATGTGTTTTGATTATCCTAAATCACTTCTAAACATAAAATCAAGAAGGTTTGCGTGACCAATTCATTTTTTTGTAATGATGAGAATTGGGTTCTCTCCAATTGAAATACATTACGAGAACCTGAAGCTATCACGCAAGCAGAAGGGGGGACCTGCCGCAGAGAGGTAGTCTCGACGAAATACTCTATTACTGAATGAGAACGAGGATAACTGAAGCCATATAAACTGCAACGCCAGAGAAAAGAGAGTGGAGCGAGTTTTGCGACAGAGTGGATTGCCTCCGTGTTCTATTGTTCTTCTTATTTGCAACGTTATGGTACTATTAATGATTTTACTTCGTTGTTCCTTTTTGGTTAATTTTCCCAAAATAGTATCTTTCTGTAGTTTTATAACTATAGAAGGCCTTGAAAGTTGAGATAATAGTGTGTGATTATCCTGTCTATAAGCCCTTTTACAGGTGTGAGGAAAATAATGTCCAATTTTCCATGACAAATTTTTTGTGATAAGCTCGATATTTCTTTGTCCGGGGTCAATGGGTGGTAACTACGGCAGACCTGCAAAGATTGGAAGACGGGGGGGGGCAGTTGCCCCGGGTCTTAGGGGGACCCAGGCCAGGAGAACGTATATTACGAACTTTCAGTTTTCAAATCAAATGGGAAGACAAAATATTTGTATCGTCCAAAATCTTTTTTGGCTCACGTATCTGCATTCTTAGAACTTAAAAAATAACTCAGCATTAAAAAAGTCTTAGATTTAATTTATCAAGTGATTCTCTGTATACATTAAGAAATAACTTCACGTACATTACTTTTAAATAATCCTGATAAAATACTTGCAATTTTTTGATGGAAGTTTTATTATGTACAACGCTCTGTAATATGGCTTACGCTACATTTAACTAATTACTCATTCTTAAGTGCTTAAAAAACTTTACTGGATAAAAAATGGAATTTGTTGGGGGGGGGGTTGTGGTAATTTACCTGCCGTGGGGTCTGGAAAATCTTGTGGGCGGCCCTGACTTCAGTATGGCAAATTAAAAATTTTGCATATTTGCAATAATCGGGATTTCTGCTAACTTATACACTCGATGAAAATGTTCAACTGTATTTCAAACAACAGTTTTGTGAGCGTTTTAATAACTGCTGTTATACTTCAAATAAATAAACTTAACAAATTTCATTAATATCTTAAAAATGCTTATGGTTTTTTTTTCCTGTATATGCATTTTTCTAATACATGAAATGGCAAAATTAAAATAAACACATGTCACAAAATTCCATTATTACCGACTGTGACAATACAGACATATAACAAAGTAACTTTCTTTTGTTATTTTCTTACGGAAATTCGTTTAAAAAAATACTTCATTAGTTTCGCATTTTTAAAAAAAATATTCGTTCTGCAATTTTTAATACATTGTACTAAATATATGAGTAGCATGTTGAATGTAAAGGATTTAATTATTGGATATGTTTGGTTCACTGAATATGCCTCGTTGTATTTTAATAAATGATCACAAGAATTTCTGAGCATTTACGTTTAATAATAAAACATTCAATTCATATATCCTATATCTAAACATGTTATTATCTTTAAGGAATAAGTTAATTTATTGAAAGAGCATTTCATATCACTCCTTGCGATCTAGAAACCTCACACATATATCATCACGATTGCTAGCTATATTGACTGGACATATAAAAAACATTGTTATGAAGACCATATAGCTTCATAAACATGCCAGTTTCGCCTAATTTATCACTTGATGCCGCTAACATTATAGAACAGGACATTGAAGTATATATGAAGTCGACACCATTACACAATAAGTCTTTTTTCTGCGCGTCATATTAGTAGCCAGAAATAGATACGCTTATTCATTTTACTTGCTGCAAGATTTCCTATGGTCAAATTCATCCATCATATTTCCTTCAACGTTTTGACGGCAAAATGAAGAGGGGTTTCTGGTTACGTTTTGGTGATTAATGGAAGCAAACGTAAATAATACATACAATTTCGTTTTACAGTCCCTTATTGTTTAGATATTGTCTGTTGAGTTATTTATGGATTGGTATAAGTATTTATGTTATGCTGTTGCATCTTTAGTTTCAAATTTTAAGTATTTTATTCCTTTTTAGTTAGTGACAATTCACGATAAAATAATTCATGCTAGAGGCCATGTGTTAATTAAGCTCTTATGGAGTTATTTTCTATAAAATGCTCACATAAACAGAATAATCCAAATGAGGTTAGTAAATATTTTCCTATTAAAACGGAAAATTTTGTGTCGGTTACTAGATAAATATAGTTTATTTTAATCTTATGTGCATTTTACTAATTAAAGTAAAATAAATTTAATAATGTTTTGAGTAAGCTTTCGTATTC
The DNA here is from genome assembly GCA_038373885.1 of Cheiracanthium punctorium. Lineage (NCBI taxonomy): Eukaryota > Metazoa > Arthropoda > Arachnida > Araneae > Cheiracanthiidae > Cheiracanthium > Cheiracanthium punctorium. The sequence continues at coordinate 285,407 of JAWZYV010002631.1, read as the reverse complement.
AAAGAGTTTTAATATGTATATTAGAAAGTATTTTCTGGAATATAATAGTATTTTCAATCTCAAATTCAGCTTTAATCGTATTATTTGAATGAGAATTTAACTGCACGAAAATAACTAATGTAGTTTATTCTTTAAAATTGCGCCTATTATAAATATATGCATATAATTATTAACAATTGTTTTGTTATTTTTTCTCTTAATAATATACTTAACAATATATTTTAGCTAAAATAAAGCTAAGAAACATTAAAAGTCAATTACTATAAAGTTCTAAATATCTATCAACTTTTCTCGTTTGAACTTACTAAAAAAAAACTCATCATTTTCAGTTTCACGAAAACGTGAAAGGAGCGAAAATGGACAAAACGGTAAGCAAACTACTTTTCAATTGCCTTGTTTTTCCAAAATATAAATCCTTCCTCCAGGAACTACTGTTAGAGCAAAAACCGTTCGGAAAATTGTTGAAAGAGAGAATTGATAACCACGGCCCACGAATTTCTACCTAAGAATAGATTCTGCAGACCGCGTTTGACAGGCGGAATTTCGAGCTGAATGTAAAACTTTACTTTTAGAATCTACTGAAAGGCTGATATGTTACGCAACTGCACTGATCTGTTCACAGAAAACTAGATTTGGTCAACGATTTTAGCTTATTAGCTTGAACATAGTGTTGACCTGTCACGGAAAACGCGACTTTGAGTAATTTTAAAGGGGAAATTGAGGTAAAAGTCGCGCTACAACGCCGCTAAAATTTGTGATTATCTGTGTTGAGGAATACTTCAGCAGAATTAAGCATTGTCATTAACAATGAAATCTGTTCTGCGTAAGCGTTTCATATTGTTTCTTCGTTGCTTACTTTGTTTGAAAAATACTGAAATTCGTTAGCTTTCCTCTTAGTACATTCTTCTTAAAATTTATAATTATACTTTAATAATATTACCGTCAAAATACTTTAGGAAATACATACTATTTGCCGTAAACAACCGTTCCCTAATACATTTTTGAAGTATATATGACTATCCAAAAGACTAAACAAAAAAAAATTATATTTATGAGTTTTTCGCTTACGTTCTGTATCAAATAATTTAATTGATGTTTTGGATAAACAAATAGACCATAAATTCATAAGTTATTGTGGACACGAATATTGTTTAATAGGACTGCCCGTTACGCAGTGTAATAATTATATATGATATTGATCTCTGATATTTTTCAAACGTGTTCAGTTAATGAACATTAAAAGGTATTTTGCGGAAAAAAGGTATTTTGCGGACAACACATAACTTCATTGTATGTCTATTAAATTATATAAATTTTATCGGAACCTCATGTTAACATATTTAATTTGGAATTGAAATATAGTACTTATTCTGTGATTTATCGCCAGATATAAAAGGGAATATCAAGCTGCACCCAGTCTTAGGAATTTCCTTCTGGCACGAAATATGGCGATAGTTCGCAAAAAGCAGGCAAACATCGCAGCAGTTTGATATGTTTCTGGGATAGCCCAAACAGTGATTGGCTGTAGACTTCTTACGTATTAAAAATCTCTTAAAACCTTTATGTAGTGAATTGCTTTTGGGTAACCTTGAAAAGAAACTACCTAGACGGTAGCAAAAAAAAATAAAGGTGGAAAACTAGATGTTGCAACAGCCCTACATATGAAATATGAATTATCTGCCACAACATTCGCATCAACTTTAAAGTAATACTTTAAAGTTGTGCGAGTTAAATGTATTGAAACGTAAGACATGTGCGTCATCACAAAAGTAGTCAAATATATTCAAGGTCAGGCAAAATAGACCATATATGCATAAGTGCGTGCATAAACACATACGTACACTGGCTCCAAGAATTAAAAAAAGAACTTGTCAAAAATATATCTTTAATTTTAATAATTTAAAAAGAATAAAGTAGTCAAATTTTAAGTACTTTCTATTAAATAAGCAAAATTGTTGTATTTGAAATAAAAAAGCTATGATTTAAGCCTATAGAAATGAAAAAGAGGAATTACTGAATTATTGACTCACAATTTTTAATCAGAACATATTAACTAATCCTTTAAAAAAGCCCTCCTCCCAAGGCATCCCTTCCCTTTAAGGCAGACAGCCTTCGTGTATCTTTGCCTTGACCACCAAATCAAATTACCAAAACTTCATTTTAGTCAAAGCGTTCAAACCACGTCTAATAAAACGCGAAACGTGCAAAAGAAGAGGAAAAAAATCTAGCAATAATAACACAGTAAACAATCTACGTTCCATTCAGCGAGTTTTCGCAAAGAGTATAAATTCTTCCTTTAGTAACCATGGTTACAGCAGGCACAGCGACCAGGAATGCGTTGAAAGCGCAAAGTGATAACTACGGTCAGATGAAAGCTCAGAATTTCTACCTTTTAGAATAGATTCTGCCAACCGCGCCTCAAAAGGCGGAATTTTCGAGATGAATATATAAGACCCCGCTTTCAGAATCGTTTGAAAAGCTGAAGTTGCACAATTGGACTGCGAACAGCCCCCTTGTGGAAAACTGGAAAGTGACAAACGACTTTAAAGTTATTAACTTGGACACACAAGGTTAAACTGTTACGCGGAGGGAGACTTTCAGCAATTTAAAAGTGGGAATTGGGATTAAAGTTGCGGAGAGATTACATTATATATGAATTTATTAGGACTTGGAAATATAGATCCAGATTTACCGGCTGTAATAGTGTTTGATTTAAGCGTTGCGTATTGTTTACCTTAATATTTAACTAAACTTTTAGAATTATCGTTAAAATGTTCAAATCTGACAACTGTACATTCTTAAAATTGATAAATATTGTTTTTAAAATTGATAATAAAATTTGTGTAAAAGGGCAATTTGCTATAATTTTCTGAAGAATTTTGGTGTTTATTTGGGTTTGTCGATTAACACGGATTGACTGCACAAAGGTCCTAGGTCTATAGGAGGAATGCACTCCGTGGCGGACATTCTAAGAGATATTATTCCGTATTTACGCGAGATATCGGTGAAAACCACGGAGAACTCAGAACGGCTAGGTAGACAGGCACAACCAGGGTTTGAACCTTGCGCCTTTCGCCTTCCAGTCTTCAAGTCCGCGAGAGCAGAACTTCTCTACGACGGGTGAGGCAGAAGAATTTTGGAGAAAATAGAATGTACAAATATTTAAAAAAATCAACCTGCACGAATTTCTAAAACATCATAAATATTATTTCCTCATACCTCACGTATGCTATTTACGCAAAACACCGAGGAAATTGCACGATAATTTAAATAAATGAACGTTGAATTTAAAATGTATAACTTTATTAAGGCTTAGAAGTGTTAAGCTATACTCACGAATCTTACATTGTAATCGAGTTTGATTTAAGCTTTGCGTATTGCTTATTTTAATATTTAACCGCGGTAAAATGTTCAAACTTGACAACTGCGTGTTGTTCTTAAAACTGATAATAAAATGTGTTAAAAAGCTGTTTGCGTTTGCGTTTCGAGGAATTTTAGTGAACATATTCTGTAATTCATAAATATTATTTCCTTATATCTAACGTATGCTGTTTACACAAAACACCGCAGAAGTTGTACAATAATTTAAATAAATGAACTTTGAAATTAAAATGTAGAAGTGTTAGAAGTGTTTAGCTATATTCACGAATCTTAAATTGTAATCGAGTTTGATTTAAGGGGGTCCGGGGCACAAAAATCTCGAAAAAAACACATTTTTATTTTTTTGCTTTAAAAAATACTACAGAATGTTTAGAATCAAATACTGCAAACCGCATGTTTCGACGATGATTACATCTGTAGATATAACAACTTTTACGTTGCAACAGCTGTGCTTATCACGCCACCTGTCTGGAATTAAAGGGCCCTCTCCGGGTGGCAGAATGTAAACAAACCGTTATGATCGCTCTATTTTTACTATATCTTTTTTTCTTCTACTTTCTTCGAAGTGAAGTGAGTGGATATTTGTTTATTAGATATTTCTAGCGATCCATGCTTGTTTTAGCGGTTCCACAGTGCTGTATTATCTTTCTAAAAGCCTTATTTATTTTGTTGTGTTAGGTTCTTGTGTTGAGTTAGTTGTTGGTGAATGTTGTTAAGTTTTCTGTTTATTTTACAAAAGTTTGTTAGTGTAAATAGTTTACAAATTGTTAGTAATTTAATGTTTCGGTTTGAACGTGTGTTTTGAATAAACATTCATATCTACGATAACAATGGGACGAAAAAGAAAATCGACTGCTAAAAAGTCGAACTTGATGAAAGCTAAGCGTCAAAAAGTGTTATCAACTTCTTCTGATCCTGGTAAAAGTGATTTTTGCCGAACACAAGAACTTAAAAATAATATAAGTGTGCCTGCAGTTCAAAGTGATGAGCCATCTCAATTTGATGCTTCCTTGTTTTCATGCAACATTATTTTAAGTCTGGGAGTGTTGCAGAATTCCTTCAAAATTGCTGTTGTGAAAAATGTAAAAGTTCAAGTCTGAATTTATGCTTGGGAAAAAAATATGGCTTGGCACATGAATTGGTTTTATCCTGCAATGACTGTGACTTTCAATATTACGTTCTCGTCACAACGTCTGTCAACGAAGACAACTAAATCTCCATTTAGTATCAACAGAAGAGCTGTTCAAGCAGCTACAGCATTAGGAAAGAGACATGCTTAATTTAATTTTTTTAATATTATTTTGGTTTTTATTAAAGTGCTTTTTGCATTATATTTGATAATTTACATTAATGAATGAAGACGAAATGCATTGAGTAAGAATTTGTGGAAATCTTAGCTTTTACGTATACCTAAATCTTTAAGTCCATTTATCTCGGAATCAGTTTTTTTGCGATTCCTCAACTTTAAAAGGTTCTATCTCAAGTTCCTTATATAGTACATGTATGAAATTTTGTACAGACTTTTTGTATTATATTTTTAATAATTTGTCTTCAGGAATTTCGATTTTGGACAAAAGGTTTGAAAATTCATGCCCTAGAGCTAAAAAACTCTTTAAAAAGAGTGATTTTTTAACTTTTATATTTATTAAAAAATATATAAACAATATTTTAAAAAATCCCGAAAACAAATTAAAATGCCATCTTTTCTGTGTCCAAAAGTGAAAGAAATATGCAAATCGAGCTATTGGTTCTGCAGTTATATAAAAAAAAATATGTTTAAATTTTAAACTTTTTAATTTTTAAAAAATTAAATTTCAATCTTTTCAAGTGTTTTTTATATTGAAAGGTATCTTGACATAGTTATATATTTCAGAAAAAAAATAATTATAAAGTAGCTATAAATAAAAAAATAAAATTTTGTGCCCCGGACCCCCTTAAGCTTTGCGTATTGCTAATTTTAATATTTGACTGCGGTAAAATGCTCAAACTTGACAACTGTGTGTTGTTCTTAAAACTGATAATAAAATGTGTTAAAAAGCTGTTTGCGTTTGGTTTTTCTAGGAATTTTAGTGAAACTATTCTGTATAAGAATTAAAAATTCATCTCTCACGAATTTCAAAAACAGTTTAGAGTCGAATTTTATAACACATTGTGAATTTTTAAAAATAACTTAAATAAACGAACATATAATTTTAAACATAACTTCTTGAAAAACAATAAATTCTAGTTATTTACATGAAATTTCATTTCTTGTCTAAGAAGCTGGAATGTGCAAAAGCCTGGTGAATACAAAATAAGATAGAAAGGGGAGAGGAAGAATTCATAAGGTTTTTACTCCAAAGAAAAAGATGAAAGATAAACCGAACAAGAAGGCGCTGAGTGAAAACTTAGTAAGCGTGAATAAAATAAAATGAAATGAAATAAAATAAAATGTTAATATATTTAATCACAACTACATAATATTTTATTTATTTAGAGCGTTCCAAACACCTATATACTTATATAGGTTGCTAAGGTTATTTTTTATTTATATATAAATTCGTTAATAGATGTGAAATCAACAGCACAAAATGAAATGTGTGCCACGTAGAGCTTCTATGAAGCTTGGAATACCAACATGCAAACTACTACATGAGCTTTACCATCGCTATTTATAACACAGAATTTTAATGTTCAATGTCTCCTTTTAGGAGATAGTTGTCCTCAAAATTATACAATGAATAGTATCACTATGAAGAGACAGCTGAAGAGTCCTCTGTGTTGGGAAATATAAAACTATGAAACTTTCGAACTCTTTCCCTGACCCAGTTTCTCCTGCACGCGTCGATGTCCGCACATGTAGATGTATGGATCTGCATGTGATAATTACCCAAACGAGGGCCCCTTACTTAACACGTGCTATGGGGCCCCTGGCAACCGTGGGGGCAAGAACGCATGCATGCTGTACTTTCAAGTCACTCTCTTCCATGCGCTGCTGCTAAGAGGTCGACATCCCGCCCAGCCAAAATTCAATCTTTGTAAACATGATATTCCTCTTAAAATGTATATTGTATAACCTAGACGGAAAATAAATATATTGTACTCATTCAAGAGCACGAAACTAAAATATATACAATTAATAATGTCGTGTATTCCAGTTTTCGTTCCAGCTAATTTAGCGGGATGACGGAGGAGTTACACGGACTTACGCCTTTGAAGGAGGTAAGTGATACCTCTTTTACCTCCTCACTTATTTAATACTCTGTAAATTAAATGTATATAATAAAGAATAATTGAATGAGATATTTTGTTACATTTAGTTATTTCTTCACTCATTCATGCTCTATTTAAAAAAAAGACAACACAGACACACAAAAAAATGCTTAAAAAACTTTACGCCTGAACAATATTGGTTTATTTTAAATTAATTAGTGAACCTTAAGTCTGGTGTACAGACCCAGAATTATGCGTATAATGTATCCCAAACGGGTTACATAATCATATTAATAAAACAGGCAGAATCAAAATACACTCACTCATCTGGAGAATAAAGAACTTTCATACTCACATCGGGATTGATATCGATTTTCTTGAGGAACAGAAATTCGTACTTTTTGTTAGGTTTTTCGCTTTGCGGCATTCAGATTGATTGGTAGACTCTCGTAAGTAATGAAGTCAAAAACATTTGCTTATTAAGCTGCAAGAAGTCAGAAACACACTGTTTGATTTCCATAATACGGCGATTTAATAACGCTAAATACAATGGATTTAATTGTGTGTTTTATATGAAATTAAAAAAAAAGTATGTGAATTGTAGAATACATAAAGGATGATAAAAAAATACTAACCCGATGTGTGGACCTCTAGTGGAAGCTGTGTTCAACCCATCGAAATGAGATTTCGGATATAATTATTTAGTAGTATAAGCTCGGAAGTCTGTGAATGACAACAAGGTGGTGCCCACAGTTACACCATAGGTACATAAACTCGAAATTTTCGAATACGCAACTCATCTTTTTTCCCTTCGCAAAACGCTTACCGCATGCGAAAATCATAAAAAGTGTTGGAACGGTACGTGTATCACAATAAACGGACGTGGTATGCACGCACATAGAACAGCTGAATTTTAGCTGCTCGCGTCATATCGTTCGCATGATTAAGGTCCCGACTGAAAAGCCAACATTTGCATCCTGGTTTTATTGGTTATTGCACCAAAAATCTGGTGAATTTCATACTGTGGCGGTTTTTTTGCCTCTACCATATGAAAATTTCTTAAGTTTCTTCTGATCTTATTTTTATTTACAGTTCGCATTACACTTTTTGTGCGAGCATAACAGGTCAGTATTTTAGGATACACGTACCGTTCTAACGTTCTTTTACAAAGCATTTGCTGAGTATATACGAAAAAAAATGGGTGTAGCCATTCGAAAATTTAGTTTTTCTGCATCTGTAACAGTAACAGAGAGCGCCGTTTTGTTACCATGCAAATAAATTCCAGCCCTTGCCTCTGAATAACTAAATTCGAAATCTCAGCTCAATCGGTCGAAGAAATGGACGCTAGAGAGCTATACATCAAGATAGTTTTTTTTATGTTGACCCTGTATTTTTAGTATATGTAAATACAGGAGGAAAATATCACCACATTATCTCCAAAAAATATGTGTGTAGCATACTCGGTCAATTATAAATTAACAGTTCGCTCTGTTAACTCATAGAAAGGAATTTATAAAAGAAAATGCTAATCCAAGTTAAAATGTCACAAATCTAGTTTAACTATCAAGAACATAAACTTCTGTATACATACCTACATGTCACGTCGCATACAATGTCTGTTGAAAAAAAAAAAAAAAAAAAAAAAAAAAAAACCTCTTTCAGTCAGTAAAGTATAAGGTTGTAACGAAAGTTTTCCGCCATATCTGCTTGAAAAACTAACTTCTAACTCCTTTGATAACTGTTTTTGAACTTTCGGTACCAAACCTTCACAGTGTCACATGATACAACAATAGTACTTAAAGCTGTACTCATAATTCGTTGATATTATGTAGCTGACTTTTTGCAACACAACTGGAAGTAAATGATGGTTCTAACCCTCTAGAGTGATAGTTCCATTCACACCTTATACTTAGACACCTTATACTTAATGATAACTATATTTTCTACAGATTTCACAACACAGTGTTATAAAGTAAACCTCTTTCTTTCAAATGCCAAAAATCGTTTGACAAAATATGAGCAAATACGCCAACGAGAACTGTGTGCTGACGAAGTTTGCGGTGGCTGGAAACTTTCGTTACAACCTAATACTTGTCCAGCTGTTATCAATGCAGACAAAATTAGACTCAAAAAAGGAATTTTCAAAAATCCCTAAATGATATACGTTTGCATAAAATTCACGGATGATTTAACATAACCTGAGCAAAAATTTGCTTCCCCGTACTTCAGGTGCAAAATATTTGCCAACGCTTTAATAGTGCAGGAAATCAAATATTTTCCTTCCGTGTAAGCATTTGCTTAGCTCTTGCATGCATTGTATTTGATTTCTTGCGTTATGACTTTATTGTTGGTCGGTGCCTACTTTGTTCTCGAAGAGTATTTTATATCTTTTGAAATGTTTGAAGAAATAGTTTTACTGATATGCCTGTTTTGTTAGAAAGAAGTATTTATTATTATGGTATTGTAATATGGTAGTCTTATTAAAAAAACAGGACATTGCCCATTAAGGATCTATATTTTATTTTGCTTAAATTTAAGTACAGTAAAAATGATGGTTTTAAATTTGAAAAAGGGACAATTTTGATTTGGCGTATTGCATATATTTTAAATAATGCTCTGTTTAATAGATGTGACATTCATTTAAATATGAGATAAGTAAGCACAGAATAACTATAAGCTAACACATTATTAATAATATTTTCACTTCTATAACAGTCTTAAACAAATCAAAATTAACAATTATTAAATTCCAAGTATCATTGTTGAGGAAATATTGTACTAAAGTGTGTATATTACTGAACGAACTAATAAAATATGCATATCTACATATGTATAACTAATTATCAAATTATCTATCTGAATTTTCATGAGCGGTATTAAGAAAATTAAGAATATTTTTAAACCTGCTACAAAATATACTTATTTCTTTGATATTTACTTTATTTTAATCATTTATCTACTAGTATTGGATCGACAAAGTATACAAGTTCAGAGTTTGTCTATCAGTTAGATATTGTTAAACAGAGGAAGTTATCAGAAATGTTATTTACGTTTGACTCAGTATTGGTCATTTTATTGAAAAAAAGCAAAAGTAAAGAAAAATAACATTGTCAACATTTCAAAATATATTCAATAATGCAGCATTGTACTACATATCATGAGATGTAAAACTCACTTTCACCACATAGAAATTTAGTTCTTGGTTCTTATAAAATTGAAGTATAACCTATTAACAAATATGATACATTGGTACTTATGTATATATTTGTTACCATAACAACTTGCACATAGTCCTGAACCTGTAATAAATCTGGTAAAAAATTTTAATTTAAATATCGAAAATGTGAGTTTTGCAAAAGTGGAGAACGTGAATTTTGCATCTATACAATTCATATCTAAAGTACTGCAATATAAAACGAGGCTATAAGACGATATCTGCATGCAATTAAATGTCGTAAAAGAACGGTTTTATCACGAAAAATTTATCATATACGAAAGCATAATATTTTGACGTTCAAATTGCGATCTTTAACATTTTTAATAAAGCATGAAAGAGTACACGCACAATTTAAAAGTGATTCAAATCATTTCAGATATACACACATAAACAATAAGTAAAAATGACACTTATCATAATAGTTCTAACGTACTGTTTTAACAAGTAACAATAAATGTGTTTTAGGTAAACAACACTTAATGAGACTTCTATCAGTATACCATTACAACAGACTTGAAAATAACTCTATAAAAATTAATGTTTTTTGATGATACGTATAAATAATTCATCCGTTTTGCTTTGGAAACGACACACATCTCGAGTGTTTGGAAATTCCGAATACAAAAGAATCCTGAATAAGTCAAAATACATGCCTGCATTTCAACAGAATCTGTGGGCTTTCGCCTATTGTTCTGAAAACAGAAAAATAAAATAATATCCCTCTCGAATTCACATCGCATGCATATTTTATAGTGTTTGTTGCGTGATATGATGTTCCCTTTGGAAATTTTGTTCACCATAAAAAATGAAACAGAAAAGTGTCACGAAATTGAGCAATCTCACGATTTATTGATCTGTTGATCAGAGCAAACTTTTTCACGGGTCCGCTCATCCGTGCTTACATTTTAATCGTGCACTTGTGAGGATTTTATTTATGTATTTTTATGACTTACTGAGGAGGCACATTTCCCCGAAAAAAAAAATAGTTAAGTACAGCTTAAGTCTATACCACAAAGGCATACATGCTATCGGAAACTGAGAAGAGAACGTCAAGAAATAACTAGTGTAAGTTCATGAAATTGGAATATATAAAACTGTGTGAATTATAAAGAGATTTGGCGTTGATTTCAGCGGCAATGTTTGATCTTTGACGTTGGCGCATGGGTAAAAGTGCAAATTCAAAAGTGGTATATTAAGATGTAGGGTATGAAGGTCTTAACATCATACCAGTGGCTGTATTATGTGCAGTTCAGAAGCGGTATATTAATGTGTATAATATATACATTAAGGACAGGGCTCACATGTATGACACTTAACCGGATTTTAAGAATGACAAGATGATAATCGTAGAAAGAAATTCCATATGGAGCAGTTATTGAAAATTCAGAGAGGACCTTTGGTGGGACTCCGGGAAGCGGCCTTATTGTTATATTGTATAATAAATTGGAAGACCGGTATCAATGGTATTGGTTTTTATATTGTCTCATGCTGTAATACATAGAGATCAATCAATTGTCCTTTAAACAACATCACACCAACGTGTACTCTTCAATTCACATGTTCAAGTTTCATGAACTATGATAATCCCTTTTTAATTTAATCTTTCCAGATTTCCAGTAGTGTATTTGGCTTTGTAATGCACTGTTACTCGAGGTGTAGACTAAAAAAGGAAAATTACATCTCGGTTTTTTTTATATTGATAATAATTGAATAATAGAATTGTGGTGTAATAGACCAATACAATAGAATAAGGATTGAAATGCACTTAACCACAGAATAACCATAAGTACTTCTATCAAATTTTGTGCGTAGAGAGTATCCCTCAACTACGCATACAAAGTAAATGGGGATTAACTTGTGCAATTCTAGTTTTAGTACTAACTCGTGAATCAATATGTCATTGCATCATTCAGAAAGAGGGAGGGGAGGCTGCTCAAAATATACTACTTGTATTTTTCACTTTCAGGGTGTTTTACAAAAATTAAGTTTCCTGTAAATAAAGGTCGGCTTCAAAATATTGATATATATGGGTTGGTGCTATGAACTGCTACACCAAGTGACACTATACCCAATTGGTAGTTGCCCCTGCACTCAGTATTTGAATGAAAAATGTATTAAGGAAATCGTATACATATTATGAAACATAATGTAACACACTGGATAGATTTATTGGTATGAGCATCCATAGCTAATGTTAATTCGAGTTATAAATATACGGATTGAACACAAGATATATGGGTCATTCTTAGAAAAAGTTATCAAAATTCTGCCTTCTATTCTCCATTAACTGGTTTTATTGGTTTATTTTTTCCGCTGTTGTCATAGGTACACTGATAAACATAGGCGCACATAAAATAATCCTAACAACAAGGGGTACAATAAACTAACATTTGTAAAATAATAATCCCTATATATATTTTTTTAAACAAGGTAAATATACTGCCAGGTAACACAGTGGACAATTACTTATTATGGAATTCATTGAACAGCTGTATTCATTTAAAATTATGGGTCGATTTTGATATTTGCTACTTGCCAAATAATATGTGTCAGAACTGATATAAGGATTTTGATTTGATTTAACATTTTTTAATTAAATGCCTAGTAACAAATAGAGCAAATCTTTAGCTAAAAATTCAATTTTGTAGTTCACAGAGTAGAAAACATAGGAGATTTGCTGCATAAAATATTCTTTTTCAGCCAGTAATAATCAAAATTTGCGATAAACCGACGCAGGAATGCAGCAATGCAAGTTTCCAGCATACAGACTATCAGGAAGGAAAAAGTAGTTTTACAGGCAATGTAAAGTATCATTTGGTAGTTATTATATTCAATATAACCTGCAGAATTCATTATAAAGATTTCACACGCTGGATGTGTTTCTATTGATTTAATGGCCCTAGCTCAAAACAGTTACGGTAACCGATATACCAACACCGTAATGCAAGATTCCACCATATGCACTATCAGGAATGAAAAAGTAGTTTTACAGGCAATGCAACCATTTGTTAGTTGTAGTATTCAATATAACCTGTAGGATACATAATGAAGACTTCACACGCAGAATGAGTTTCTAATGATTAAATCGTCCTAGCTTAAAACAGTTACGATAACCGATATACAAATACCGTCATGCAAGTTTCCAGCGAACACGCTATCAAGAAGGGAAAAGTAGTCTTACTGGCAATGTAAAGTACGATTTGCTAGTTATAGTATTCAAGATAACCAGTAGAATACATAATAAAGATTTAACAGGCAGGATGCGTTTCTAATGATTAAATGGTCCTAACTCAAAAGAGTTACGATAACCAATAAACCAAACCCATAATGCGAATTTCCAGCACAGCCACTATCAGGAAGGAAAATGTAGTTTTACAGGCAATGTAAAATACAATTTGCCAGTTAAAGTATTCAAGATAACATGTGGAATACATAATAAAGATTTTACACGCAGGATGAGTTTGTAATAATTTGGTCCTAGCTCAAAACAGTTACGATAACCGATATAACAAAAACCGTTAAATGGAACTGTTTTTAAAAGATAAAATAAATAAAACTCTGTTAAATAATGCACATAAAAGGTACTAATCAAACTGTACGCGTGATTTGATTGAAAAAATTGCATCTTCTTTAGAAGCAGAAGTCCATACACAGACAATGTAAATTATATACGCATGCCCTAATTGAATTATCCAGCACGAACGCTATCGAGAATGAAAAAAAGTAGTTTTAGAAGCAGTGTAAAATAGTCTTTGATTTCTATATGAAAGATAACATGCAGAATATAATACATATTTGAAATGCGTGAAGAGCTTCTAATGACTAAGCAGACCCTGCTCAAAACTATTACAATAACCCAGTGTACGCGCGAATTAATAAAGTTTCCAATACGGGTTCTGTCAGGAAGGGAAAAAAATGTTTTAACTCAAGAACCGCGGGAGGGGTCACTTTGACCCAGAATCAGATTTGATTCCGTTTTTTTCAAAAAGTTACGAACTGAAATTTAAAAAAAAACGGGACTTTTCCTAACCTCATGTTATTAATTATCTGTAAAAAGATTTCAGATAGTATCTTTTATCAGTTTTTGTGTTTAATATAAATGCCTAATCGCGAAATGGGTCATTTTGACCCAAAACTTCACACGAGCCTAGAATCCGAAGTTCAAATTAAATAAATATCATTATAATTAATAAAATTAACGGAAATGACACAATAAATGGCATAATAGCATACCATTATGTCATTTTCATTGCAACATCAATTTTACAAGTCTGGTCAATTTGACCCAGCCAGCAGATTTAGGTATACCTACCCCAAACGACGCGGTTCTAATAAGAATTACCGCAACAATACTTTTGTACACTCATGTCCATAAATTAAGGATAATGAAGTTCAGGCAAAGAAAGAGAAAGCAGCAAAACAAATTTGACTTATTTGTAAAGTCTATTTATTAAACAAAAAGTAAAGAGCAAAAAAGATGCTATATGTTTGACATAATTAATAAAAATTGCAAGTTTTACTCCCTTGACCAAATTTCAAAAAAGAACCTATTTACAAAAAAACAGTATAACATGGTTAGTAGAATGGTTAATACGGAGTATGTCTCCCGGACGATGCAATACAGGTCTGACAACGCCTAAGCATGCTGAGTATCAAATGATCAATCTGATCTTGGGGAATATTACACCACTCATCAAGCAATGCACTCCGAAGTTCCGGTAGACAGGTGGGAGGGGGTTGACGGGCTGCAATTCGTCGGCCAAGCATATCCCACACATGCTCTATTGGATTCAAGTCCGGTGAGTATGCTGGCCAATGCATACAGGTGATATCCTCCGATTGAAGGCATTCGTCTACAATGTTTGCACGGTGAGGACGGGCGTTGTCATCCATAAACACAAATTCAGCACCCATGGCGCCCCGAAACAAACGTACATGTTGTTCCAGAATGACATCCCGATAGATGTGGCCTGTCATCGTTACACTCTGAACATGCAGATTAGTTCTGGAACCAAGAATAATTCCTCCTCAAACGAGCCATCCTGCACCACCGTAACAGTGTCTTTCAATGGTGTTCTCTTGGTGGTAACGGGTACCTGGCGCTCTCCAGATGAATGTCCGGCGAGAATCAGACTCCAAACTAAACCTGGACTCGTCGGAAAACATCACACAAGACCACTGTTGCGGTGTCCACAATGCATGCTCTCTACTCCAGGTTAATCGCAGGCGACAGTGAGTTGCGGTAAGTGGAACACATCTGACAGGCCTACGAGCATATAGACCAATGTGCCCTAAGCGTCTGTACACGGTCTGCCTTGAAACTGTCGTACCGGTAGCTGAAGAGAGCTGACGAGACAGGTCTGATGCTGTACTCCGTCTGTTTCTTTTGGCAGTAACTGCCAAATAGCGGTCCTCATTTGGCGTTGTAACTCGGGGGCGACCTGTGCTATAACGTCTACTCACATTACCATCATCTTGGAATCGTTGCCAAAGCCTGGAGATGACACTCTGGGCGATTCCAAGTTTCTCGGATACTTCCAGCTGGGTACGTCCACATTCCAGTTGTCCGATAATTCTGCCACGTAAAACATCATCAAAATACCTCCTTTGTGCCATAACTATGCGGTTTTTGCAATGAAAGGCTTTCACAGCGCTTGTGAACAATTTTACTTCTTTGCCACCATTCCTTATATATCCCTCTCTTACAGTCTCGTCATTGTGACGTACCATCCACGCCATCTGGTGGTTTCCTGTAATTTGCATATTCTTCTTCAAGATGTGTGTGATCATTCCACAGGTGAAATTTTTATTTTAGAGATCAATTTCTGTGTGATTCTGAATTATCCTTAATTTATGGACATGAGTGTACTTTTAATGTAATATGTTATGGTTAAACTAATGTCATTACCGCTCAAATACAGTATTATTTTTGCATTGCAACGGGAATTCTACAAGTTAGGTCAATTTGACCCAGCCCGCGGTTTTAAATATACCTGAAGCACCATAGTTCTTGTGTTATTGAAAATGAAACGAAATGCCTTGCTGACTACAAGCAATATAATATACAGGGTGGTCCTAAAATATATGTCAAAATGCAAAGGGTGGTATAGGGAATCAAAACAGTTCAGAATTCAAAAGGAATGTGGGGCCGGAAATGTCGTCTTCATATATCTGTTAATAATCCCTTTAGAAGAACTATTGGTCTGAATTCTTAATCGAGTTTCATAAAAAATGAGCTTTTCTCCGAGACGAATGAAGGAAACGAAATGAAGCTTGTAAACTATCAAATTCAGTTAAGTGCTTTCGTATTAAGAGGCGCATGAACACGACATTTTCGATACCATATTTCGATGTGATTCTGGACAGCCTTGCCCCCATCTACCCATGCTTATTCGACATCATCATGCTTATTCGACAAGAAAATATATTCTACAAGTCATAAGCGAGATATTCCACTATCAGGGATGCCATTGACTAATTATCGGGGTATGGTGCATTGAAAATGTATTATAACAAACGAGATATTCATTAACCGGTATTGTATTAAGCGAGTTAGACTGCTTTTACATGTTGTCGTTTGTATAAGTACAGTCAATGTACTTATACATTGACAGTACAATGACATGATACAAGGAGATATGAATACAAGGAGATGAAATTAGCTATCTACAGCATTGGACGGAATGAAGTAACCATGTTGGTCTAAATATTGCGGAACATTTTGTTGGTTTCTTTATTAAATAACAGTGAAATATGCACGATCTGACGGATTAAAAAATAAACCGCAAAATTATATGTTACAATAGTTCTAAATGTAAGATCTGAGCATTCTATGGTTAAAAGTTTCTTGGCGCCAACTTTGGCGACATTGGTTCTCTAAAATTGGAACTGTCACCATGGAATAACACAGCCTTATAGCAATATGGCCTAAGCAATATGGCGGATCGGTTAAAGCTTCGCCTTCACTATCAGATAGCCAATGCCGCCTCCTTGTATTCATATCGCAATGCATCTACCGAGCTTTACAGTCCGCTCACATATTGTTTAGGGTCACTAGAACAGTGGTAGAACATTTTGTGAAGTGTGACGCATCTGTAACATTATTGTTTTAGCACTATCTCGCATGTATATGTCCCAGTGGTCCTGTTGAGATAGGAAGCGGGACCGAAGGCTGATTAAAAACTACACTTTTTGGTTTTCACTTTTGTATTTCTCTTTACGTTTTCTGATTTAACAACTTTTATTTTCTATAAATGAAGAGCAAAAAACAAAGTTCGATGTCCAGAAACGTATATAAAGGGAATTATAGCATGAATTGCCTCTCCAGGTGACACCATGTGCAATCGGCAAACGCCCCCGCACTGAGTAATTAAATAAACAAGGAATACAGAAAATCACATATATAATTTGAAACATTATTTCCGTATACAGTCAAACCGGCTTAATGTAATAGCTTATTCGACAAGAAAATATATTCTACAAATCATAAGCGAGATATTCCATTATCAGGGATCCCATTGACTAATTATCGGGGTTTGGTACATTGAAAATTTATTACAACGAACGAGATATTCATTAACCGATATTGTATTAAGCGAGTTAGACTGCTTTTATATGTTGTTGTTTGTATAAGTACAGTCAATGTACTTATACATTGACAGTACAATGACCTGTACAGTCAGTGCAGGTCATTGTACAGTCAATGTACATTTGTATTTTTTATAATACATTGAATATTAGATATAAAGAACTTGTCTTAAAATACATATGTTACTTTTAAATGTCTGTTCTTTCTTTTGGTATAAAATACACTTATAAAATTCATTGTGTGGGTGACTTAAGTACCCTGCGCGAGTTGTTGTCTGATCAACGGGTCATAGGTTCACTACTACAGTTCTAACATAATTTTTTTTCCAGTAAATTCTAACTGTATTAACTGCCTTGCCTGTGAGAAATGAGGAACATTTTGCAGCTGAGTAAGGGTAGATCTTTTGCATCACCCTAAAAGATGGCTCTGCAGTATGAAATGTTATTCAATTTTAACCTTAAAATACGGCTTTAAGAGTGTTTCAATTACCTCAAGAGATCTTTTATTCATTTATCAGTTTTTAAACACGTTTCATAAATTTATATTCTAATGCATTGCGTATTTAATTTTTTAAAGAAAAAAAAACGAGTTTTATTATTTATTAGGAGTTTACAACCTTTCAAAACTGTGTGCAAAATTTAGAAATTATATCTAACGAGACTGTTTCTTTGTTCTGTTACTCCTCTTTTTTTGTACAAATATTTTAGAAGATATGATTTGTATTTATACATAAACCCGTTTGCAGAGTCCTAGAAAAATATCTTCACAAGTAGAATCGACAATCAGTCTTCATACGACAGTTAACAAACAAGTGAAAAATAATATACGAGTATTAACTGACATAAAGTATCGTGCAGTCCTACATTCCATCTTCTTCAAACGAATAAAGTTATAGGAATTTTTCTTTGCATTGAAATATGCACAAGTAAATAAGTGTGTTCAGTTCTCAGCGAAACTTCAAATAAAGATTCATTAAAAATCTCTCAAGTTCATTTTTAAAGTTACTATCCATTCAGCGATTGTTTTTTCTTATTAACTTTCCATTTAAAAATTTACTGATAACAGTTTCAGATATTCCTATTTTATATTTTATTGTACCAGCTTTTTTGTGTCGATGACAAATACACTCTAATCTGTCTTTATTATGCTGTTATTTTTTTTGGGCGTTTGCAAAAAAGCTCTGAAATCAGGCTATGAATCACATAGCCATGATAACTCTTTATAAGTATTGGACCTTTAACTGGGCTGAAGTGCCAATCTTCTGAAGCTGTAGTTTTATTCCATGTCTGTATATTAATATTTTGCACTTTTTCTCTTACAGTTTAAATTTCTTATTAAATATCAATCAAATAATTTTTTTCAAATAGCGGGCCTTGGAACCATGCCTTGAAGGCACTATCCACGACTAAGGCCGTATTAGTTCGTCACTTTATTATGTGGGGCACTTAGTAGGTGAACCAGCTTTGCCTCCGATGAAGAGACGGACAGAATGACATCCACGTCCAGTCGGGGATCGAACCTCGACCGCCGGGATTTGAACCCGAAACCGTAGCACCGCGCTTCTTTACCCACCATACTATCCGGTTGGCATATCAATCAAATATTTCAGTCATTATTTCTTAACTCAAAAATCTTAACGTTTACTTTGCGTTTATGTGTATAGTTACTAAAGCACTTGCACTTGAAAGTTGCGTTTTAAAATATTATTTATGATGAAAGATTCCACTAATATGTACTAAAATGTTAATTAAAAATTTTTAAAATATCTGAAGGAAAAATCTATTTTTCCTTCGATACTTATATTTGTAGTAAAAAAATAAATTACATTTCTCGACACAATTTTATTTAAATTGCATCTGTTTCCATATAAATTTTGGATCAGCCATTTATTGCAATTAAAATAAAATCTATGTTTTATTTTCTCTGTAATTTTATAAAAATGTAAGGAAATTAATTGCAGAAGAGAAATAGTAGACATTTAAAATGATAGACAAGCAACAAAATTCTAATCCTTGTTATATAGATAAACAGAAATGAACTAACTCATTAGCTTAGAATTTCTGTAATAATTCGTATAACTTATAAACTGGAATTCATTTCGTTGACAGCTTGAATATTGTAATCAGACTAATGATGGTTTCAATTTCAGTTCTACTAAAGTGTAAATCTAGTTAAACACATGACCTGGATTTATTATAATAGTTTTATAGCCTAGAAATTTTAAGTAATCGCCAGTAATTTATTCCCTCATCTCCGCTAGTAGATATCAAACCTCAACATGTCTGAGTGGATAAGACATTCATCTGAACATGGACACTGAAACATGGCAGATGTGGTGTATATTCCTGTGGGAAACATTTTACACTCGCGAAAAGTAATTTATTCTATTCTATCGTATAGTGCAAGTAAGCAATAACCCAGAACTCCATGCCGATAGAGTGTTGTACTACATTTTATTGACATTATCAATCATTACAAATTATAAACGGTTAGTGCGGTGGCTGGCAAAATAGTGACATCAAATATGACCTTACAGGGCACAGACCAAAGCGTGAAGGGTGAGAGAAAAAGGTCTGAGATCCGAAAGCCAACCTGGCGATGGAGCTGAGTGCTAAAGGGAACTGCCGCCAAATAAATCGCCAGATTGTAAAAATGGAAAGAAACGTTGGGCCTTACATTCGTATGCTAAAATTTAAATGTGACACGCTACAGGGGGGATGAATAGAGATAAAATGTAACCTATGCAAAATTATTAAAGCCCCGTGGGAACGAAGAAAATAAAATGAATTCTCAGACGAAAGGCACCAAAAAACTGTATTGCAAATGCTAAAACCAAAGTAATTTAAGGAACAGTTAAATAGCATTATGTAGAGATGGGAGATTTAAAAAAGGCTAAGCGTATTAAATTTAGAATAAGTAAAGGGAAAACGGTAGTAATTTAAATGTGTGAATTAACTGAATGAAAAATAATGATAAATATGTGATTATATAACTGCATCACAGCAGATGATTGAAGTATGAAGGTTCAAGGTTCTACCTTACCGCTTGGCTGTTGGTTTAAAGGTCTGTAGATTTTGGCGATTTTCTCCAGGTATGAAGTACTTGCTCATTAGAGCCCTTTAAAAACTTCGCACAAGGCACTATCCATTGGCATATATCCCTTTTTTGGGTTTACCTTTCCACACAAACCCTCCTAGATTGCAATATATGCAATAAAATTCTTTCTTCTTCGATATAGTTTATTTATTTCCATAGTTCTTGTTTTTGTTCGTCGATGTTTTAAAACTTTCGATGTATTGCTTTCTCCACTAAGTGTTTAAAATGCCAGCTTGGTTGGAAGTGGTTAAAAAACCGATCACAATGTTTGATAAGTGTTCGACAGAAACCTTCAGAACAATGATTCTGAATAAAAATGCTTAAATATACTTACTAATCATAAATATGTGATGCTAGTAAACAGCTCAATCAAGTCTCATTCACAGAATAATGAAAGCTGCGTTAGTTTTGCTATTCATCCGAAGTGAGTAGAAGATCTATCGTGCTGCTACCACATCTCAAAGCGGTGTTATGACTATCCACTTTTCCATTTCAAAATAGGTTTATTTCGGCTCTCATCGTCTTTCCACCCCAGTTTTCTTCTCGGCATTTTTAGCACCGGCGGCCAGAATCTGACTATTTCACGAGGACTAGTGTCCTAGATCAGCATAAATGCGCCACAAAATTTGAGCTAGGACCTATATACAGGGTCACAAAATTTGAAAAGTATCCCCTCCACAATAATGTTATAGGCTGACACTGCCGGCGATGTCACGCTTGATTTCTCGTCAAAATCAGTCTGGCAACCTTTTAATGAAATTTTTGTATATTGATCATAAACTCTTTATTTTCGTCAAGATACTTACTACATAAATGACTACCAGTTGGTTTTTGTTAATTTAGCTGAAAATGAATTAATGTCGCACGTGACGGAAATTTCGCTTGCTTCCAACAACACCTACTCTTCGTTCTTAATGGATTCCATAGTCTCTCTCTGTGTGTGTGTGATGATCGTATCAACAGAACGTTTTTCTTACGTTCGAAGAGCTTCTGTCAAGTGCTTACGGACAAAATGGTCAAGGTAACACTAATGCAGACAAGCCAGTTTAGTTTAATAAATTATTAAAATTATTAAAGGCGACTTTTACATCGCGTGCTTTAGAAGTCGTTTGCGTGAGTTCTTTTGGATATTCGTGCCATGACTGCCCTGGCATGAAACTTCAAAGATCTGTCGTATTTAAACTATTATAAAACATTCTATAGTTCTTGATAGGTTTTTATGAAAAAGTTTACCGCATCCCAAACTATTAAAAACGGACTTATTTATTTCAAAATACATGTTACTTAAACTATCGATAGATGATAAGTGAAAATGCATAAATTAAAGTATTTCGTTGGAGGTTGAAAAGTTTGATAGTGGTTAATGTTCATGTATAACAGTTGATAAAAAAAATGTAGTTGTGTTTCACTGAAACGCATGTATATGACACAAAATTTTTACGCCTGGCCTTCCGAAGAAGTAATAGTTAATAAGCATTATGTCGAACAAAACAATTTAATTCTATACACCTCAAAGAATATTGTAACACTCCCTTTTGTTACAATTTGAAACTGTTTTGAACATTAAATACAGATGATTCGAAATATATCGGGTGATTCAAATGTTCGTGAAAGAATTTGAAAATGTATTTTAAAAAATGATGAACATTTGGAAATTTCGTGAATAATAGGATAAGGTGGAGATGTAATTCATTTCAATGAAAAAAATTAAAATAAAATAAAAGAATGTCCATCAAAAGCTACCGTACAGAATACGAAGCAGGTTCATGCAAACTAGGGTATATCTAGCAGAAAAAATTGAGTCAGTAATTTATGCACCCCTAATACATTTTCAGCATCACGAGCATTAATATTTTCTTTGAAGGAATCGGCTGCCATATATTCTATGACACTTTGTCTGAAAGTGTTTCTCCCTTTGACTGAACTCCCACTTTTGGGACGATCCACCAGAGAACTAGTTTGTTCAAAACATTTCGACAAGTTTCAATATCTCAGGGTACTTCGCTTCTTATGAGTACTTCGGCGCATTTTAGGTTTAAAGAAATCTCTAACACGTTATGGTTCGTGATACTGTCATTGCTTTTTTTATTAAGAGCCCCTTGTTAAAATGAAGAAAACTTCTTTTAGGTAACGTTTTGTCTTATTGTGTATTCTGTTTAGGTTGAATAAGCTTTCCGTTCTTATGATTTTACATTTCCGTTGATAATTTTAAACGTCTCCACGTCAAGATTTTACAGATCTACAGCCAAAATGTGCAATATTCCCTGACTTCTTCTGTTAAAGTAAAATCTCTTTACTGTACCGGGTTTTTCAGTTTTAATTGTCAGCTAGCAACACTGTGTATACGAAGAAATCGCCAAGCATTCCGATCTAATAACACCGATCTGATAACATTTTCCATACCCGCATTTTCATGCTGTTTCATTGACAGTCGGGTTTGGTTAAAGTTTCTTCATACTACGTATGGCAGTATCATATTTCAGTCATAAGAAACCCGTAATTATATCTAAACCGTAATTATCTTGTTCTTGAAATGTGCATTGCTTTATCACTTGATTTCCTAGGGAATAACTTTTCACGAACTTTTGTCAGAACTAGTGTACGCAAGATATGTTGTACATTTATCTCAATCCTGAAATTTTATTAGAGAAATGTGACTTATAGACTGCTGTTAGAGAGGAAACTATGTTTTAAACGCTGAGACAGACAGATGTGAAATAAAGAAAAATCCTGACGGCATTTCCAGGCGCCAAAAATCGATACTGTTTAAATATACGGTGAAAGGCTTATTTCAACGAAAGTCGAAAATGATCTAAAAAGGCTAAGTTTTACAATGCTTATTAAAATGCTTATTCATATAGTTTTATCTACTTGGTGATTTTATTATTAATCTTGTAACTGTTTTAAGGGATTCATTATTTGAACGAAAACGTCACAAGTCAAGTAAAGTTAATGTATATACAAGGTGAATTTGACATAATCTTCCAAACGAAAATGGGCGAAAGAGCAGCCCATGTGGAACATAAAACACCCTAGAAACCTTGTCCTATCTCTAACCGTTCCCGAGTTATGGTGGATAGAAGGACATTCTGTTTTTTGCTATATCGTCTGAAAAAAAACCAAATTTGTGAGGTTTCTGAAAGACCAACGTTCAAAATAAGCACATATTTAGAAAAAGCAGAAAAATGAGGAGCTACAAGCGCTGAAACATTGGCGAAGTTAAAATTTGAATTGTAGGCAAAAACTGTAACCGGCGATTCCGCAAACACCCTTTTAGCTACAAGCGGTCAAATGTCCCAAAAACTGGTCCATTCCACAAGCTTTAAAATGAGCCCACAATAAAGCATATTGGTGTTCTAGATAAGGAGAAATGTAACATTTTGTCTGCAATGCATCACCGACATCGGCGTACGTCTAATAAGGCATTCGACGAAATTCGCCAAACGAATATTAGATACTGGTTAAATTAAACGCACACAATCTGTTACTAACTACATAAGCATAGTATGTGTTTTCATCATACTAGTACATGTAATATATGCATTGATGATTGCTTTGCATATCCCTATGTGAAAGACGTGGAAAGCGTCATACTTCTTTTGTTTCCTTTGCTGTATTTCTAAACTCAATAAAATGCCACTTTTCTCGTTTGTCATTATAGCTTTCGTCTTTGCATCTGACAAAACAGCAGACTCGAGCTGGACATGATACTAAAAACAGGAAAGACCATAGCACTTCGTGAATCTCCTTATTCGAAGAACGCCGATTTCGGTGATGTATTTCAGAAAAAAAATTACATTTCTCCTGATCTAGAACACCACTATGCTTTATTTTGGGCTCATTTTGAAGCTTGTGGAATGGGCCAGTTTTTGGGACATTTGACATTGGGTGTTTGAGGAATTTCCGGTTACATTTTTTGGCTACAATTCGAATTTTAACTTCGCCAATGTTCCTGCGCATGTAGCGAGCTCTTCATAAAGTAGAGATTTTTTCAGACGGTATTACAAAAAACAGAATTTCCTTCTATCCACAAACCATGTAAACGAATATATGTAATACGTTAAATGTCGTGGGCATATAACATTTTATAATATGAGCTACTTTGCGTTTGCAGATAAATTCAAATTATACTATACACATTAACGTATTTTAGCCACCTTAAATGTACGTAAATTGTGGGGAATTTTATAAACTTCCGAAAAATGCATTAGTTTTAAATATTATTAAAGAAAAACTATGTACTTATATTTTACCTATGTACCTATAGAAAGTATGTAACTCATGGTATATCGGAGATGATTTTATGCACTTTGCGTACATTATAAAGCTACTTTTAGTTCATGAAAGGGATTAGAGACATTACTTTTTTTCTATGGAAAAGCTAAACTTAATGCGAAACAATAAAAAATTACTAATTAACTATATGCTACGTAAAAAATGTTTGTACATGCTGAATTTGCCTTATACTGTAACATTTTTATATAAAAGTGTTCATTATCAAGAATATTAATAATTGCATTTTTATTTTCACTTTATCTAATTAAGGAATCCCCGTGAGATCGTGAAAATCTTTTAGGACAATATAATGTGAAAAGCTATGCCAAAAAATTAATATTTTAAAACATTAAACCTCACTCTTATTAGAATGTTCGTTACTTTCTTAGCGTCTTGAATTCATTTTTTTTTTCACTAAAATTATTTTACAATTTAGACATTTTTATTCATTTTGCTACTTTTAAAAGGCCAGTAATTTGAAGGGAAAAATCCTCACTTAGTATTTTTAGAATGTGAAATTATCCTAATTAGTTTAGCATTATAATATCATATTTTTATGGATTTTAGCTTTTTGACTATAATAGGAGTTCATATTTTTGCACAATATATGCACATAAGTATGCACATAAAGTATGTAGAGTTCAGAATCCCTGCAATAAACATGATATTTATTTAATATATGTTGCTAAAACATTAGAACTATGTCGAGAATTCGTGATTACGTATTTAGTTATGTTTTATACCCTTATATAATACTAGCTGAAGTACCCGTTCTTCGCACGGGAATGAATGGACTTTTTGATATTACGATTTGTGGTGATTAGTATTTATTGTAATAAAGAGATATAGCAAAATGGATATCGCTTTATATTGTGTTCAATAACCATGCATACCGAATTTCAAGGCAATCGTTTGTACGGTGCAGAAGGTCATGCGGCGTAGCGCAATCTAGTGGAGAGTTTTAGCAAAACGGATACCGCTGAAATATTCTTCGCATTCAGATATCGATGAATACGAAATTTCAGGACGATCGGCTGGACAGCTCTGTGAAGTTCATGTGTTGACGCGACATCTAGTGGCAAATTATGTAGGAAAATGGATAGCGCCAAACTCTTCCCCGTGTTCAAATATCTATGTATACCTATTTTCATAGCGATTAGTTGCACAGTCAAGAAGTGATGCACTGCAGCGCGATCTAGTGGTTAATTAAAGTAATGATTTGCTACAGTGCCGTCAAGTGGCGAGTTATAGCAAAATGGATAACGCCAAATTATTCTCATTGTTCAAATAGCTATGTATACTGATTTTCATAGCGACCGTTTGAATGGTCAAGAATTTGGCCTGCTGCAGCGTCATCTAGTGGCGAGTTAAAATAATAGTGCATTGCAGTGCCATCTAGTGGTGAGTAACATCAAAAGGAACACAGTTAGAATATATTCTTCGTGCTGAAATGTGGAAGTATAAGAAATTTTATGCTGGTCGGTCGAACGGTATAGAAGTTGATGCGTTGCAGCGCCATTTAGCGGCAAGTTACAGCAAAATGGATAGTGAAAAATATTCTCCGTGTTCTAATATCCGCGTGTACCAAATTTCATCGAAATCGGTTGGACGATATTCGCATAGTAAACGGCTAAACGGAATAGAATTCGACGTTCTGCTGCGCCACCTAGTGGCAAGCTAGAGGAAAACGGATAGCATAAAAAGCTTCTCAATGATAAAAGACTTAGGTGAACCAAATTTCATGGTGCAACTGTCTAGAGTTTTTCAACCTCATACCACATACCAACATTCATTTTTATCTATAACCATTGTCATTATATATCTCAGTCTCAAATAAAATCCAGTTTCAAATCTAAGCCTCGCCAAAGTGCCAACATACGCCATTGTGCAAGCGTTTTTTCAGGAAATCATTCGAAGCATTGACTTAGCAGCAATCAATATGGGAAATGGTTCGACCGCGAAAAAGTAAAGCAAGCCTTTATTTCAAAAGTGGAATCCCTTAATACAGCCGAAATTTTTAAAATTATCAACTATAACGCGTTTTATTCATCGTTACTCCGATGTAGTAAATGAGAAGATTTCAATTTTCTGAAATTTGGCGAAATTTCCTCCAACTTAAATCAATGCACTCATTTGGCGAGAATTCTGGAGATAGATCGCTTGAAATCCCTTAACAACTGCATTATTTCTTCACGGATCATTAAAATTTAACGCTGTATTCTAATAAAACCTTTACACTTGTTTTCAAAAATCTATTTCCTTAAGCTCTCAATAAATTGCGCCAAGCCGAAATCTGTGCAAACCGCTAGAACTCACTTTCTCAAAATCGGCATTTGAGCCATTTTATTTTTTCGCCAAACTAAAAAAAATTACCTATTAGCCTCGGAAATCTTCAATTTTTATTGTTTTGCGTATAAAATATTTCATTCCTGCTCCGATTTCCCATGCACACGATATTATAATTTAAAAAAAAAATAGCCTTACGAATATAAACTAACAAAAAAAAAATCATTATTATTCTTTTATTTTTACTTTGAGAATTTAAAACATCTTATTCGGCAAAATCGCCAGACATGGCAACCACGATCCTTATTTCACACATTTTTCACTACAGGGGTTACAATTACGGAAAGCTTTTTGCGTGGAGAGCATAAAAAATCTCTTAAATTCCGGGAACGGGTGGATTTTCAAAGTTTTAAAGTGGACTATGATTTATTCTATATTATTTTACATATGTGTGCAAAATTTCAGGCTGATATGTCCATTTTTGTGGATTTGTATACAACTCAAATCCACAAACAAACAAACAAATAAACAAACAAACAAACAAACAAACATAATTTCATTTTTATTTATAAGATATGTATCGGCATTCCTTAGAAAGATTTCTGCATGAATACATAGAACGACCTAAAAGTTCCAGTACTGAGGACAATTGGATATTTATTTAGCAAAACATCTTTGTATCGTTAGTAATAATTACTTTCAAAATCTATGACATGGAGCTCAATTCTCTGATTACACGATAAATTCTTTTCACGAAGAAAATAACATATGTTTAAAAAATAATTTACTCTTTATAAAATAACACACATAGAAGGTAAAATAATAGAAAAACTTTGTAAAATAACACCATGAAATGTACTTAACGTCTAATTAAAAAACAGCACAATAATACTTTCTTTTAAATGTATACACATAGAGAAGTAGAAGAAGGAAAGAAGAAAAAGGTAAGGACTCGCAACAACAACAACAAAAATTACTAAGTTAAAAAAATAATATAAATAAATAAAAATGAAAAAGGAAAGAAGAAGAAAAAAAGGGGTAGAGTGGGAAGAAATGAAGAATCTTACAATAACTGCTTCCAAGCAGAATGAACCAAGGGAATAGAAGAACCATCGTTCACAAGACAGTTCAACTGCTGGGTTATGGAAAAACCTTCCAAAAAGTAAAGATGGAATGAAGACTGAAAAGTGTACTGGATATTAGCATTCGAGAAGATTGAAATTGATTAGAATTACAACAATGTAAGGCAATAAAAGATTTGGAAAGCCCATGCTTAGAAACATATATCTCATGCTCTCTGAGCCTAAATTTCGGAACTCTTCTAATCTGACCAATATAACCCAAGTCACAAGATCCACAAGGAATAAAGTAAACACCCCCAACGGTTCTCACTAGAAAAGATGGTGTTATTTTACAAAGTTTTTTTTTATTTATGTTTGAAACACCAGTTTTTTGGGTTATTTTATTACACATAAAAGGTACTTATAGAATTGTACCCGTGTTTCAATCGAAAAAATTCCGATCTTCATCAGCACCAGTAGAAGTCCATACACAGACTAGGAGTGGGGAGGGAAAAAATACTTTTCTTTCCCCATTCCCTGAGATTTTTATACATTTACTTCCATACTTAGGACATCTACAAAGTTCTTTATAAATAATTTTATTCTCGTTCAACTTGAAAGCAAAAAGAAAAAGAAACATAAACTAAAAATAGAAATTAATCTTAAATAAAAATTACAGACAAAATTGAATTACGGAAACTTATAGGATACATTTTATTTTATTTTATTTCATTTATCCACAAGGTTTATTTAACCCTACAGTGCAGACTGTAGCCAATTGTATGCACTCTCAATTTTAAGCAATAATAAGTAAATTTTGTTATATTTTGTATGAATATGCATTTAAAACAAAGTCCACTATGGAAATGATTTACAGTTTTTAAAATATATATGGCAATATTATTTTTTAAACAGACCAGCGTGAATTCATTGCGTGTGCATACAGATCGATGAACAAATCTTTGATTGCTTCTAATTTATGTTTCGAAATTAAAATGAATACAAAACTATTAAAAAATAGGAATATTGGGACTCAAATAGTAGAATTAGGCTATATTACATTCTTTAGGAGAGCTATAGAGTGGACATTCTAATTTTTCGAATTTGAACTTTTTACAAGATTTTTCTGGGACCTGCATAACGAATTTATTTAAAAAAAGTATTTTTACTAGCATGTGTAAGCATAAATGAAGTTACAATTTTATTTTCAGTCAATTATAAAAAAAACATGCATTTTACGGTTAAGAAATTACTGCACTGCTGCATTACAGAACTATAAATTTTAGTTTAGGACACACTTACGAATATACTGCATGGATATGCTGCTGTTTACAAACGGCATGATTTTGTCCTCGATTTTTTTAAGGATTGGATTTAACACAGTTCTATTTAGTCACGCATGGATTAAATTTGGATATTGTTCAAACAATTTACACATTTCACCGCTTTAAATTAACCCGCAGACAACTATATCAAGTCGTTATCGATTTCAGGTTACATTTTCACCAAATACAAGCTAGTGATTTGTATGTCGATATGCTATGCAGTTATTCCACTTTTAATTGCATTTTATCAGGTTGTAACGAAAGTTTTCCGCCATATCTGCCTGAAAAACTAACTTCTAACTCCTTAGATAACTGTTTTCGAACTTTCGGTACCAAACCTGCAGAGTGTCACATGATACAACAATAGTACTTAAAGCTGTACTCATAATTCGTTGATATTATGTAGCTGACTTTTTGCAACACAAGTGGAAGTAAATGATGGTTCTAATCCCCTAGAGTGATAGTTCCATTTGAGACACCTTATACTTAATGATAACTATATTTTTTACAGATTTCACAACACAGTGTTATAAAGTAAACCTCTTTCTTTCAAATGCCAAAAATCGTTCGACAAAATATGGGCAAATACGCCAACGAGAACTGTGTGCTGACGATGTTTGCGGTGGCGGGAAACTTTCGTTACAACCTAATACAATAAATGTGAATATTTCTAAGAGTCAGTGTTAAAAAGACTGCTTTTTTTGCATTGATAGCTTGTAACTACACGTAAAGCAGCACACGTTATAAATGTTCTTAATTTTGAGTGATTGACTGAACAAGATTAATGCAGTATGAAAAAATTACGTTTCATTTTAACCTTACTGAAATCTATTGTACGTACAGTCACAACACTATCTTAGTAAACTTGGCATCAGTTATTAGCAGAAATGTTGGAATGTTAAATCAGTACTGTACAATCTTTAAATCTACCGGATGACTTTTTCCCAGTATTAAGAGATATCGGGGTTTGTATTGCTGATCGAACCAGTAACATATATAGTTCGGTAACTCATCAAAACTAAAGTAAACTAATAAAAATTAAATTTTCTGTTTTAGGTACATTTGAAGCGAAATCCTGTTTAAAGTTTATATGAATTGTCCTCATTTTTTTTAAAGACCATTAAATATTTCGTCAAAATCATTTAAAAGATCTTATAATTATCAAATAATTAAAAAAACTAAAACATTGATACATAACATTAAACTTTTTTTTAGTGTAAGTAAAGCATTTTTTGTTTATTTATTGTAATGAATTTTATTGGGACAGCATGTGTAAAATAAATATACTGGAAGAAAGACATAAATATATAATAGTAATATTTTCTGCAAAGTTTTGACAAAATGAAACTTTATGACACCTTTGAATAAATATTTTCGCCTTCTAAAAATAGAAACATTTCCTTGTAATTAAAATATTTGAGAAAACCTACATGGTTGAAGGTCAAGTATTTCTGATTCAGTTTTGTCATGCACATTTACCGTAGCATAAAATCATTCAGATAATGATCTTTCACAGGTTTATAGTGTACTTATTATCTTGACTTAGAAATATATTTTTATGATCCTTTCCCTTAATTGTGACAATGTGGTGGGTTATTTTCAACATATAACGTTCCTCTATAGTGGTCCAATGAATTTTTTGTTCAAATTTATTTTAGTTATTACTTCTTTAGTAAAATAACTTTGAGAACTATTCAGATGACCTAATAGGAATTTCTTTTAAGAGAGTCGAAAATGTGTCATTTTAAATTAAAAATTCGCTTCCAATTCAAACATTCCGCCATAAAATTTAAGTCATAGTCGCTATTTATGCTATTCTAAATAGATCACTGAGAACGCACATCTTGAAATTTTTCAGGAGATTAAAATAAATAGACTATTTTGATTTCTGTTGAGCCCTGGAGAATTTAAACATTTAAATTCTGCATGAATTGTTTTTATTTTTATGTTTGTTCATTTAATTGTTTTAGTTATCTAATGACATATTTAAATTATAAATTTTAAACGATTTTCATTATAGCATGCGTTAAAGTGCATTACACAATGATTGTAAATATTTCATGTATATAAAAATAAAATGTTTTTATAGTTATCATTCTTCAACGAGTGCCTTGCGTCTAACTAAACGGAAAGTAATCCTAAGTTAATATATCTCACAGTAATTTGAAAAGAATAGACTATTTGAACTTTTATAAATAATTAATTATTATACATGTTTTATTCATTTTAGGTACAGTTAATTATTTTATACATTTTATGAAATATAGCTTCTTTCAAAGTATTTTACTCTTTGCATGTGCTATTTTAGAATGGACAACTAAGCTAAATTACGAAATCTGAGTCGTTCGTTAGCTATATGCTGTTAAATCATTTTTAAGAAGAATAATTTTAAAATTATAATTTTTCATTCATTTCTTTGATTTTTAAAGCTTAACTATTACTATTTCATAGTTAAATTACAAGTAAATGTTGATATTTCTATAGATGAAGTATTTCTAAACATATAAATCACAGAAGATCAATTACAGATCTCAATACACATAAATAGAAATTGAAATGAGATATTCAATACCATAAATTTTACTTTCAATAAAAGTATACATTTTTAAATGTATACTTTCAATAAATGTATACATAAGTAGAGCAAGATAAAAAAACTGTAAAGAATTGAAAACTATCAAACTCAATTGTTTAAATTGTAATACACTATTACACTCAAATATTCGCATCATTGTGGATAAAACATTAATTTCTTATCATCAATTGTGAAATTAATATATATATATATATATATATATATATATATATGCTTTAGTTCATATACTTACTATTATTCTACAACCAGACGACGCAGTTAAATTTTAACGTCATATGTATTTAATACAAAATGAATTAATGCTGTATTTGACACGGAAAGAGCTCTTTTGTCTAAATGTTCCGTCTAAGTACATATCTAATAATACCTAATCCCAATGTGAATATCTGGTTAATTATTCGTTTGTTTCCATGAGCTAGAAGTTGTAAGGTTTATAAAAATAAAACGTTTTCACTTCATTAACTCACTGATTAATCATTAACGTTTTAGAGTTTTAGTGGCTGATCTCTTGATATTCTGCTGAAATCAAACATCATTTTTCGTTCGTTATGCTATTTTGAGTATCTTTAAAATAAATATGTATAATGCTGCGAGAAATTAAAAAACAATGTATGTTGCATTGATCGAAAAGAAGGTACATTTTTGTTCTTGAAAATATTTTTTATTTATTTTTCTATATAAGTTTCTTCATTCGGCCTTTTCTTGTGACAGCATGTATAGATATACACTGACCAACGAAAACACTATGACCACCCCAACATTTTTCAAAGAACTCGTCTGGATGTCATGGAGATCCCGTAATTAACTGGAAATGGTATTTAAATGTTGCTGGAGAAGGTAAACAATCATTCTTGCACTTAAGTTTGTGAGTCAAGGGAAAGACTGCTGATCTAAGCGAATGTGATGCAGAGCAGATTGTAACGGCCCGAAGACTCTGAACAAGTATCTCCGAAACTGCACGACTGGTCGAATGTTCACTATCTGCCGTTGATGGTATTTATAAAAAGTGGATTAATGAAGTTGAAACCAGCAGTAGATGTCAAGATGTTGGACATCCGTGCAACATCTAGTAAGGAGGATGTCAGAGACTTTCCCGCCTAGTACAGCAAAATTGACAAGAGATAGTGGCTCAGCTGACAGCCCAATCCAATGCAGATCCAAGTACAAGTGTTTCGGATAATGCAATTCAGCTGATACTGGTTGATATTATATATTGCGGAGCAGACGTCCGACTCGGGTGCCTCTGCTTACCAAGAATCATTGTCAACTACGCTTACAGTGGGCACGGGAACATCGAGAATGGACCATGGTTATGGGGAGAGAGTTGCCTGGTCGTATGAATCCTGCTTCTCCATCATCCCGTCGATGATCAAGTCAGCTCGCACCGTCTTCCAGGAGAACAGTTGCTCCTCATATCGACAACATGATCGACTGAGAACGCAACCATGTTTCAGTAACTCGACTTTGGCAAAACCTGTCGCCAGCTATGTCCAATTTTAAGTAAATGTAAAAAATAAAATGCGCAAAATTTTGGTTCCACAAAACCTTGAAAATCCACACGTTCTCCAAATTTGAGGAATGTCTTTTTATTTATTTTTTTTTTCATTTTTTTAATCAAACTAATAAACCGTTCCGTTTTAGAATTATGCAAAATGCATTTAGGCAGAAATGTATGAAACAAGAAATTGTAAATATTTAAAAAAATTATAAATATTTAATTTTCAAGTATTTTTATGCAATTTTATCTTTAATTAGATCTTTTACTACATAAATACTAAGAGACGAAGTGAAATAAATAATTTTAAAATGTGAAAATGTAATCGTTACGCGATTGGTAGTTCCTATTCAAGGGAAAAAGAGTTCTGATAATTTTACAAAAAATATGCTTAAATTTTCGCGAATTCATTACAATATTATATCATGTTTTTTTTTCGTTTATTTTTGTTTGTTTTTGTAATAAGAACTATTTTCTTGAAAAAGAACCGTAATTCAGGTACTCTTACATGCAAATCGATAATGTAGGTTAGTGCACCGCTGCCTACTTTTACTTTCAAAGGCAAAGTAAGTACAACTTCGAAAGAATTTTAGATCTCTTATTAAAGCTTTTAAAAGGAATTTTACTAGAAATAAAATCATAAAAATTAGTAAAAACATTCAAAATATTTATTCTGAATTTCTGTACAAAGGGATTCTTTACATAATACACATTCGCTATATTAATAGTTGCTCCTAAAATTTTTAATTCACAGTGCCTTAAGATTTCAAGTGTAAAAAGAAATACTTATTTACAATATTGTGTGCGAGTATTGTGTATTTTCTGATGAAAATATTAACATACTTGTGTACAAAACTCCGCGCAGCGTAATCATGAACGTATACAGTCTAACGCGCTTAACCTTTTACAGGTCACGTTTCCCAATTGGGAACATCGAATTAAAATTGCATTAAAAGATGAAATTTTATCCACATTGACATGAAAAAATTATAGATAAATTTAAAAGATGACTTAGTTTTTTGAAATAGAAGTTACATTTCTATCATTATTGGGAAATCGGAAAAAAGTCACCAATATAGCCATTTTCATGAGTCGTTACAGAGCTATTTTGATGCAACCTCCCCCCCCCCCGACTTCAAACCTTATTCATATCTTTACTTAAATTTATAAATATATTTTTTATCTATTATTAATATTTCACTTATAATTTAAACTAACCATCAGCGTATTCAGGTTTTGAAACTAATGTAAATTATAGTCAGAAATGACAGATGCTTCCAATTGGAAACGCAGTGAAAATTGTGTGAAACAACTTTTTTCCCCATTTAAATAACTAATATTTCACTTATTAGAACACATTTTCGTGGCAAATTGGTGTGATGGAGATCACATATCTAATTTAATAATCATTCACTTTCTCTTTCTTTAAATTTAATCGATCAAAAATCAAGAATTCTAAATCGTTTCTGTTCTCATTTTTCTGCCATTTGGCTTTTAATCTGTATATTCGCTTTCCCGCATGCATTCTTCTTAATTGTTTATTTCTCTACATCAGACCTGGTGATGTCGTTCTGAGCAGTTTGCAATGGCAACGAACTTTTTGCTTCCCCTCTTGGCATCCTGCTGGCGTATGTTATTTCCTTTTCCCCTGACACATCTTTAAAATTATTTGCTCGCAATTCCGTCATTTTAATTTTATTGGATTAAGTTTTAGGGTTGCTCTGGACAAGGCGGATTAAAGGGAGGGGCGACCGCCCACACCCACTCCGAGAAAAAGAAATTAATGTAAAATATCCTAGTTTAATTCCATAAAATTGATGCACATGTCAATCATCTTACTAACCACCCCCACCGACAAACTAACCACCCTCGCCCCCGAGAAGCTTGCATTAATCCGCCACTGGCTCTGGAATTGGCGCTATTTATCTCAGCCAAGTGTTTGTTCTCGCCAATGTGTAATTCTCTGCTGGCGTAATTTTCAATTCATTCCATCTTAATTTCACAGTCCGTATAGGGCGTATTTTTATTTCGCTAAGCCGCCACCACCCGTTGTAATAACTTAATGTTTCAATATTTTGTTTTAAACAAAATAGTTTAAGTGTTCAATGTCTTTTTATTGCAACTAAGTGTATCGAACCTGGATTTCTAACCGCAACAACCCAATTTAATAATTTAAAATACTTTAAGAAATTAACATTTACAATTGGGTATACCATTCTGCCGGTTCGACTGTTTATTAATGAATGTAACATTTTTCATACAGTGACATCCATTTCTATATCCCCTTCACTACAAAAATCACGAAAGACTACACACCTACCCAATCCATTATCGGAACTCAATAGCCAATTCGCCTAACTTACTGCACATCTTTGAAAATCCATGAAAGTTCCCATAAACACCCATTGTGCATAATGCACGTGTGAAAGAGTGAGCACGATTCCCCTCGTCTGAACATTATGCTCTTCTGAGAGTCGTTTTCGCCCTGTTTCTTGTCGAGTAGTGCCAAGTCCGCTGCTGTAATTTATCCGTGCATGTCATTCTAAGTAACTTCCCCTTTCCATTACACGGCTTATGCTCAATCCCCCTCCCCCCCCCTTTATTGCTGATATAAGCATGCACTATATATTGGTTGGAGGGAAGGTATTTTGAATATCGCTTTTAAGATTATGCTAGCACCGCGGCGTATTTTTGATACTGGCTCTGCCATAGATTTAACCATTGAATTTGCTGTAAATGGATTCATGCCATTTACTTTTGGAGAATTTAAGTGAGATTCATATTGGCTGCTTATCCCGGATTGCCCAGGTGCATTACGTTTAAGACCAAATTTTACTGGGAAATTAAAAAAAAAAAATGTCAAGTGATGTCAATCACTAATGCACTGATCCGCTTTACTTTTCATAAACATACTTACAGGATGTCCTAAATTAAAAGAACCCATTTTAAAGAGTCTACAGACGAAACTATTTCTGGTAAAGTTATGAAATTTTGTGTAGAATATAATGAAGGTATGAGAGTTTGTTTAAGCGAATAATAATAATAATAGTAAAGATACTTAAGTATTATCCCGGCGGTCTGCCTAGACGAACGATTTTTTGTCAAGATAAATGTCGGACACATGAAATTATTGATGGTTCGGAATGCGATTGGTAACAGTTTAACAGCACATTTGAAGAAAATATAGTTTCCCGGGAATGACCGCCGAGAAAATACGAAAGCGCCAAAAGAAAATTCAACTGTTTGCCACGAGGGGTATTTCTTAATGAATTACGCATTCAGCATACATTTATGATAGTTTACAAATATTATTAGACAAAACATGTTCAACATGACGCCCATCATTGTCAGTTACCATCTGGAATCCTAAGAAAGCATGTTGCACAGCTGACCGCAGTTTGTTTGGGAAATGATATGAACATTTTGTGAAATGCTGTCTTTAAGATAAGGAAACTTTATGCCAATAGTGCCAAATGTTTCAAACAGACACCCATAACCAAAAGTCGCATGGATTGAGGTCTGGGGGCGGCAGAGGACATGGAACGCCCCCTGGTGGAGAATATTTGAAATGCTTTTTATTCGCTCAAATTCCCATACCTTCATTATGTCCTGCAAAAAATTTCACAAGTTTATCAACAATAATTTCGTCTGTAGACAACTTAGGGTCGCTTAATTTCGGACATCCTGTATTTAACCATTATGCTACGTCCTTTTGGACGCATTTCTCTATTAGTCAAACGTATTATTTCTAGCTTATTCATGAGATGACC
Organism: Cheiracanthium punctorium; assembly: GCA_038373885.1. Classification (NCBI taxonomy): domain Eukaryota; kingdom Metazoa; phylum Arthropoda; class Arachnida; order Araneae; family Cheiracanthiidae; genus Cheiracanthium; species Cheiracanthium punctorium. The sequence goes on along the minus strand of JAWZYV010002631.1, from coordinate 248,125 downwards.
TCACTCTACAAATTTTTACATGACAGTAGTTGATATTCGATTTTATGCTATGTTAAAGAATCATCCTGTCAGAAGTGACATCAGAATTTATCTATGATTTCTGTATCAGTAAAATCGAAGAATCGCAAAATATCAGCACAATGATTAAAGTATATATCGTCGTACCTTTTAATGGTGTAATTTTCTGTAAGACATACTATCCTTTGTGTACTCTCATATTTCATTTATGATCACATACATTTCGACATATATCCATACTAATATGCGTGATAATGCTGCAGTTCCAAACTAGACATGAAATTATTGGTATAAAAGTGATAACTGAAATAATTAAGCGACATTTGAAATAATTAAGATTTTTTCGTTCGTTATTAGAGGAATATCGCAATAAAAAATTATAGAATTATAGATATTTGAAACTGACATTGTAAATTGTATATTAAAAAAGCTTATACAGCAGTTAAGAATTGCAGACAAAAATCAGAAGAAATTAATTCAGTCTTTGTATGTTTTTATATTATAACTTCGCTATGCATGCATATTCAAGTTGAGGAAATTCTAGATAACGTTAATGAAAAATTCTTCAAAATGAAATTATTCAAACTATTCCTCGATTAATAAACAGCATAGAATCTCCTAATATGTGTGTATTAAAAAGTTTGTTTCAAACCATCTTACTGTTTCGGCTTTTAACTATGTAATACGTTTATTTCATTACCAATTTACCAATGATCAAATTTTTATATATAAATAATAACTGTCAGTGTCTGGAACTTGTGTTAACTGCGGTAAATGCTGATGAGTTTAAATAAATATGTGATCTTAAGTTCAATAATTACATTTGCAAAATTTATAAAATTTTTCTAAGTTCAACGATGTTATTTTAAAATTTAAGAATAGCCATATTCTAAAGAGTAATACTATTAAAAAGTAGCAATAGCAATTCTTAATAAGGCTATTCTTACAATATGAATAATTTATCAACATTGTGATATTTTAAACTTTGGATGTGTAGTTAGTTCGTTTTGGATGTATAAGCCACAATTAACTGCCAGAATGATAGTAACTATATAACATATATATCTTTTTCTAACGGCAATATAAATTGTTATCAATGTTAAACAAAAGGATAAACTGACATCCTGTCCGAAAAAAAAAATTAAAAATTTTTAGAAACCTTCGATTGTTTTATCTAACGCTTTCTCAAAACTGTTATCGAACAAGTTTTACCTCCCCAAAGGGTTATGTGAATGATGTCAAATAATGAATAAATTCTAGTAGTTTTGAAAAAAATTGGTTCAAGTCGTAAATTTATTTTAAATGTAAAATGAGTATCTTTATCATTTGGTCAGCGTTATTCAATCAATACGATGAAACATTTTTTTTCAATGGAAATTAAACTTCATGCGACTTTCGTAGACATTTGAGCCATATACAGCGAATAAAACGCTTTAATAAATTAATAAACATTCCACACTAAGTATTTTCTAACTCCTATATCTAGTCACAACTCTCTTTTCTTACACTCCAAAACCACAAAGTGCTGATTAATTTAATTAAACAAGTGCACAGCAGAATGAACTGATAAGCCGTCCACAAAATTCTTATAAAAATTGCAGCCTTTTAAAATGGAAAAATAACATTCCATTTTTGGAGTATAACAATGTATAATCAATTTTATCGCGCTTGAATTGGAAACAATAAAACGAATTCTACACTCTCCATCCCACCCCATCCCAAACATAAACGGAAATCGTGACATTTCGCTAACAACTGAAGAAAGCGGGGCGCAAGCACTCCTGTGTACTCGTTACCTGCAGAGACATTTATTGAATAATTGATCAAAAATTGTTTTCCGATTAACTTCGGGTTTTAAATATTGAGTTTCTTTGTATCGGTAAATAAACTTATTTATGGGCGTGTATCAGAATTTCAAAAGTGAAATGAAAATATCTTTTCAGTATGCATATACAATGGGAATCAATATCTTGCATTTATTCGATGCATGTTAAAAGAATAATTATTGGCAATAAAAATTTAAAGTTAAGCAAAACAACATTAAAAAAAATTAACGTTTTTGACTACAAACTGATAAGTTAAATTGAAACGAAAAAGTTCGAATAAGAACGTATAGTTCTGACAATCGTTAATAAAACTTAAAATCATCTAAATTTCTTTTGGTTTAGGAAAACAAATTTACACGGGTTTTACGAAATAAAAAACTTTTCGCAGGGAAAGGATTTTTAAATTAAAATTAATTAGATTTCAAATTTATAGTGCTACGTTGATATGGAAAGTTTGGAAATGTTTTATACTTGTCCTGGTATACATTGATAATAAATGATATAATTTTAATTTATTGTATCTTTTGCATATCATATATTAATTAATACACTTTTACAAAAATTTCGACACTCCCTATGCATTAAATAATAGATATTTCAACTGATACAGATCTTTTCGTGATAAAAGTAAACCATGAGAAAACGAGTTAATGAATATTATGTAAATTTTATACTACTAATTTTATGTTAAAAATTGATTTTAGAATATTAAAGTGTAACTTTTTTAATCAGCAAATCATTCATTAATTTCATAACACATTTTCCACTGAAATTTCTAAAATATTCTAATTTAAAACCAAGAAAAATTCCTTAAATATTTTAATAAAAATATATTTAGAAACATTTATAAAGGGAGCGAACAGCAAAAAATTTATGAATAAAATTATATCTCCGTCATTCTAAATCATAAACATTTTTTTTTTCACGATAGCATCCACCTGGTGAATAACATTTGATATAAAATTTTCTCAAACATCAAATAATTCCGACTAAGGCATATTTACTAGTCAGCTATAGTCGTGACTGAGACTGATATACAATAATAAAGACGAAACACCATTGCTTAAAAAAATCTTGCTTAAAAAAAAATTGAAAACTAGTATGTTAAATATTACACTTGTTTCTTCAACAGCTTATTTTTATGAAAATAAACCCCTTTATATATTTACATTTACGTATATATTTATTTATGAATTTATTTTTGTATCTTTACACATACAAAGATAGCATCCGTCAACGATCTCCGAAGTTTATGCGATGAGCATTAGCGGGTGGTTCACTGATTAACATTCATATATGAATAAATAAATAAATTGATGCTTTTAATTAGAAGCAAAATTGCAAGTTTCTTCTTGAGTTTTCAATAAAGTAAAAATTTGAGCGATTTTGATACAAATTATTGAAAATTTATTTGACCTTTTTTTAATCAATTTTCTAAAATTATTTTTTAATATAATTTGAGAATGTAAAATGTATCATGTGTAACAATGTGCTTACCGATTTAATTCCAAATGTATGCCATAACAGTTTCTGTTTTTATCTAAATCATAACACAACACGAAAATTCTTTTCGGCACGACAGGACACCGAAATTATTTTCAGCAAATAAAATTGCTAATAACATGAAAACACAAATTACGTATCGTGGAAAACATAAATTCATCATTCTCACTATAATTTTTCAGAGTTCGAAAATTTAATTTTATATTTATTTAGTTTTCTTTATTTCTATTTTTTTTTCTTATAGATATACGAATGGTCCTTTATCGTGAAACATATGAATGTATATAAATATATATTACAATTTGAACAAATAAAAAAGATCTAAATAAATCACGCGTTTTTGAAAGATACAATAGCTGATAAAAAATAAAAATAAAAATTAGCATTAAAAATGGATTTTTAATAAATTATACCGATTTGAAAAGATGTTTACTTATAAGTGTGATTAAAAATAAGCAGTATTTCTTTCGTTTCCTTTATATGTAACCGTATAAAACCACTCTCATTAAATATTATTCCTGTCATATGTTACCAAAGTGGAATTATTTAAATCACATATATTACGAATGATAAAATTTTTCCATGATAACAAATAGCATGGTAGTGATAGAAATAATTTTAACTTGTTCGCTACCGGACCAAAAAGTATTAGAGTTCAAGATAAGTTTCTTACGTCAACTTCATATTCAAAATAAAAATTTCAATTCATGAATTCATTTCGCGAATAATGTAAATTGAACAAAGTTATTTCAAACTGCGTTATTTTCAAATATCTGATAGAAAATTCAGCTTACACGCGTGGCTATCGGCAGAGAATACACTAAAATATTTTGTCAAAGCTGAAAAGTATTTTACATTATTATTTATTTAATTAATTTTGCACTGTATAATATATTGTAATACAACTTTTTGTAACATCATGTCTGTACATTTACCGAGAAATTGGAAATATGGTCTTGATGTAACCTGTATGTACTCAAATTGTACGCTTGTACATCCTATTTTATTTCAATTCCCTATTATATTTCAATCAATTGGTCATCATAAAGAATGAACACTTGAATTGATGGTCTTCTATGTTTTAGTAAAAATGGAACATTCATTTTAGTTACGTATTAAATATAAAAGTTATTTTCATTTCTCGGCTTTATTTATTTAAAATAATAATTTTATAGACTTTTATTGTTTTTTTTATCTACCTCAATAACTATGTACCTTGTATCCTACATTATTACGTGTGAAAATTTATCTTCTCAAAAATATGGATTTTCTGTTACTTTTTGTACATTTTTATAAATAGTATCATAATAAAATGTTTACAGATGTTTAAAATAAAATTAGTAGTATTCTATTTGTAGTTTGTGTCAATGAAACTCTGTTATTCTCTTACATTTACTAATTATGCGCATTTTTCGGGGAAATAGATTAGAGATATTTTGCAAATGCTGAAGGAAAATTTAAATAATTCAGTAAATTTAAAAGATTTTAAATAAATTTAAACAACATTTTCTAAAATCAACTACGGTAATATAAAATAAAAAGCGGTATATACCAAAAGAAAAATTAAATACTTGTTTAAGCAGTTTTTTTAATCACTTTTATAATATAAAACTTCCAACTTTAAATAAAATGTGCAACAATGGAACAACGGTACTTACGTTCATCCTTTTATGTACATGCTAATGAACGTAACTCAGCACACAGTAATATCTTCCAGCACGTTAAAATTTTCTCTAAACCGTTTCTTCAACGATAAAGAATAAAACATCCAGTAATAAACCACTCGCTCGCTGGAGATCACACGCGTTCACAGGAGGAAAAATTTTTCAAGTTGATATAATCTACACATATATATTTTCATCCGTTTTATGAGTATGCAAATCAATATAACACACACTAAACACGCACAATTCGTCGAGCACTGCCAATGGAGATTTTTTTTCTAAGTGAAAAAAACAACATCCCACTAAAAAACGAAATTTCTTCAGACCAATCCGTTGATATTAAAAAAAAAGAACTACACACATAAAAAAAGAAAAAAAACAACGAGAAAAAAAATGTAAAAAAAAATCACCTCCGTTTCACATTCGAATGAAAAATATCAATTTATATTCTCTACGATAAGCATCTGGCAACCATGAATATTATATCCAGTGAGGAGCCAATAAATAAACGAATAAAAAAAGAAGAATTCGTATATCTTGATGATGAGGTTGGGAGAGAAAAAGCATGCACGATTGAGAGAGGCAGTGATACCGTGATACACCAACTCCGGTATGCTCGTTTCCCCTTGTAACACCACAGAGCACAATGTTGGAATGCCTTGCTCGGACCTTGCTGGATCTTGGGTGATATTGATCGTTAAACGTTGCCGCTAGATGGCGCGAGCCGCCGACCCGCAAGTTTAAAGATGCCGGAGTGAGCCGACGGTGTACCCCCGCGATTTGCAAACTATTTGCGGCAAATGTCGCCGAATAATTGTTATCTAGCGGAACATGTTCTCGTCCTCTCTCTATTCAGAGCAGAATTTTTCACCAGATTTTAAAGTCGGTGGAGAGAGAGGGAAGTAAAGACGAAGTGCTTCGCTGTGCCAGACACGTTCGAATGCAGTGCATTAAATAATATTCGGATCAGCATGTTATGCTGGGGAAATTGTGTTTGAAATGAATATTTTAGGGCGCTTTCTCCATAGATTACGGCACGTTCATAGAGGTGATGCTTGATTTTGCAATGGTGTTTATAAAAGGAAATTAAAAAAAAAAATAACTAACTCTGGATCATGGATACCTGCGTGTATATATTTTACAGCGTTTTTTATCCAATTTTGGATTATCCGATATTCCATAATATCCGACGCCAAAGAGAAATGGAACAATCATGCGATCGCATACACTTTTTTTTCTTCCATTTTCTTCCATTTTCCTCCCATAATTTTCTTCCATGCATATTTAACATCACACAATTTTTCAGCTAATTGTTTTCAATATGATTTTCCTGCCGCTCTGTAAATACGAGTATTAAGTTTACAGTGCTTAAATCAACAGCAGCTTTAACTTTAATAGTAACTTTTCTTAAATCGATATTCACAGGTAGAAGACTAAACTGCAAACACACATGCTAGCCTATGGGAATAACTTCTGTACCCATAGCATGCTCAAATATTGATATTTTGTCTTCATTTTCATCCTCCAGTCTAAATACTGGCTCGATGCTAGGGATGGACGCGAGACGACTTTTTTGCGAGACGAGACAGAGATTTACATCTTTTTTGCGAGACGAGACACACATTTTTAACATTACGATATAGGGATTTTTGCGAGACGCGACGAGAGTTTTAGGCTATTTTGCGAGACGCGAGACTCCTATTTTTCGTCTCACGTCCATCCCTACTGGATGCAAATTGTGCATTTTCTTAGTTTCCGATATTTTACTATCAACTTTTTAAACATTCATCTGAAATTTGGAAAAAAGAATGTTTGACATTTATCCGTTGTGCATTCAGAATATTATTGATCAACTTAAAAATTTTGCGGGGGGGGGGGAATATCCAAATTTCAGTAACGGAACATTATGCGCTGTCTCAGTACTTAAGTAATAGACAAAAATAAGTCAAAATACCAGTACCTTAACATGCTATGTGTGAAATAGTGTTTTACATAAAATAACATGGGACTTAAAAACTTCATTTCGACCGGCAGAAATTGCCTTAACACTTCCCTGTCACCCGATAACTTTCCCTACGCAACACTCTGCCGTTGCTTAAACGACAGTTTGCCGATGACACTGCCGTTGCTTGTTCGACAGTTTGGCCAATGGCACTGCCGTTACTTATCCGACAGTCTGCCAGTGACACTACCGTTGCTTATCCGAAGCTCTGCCGGAATGCATTTGAAGATACATTGTGGGGCATTTTCGAGATCCGTTCATCTGAACATTATGTGTACGGTCAGTCAGCTTATAATGAAATATCGGTTAAAGAAATACCCAGTTTATTGTAATAAATTTTCAAATCATCAAAACCGTAATAATCAGTCTATGTGATACTGGGTAATGGAATTTCCTGCTTATTGAATAACTTTAGAGGAAAACTGCTACTAAATTAAGCGGGTTCAACTGCATGTGCGTGTGATTGTGCTTGTACACGAAAGAAAGTTAAGAATATCTGTAAGAATTCAATGCGTATATCAGTACTATAAATCGGAACCTAGCATATATGAGCTGGAATCTGTAGTCTTCTCCCATGCAGTCAATGTATGACGTGTTGTGACTGCGGAAACATCAATGACTGCCCAGTGTTCACTCAGCAAATGCGCAATAAATCTTTACACAAATATTTTCCTTTTAAAATTTTAGATGCTTGATAGAACGAACTGTGAGATTTTTGAAAATATTTTAATGATGTATTGCTATAGAAGGCCATCGAGGTATCTGGAGGACATAAAGAGGTAGTATGAGGACTCGATTTTGCATATGGACTCATCAAAGACTACTCAGTGTACTCTCATAAAACCCACAATAAAGCTTTACACAAATATATTCCTTTTAAAATTCCCGTTGCATGATAGAACAAACTGTGAGGTCTTTGAAGTTGTCCTAATGATATACTGCTAAAGACCATAAGACCATATAAAACAGTGATAAAGACCATATAAAACAGTGCTCCCTACCCTTTTCATCTCCGTCGACGGGTCAACCATTTATAGGTTTACGGCGGTCCACTGAGGCTAAGGGGGGGGGTCGAGCGTTGATTGTTTATATTTTAGATTGTTTCGATTTAATAATTTTTATTTAATTGCAATTAAGCATGCCTTGAAACAAAAATATAATAACACAAAAAATGAATATAAAATGATTTAGCCTTTCGACGCACTAAAGCGCGAAATGAATGAGAACACTGATATTGTTCTTTGCAACGGTTGGTTGCAAACTTTGGTTCCAGCTACCTAAAACAACCGTATAATGTTGTTCATGTCTAGTTTATTCCGTTGGTTTGGTTTGGTTTCTGTTGCTCCAGAAAACCCCGCTTGATATACATAAGTTTTCGGAAATGACAATAGGGAGTTACTGCAATTGTAATTCATAATCTTGAAATGTTTAATCAACAATAAACTAGTATAAATAGTAACGAGATTTCTTCTGTTGAAAAGGTATAAATTAGCAAAAACACGGCACTATAAACTCGAGAGAAATGTAGCACAGTGAATAAAATTAAAATAATTTGATTTTCTTTGGATGGTCCTGCATCATTTGATCCGGGGGGGTGGGGATCATTGATATAAAATATTGTATTTGTTGAGTTTAAAATACGTACGAAATTACTGTATTTTTTAAAAAGAAACAAACACCCATTTCTCAAAAATTATCAAAATATGCAGTTGTGTCATACAACAATCCAAATATTACTCTTAAAAGGGCAAAAGTAATAACATGTTGTTGAAAAAGTTTTAATTGTTAGTTTGTTTTAATATAAAAATGCAAAAATGGGGCATTCACATTTGGCAGAAAGTATGCAAAAATAATTATTTGCATACATTTTTACAGTAAGAATGGATTTTTAACTGAGCAGCAACGGTAGGAAGTCTACAGTTCATTCTGTCAGTCAGAATGTCACCTAATTGTCCTGATGATTTAAGGAAAAATGCACTTTGATGTATGGAACAACAGATCCAGTCTTACTTGCTGTAAATTAAAAAACAAATTCCAAAACAGAAAACGTCATTACTATTAATTGCGTTAAACATGCATCTCACGTCATGTTAGTTTGTCATATTTTGGAAAAAGCTCTTTCTTCTTTACTAGTTGAAAGCAGTAGCTACTCTTAATTTGTTTAGAAATATTTATATGCTTTCTTTGAATAAACACATTTAACGATAGCATTTCCTACATGTAGAAATTCCCAAATTCATCTCTAGAAGCGGTATTTCATTTAAAAGTATTTTTTAACACATTTTTTTCACTTTTACAAATCCGACTACCTTATTAAGGTTTTTATTTTTTTTAAAGGTCCAATGTAAGTAATTTCATACTAAAAATATGGCGATTGGTAAATTAGTGGTTATAAAAAAATGATTAAATCATCCCCTTTGTACAATTAAACACTTTAATATTGAAACAGTAGAATATATTTTACAAATTGTCTTCTGTGCTTTAAGAATGAAACTTTTCCCAAATTCCTGTTCCTGCTTCACGGATTTTAAACTGTGTTCCTGTAAAATTATGGCGGTTATCTACTGGAAATCACAAATGGTCGAGTGCTTGTTGGAACTAATTTTATGCATAGCCTCCTACTCCGTTGTTTTCCGTTTGACTTAATGTTATTCACAGTCTGATTTAGTTAGCATACTCTTTGAAATGTAAAGGCTTTGGTTATTCATTGTAGTAGACTTCAAAGAGCAAAATACCAATGATATACTTGAATTTAGGAACTAAAAATACAGAATAATGTAAGCACATAATGGTATTGAGAATAGGATACGATTAATGGATGCCATTTAGTATGCATTATTTTAGTAAACAATATTTTATGTATTTATTTATGTATTATCTCGCTTTTGTATATTTCCAATCCTACTGATATTATAAATGTCAATGTTTGTATGTATGTTTATTACTCTTTCACGCTGAAATGGTTTGACGGTTTTGGACGAAATTTAAAATAAAGGCAGTTAAAGTTCTGGATTAACACATAGGCTACTTTTTAATGCTAAAAAAAACACTGTTCCTATAATATACAAAAAAACTATATTTTGCATCCAAAAAAATACAATTAAGTTTTTATTTTACAGGTAGTCGAGAGATGGCGCAAACATATAGAATAAACAGCTTTTGTTAAATAAATTCATTTTATCGTCTGCTACGCCTGGATAAAGCATACGCCTGAATACGTTTTTCCTTTTGACGTGGATTTATAAGCGAACTTCGGGACAGCACATAAATCCGAAATACTTGTTACACAAACAAATTAAAAATAAGTTTTCAAAACATTCATTCAGTTCGAATTGTGCATTTTTCTGCGGATCTTTTTCCCATTTTATTTCTATTGTATTATATCAAGAAATAGGATGCTAGAAAGATCGATTTTAATTTTGTTTAATCACACTCATAATAATGATACACTTTGTAACTTAATGGAATAATGAAAGAAAATAGGGAAGAGGCTTGGATTATATGATACGCTTTTAATATATAGCACTTTAATGCATATTTAAAATCTGAAAAAAATTTCAGATTTTCTTACTTTTTTCTTCCTTTCCGTTTTTTGATAACGGCCAATATATCTGGAAGCTCTTAAAAATTAATATAGGACGAAAATAATTTGTACCTTTTTGTATGTTTTTATTAAACCATCTTATTTTTGTAACCAGATGTGGCCCGATAAGGTAAGCAAGATAAGCATCGCATCGAGGCGCCGGCTTCGAAGGGCAGTCATTTCGATCTCAAAAACTAAGGAGAGTATAAAGGGGGCGTCTTTTTTACGTTAGCAGGGGCGCCACTTACCCTAGGGCCACCCCTGTTTGTAACCATCTTAATTTTAAATTCCATTCAGAATCTGAGAAATTTCAGTGCTAAGGAAGACAGTGAGGAACAGGCCTCTCTCCGAACAAGATTTATTAAGATGGTGAACCAACTGGTCGCTGCAGTTGGCTAGTGTGAAAGTACAGCTATGTTTCCTCTGCAAAATAATGATTAACAAATCTAAAATCTATGTAAAATTTTTCTTTCTTCTCACAGCTATAAATCTAATTAAAAAAATTGATGAATTTTCAAATTACTGAATACTGGCTTGACACATTTACACATTTATCGTTCGGTATACTTTTTACTATTATGACTTAAAAAGTCATAATAAACATATGGCTGACAAATATACATAATTAACGATTTTTTTTTCAAGAACAATAAAACAGAACGTTATTTTTCGGCGTAAGTTTTGTTGCATTGTGCTTTTGCTTATTAGAACAAAATGCCAAGTAATTATACCCACGATATATTAGTAGGCACATTCTTATAAGAGAACTATAAATTCTATTATTTTTTTTAGCGCAGGAAAACCGACGCTAGAGTTCGTAATAACATTTGCAAAATTTACTTGCATGTAGAATGATGTGGATAATTAATGATAGTCTTGCTGCATCACTCTTAAAAACATATTGTCCTTTGTATATATTTCAGCTGTTGTAGATTCCTTGATGATAATTGCCAAGCGTTTGCTATTCAGTTTAGGTGTGTAACTTTTGCACTTTAAACACAATGTGCTAATTTTGTGAATATTGGAATATTGTCATCAAATGTCTTACAGATAGTTATTGTCGGTTGAACGTAAATAGTATAACAATCGTATATATCGGTGATGGTGAAATTCAATTTGAAGTGACTGAAAATATATTGTAAGACGAATATAGCAAGCTCCTCGGTTTGTCCGATAAGAGAAATTTTCTAGTTTATAAGGTATGTCATTTTTTGTATATAAACAGAATTTTAGGTACATGTAGAAAGCAAATTTGTTTTGTTTCTCCTTTTTTACTTATTTTCAAAGCCATCATTTTTATATCCAGTGTGTAATGCTAACACTTAAATTTGAATGTCTGTGTATTAAAATTGCACGTTATAAGCCAGGATATACTGTACTTGAAAAGGGTACAATAGTCCGGAATCTGCGGTACAATCATCCGGAAAAAGTGAAGCAAAATTAACTGCACCATATAAAATTCGATATCATATAAGACTACAAGGCAATTCGCTAAGCAGTAGATAGAACGACATGCCAACTTCATGAAGCCTTTCAAATTTTGTCAAAATTCGTTCAAAATAGTAAATTTTTATCTTTAGCAAAAGATGGTGTTATTCTACTAACAGTCATGTAATTTTGCATCGAGATGGAAAAAAAATCATTTTAAATTTGTCTGTAAAGCAAAGTAATAGCCATTTAAAGCTGACTTTCAAAAGCTGATAATGTGCATCTATCTCTTTCATTTATAATACAAAATGACTTTGTAAAAGAGATCGGCGTGTAACTACTGAGATATTCACTTGAATAATTGCTCGATAATTACTTCTGATTGTAAATTTCATGAGAAACGGAAAATGAATGTTTATGAGGGCATAGGCTAATTACTATGAAAATTAACTTTATCTAATACTTTTTTCCAAGAAAGTTACCTTTATGTATAAATTTTCTTGCAAAATACGTATAAATAACTTTGATTTGAAAGGTAAGTATGCCAAATTGGTTTTTTGCAGTCACAGACAAAGTTATCCATTTTAATCGAGTTTGTTACCATATCATTTTTAAGAATATATCATTTAGTCGAAATTTACAAAAATCTTTGCCATAAAAATAGTACAAGTTCACATCGAGCATGACAAATATCATATTCGTTTCAAATGTTTTATATAAAATGTCTAATCAATCATTTCTTTTCAATATTTTCTTTTACACATATGAAGACATAAGGCCTTCAGATTCGTGAGAAAGCGAAAATGAAATCTGCAGTTTGTAATGAATACTGAATGTTTTTAAAAGCGAATTTTTGTAAACCAAAATGCTATTTTCCAACGTATTCGCTAGAAGGAGACCTCGTTGGGAAAAAAAAATAGAGCTAAAAGTCACCTCAAGGTTGCATTTTACAACGATTTAATACGCATAAATCAGACAAATTAACGTCATCAAGAGAATAAAACATCGAGAATTTGTGCGACAAATGTTTTACACCTGTACGCGCTAAGAGCATTCGAATACATGCAACAGTAACATTGTAAAACGCCACCTATTGGTTACTTTTACAACTACTTTTTTTCCGTGCTAATCGGTCGCTAAGGCTTCCTGTAAATTTGGAAGCAGTCTAATCATCAGTTTTTCTAATTGTACTTGCTCTGAATAAGAAAACTGTAAGTATCTTATTCAGAGTAAGTTTCACATATTTTATTAATATTTATTTTAATTTTTGTTACGAATTAAATCAAGATCTAAAGTTTAAAAGGAATGAATGTAAACTATTACAGAGTAATTTCAATACATATTTTAATATGATTTTTTATTTAAAATTCTTCAACAATTAAACTGTATTACTTTCTACATTTTCATTTAAGCTTAAAATAATTAAAAATCAAGCTACTTGACCCGTGTTTTTCCTTTTTTTCTTTTTAAACGATATTGCATTTTGCTTAAATCAAATTATTTAAATATATTTTAAGATGAATCTCCATTATTTAACGTCTGCTATTTCAACCATGGTAATTAATAAAATATGAAATATTATGATTTTCCGTTCCATATTTAAAGTAAAAAGAAAAGTTTTTGTTTCCAAACAAATACGAAAGTTACAATAGCGTTTTTGAGCTGATTTTCTTTCAAAAACAACAAGGATTTTCAATTTTAACTAAAAAAGTAACTTTTACATATAATTTAGTACAAAAAACTAACTTTTACATATAATACATTGCATATTTCTTCCTTTTTCTTTTTAGTTTTTATTTCGTAAATTCATCCACGCAAAAATAATCTAGATAAGGAACGGAAATACAAAAGTTAATGATTTAAATGCAGATATCTCGTAGCTTGTTCACTTGAAAGCACTTTTTAAGTTTTTTTTTTTTTCCCTTTCTTTGCCTCCCGAATTTTAGCGCAATTTGAGTTTAATGGTTGGGAAAAACACAGAATTACAGGAATGTTAGGTTAATTGCACATAAAAAGGGAATAAATTTTAAACTTGGTGAGAAATCATAAACATTTTAAAGCATTTTTCATATATTTAATATTTCTGGGGAATTATACCAAAACAGAGTGAACTTAAATATTTTAAAAATCGTATTCGAAGATACAATGCAAAACTTAGAAATTTCTGGCTTTAAAATTGATAAATGCTCAATACTTTCAAATTTCAATTCCAAATAATTTATCAATACTTTCATAAATGTGGTATTTCATTTATGTTTTGTCATGAGTCCAAAAGAGTACAATATTCAAATAAATGTAGTACTTGAAGTTTTAATATATGCATTTTATAGAAATATACACGTACACTATACATAATTAGAAGTTTTCAAGAAATTCTTATTTTAATAAAGAATTCAATTTCCTATCTCTTTAGAATTTGTACTTGCCATGGCTATTCCTTTGAAAATTCTCTTAAATGCAAAATGCTTTCAAATTTCTCAATGAATTTTGATGAAATTAGATAACAAGTAAAACATGTTTCAATAAGTACTTTTCACTTTCCTTTTAAAAGTCTGTGAATTAAAAATTTATAAATATTTTAAGAGGTCTTGGAACAGCATTTCACAGAAATAGTTCAAGATACAATTTATCAGAAAATATTATTTTCTTTTGAAAGACAAATCTTGTTAAAAAAGTGGTTTGAATAAATTATCAAAGATGAGCATCGTTAAATCTGATTTTTTTAAAACTCTTTTCTCAGTATATAAACAAAATATCCGCAAAAATTACGTACTGGGGGGGGGGGATATCTTATACGTTAGTAAATTCTGTTAAAATTGTTAACATTCTGTGCATTGTTCTATATGCTTGGAAAAGTGCATTGCAATAATACATTTTATTTCTCGGACAAATTAATGAGAAACGGCATGATGTACTGCGCATATGGATTTATTGCAACCAGCAAAATATTTTGTAATATTGAACTTCTTAAAACATAATTTCTTAAAATATAATTTTACAATACTGCAGGTCAATGGAATGAAATTATTGAAGCATAAAAACTCATCTGATTTTTAAATTTTCAGATGGCATGTGTGTTTTGTTTACGTATTATGAAATGGATATCAGAAAAGCTTTTCAATAAGTGAAAATACTGAAAAATCCTTGGAAATTCGGGAACGGGTGGACTTACAGATTTTTACTGCGGTCTGTGTTTCTCCTAGGTTTGCAGCATACCTGCACAAAGTTTAATACCGATCATTTCAGTTATTTAGAAATAAACATCGAACATATCCATATGTACACACACATTCCTTTTTATTTAAATACATCCTAAACTGAGTCAGATGTTTTTAGCCAACTGCGCCGGAAATTAATACAAAATGTGCGGTGTTAATTGTGTTAGGTAAATTAATACAGAAAATCATGAATGTTAAGTTCTAAAACAATATTTGAAAACTAAATATATCCATGTCTACAAACTACTTTAAAACGCTATATAATGTACCCATACATATATATTTCACGGGTTTACTTCTGTACACTCCAAAATCATTTTAATTGATTTTAAATGTTAACTTCATAAACAGCATTGTATATCTCCATATTATATGCTCCTAAGTTGTCAATTTATACACAAAATGTGATATTTATACCTAAATGGAGTCTTTTTTTAATAAAAAATTAATTGATTTAGTTGTTTTTTATTATTCACAATGATGACACAAGAATTTGATTACAAATAAAAATAAATAAATAATGCATCGAAATACTAATGGTATGTTATAAAATAACTATACGAAAAAATAATTAATGAAATAATAAAGCATTTTAATAAAATAATAATTCGGTACACAGTCTTTACCGATATTCTACCAAGACATTTAGCTACAAAACTTACACAAACTTCTTGGTCGGGTGGCATGATTGATGAAGAAATAAATGTTCGATTTGAGTAGAGGAAATATTTTCTAATAAGTACATACTAAGAAAGTTTTCAAACATTCTGTAAGTGTTTAAAGGGCAAACTAAAGTTTTCCATATTTCTCTGAAAATTTACCAAAACTTTAGAATAATTTGTTTCTATATTACAATTTTACACGCTTGTATGGACATTAAATTAAAAATTAATTTCAAGATGGAGTAGTATAATTTTAAAATACCAGGACTACATCACATGAAGTAATATTGGAATATTATTGTCAATTTTTTTAATAAATACATTAATTATTCATTCAAAAAAATTACCAGAAAATCTAATTAGTCACTATGTTAAAAAATAGTTTTGTTTTATTTTATTATAGCTTATATTTCAAGAAACTTCTATTGTTTAATTATTAATGGAATATGCCGTATAATAAATTATAAAATAATTTTACTGATGTTGAAATGATCATCATACATTCACTAATTTATCCGTTTGTGCCTAACAAATGTATTTAATGCATATATTTGAAAAGGTATTAACAAAACACTGTGTATTTAATCTTTAAGTAGTTTTTTTGTATTTTAAATAGTGGAAATTTCAATACTTAACACTAAAGGACTTAAAAAGAAATCTTGAAACAGTTGTACCTAAATAATATAGAGGAGACATACAGTGGGTCAATTTTTTGATTTTTAGAGATAATTCTAAAAATATTTCAAAAACAGAATATCAAACTAATGTCTTCAATAATGTCTTCAATAATAACTTCATTATGTTTCCGGATCTATTGTCTGTCCTGATTAATTTTAGCTTAATTCTAAGAAAGTGTTCGTAAATTTAAAAACCATTTTTCTTAAGTAATTTTTGTTATCCCAATGCACCCCATAAAAGGCCATACTGAGTCAAAAAATGTGGTGCAGTGGGACAGCTACCAAGAAAGACAATTTTCTTTCGTTCGATAGTTAGTAATTTGAAGTTTTATTTTGCCTGACAGTATTTAAAATTAAGTTATATATGAAAGTAGCTCGAATTTTATAAGGTAAATGATAATTTTATGTGTCTAAAATATACACACAATAAATTTGTAAATAAAATTAAAGAAAAATATTTTAGTTAGATAATACCACTTTGAGTCCTATAAAGTTTACAAAACTTTAGTTTTATAGTTATTTTTAAGACATGAAATCAAAAACTGTTGTTTTACAATAACTATTGGACATTATAACCTAAAATCTACAAAAAAAGTCAATTTTGTCCCTCTTCTATCAGTTCCTTTCAATACATTTCGTTTTGGCAACTTTCTCACAAGACCTTTACTGTCTGCTGTATAAGTATCTTCCTCATCAAATATAAGTGAATAACCTGACTGAATTCCTTTCATGTCGTGAATTCTAACTCATTTTTCTTTTTGCGTACAACTGTATACGTATGAGATATTGTATTATTTTTCACCTCAAAATTTTAAATTTTACTAATATTCATTTAAATACAACATAATAGAAACGAAGGTAATTTAGAATAAATAAATATGCCACATAACTCATATTTTCTTGACAAATTTTAAGTGTAATAGCATAAAGACTTAATTCCTACAAATTTCATGTAGATGATAAAAAAAAATTCCCGCCACAATCAAAGTGAGGTGTTTAACATTTTCCGCATAGTTAATTTTTTTTATGTCCACTTTAAATAATTTTCTTCTTTGAAAATTATTCACTGAACCACAAATGACTTCAATGATCCATTGTACCACCTGAGCCAATGTATGTCAGAGACACATAGTTCCAGTTGCAAAAATGCTTTAAATTGTATAAATATATTATATAAGAAGCAATCAAAGTCAAAAAATAAATTTCTACAAAAATTACGAAATTTAAATTTTTATACGGTCCACCGGTCCTATCCGTAATAGTTAGAATTTTTTTTAATACAATTCCATGCACAATAAAAAAATCGTCCTTTTACGACCAAAATTCACCGATTTATGAAGCAGCAAACATTGTGACTTAAGTCCCTTTTCCACGTTTAAAAATGTCCCGTTATGGTGAACCGAAGGGACTATATCTCTAATATATAAAATTCTTCTGTCACAGTGTTAGTCACCAAACTCCTCCGAAACCACTCGACCAATTTTAATGAAATTTTTTATGTATATTCGTTAGGTCTGAGAATAGGTTTTTAACTATGTCTCCCCAAAATGGTCCACCCCAAAATGTTTAGAACCCGAGTGCTATTAATTTCAATCAGGATTTCTGTGTAGACATTAGCGTGTCGAGTCACTTTTCAATGTGTTTGCCAGATAATGTGGAGAGGGGGGGGGCGTTAATAAAATGTTGAAAGTCGCACAAGTTTTGCAATTTTTGATAATTGATCGCTAAATGTGGTGCCAAAACGTGACAATTTATTATAAATATATTTCGCGTATAGTTAGAAAACGCGTGGCGTATATTGTAAAAGAGTTTTATTAGGCGATTTTAATATATATTTCTATTCCGAAGAAGTGCTCTGTGGTACAAGAAAGGAAAACATGGTACACTCATGGATTATGATGCCCATTCCAAACAGCATTTAAAATGTCTTTGCGGTATAGTTGGAATATGCCTACAGGAAGAATATGCCTGGCGAAGATTGTAAAATAGTTTCAGTAGGCGATTTTAAGATAGATTTCGATTCCAAAGATGTGTTTTATGGTACAAGAAAGAGTTGATGTCTATTTTAACACGCCGCCACTCTCGCCAACCTAAAAAATTCCCGTACTTTGGCGAGCTTTGCAGTCATGGGTCTCTGGGATTTATGCAAAAGTTTCAACGGTACTTGCGTATTATCCCGGCGGTCCGCCAAGAAAAGCAATTTTTCACCAAGATAAATGCCGGGCACATGAAATTGTTGATGGTTTGGAATACGATTGGCAACGTATTTAAAATCTACGAAAAAGTAGTTTGGCGGAAGTGACCGCCGGGATAATACGTAAGTACCGTTTCAACGCACCCAAAAGAACTAGGTGATAACTAAGGTAAACAAACTAGCGATAAACGCGCCAGTTAAGGAATTTGAAGACATTGAATTATTAAAACTACATAAATTGGTAATCCAAAATAAATAAAAATGTAACGGCATGCTGTACTTACATGTTGTTCCAAATCGCCATTTTTATTCTAAATTACCATTTCTACATAAATGCAAAAAATCGTCATGGTAACTGCATATATTTAATCATCGCCTCCTTGGCGAGAGTCGAGGCGTAGGAAACAATATATAAAACGGTGAAGTATAGTTGTGATATACTTGGCGAAGATTGTAAAATAGTTTTAGTAGGCGATTTTAAGATATATTTCGATTCCAAAGATGGGTTTTATGAAATAAGAAAGAAAAATACAGCACAGTCATGAATAATGATAACACTTTCCAACTTAATGGAATAAGTTCGAAAAATAGGGAAGACGCATAAATTATGATACGATTTTAATATATAGCACTATAGTGCGTATTTAAAATCTGAAAGTGTTTCAGATTTTCATCCTTTTTTTTTGGGGGGGGGACAAAATTTTTTATGGATTGATTATCAACAAGTCACAAGGCCAAACTATGTCTGTTTGTGGATTACATTTGAGAACACCATGTTTTACACACGGACAGTTATACGTGGCATGCTCTCGAGTGGGCAAACCATACAGTGGGCATCCAGTCTGTTTGTGTTATCTAAAGATGGGATAACAAAAAATATTCTATACTCTATTGCGTTAAGGGATTGATATTATTTTTTAGTAAAATTATTGTAATTAGCTATATATATAAATTTAAAGAATAAATTACAATGAATTAAATATATAAATGTTTGGTATTGTGTTATTTTTATATTCCAGCATCGTTCACAGCGCTCCATGCCTCTTCCATTCATATACCACATCCTCGCAAACTTACAATAAGTTAGTCATTTCTTTCTACTAAAATAATCCTAGGAATAATTTATATGGCAAAACAACGTTTGCCGGGTCAGCTAGTAAATACTGAAATTTTAAGTTATGGGTTTATTTTCATTTTCTGGCATAACGCGGAAAATGGAGCAAAACTAATTTTACAGAACTGATCTTCAAGCATACAGGGCCTTATTATCGCATGGGAAAATCGGGAATTTGCGCAGAGCACCCGGCTCGAAAGGGCCCTCTGATCCCCAATTTTAATGTTGCTCTAAAATATTATTTTTATATCAAAGTTTTATTAAAAATAAAACGAATTTCATAGATCGCCCCCCCCCACAAATCCATCAATGCGCGTGGCCCCTGTTAGTCATAATCGGGCCTGCAAGCAGAGGGTTATAGTCAAGCTCTATTAAAATCTATCTGAGGTCAGGATAATCATATATGTGTACTAAATCATATATGTGTAGCATGCAGGCGTGTAACATAAGAATGTGCTGCACAAAGTGCAGGAAGAGTTTTCTACAGGGGTGCATAATTAGATTGCAGTCAAAGGAAGTTATTTAATGCCAGTTCATTTTAAAAGTTGTTTTTAAAAAATCCGTTTTCAGCATAAGCAATATTTTTATGTTACCTTATTGGCTGCACATAGTTAAACGTTAATATTCTTTATTATAATCGACATTCGTAAAATAGTTGATGAAATTGCTTATAAATATTACACAGCTTAAAACCATGTGCATTAATTTTTCTTAGATTCCTTTGTATACGACCCCTATTTCGCAGCTGCAAAAGTGCTCTAAGAAGCTTAACTCGGTGAATTTTGGTAGTAGAAAGACGAATCTTTTTTGTTGTGCTTGAAATTGCATAAAGAAAATTTTTCTAAATATAACTGATAGGACCGGGGGACGGTATAATAATTTAAATTTCGTAATTTTTGTAGGAATTGATTTATTGACTTCAATTTTTCTCATATAATAGATTATATAATTTAAAGCATTTTTGCAACCGGAACTATGCATCTCTGACTAACGGTTTAGGAAATAGCCATTGGGCACCGTTAGCACTAGACAGTGGTCGAAATTGATTTATGAAATGACAGTATTTTTAGAAAAAAATATTGAACTGTGCCTTCAAATCGGTTAATGTTTTCAATGCTGTTTATTTTCTCATTAATAAAGTATTTTTTCAAAGAAATTTTCACATATATTCGGACGACCAGTGTTGTCTGAGCCTGAAAGAGGCAAAATCGATGTTCATCTCTAATGTGTTAAAATGATCCTGAAATTAGTAAAGTACTTTAAGGATCAGTTGGTGTATTGTATAAATATAAAAGAAAGCCTGTTAATTACAGCAAAAGCTTTAATAAAAAGGACGACCTTCGCTTGACTGAAAGAGATAGAGAAGAAGGATCCTTTAAAGTGCGCCGCAATATGCTACAGTGCAAAGCAGATATTGTTCTAATTTATGCCTCCCGTCACATCTGGATGACTTGGACAAAGTTTTAACCTCTCCACAGTACTTCAGATGCTCAAAGATCAAATCTGATCCAAAGTTTACACATCGTTACAAGCAACTGCCTTTGCAATATTGTAATAAATATATGGTAAAAGGTCAGAAATGAAAGAACGTAATATTTTCTGAAGAGAAAAAAAAATGTAATTTAGATGGTCTCGATAGTTTAAAAGTACTATTGGTGGGATCTCGGGAAAAAAAGACTGTAATCTACCTTCGGTAGAAATTTTGTCAGTGGATATTTGACGGTTTGGGCAGAAATTGCTTTTAATAGAAGAAGTGAAATGGTCGCTTTGAAAGGTCACCAGAGCTCATTCGAGTACAGCTAAACCTTCGAAAATTGCCTTTTACCATTTGCATGAAAAAATGGTGACTTCAGTTTCTACTTTATGCAGGATAATGCAAGCATTTATGCTCTTTATTATATGAACATCTCGTTTGAAGAACAAATTTTTGCTCTATTAGGTCACCCTCCTGAAAGTCTACATCTTAACCACATCGAAATTTAAGGAATATTGGACAGAATTCGTTCGAATGGTTTAAGGAAATGGACAGTAATATGCATCGATTACAGAACAGAGAGCTTCAATAAGTCATAAATGGACATTAAGCGATCAGAAATATATTCAAAATCGTATTTTATCCATGAAGGATAGAATTAAACATAACGCTCACAATGAAGATGAGTTAACAAAACATTAGTTACCTTTTTTTGTGTATTTCATAAATCTATTTAAATATATAAAACTCAAAATGCTAAATATTTGTTTTTATTTATTAATATGAATGATTTCTTTTTGTTTAAATTATTGTTTATGCATAGAATGTATAACAAATGAAATATGAAACATTCTCAATGAATAATATAAATTTTGATATAAAGTGATTTTGAAACAAAAAGTATATAATAGAAAACTAAGCAGTGCTGATCGCAAGTTAATTTAATTTTTAAATATTTTGTTACATATTTATAATTATATCTTATGTTACTAAGCTGCTTTCAGTAGAAATAAGAATGCTTTTACTAAAATAAAATTTAATTACATTATTCTTAAATTGACATGAGATATTTCCATCTAAATTATTAAACTGTAAATTTAAAAAATCTTTATTTTTATTCGGTTATTTTCTGTAAGAAAACTCGGTTAAAGTTTTCGGTTCTTTACTTAAGAAAACATTTTATGTTTTTGTGAAAATATTTTAAATGAATTTGTAATATTTTTATAATTAAATTAGGTAAACTATTGCAGTCTGCTTTACTTTTTTATATATTGTTATGAAATACATTAAATTGATAAAACTTACAACTACTTAAAAGAAAGAGAGAGGGAGAAGTAGAAAATTCAGTAAGTTAAAAAATCAAATTTAAAAATGTATTTCTTTTTATTCACTTTTAATGAAATGTTATTATGTTTGTAGTTTCATAAAAAAATAAATAATTTTTTCACTGTGTTAAGTATTAATATGTGTAGTAGCATAAATGCCTGAAAAACCTGTTTTTTTAGACAGTAAACAGAATTCTCTAAGAGAGAAAGTATAATCTGGATTGCTTTTCATCGCAGTTTTGTATTATTTTACTGATTTTTTGTTTCCATGATTTGCAAAAGTTACCGATTAATTTTTCTTTTTAGTATATTAATATAATTAATTTTACCGATTAAGAGAAAAATATATCCAGAGAAACATTTAGCATTTCAGTAAAATTGCATGAAAGGTTGCGCAGATAGTGCCATTTTGTATGCAGAGCGTAACCATGAAATCAGCGTAAAAATGCGTTTTAATTTTTTTTTAATTTTAATCTAAAACTTTAGAATGAATCATACACAATATTTTAAGGTATACGAGTTGTGGGCTCGTACTGCAATGTTGAAATTTTGCCCTGAAACAGAACATGCTTTAAGATTTTTATACAACCGAAATGTAATCTGTTACTGCGCTTATATTTTAAAAATCGAAAAAACAATGAAATGCTTACCTTAACGTTAGTTGATAATAAACTGCGAACTATTTTTGGATGAAGCACTTAACGTGTGCTGGTAACGATTTCCGACAATGTCTAGACATAGGATAAACCAATCAGTGAGTAAACACAACCAGTGAATAAGGATTTTATATTTGAGCACACTTAATGGAATACCCATTTTGCCACGAAAAATTGTTCTAATAAGCGGGTTATTTCATTAAGAGGGATACTTTCGGTTCAGGTTCATTTCGTGTGTTTTATGACTTATTTTTAAGTTTGCCCCTCAAAAAAAGTTTATGTTTATCTTTAGTGTTTAACCCTTTATAAGGCGAGGGTATGTGCAGAGAGTCGAAATTACTTGGAATTTTTCTGGCCCATTTTTTAGAATTAATTCATACATTTTCCTTTTACTGTAATATCCTACGTGAAAATTGGAGAAACAAGTATTAAACAAACATAGAAATTTTGCAGGAGAAAACATTAATTATACACAAAATCAGAGTCGGAAAACTACCTGCTGCTTGTCCACGGAATTAAACGCAAAAATATATAATTAAAAGCGATGATTCTTATGCTCAATTTTCGAGTCATTATTCGAATTTTCTAAGCCAAATATTATTTAGAATCTAGACGTATGGAAAAAATATACATCCGATATAACTGAACGAAAATCAGAAAATTCACTAATGACAATTGATTTCTGTATTTAATAGACCGTAGGTGGTAAGTATTTTACCACTACCTTATAAAGGGTTAAATCATGATTTTCAAACTGTGGCTATAAGCTACCTTTATACAGGCAACGACTTCCGATTCCGACAATGTCTAGACATATGATAAACCAATTAATGAGTAAACACAACCAGTAAATAAGCATTTCATAGTCAAGCACACTTAATGGAATAGCCAGTTTGTCACGAAAAATTATTCTAATAAGCGGGTTATTCCATTATGCGCGATCACCTAGACATATTACTATGTTACATTGAATATTGTTTCGTACATTGAAAAGTTCGACTTTTCCTCTCATCGGGTTCGATTATATACATACATACACACACCCTCCAAAAAAAGTATTCGAGCAAGAGAAAAATTTCTTACTTTGGTTTCGTATATTAAAAATTATTTATCATAGAATATGAATTAGGCTACGTAAAAATATGACTTTCCATATTTCTATCAAGTTGTGCGTTTTTCAAAAACTCATATATTATTCGCAAATCTAAAATAGGAAATTTCTCTCTTGCTCGAATACTTTTTTTGGAGGGTGTACATACATACATACATACATACATACATACATACATATATATATATATATATATATATATATATATATATATATATATATATATATATACAGATATTAAAAAGCGTCGAACCTCATCTGTTATACCATTTACATGTGCTTTTCTTGAAAAAAATAGATACATTAAATTAACAATATAAAATCTATTTTTGGGATGTTGTACCACTTTTTGCTTGATCCCCAGGAAGGTGGAAACCAATAACTTATGATGTCTTCCAATTTTTTTACATATATTATATTTACAAAACTATGTCCATACTCAGATAAACGCGAAATGCTATAATAAAAGAAGTATAGCATGATTTCTTTTACAAACCGAATTGTGCTTGAATGTTCATTTAGTCATAATCTTATCCCATAGTAATATAGAAAAAAGTACACATTAGAACTCATAATGAAAAAAAGTTGTATTTTACAGATTTTAGAGAAAACTTTTATTTACCTTTTTATCTGTAACCAGTAGCTTTACGTTTTAAAGTGTTATGCCTTTTTTTGGCGTAATTTAAATTTGTAATATCTGAGCAAATTATGTTTCAAAATGTTTTTGAATGTTGTTCATTATTAATAGTTATATATCGATATTCTTATAATAGGCGAGTATTCAAGTGCTTACTTAAATGTACTATGCGCTTCCACTTGCATCATTTATTTTATTAATAAATCAACTAAGATGCAAACTTACAATGCTTTGTATAATTAAAAATATAGCAAATTGACTATTTTCTTGTGTGTTTATGGGAGTTTTCATTTGATTTATTTTTAATAATATTATATTAATCATAACATTAAAGAAAGTTCCGAAACAGCCCACGTGTTGCTCGACCCTTCGTGGCCCATCCACATCTCAGCGTCCATGAGCTCTGTGTTGCGGAGGAATATATCCAAATAGTCAGTCTGACGCGTAGTCCCCAATGTTTAGTCCAGAAGAAAGTTTGGTTCTCATTTTATTCACCCACTCACGGAAAGGTTGAAAGGCTAACTCAGCCTTCGCCAACACGGTATTAAAGCGTAGTCCATGTAACGTCCATGTAATGTAACGTCCATGAGCTCAGGGGTGCGGAGGAATATATCCAAATAGTCAGTCTGACGCGGAGTCCCTAATATTTAGTCCACAAGAAAGTTTGGTTCTCATTTTATTGACACACTCAAGGAAAGGTTGAAAGGCTAACTCAGCCTTGCCAGCTCGGTATTAAAACGTAGCATTAGACAGTTTAAAAAAATCCAACACGAAAAATAATTTTGCTGGTTTTAGAAAAAATGTTTGTTAATTAATAATGCATTTCGTTGAATAAACAGAAATTTTGCTTAGAAAAATGTTTGTTAATTAACAATGTATTTCGCTGAATTAACCAAAATTTTGCTGATACAACAAAAATATTTCTTTGAAATAGAGCCAACCAAAATTTTGTTGAATCAAGAAAAATTTTTTTCTTTCGGTATTAGTATTCTGATTTTGCACACATTTTTGTAATGAATCAAATGATAGAAAATCACTACCATGTACTGAGGAAAATAAACATCCCGGCATGATGATATCTGTTTTGTATTCCAACAGTCTCACATATCTCTGTCATGGAAGGATGATTACATTTATTATGCACCGTGCTCCCTACCAGCTCGTTAGAGTCGAAAGGTGAAATCAAAGACATGATGAAATTCAAATTCAATCGTAATATGTAGAAGGCACAGAATGGCAGAAGCATTATCAATTCCTCATAAATATAGGGATTGATTAAACGTTCCTCGGCTTGAAACCTACTCTACCTTTTTGGTTTGAATTTTAATAGTGTTTGAATAATTTTTATTTTTATTCATTTCCTTGTTTTCGGGAAAGCAAATATCTCATTTAGAGAACCAAGCTTTATCGATAATTTAGTTTGAAAATTTGCTGCGTGGTTGATTTATTTATTTATTTATTTATATTTATATTTTTTTAAGTTTCTTAAATTTAGCCAATCACTTGTTTGATTTGGTGTAAAAATTAAAATTATTTTTTGAGAGTATCATTTTGTCAAAAATTGTTTTTCTCATTATAATAATTTTTTAATATAAAAGCTATAAATATGTTTTTTGTGTGTGTGGGAGTATTATTCATGACTGAAAATACTTCAGGTTTCCAAATGCAATTATTCAGAAGATTTTAAAATAATAGTTGCGGTATAGCAAGATGTAAATTATTTATGAGAAGTGAATTAGATTTCTCTCTTTTTTTCTAGTTTCAATAAAACATCTTTTCGACCTTCTGTTTTATGAATACAAATTTCCACACAAAATCATTATTACGAAATTTATTTTATTATTTTAGTTTTTTTGTGTAAATCGACTAATAAAAAGAAATTTCTTATAATCGTTACTAACTAAAATATCACCCCTCATAACTATGTGTCTTATAAATTAAGTAGTAATAATCTTGTTACAGCAATGACGGAAGAAAAATAAATAAAAATCATTAATATTGCATACAAATAAAAACTAAACAGAGTAGAACATCCGTTTTCAGCATATTCTTTGAACTAATCTGTGAAAAATTCATACCGAGACACATATTTGAACAGAATTACATAATATACGTGTGTGATTCTTCTTGAAAATGCTGAGAACACATTTTAAAAAAATAATTGGTCGTAATACGACCGGTATTATACAGCATATTCAAAATACTGCAAAAAGCCAATAAACAGTCATATAAATTTAAGCGTTAACAACTAGACACATTACTAGTTCAGATAAATGATCAAATATGATTTAAGATTGTACGTGTTCCTTTCGGTAATTTCGGAAGCATAACATAAATAAAAATAGATCGTGGAACACTTTATTAATTTAACGTATTAATTAAGGGTATTTAACAAGACATCTCCGACAATACACAAAGTATGGAATTCCCACACAAACACCCATATCGGAATTTTCTGTTGTTGCAGTGGCATTCAATGCATTCAATGGAATGAAACCCGGTTTACACCATGGGTGGCTTTGAAAACATGCGTTTTATTGAACATAATACTAAAGAAAGAGATTCCATCTGTACGAACTAAATTAGAAATTTCTGAGAGACATAGTTTTTCCTGTTTTTCGTTGTGGCAGAGAATTTGATATAGGCTCTTATAATACAACGTTTCTCCTCTGTGTGTATGTATCGGGGATATATTGCCTGACAGGATTCCTTAAATTCTTGGGGGAGAACGAGGGGTCGTTTTCGTGGAATATTTATTTCTTTTTGAAGTCCTGTGCTTATATGTGTGTGATCTATGTCTGTTAGCGAGCGAACAATAATACTGTTAAGGATTTCTCGGCGGACATGGAGCAGTTTTATTCGACGAAATGGGGTAGCAGTTTTTTCCGTACAAATGTACATGTGTGGCTTTATGGTCAAAATAACATTTTCAATTCATGAAATTAAACAATGAGATATGAAAGACGAGACTTAGACTTTATTAATTTTATTATTATAAGTTGTGTCAGAAAGTTTTATTTTTACTTAGAATTTAACCGAATACATTTTCAACAACTACTGGATTGCAGTCAAGCTGGCCGAAGTATAGGACTCATATTTATTGAATTTTAAGTAGACCGGGTAAGCCCTATCTCCGCCATGTTAAATTCATCATGTTCCTTTTATGTTCCTTTTTCTCAGAAATGGCAGGAGTTAATAATACAAACTTTTATCAGAAGTGAGAATAGCATATTTTATATGCTTTAACATGTAAGTTTTTTCTAAATAAAAGTTTAAAAATATATATTATTGATCTTTTACTGAAAATCACTTTTAAATTTCCAATTTTGATAGAATTTTGCTGCTTAAAATGAATAATTCTCAATAAATTAACAAACCGCCATGTTAAAGTATGTAATATAATATAATATATGTGTCCTTATAAATTGAGTTCATAAGTTTAATAGATATGGAGAAAAAGGAACACGAACTTCTAAAATCCACGTTTTGAGAAAACCCGCTTTAACAATTTCACACATATATGTATAAACTAAGAAGTGTATTAAAGAAATATAAATATTTCTGTTTTTCAGATAAACAAGTTTAATATATCGTTAGAAAGATAAAAGTTTTTAATGTAAGTATTTAATGCAATGTTAAGTATTTAATGCAATAAATAATGATAATCGATTTTTTGACCGAATTTATCTTACCTGGTCCCCTTAAAGGGAGAATTTTATTCATAGTATTTTTTTCTTGTAATGAAAAAATATAGAAAAAAGGGCCACCCTACCCCTTTTTCACGTCTACCCTCCTTGGTGGATTATATTCGAAAAAATCTGAAATCGAGTTTTAGAAATTCGTGAGCGTTGTAATTTAGAGAAGGAATTTCACAAATATCTCTTTTCTTCTTTAAGATCAAGCAGAATATGTGAAAAGAACGTTTTGTCCCCTTTTCTCCCCATGAGTAACGAACTTTGGAAAATGCTCTTCAGTCATCATACGCTAAAACACTCACACACATGCCAAATTTCGTATTAATGCATCAGTAGTTTGGTATAGACAAAATATTGACAAACGAAAAAAGGAAATTACGTTAAATTCGCGTATATAACCATAGAATGTATCCATAAAAGAAAAAAAAATGATTTAATCATTGCATTCTGATGATTTTTAGCATAAACCTCCTAATTTAACTAGAACAAGGTGTCCTCAAAACACTGACCGAGAAGTTTATTTATTAAATATTGATTGCAGATATACAACGAATTACAAAGTTATGTAAAAAAAAGTGCAGAATCTTAAGGTATTGATTAAATTTTTGAGGAGATTCAATCTAAATAAATACGAATTTAAATTTTTTATAAGACGTTCGTGTTAAAAATCTCAATTAGAATTCAAAATCTTAAAAATGTAACTTATACAATAGTGACGCGATGCACAAATTTTCAGATTTTCAATGAAAAAAATGAGATATGTTTAAACAAAGTTAGTAAATGGTTAAATTTTCGCAAAATTATGATCATTGTTTTCATTCGTAATTTGTATACAACCCCTAAAACGGCATCATGCGATGAAATTTTCAAAAAAGCATTTGTCACTGTATTTTTATGCAATGGGCTCATTTTTCTAATAAGAGTTATTTTCACGGGGGACGTATAAAAATTAAAAATTTGTATTTATTTATATTTCATCTCTCGGAAAATTTAATCGATATTATAATATTAAATACCTTTTTCAGACAATTTTGAAATTTATTCTGTATGTCTATGATCAATATTTCAGGAATAAAAGCCTAAGTAAGTGTTTTTGGGACATCCTGTGTACTTACTTTTACAGACGAAATGTTACGCTGAAGACATCTTTAAATATGAAGTGGTCTGACAGTTAAATATTACTGTACTTTCATGTTAAAAGTTATTTTTTAAATTTATTTATTTTTTAATTACAAAATGTATTTTCAATGAATATTTGTTTTCGTAATTTGAAAGTTCAAAATTGTCGCATAAAATGATACATGTGAATTTGGAATATAAAAATAAGTGCTCTGCTTCATAGATTAACAGACGACTAATAAAAATCAGGATTGATATCATCTCTTTCTCGATGGACATTTTTGGCAGATCAATAGCGTCTTCTATATATTTACCTCTTAAATAAAGTAGTTTTTTTTAATCATATAGGACTTTTCCAATTCAATATAAGTAAATGTGTTTCCTTGATATGAAAACATTCCTATCATTGAGATTTATTTAAAAAACAATTTCTTGAATTAAAAATTTTGGATTAATTCTCGATTTTTTAAATACGTTGAAAAATTACCGTTTAAAAAATTCATTAAGTCTAATAGTACAAAACTTGGAACATTCAAAATCATATACCTTATTTTTTTCCTTTTTTAAACTTATTTTTGATATGCTGTCATTTTATAAAATATGTATTAAAATATATTTCGTCTTGAAGACATGTTACAAATAAACTATATGATTCATAAAATCATTCTTTCTCCAAAACTTTTTCATAAACATATCGAAATTGAAGTTTCCGAGTCAACAAAAACATTCCATATTGAATATTCTTGTCTTTTGAATGTTGAAATTTAAGGAACATCTCACGAATATTCAATAAAAGAGGACAAATAAGTTTCAAATGAAACCCCTTTGACGTACTTAAAGATAAAATAAAAAGTTCTTTAACTTTTTTTTATGATATTTTATTTTATTTATTTATATACTTATATTTTTTTTCAAGTTACGGAAATGTGGATATTTCACAGCTTTTACATTTCCGGTACTTTAATGTTTCACCTTAAAGTGCCCAACTAAAAGTATAACAAAATGCTATTTTTTGAAACAGTTCTTAATTAATTTAAATTTTTCAAATTTTAAGTCTAAGTACCAACATTCATTAGCATATGTAATTTATCTATGATTTTTCTTCCTGCAGAAAGAACAAATAATAAAATAATATATAGTTTCTAAACTGAGAAGAGTAATTTTTAACAAACCATTTTTCGATTATAAAAAAGTCACATTTATGAATATCAGAATAAACATCAATACTTTTCTCTTCAATTTTGCACACATTTTTCTTTATTAATAGCACGAAAAATCATGTTATTACCGCAGTTACGGTGTATTTAATTCATTCCTCAGCCAATATCGGGATCATTATGTGACATCAACTAAAAATTGGAACGTAATTTATCAGTAACTCTGTGCTTGTTATTGCACTGTGATGTTACTCACAAATTTTCTGACAAGTAGATGAAAGACGAAAATTAAACTATTTCCAAGTAAATTCTTTAAAATTCTTATTTTGACGAAGATGTATCTTCTTATAAAATACCTTATGACTATATATTTCAGTAAAATCCTTTGTAGGCCATACGGCCTGAACCAGTTGAAAGTTTGGTTTTCTAGCGTCATTATCACACGAATCTTACTACTTACGGATTGTTTATGAATAGATGCATTACATTCAACGAGAGACCAAAAGCACACACTGTTTCGCTAAAACTCTTATGCAATATTTTAGGAACATTAACATTTACTTGATATTATTAA
This sequence comes from Cheiracanthium punctorium, assembly GCA_038373885.1. Taxonomy (NCBI): domain Eukaryota; kingdom Metazoa; phylum Arthropoda; class Arachnida; order Araneae; family Cheiracanthiidae; genus Cheiracanthium; species Cheiracanthium punctorium. Next base: position 216,488 of record JAWZYV010002631.1, on the reverse strand, counting down.
GACGTACGATTAAAAAAAAATCATTTCGTGAAAGTTATTCTCTTCGTGAGTCAAATCTGCTTAATAGTCTAACCAATTTACTATGATAATTTATTCTAACAAGCGGTAAAATTCAATATCCGAAATACCAATAACTAATTATTAAAGTTTGGTACATTGAAAATTTATTACAGTAAGCGGTATATTCCTTTAACCGATATTTCATTAACCGGGTTGGACTGTATTTGATTCATCCCCACATTTCTTACGCTGAAACAAATTACAATAAACTTTTGAGAATTTTTTATTACTCTTTCAGAGGAAGCATCTAAAATTATTATGAATCTAGAGAGAATAGCATTAAAGATATTTTGATTAAATGAATCAGTAAAAGATGAATTTGTTTTGTATATTTCAAAACTAAATATGCACGTTTCATGTATTACGTTTTATGCATGTTTTTATCTTTTATGTATACATTAAATAAAATTTTGGAAAATCGAAGTTTATGAATCGAAAATACTAGTTATTTTGAAAAAAAAAGTCCATTTGCAATTTCCTTTAAGTATTGAGAAGTCCTTCAAGCAATAGAATTTAAGCGAGTGAACCAGCGCAAAATATGTATCTTATTGAAAATCCATTTCATGCCATCTTGATCGCAAAACATTTTAGACGAAATTCACTGAATATCACGAATTTATTTTGCCTTATTTTATACGATGCTAAGCTATGATTTATCTTTGTTTACCATCGCAAAATGTAGTACTGCTTGGAAATAATGGGTATTATTTTAAACAGACCACTTTGATTAAATTTTTGTTGGAAGCAAAAAGTCTATTTGAATAAATGTTAGATATTCAATGTATGAACAAATCAAAATATGCTTTTATGGAATAATTCTACTTTTTTTAAGAATTATGAATTTCAAAGCAAATTTCCCAGCATTTTTTCCTAAATATTAGCAATTTAGAATAATAGATGATACAGTTCTATTGCTTTTTATCTTTAATGTAATTCTAATTAAATATTCTTGGAAAAATTTTTGAAAATTTACAATGCACTTGTTGAAGTTTAATTATGTGATCAAAAGCGTAAAACTGCTTATTTTTATGAATGCGAATGCTTAAACGAAATGCCAAACTATTGGCAACATTTTTCCTCTATCTTAACGTTTACTGTTGTCAGTAACTTAAGTGTGTTTTTAAGTAAAACAAAAGCACATATTTTTTACGAAGTATTACGAAGATTTTTTACTTAGTTTTACGAAGTTAAAACAAACTATGCTTTAATACTTGTCTGACCTAAAATAAGAATGTAATTTTCTGATATTTTCACTAAAAAGGTTAAAAAGTAATAAAAGGTTACTAAAAGGTTATATTTTTACTAAAAAGGTTTCATCAAAAGAATAATCAGGTGAACACAGTAACTTCCAGAAATACTACCGTATTTACTTGCAAGCAAATTGCTCAGTATAGTATTGAGGCAGTACATGTTGTCTCCACACTATGCAATTAAGTACACTGAAGTACACTCCATGAGTGAAATTTTGAAAACAAGCGCCATTTATCGCTGCACTGATAGGAAATTCTTTAAAATTACCAAGAAGAACAACATTACAGATGAATCATGGTAAAGATATCGATTATAAAACACTTTCCCAGCCTTTTTTGTGCAAAATTTGAATATGCATTATGAAATTTATCAAAATTATGGGAGTACTCTTAAAATAAAAGTTTTATATAAGAATTAATGCAATTTTGGAGCACTCTAAAATGCTCTGAATGACATTTTCATCGTTTGAATTGAGACACACTTCTTTTAATCATTTTTAGAGTTGTATTATGCTTGAAAAGGATCAATATATCTTAGGTGTCACAGAATATAATGTACTAGATTATTGTTTCTGTAGGAGAACTATAAATGTTAAATACACTTTTTTTATGCAAAGTATTATTTTGTTATCCTTAATAATATACATCTCTTTGTTTGAAATAAACTAATGACTGTATAATAGGTTTTTGGGTAGCATCCGTAAAACACCACATTACAGTACGTAGAAACGAACAAGAACTCGGAAATCACAAACACTTTTCAACTTTTTAGGAACGTGTCAAAAACTTAGTGATTTAAATGCACTAGCGCGAAGTAAAGCAATCTGATCAAAGAGTTATAACAGAAAGGAAAAACAGTTCGAGTTCGCTAACTAAACGTTATAGTAGTTCTCGCGAGCACTGGTGTTACTGCGACTGACCATTTAGCTCCAATACTAAATGCACATCTGTTTGTGCATTTTTTCGATCATTACTAGACTTTCGGGAGATATACTTGTCTAAAAAAAGATTAGAATACCCCCGCCCCCTTTAATTGTGTGATAACGCTGAAAAATACCAAATTTGATTCTCAATGTTTTCCTAGAATACATATAGACACTAATGCGATTGTATATTTAGCTAAATATCGTGAATTTCTATTTTGAATGAATGCGAATATTTTAAAGATATATAACTGGATTTCTAATTACTAGATTCGCATGTGATCGATTCTGGCTAAAAGCAATTTTAGACTCATTAATAGCTTATGTAAGATGATCACCGCAAAAATTTTGAACATAAATTTTCGATTCTTAGAAGTTTCGAAATTAAATCTGAGTTTCACGTTTGTTGTTTTAAATCAAAAATTCTTGGACATGCGAGCAGATAAATGCCCATACAACTTATGATAAATCTTATCAATTAGTTATGTTTTCAATTCATTATTATTAAGTATATCATAGATGCAATGATAGTTATTAAAGTATTGTTCCAAGGCGGTCAGTAGGGTATAAAAATTAAACTTTCACCACACATTGGTAAGTTGCAAAGTTTATTCAAAAGAAAAAAAAATCACACATCGTGTTCATTAGGGTGACGCAAAAAAACAGACTATTTTTTTTATTCTAGAGTGAAAAAATGTTAATTTTTATGTTTTAAGAGCCCCCATCCAAAAGACAGCTCACAACCAACAGACAAAAAAAAATTAAGAGGTTGCTCCATTTTTTTTTAAATTTCAAAAATCGCCAAAAATCGGATTTTTTTTTCGTAACGGTGTAATGTTATAGATCAAAAAATAAGTTTCTGAAAGTTTCAGTTCAAAATTTAAAAATTTGAAAGGTCGCTCACATATATTTTTATTTATTAGTGCATTACTTTAGATTTTTTTGAGCGACTTTTTAATATTCAAATTAAAATTCCATACATTTTTTAATCTTTTATTTAGTACAATAATGGATGAAAATACACCACGAGATGAACTAAAAATCAAGCACAATAAAGAAAACATAATCTTGTTAACTTAATAATTTTTTTAATCAACTACAACGTTTTAACAATATTTCAACAAGCTTTGTTATTAATTCTGATAACAAATTTTAAATTTTAACAGGTTTTATTGATTTTTAGTTCATCACGTGGTGTATTTTTATCGATTATTGTACTAAAAAAAGGGGGGAAATATATGGTATTTTAATTTGAATATTAAAAGGTCGCTCGAAGAAATCTAAAATAATGAACTAATAAATTTAAAAAAATCGTGAGCGACCTTTCAAACTTTAAATTTTGAACTGAAACTTTCAGAAACTTATTTTTATTTTTTGTTATCTGTAACATTATGCCGTAACGAGAAAATGTTTTTTAAAAAAAATCGAATTTTGTCGATTTTTGAAATTTTAAAAAATTTGGAGCAACCTCTTAATTTTTTTAGCTATCCTTTTTAGCTCTTACCACATCAAAAACTAACATTTTTTCACTGGAGACTCAAAAAAATAGTCGTTTTTTTTTGCGTCAACCTAATTTTCATAATTTTATAAAACAGTGCAACAGCAGATTCTATTTTAAAATGAATGTAAAACTAAAACCAATTTTTTCGTCAACATTTTAATAATAAATACAATTTAAATTGTACATTTTCCATTAACATGGAAGTACATTGAATGAACAATGAAAGCAAAGCATCTTGTGCGCCCTTTGTAATCGATTTATTATTATGTACGGATTTTTAAATAAACAAATTATTTATAAATTTACATGAGCATTTATTTATTTATTATATTTAATATTAATATCACAAATTAATTTTGGGGGGCATAACAATTTCCTAACTTAAAATTCAAGTTTATTTTCTTTTTTAAAAACTTACATACTATATTTAAAAGTTCTATGTGAGAGACTTACACAGCGGGGAGTGTTGTACATTGGATTGCATGTACCTTGGACCAGTCCGAATATTTCTGCCATTTCATTGAGAAATTCCATTATAAGTATATGTAGTTAAGCATATGCGTTATTCTCTATAGGATAAAATATTAAATTTTTAAGAAACAAAAATTGTATTTGTTTGGTTTAAAGGAACCCCCCAAAAATGTACATGTTGTATTTTAGTCTAGTATCATTACTGTACCTTAGACCGGTTCAGGTACAACAATGACTGCTTTTGAGTGTCAGTTAACATATAACAAATATATTTTCTAGTATCATTTGGCACTTTCAACATGTACCAATGTTATTATAAGTATTTTCACAAAATAAAAAAATGTTCTATTAAATGTATAACTCACTTGATTTGACTTATTTTATTTTAACTAATGCATTCGTAAACTCTGTTAAAAGTGTTTTATTTATATCAATATATAACTTCAAACAATTAAGTAACAAGCCATGAAAACAAATTTAACTAAAAAATAATGTACTTAATGTACTTCTAAGTGTAACATCCAATAGGCAAATGTACAATGTAATGCTGCATCTTCGACCAATTTCTTTTACTCTAATTTCTATATTTTTAAATGAATAACAGAATTTTTAATGAAAATATTCAAATTAAGAGGGCAAATTATGTCGCATATCTTATAGAATTCCTCAGTTACTGAGAAAATTACATTTTGTGCAAGAAACTAAACACTGAAAATTGTTCCAGGGTACAGCACCTTCCCCTACATTAAATTATTTATCAAAGAAGCGTGCAAACTTTACAGAAAAAAATGATGATATCTTGAAATTTAAGCTTGCGAAATGTGTTCTCTAAACGAAGCTAACATTCATTTTAATTCGAAATACAATTCTTGCATTGACGTCTATTCTCACGTGCCCAAACAAAATTTTTCACAAAGAAAATAACGTTCTACTTTCAGCCGTATTTCTTTTGTCTAAACAAAACCTTGAAAGTCATTGAAATTGCAAGCAACTTTTCAAACGCAGAGCGATGAAGAAAAACGCAGTAGAACTGTTCCTCCTGTATGCATGCTCGGCTGCAAAAGTGCGGAGTATTTCAATTGTGGGAAGAGAGTGTTGCTTGCTCTTCATTTTATGCTTGCGTCAAGGGAACATTTTTGCACTGAAGTATTCGTTTGTCACGAACTGAGTTATAGGACACCCCTTGGCAACCGCTTCTATGCATGAATTCTGAGAAATAAAATTTTTATCAGGGGACGATTTAGAAAATATTTTGTACTCTGCATATCAATATTTTTTGTTTGCTTCAGTTAAAGTATGAAATGTGCGGTACATTCTAAAACAAGCTCATGTATTTATTTTTGCCAGTTTAAGTCATACACTTGACACACTTAGTACAGAGAGTTTTATGCAGATCTATGGATTTTTTTGCCATCTCAGATGTCCCTAATTACAGGTTCTTTATTTATTCTATTATGCCAGGGGACAGCGTGGGAATCGACCCCACGACTTATATTAGCCGATTAGCGTCGAGTGGGACAGACTCTTAACCTCCAAGACACCGGCCCTCCAGTTTAAGCCATGTACGTCTGACTTAACTCTGATCAGCACAGTTTTTACATTTCGGAATCATTAACTTTTTCACATTTTCGCTGTTGGATGTGAGAATTAGTAGATTGTGGAATTTACATAGAATATTTTCACGCGACGTCACTGAAATTTTTTTTCGGTCAACTCATTTATTTAGGGATACAAAGCCCCGTTTTTGGCCAATTACCATTCTCAAATGAACGAATGGTTGAAAAAAAAGTTGGTTGGTAAGGTGTGATGTACTGATAATGACGTAGGTGAAACACCTTTATAGTTTTGTGTTACGTTTGAGACGGAGCCATTGTGATTCTACCGGGCCTGCTTGTGCACTCCGAAAGCGGACGTTTCCCTGTTGGTTAGATTCGGCCGTTAGATGACGTATCCCAGCCAGCCACGATACATCGAATTAACGTCGCCGTCGACGTAGTTTCGACGTAATCATCGACGTTAAAAATCCTTGGATATGTCCACCTGTTAGCCCGTCGAGCGCTGAACTTCTCGACGGCGTATTACCCGCGAGGGGTGACCCTGAGAGATAACAATCTAGCTTAACTACGGCGTAAGAATGGAAAAGGGTGACCGCCAGGAAGAGAAAATCCCCGATATTGGTCGAACACTCGTCGCTATAACGGCGAAGGGAGACAGATTCTCGGAATTCGTTTATAAAATTCAGCTCATAGTGGTTGATTTTACGTTATACCTTGTCGAATCGCTCCAACAGGACAGAAAAAACCGGCTTATATTCGTCTAATAGAAGTCGTTCTTTAAAGACTTCGCAGAATTTGTCGAATTCTGACCATTTATAAACGTAGTAATTATGCCGCAATTCCAGACATTCAGAGAATAGACAAATACCATTTACATACGTCGTGAAGGAATGGAAATTCAAACTGTTCTGATCTTGTGAACTTTTGCCGTTTAAAAAGGAAACATTTTATATTTCTATATAATACATTTTAATATTAGTTTGTTAGCTAATAAAAAAGTTATTTTTAATTAAATGTGCAAAAATTACAAGTTTTAAATTAACTTCTAGTCGTTTAGATGAAGTTGTAAAATATACATTCATAAAAATTTGAACACAGAGAAAATACATTAAAGAAAAATATAATCTTGATTTTTTGAATTTAATTGATCAGTAACTTGCATAAATAGCTTATGTATCTATTTTACATTTTAAAGGGTTTACTTTTTCCCCCCGGTACATTTTATGAATTGTTTTTACTGTAGGTATATTTAATAAAAGGCGGGGGTGGGTACGCTGTTTAATTCAATGTTATAAACAATCTAAATATCTTCATATATTGGTGAAAGATGGTGAAAAAGTAACTTAAAAATTATATAGAATATTAGTAAATTTAGTTAAGTAAGGAATACAGTTTAAAATGCAATTTTACTAACAGTAAATATAATTTACTTATTTTATATAAAAAAGATTACTTTTTAACCAATATATGAAAATATTTAGATAGTTTATAAGAGTAGATTAAATCATTTTTTGCACCCTTTTATTAAAAATACCTCATACAGCCAAAACGATTAATAAAATGTACCGGGGGAAAAAATGGAAACCCTTTAAAATGTAAATTAGTGACATAAGTTGTTCGTGCGAGTTATTTATCTGTTAAATTAAAAATCAAGATTATATTTTAACTTTAATATATTTTTGTATATGTTCAAACTTTTATGAATATAAATTTTATAACTTTATCTAAACGATTAGAAGTTAATTTAAAACTTGTTTTTTCTAATCATTTAATTCAAAATTGCTTTTCATTAGCTAACAACTAGTAGTATAATGTATTATATTTAGAAATATAGAGTGTTTCCTTTTAAACGGCATGTGCACCCGACAAGAAGTTTGAATTTCCATGCTTTCACGACGTATGTAAATGGTGTGTGACTGACATATTCTCTAAATGTCTGGAATTCCGGTATAATTACTACGTTTATAAACTGTCAGGATTCGACGAAATCGTCAAGGAACCACTTCTATTAGACGAATAAGCCTGCTTTTTTATCTCCATAGTTTATTATAGTTTTCCTGTAATAAAATATGAAGAAGTTTTCTATCTACAAATCCCCCCCCCTCTCACCCTCCCACGAGAAAAATTTTGTCTACTTCATTACACAAACAGTTTTTTATTTATCTCTCTTAATTCTTTGATTTGTTCAATTTCACTACTCCAAATAGGTTTAAATTACATACTAAATGCACATATATTAGTATACAATTTAAAAAGAAAAAAAAATTTGCATAAAGTGCTTTAATCTGTTTCATTGTAAGTTATGCCATAATGCAATAATAAGTTGACTTTTGTTATAGTAAGTTTACATTAAGTAAATTTGTGCTTATAATGAGAAAAAATATTTCATATGCTTAAGGTAAACAGTTGATTTTATGCCAATTGTACCTTTATATTTCACTCTATAATACAAATAAGAAGACTTATAATTAGCAATTAAAAAGAAAATGAATAAAAGAAACAAAGCACATAATTATTAGTTAAATAATTACTTAACTCACCTCTAAAATTTTGATGGCTGGAATTAAAATTTGTAGTTACCCCGATAAACTTTAATAACATCACCGGCCAACACAATTTAAAGAGAGCCAGACAAACTTATTAATATGCCAAGCTAACGGTAAATCGTGTTAGCATTGAACTTGAAAAATATTCCAAGAGATACTTGAAAAATATCCACTTTTATAGTTAAAACTAAGGAAATTTTACTGTTCTGTGTAGAGCTGAGCTCAGCCATTGACTACACGCTGGAGCGAGTTCTGCCTTTGCATAAAAAACTGCGAAGTACGAGCCACGCGAACCATGAACGAATGCACAAACAAAAAAGAAAAAAAAAAGCATCTGCTTTCTGAGAAAACGGTTGGGGTGGACATGTCAAAGGTCGTGAGAAAGGACCCTGTAAATTCTGTCTCCCCTGCACTGTTTATTCGACGTTCAACTGACTATTAACTAAGCTGAAAAAATTTCTCGATGCTCCATCGCGTGTTTCTTCTTGGCTGGCTGGGGGGGGGGGTCTCTTATTAGACCGCCAAAGCCATAAGCGGAAAATCGGCGATGTATTGACGGATCATAGACCTCCTGAGGGCGACCAACATTAACAGTCGAAGATAGCCGCCTCCCTGACCAAAATCGAACGGCTCTTTAAGACGTCGACAACACAATGTATGTTTGATCTCTTTTAAACGCTATTTTTTGCTGTAATTTTTCCTCGACCTATTTTCGACATTTCGACATCGTTAATACGTAATTTAAACGTGTGTGCGCTTGCTGGGTAAGTGCTGGAACCTATAAGTGAGCTTCCGTAGGCCTCTTTGAATGACTCATGGACGTGCAGAAGCAGGCTCGGTAGAATCAAGATGGCCCCGGTTAAAATCCAGTCCTTTTAAAAGTTGAGAAGCCTCGGATCATTGATATTTTTGATTTTGTTGAAATTTTTAGTATTCGTTCTTCACGTAAATGTATTTTACATATATTTTTTAGTTTTGCGAAAAAAAAAAATCCTATAGTATTGCGTCTCGCTACCCGAAAATCTCTCATTTTTAGAGAAAAACATGCTTTATTCCGTAAGCCAGCACTTTCTGTGCCTAGAGTGTACCACTGCATTCGCAATTGCTTTGTGTTCTACTACGTAAAAATGACTGATAAGACACATAAACTCATGGTTTACACGAGTCACAAAGGCTAAGGGTCATTCAAGATTTTTCAGAAACAGGATTTTTTTCTGAAACTTTTGCCGTCAAAATTCTTTTGTGCCGAAAATGAACAACAAAGGTATATGTTTCAGGGAACACATACTAATGAAAAGTTTTGAAAAAAGGTAAGATATGTGTGGTTCTCTTTTGGCGTTAAGAAATATTTGACCTTGAAATTGCAACAAAAATACAAAAATTGCATGATTTTGAAGGCCATTTACTGCTTATGGCAAGCGTCAACATGTATGAAATCAGTTGGAAAAGAACCCTTAATTACAACAATGAACGCCGAAAGGTGAAGACATAAATGGCATGATAGGGTTGGCCGTCACTTCCAAAGGCATTTTCCTTTGTCGATCGCAGATAGGATGGCTTATTCGACCTGGAGTGCGTCGCATCGGAAACCGTTCCCGTAGTTCTGTGTGCCGCACTAGCATTCCCGTCCGCCGCACAGTTGCCATTCGTGGTTCATATAACCCGCCATCCGATCTGCGATCCACGAAAGAAAATGCCTGTGGACGTGAGGTCCGACCCTTTCATACCATTTATAACGCCACCATGTTCAACGCATCCTAGCGGCTCATCGACTGCGTTCCGCCCACACTTTCTATGATGAAATTTGCTCGCGTAGATGCATTCTATCACCCATAAAGTTTTGTCCACTTTTTCAGGCACGCCCTACATAATAATCAGAAAATGCTTTCGAATGACTGAGTGGCACCAAAATATTTCTCTTTTTTATGGATAAATTTTCGAAACCAGACTTTAACACGAAACTCTCTTAATGGCTGTCAAAAGGACTAGTCTTTGAGCAACACAGGTAGATATACTTCTAAATTTTTTCCCAAAGTCTCAACCAATTTATGTCTTCCGCTATGTATAATCTATGTATATTTTTCACAAACCATGGTCCTTTCAATGAACATCTATACAAAATCGATAGGGCTCCTTCCACACCATGTGTTTTTAACAAGCAATCTAATTCCTACACAATGTATTATCATTTCCTCGTACGATACGTTATCACTTAAAAAAAATCTACATACAAATCTTTACTAGCCTGGTCAAACTACATTCTACACTTTCATAGTTTACAAGATAAGATAACAAAATGTTTATCCTTTCTTGAAAACGACCAATTAACTTTTTTCAAAGTACACAACTTTATTTATATTTGCATTCGTATTCGGATCCACAGTGTCAGACTTGATTTTGTTCTCACCTTGTGTATAGATATTCGTATTTGTATAATCTTATACAATATTTTAGTCATTTTATTAATTTATCAAAGTTGTGATCTATTTCCAAAATGTATTTCTTTTTATTTACTTTTTTATTCCAAATCCAAGATCTTTTGCATGAAATCCCGAGCTCAACCTTGCTCTTGTTTAAATATACAACAGCGCTGCCTGGGTTCAAATACCTTCACCGCTGTGGAATATAAGTGATTAATTTTATCACAAAATATTTATAGATATAATGTTATTTTATCTAGCCAAGGTATTCACAAATAATGTTATATAAAAAAAAACGTTGTTAGAAACCGAAACAAAAGATATAACAGAGATAACAAAAGATAAACAGTTTTAAAAACTATTACATTCACATTGAAATGTATACTTGCAACTGCTCAGGCAGGAAAAGATTGAACTGCAATTTGTAAATTGACAAAGCATTGTAAATCTTCTGTACTTTGTAAGCAAAAAGGGGTTTGTGACACGAAGACATGTCGGTCCTGGTCCCTGTTCGTGGTTTGGTCTGAAAAGAACTTTACAGTTGGAGATTATCAAACAATACTGTAAGCCCATTTGGGTCGGCATCCAATCCTCCGCAGACCTTAGACCTTAGACCAATACATTGAAAAAATTGAAGTAAATGTATGAAGCAGTTATATGCAGAATTTAAATTAAATATTAGAGAAGTTTTCGGAGTCTAATAAATTCAACATACAATAACGTGAAACGTGTCAATTTAAGTAATGAATCAAGGGTAGAATCGAATTGCCTTATTTAAAGAACTTTAAAAATAATTGAGCGGTGGCTCTTGGTAGCGTAGCAGATAGAATACTTCTTAGTTGGACAAATTAAATGCGAAGACACCAAAAAGGTAAGACAACACTATAATCTAAATAGGCGACAGTAGAAGGAGCAGGTTAGAACGGCCGCCAATTAAATCGCCAAACTGTTATGATGCCAATAGGCGGATAGGCATATTTTTTGTAATATTTTTTAATTGTAATCTCGCCAACTGCGGATGATTACGGAGAGAAGCTACCCTAGCAGGTTTAGTAAAACCCTTATGACAAATTTTAATCACCAGTTGCAAAAAGAACAAACACGACAAGCAGACACTGACCAAAGAAAAAAATTAACGCTTTATGGTGAAATCAAACCAATATACTAAAAAAGGAAGAAAAGGCGGAAAGACGTGAAAGATGGTACTAAAAAACGGCAGGCAGTACTATATTTAAAACAGAGAAATTGAAATAAGAATTAATTAAAAATATATGTTTGAAATTATTTTTAAATTCATGGGCTAATAAAACTGAACTAATGTAAAATTCAGTCGCCCAGGTGGTGTAGTGGCTTAAAAACACTTCTACCACGACTTGGACCCGGGTTCAAATTACGGCTTCAGCATGAATGTTAACTTGGCTGTCCCTTCATAGGGGGTAACGTTGGTCACCCACTGAGTGCCCCCATAATAAAATGGACACAATATCTTCTGGCAGTTGTAGAGGACAATGCGTAATCGGCAAGTTGCTGCCCATTGAAAACACACACACACACACATATATATATATAATGAAATTTGCGTATGCTTTTCCAAATAGTTTAACGTATATTTTTTTTCTGGCGGACGAGGGGGGCGTACATTTTACATATTAAATAGCATCTTCTAAAATATTCATTCTAAAACATATAAAGTATTATTTTTTTCCTGTCTTTTTTCTCAAAAAAGAAAAAGGATAAAAAAAACAATAAGCCGAAAGGAAAAGAAAAAAAAATAGTGTAACTAGAATTTTTGAGAATAGTTTCTGGAATTTGTAGCCGACCAAAATTAATATATGCCTTTAAGCAGCAAAGTCGCAGGTGTTTTTCGTAGAATAAATTCAGTGATGTATGTGAATGAAAAGACGAGCATACTGAGAAGGAAAAGTATGGATCTTTCTTGTGCTTTATTTCAAATATTTGTGGTAGAAAATATATTTTTAGCAAGTTTTGCAGAAAAAATTCATTGAAATCTGCGCATTTTCTATCTTTCTGTTTAGTGCATTCCACATGGACTGAAAAGACTCAATCATAAGTTGAAGGATTTTTTTTTTGCAATTTTAAAAATGCACGTGGCAAAAATCTAAATCAGACTCTTGAAAAATGCGTGTATGTGCTTTTCAAATGGAAAATATATATTCAAGTACATAGAGTAGTGTGCTGCATGCACTTTTTATTTATATTTTCTTTTTTTTTTACTTATTCAGTTGTTCAGAAGCACTTAAGTAGCTAAATAGCACTATAGCGTAATGAAAATACTCCAAATTTCTCAGCTTTTATAATATGATTCTGTAATTTAACAGTTTTTGTTGGTATATCAGAGAATGTTTATCGTGATTTTTACATGTTCCTATGGTGTTCATTCATTGGTATTGGATCCTTGTCCATTATTGCATTTTCTTAGCTATTGAATAGTTCGAACTACTAAATGACTACATAATGAATATTAAATATATCTCGTTCTTGCTTTGATAAAAGTAAAAGCTAAAATCATTTCTTATATCAGTGTAAGTAGTTTATTGTAAAAACGATTTTTCGAAGAATTGCATAATATTATTCCTTAAATTTCTTGTACTGAATAATAAATAACTAATTTCTATTAAAATTTTAAAGTTTCTCTAGAATCATTCTAGTTCTTTCGTGTCAAGTTGTAAATTATCGTTCGAATTATGCCTTGTATGCTTGGTGATTTTCAAAGATTGGATATTTCCTGATTAGACTGTACAATCAATTCAATTAAACTAAATGTAACAAGAAGGTAAACTTGATAAGAATCTTACATTTTTGAAAATTTGTTTCAAAAGGAGTGTCATCCCACATCTTTTATAACATCGCACGAAAAACGGATATATATATTCATATGATGAGCATTCTTGAAACCATGCAAATCAGGTATGCCTCTTGTGTTGAATTCAGTTATGAAAAATTGCAATCGGGAGGAGACATAACATTTGACATAAAATTTATCAGACATAAAATTTGAGCAAGCCTGAGGGAAATAATGCTTGCAGACACAGTCGGTTGTAATACGAGCTGCTGCCCACCTTTAAGAGATTTCTTGTCATGAGTTAAACGTATTATATGTCGATAGAATATTGCACAAGAGAATATGGTAAGGCACCAAGGTTCGAGCCAATGTCTAGGATAAAGGATAACCAGCCTTTGTAGTAGCTCTAAATGTCCATGAGATATGAATTTGTGAAAAGAAGGCGAAATCACTGGAGCGATTCACTGTGATACTCCATCAACAAATCGACACCATTTACAGAATAACTGAGATTCTAGTGATATCAAAGTACAACAAAGTATGACAACAAAGTAGTGACAACAAAGTATAAATAAAGAAGGATTATATCAGACAGGGCAAACTTCTTAAGGGGACAAGGGACGTTAAAGTTCAAAATTTTCAATTTCGAATTTTGTAAATTTTTCAATTTTGTAATCATATTTAAAATTGTTTAACATAAAATCATAGTCGTTTAACACAATAGTTTACATCTGTATTGAAACTAAAAATTAAAAAATAAATAAATTTTTAAATGAAAACTTGATATTTTTTTGAAAAAAAAGTGCCAACTATTTTTTTACTTAAAATATCCCATGCGCATTCCAAATTAATAAAGAGCTATAATTTTTGAAATATGCACTTCCATTATATGTATGAACATATATGTGCATTCATTTTTATGAGTGAGAAGGGTAAGTTTTGTAGAAAAAGGAAATTCATGTGAGATGAAGATTTTTTTTTCAAATTTACATCCTATTGTTACATTTGCATTCCTATATCTCTATTTATTAACTTTTATTTGAAAATTCATTGCACAATTATGTTCATATATGCATTACAAGTATACTCTAAAAAAGTTACAGACTTTATTAACTTGGAATGCACATGGGATATTTTGAAAAAAAATCTTGAATGCACATTTTTTTCCTCAAAGATATTAATACATTTTTAAAAAAAGATTTAAATTTTTATTTTTAGTATTAATGTAAATGTGAACATTTCTGGTAAACAACTTTACGTATCATTTGAGACTAAAAATTAAGAAATGACAGTTTGCAATTTCAACGTCCCTTGTCCCCTTAAAATCAGAAGGTATTCTGAATCAGATATTCCACCATAACGAGGTCACATGTCTATTTCAACAATACTGCAAATTTCAACAATTGCCGCAGATGTTACATCTGATTCGACAGCATTGGGATAGCTTTCTTGGAATAGACGTTCGCCTTTACTCTTTACACAAAATGCTCTCACTTCTCACAGGTACATGGACGGCATATTGTATTGGGTTGCACTCCCACGGCATATTTCAAACCAGGTTTTGTTTTTCAAGCGTTCAACGTTGTACCACATGTCTCTTAGAAATATCAACAATTTCTCCAATACGCTAATATTTTAATTATTAAATTTCCCCAGTTTAGCACGCTCCTATTATTTTAATGTTTATGGCTATATTGTATATGTGGGGGGGGGTGTATACGCGTAAATTACGAAACAGAGTGTATAAATATAAATTTTCAAAAATTGCGAAAATACTTAATTTGAGAGGAATTTAGATTAAAACATTTGGCACGTAATGATTGGTTTTCTGTATGGAACTAAATGTTTGAGGAGTTATTTCTAAAAACATGTGGTTTACCTTTATAATCATGCACAGTGTCGTGCATAGGAATAATGCATTTTCAAATTCGTGACTTGCATAAACAGTTTGAGTACACTAAGGAAGTGTTTATATACTTGCATGCTTAAACTTTGTGATGTGCACAATTATTACTACACCATCATTTTGAACTCTAAAGTTTTGGTAACTGACAAGTTATAGCTTTTAACGAAAATAGTTTACCTCATTTTCTAAACATTATTTTTTCAGTTCAACATATTTTAAAATAATGTGTTAGTTGCATTTATATGAATAGTTGTTTAAAATGCTATTTCAATAATATTTTAACATAAGTAATATTTTAACGTAGTATTATATGCAAATGTAGCCAAACTAGAGTAGTATATGCAAATTAATAAAGGTAATCAAATCACATTTAATTGTTATTCATTAATATTTAAAAAACACAATCCAATTAAGAAAATTTGTAAGCGCTAAGAAGTGTAATTTTTATTTTATTTTAAATTACATATAACAACACCCTGATGAAAACATTGATTTTAATTTTTCAATGATATAATTGGGCCAATATTTCATTTTTCATTGAGTTTTCTATGGGCTTTAAACAAGTACTTATATCCCTGGATGACTTTTAATTAAACTTACATTTATATGCTTTCTATGTTTTATAATTTATTAAATTATTTAAAACTGGAATATGTTTATCGTACAAAAATTAAATCCTAAAGAGAAATCTTTGAAACAAAATACTTTTTAATTCAAGGAATTCATTAAAGTAGATTTAATGAATTCCTTGTTTGCACTGAGATGCAAAGATATTTCATTAAACCTCTTACCTTAAAAAGAAAAAAAAAGAAATGATTATCTAGATGGAAGTTAGCAAATTCGAATGAAATAATTAAAATAGCATTTTTAAGAAATTGATCATTTCGTTCGATACAAAAACACAAACGTCGGTTTTATTAATGATTATAAATGGAACAGGTTAATTCATTTCCTTTACCCTGGAGAGTTATTTTACCTGACGGATGGTAATTTTCCTATTGTTATTTTTAAATAATATTTTAGCTCTAATACGAATAATGAAAAGTATTTTATTTATGCATTGAAATCGATCGGTTTTTTCACATATAGAAATGCGTTTACGAAAGCAAAAATCTTTAAAATTTGTTCATTTATCAAATTATTTAATATCAGTTATGACTAAACTAAGTGGTGATGAAAATACAGAGGATATATTTAATTGCACAAGCATGGTTTACATGAAGCATAAGTTCACATAGGTGTTTTATGATTTCTAATTGGTGTCGAAACGTAAGAGTACAGGCAATTTAAGGCAGACAAATACGACAACGTGATTTACAACACGTGATGACAACGTGATTACAACACGTGATTTAACCCTCGTCACAAGTTCAAGCATCCAGCCTTAAAATGTTATTCGCATGAGAGAATAATGGCTACCACCACCCAGCCTATCAGGACAGTCGGCTTATAGACGAATTCCGCATACTGCAAACCTCAATCAGCGTTGATTCCTGTCAGTGCTCGAGAGAATGACTACCTCACTCGGCTGGACTGATGTGTGACTAAATGGTTTTGTTGCACATGATATCTGTTCTCCGACCCAATATATACGATAGCGAAATCTTATCTGAAGGTGCGCCAATCCGGGGGTGTTCAAATTTTATTACCCGAGCGACCTACGGACCATCGGAATGGTTCTTGAATCTCGGTTTGGAGATGGCCATCTTACCCAATTTTACAGGACTCAACTGAAAACAAGACGCCAGAGACCAGGAGAAAGTTTGCAGGTATTAGCCGCCAATGTAGAACGATCAATGAGTCTAATCTGCAGATTGTCCTCTGAATGTCCATAAAAATCTGGCGACCCAGTGGTTCTTCGATGCTGTCGGATATGAAGCCATGCAACAGTCGATGAGTCTCTGGTTTTTTTCTTTCTTAGATGTTAGCAGACAGGGCCTCAAGTAAAAGGGAAATGGGCAAACGTTCACGTGCCCCGGGCGCCTTGCTTAGAGGGAGCGAAAACATCAATTATGGTTCCAGATATGGGGGAGCCAAATTAAGGTTTTCACAGCTGACGTTATCTCTTGTTGCATACTGTCTGCAGTGTGTAAATGAAAACGTAAAAATGCAGTTGTTCACAATAGCCTCTTGGGATCGGCAAATTTCGTTCACTATATCCGAAGTTCACTATAAGCGAATTTTCCATAGAAGAATAGAATTTTATATCCGCGCTGAATATTTTGGTAAATCAAACACAATTAATCGTATTTATGCTTTCTTACTCCTAAGTGCTACAATAATTTGGGAGATTCCATTCAATTGGCCGGAAAGTTCTATAGCCAATCAAGCAATTGCGTGTAGTGGTAATCCTTAACCTGTGCTATTGCACCGGGAATAAATAGAAAATGGAATCTTCAAGGGCAAGAGAAACATGTCTGCTTTTGTTCACCATAAAATGTACCCCACTTTTTGTTAAGTGCTTAGTAGACGAAAGATGCTATTGATTGTAACCGACTAAGAATTTAATCCCCTTTTACAGATGCCCCAGGATAGCAAGCGTGAATAAAATTAGGAGGGGCACATTTTGATGAATTGGATTGAATTGCTTGAGGTCTTTCCTTTCTGGGCAAAAATGAGAATGAAAAATTTGCATGGTTCTTTTACAAATTGTCATTGCTACCTTCCTCATTCTGGAAGTGTGGGTATCACGGCATTTCATGCAGGATGGAAAAGATGAGCTTATCTTTTAAGAACTGGGGATATCGGACAAAAGGAGTAAGGGGAGGCATACACTACAAGACTTGGGTTATTTTTCAAGAGAATTCAAGAGATAAAGATAAGTATGCTTCACTGCAATGAATAAATTCCTGGTTTCACAGAGCTCAAGAGTCTAAAAGCGCTTTTTTCTAGTGTGCTATTGTTACCCTCTGCTTTTCGCCATGTTAGCCTAGTCACTGACAATTCCCCTGTGTTTCGGAACAGATTCTTTATAATCTCTTTGTGTATTTATCGAATACAATACAGACAAACTTTTAAAATGTAGACATCGAAAAAATTGATCTCCGCCATTTCCAGAATTTTCGAAGTTCAGTTTTTAGGTTCACTAAAACCGAAAAATGCTATGGACATTTCTAATGTAAGTGAATCGGGACTAACGATTTGCATTCGCTATAACCAAAAGTTCACTATATCCGGGTTCACTATAAGCGGAGTTGGCTGCATATTGAAATTAATGTAAAAATATGTAATTTGTTTATGTCTTTTTTAGTACAGATTTTTTCATATATTTACCTGTTATTTATTCTTACGAAACATTAGAACAATCGGTCAATTTTCTTAATGTAGCACCCCCAATAACTGTAACTACAAGGCATCGCTGTTAAAGATTATAAACGCCAAATATTATATGACTAAAACTGTGATAACGACATTTTAAGTGCTGTATTAGGTTTTTTTAAGTATTATTATTATATGAAGTTCACAAAATATTTGCTCAAGTATGTACACTGAACATTTTCAAAAGAGTCTTGATATAAAATGTGTTTTCAAAATGCAATTCAAAATGCAATTCAAATGGCTGTAGATTTTACAAAATAATTAAACGAAGAGTGTACTTAATTTTATTTCATCCGTGAATATACTGTATTTACATATACAAAAGGAGTAAAAAAATTAAAGGAATTACATATACAAAAATGAATAGAAAATAATAGTCCACGTCTGATAATAAATAGTTTCATGTTGTCAAATAATTAGATTTAGAAATTTTCAAGCTTTATTTTCATTTTAACAAATTTGTTTAGATTTTAAAACGAAGATTTATTTAGTTGAAAAGAGAATTTACTGTTTTCGTTCTTTTCAAGATTTGTTTCTTATTTCTTTCTTTTATAATATTTTTAAATATTTGTAGAAGAGATTGTGTAAAGAACATTCGTTATGAAAATACAGTATTATTAACAAAAATTCAAATTTGAAACATCAAATATCAAAACACCCTTGATTCAACCTTATTCTACTTCCCTGAAAGCAATATTGTAATTCTAATAAGCTTAGTACTAATAATATCTTAGCATTAATATTAAATAATGATCTCGTTTTAAGAACAGAAAAGTGGGCTTTTGCTAAGTTGCAATGGATATAGTTATGAATTGGAAAACAAAATCTATGACATAAATCACTACGTTAAAAATTCAATTGTTTGGGGCAAATAGCTAAAGACTTCGGAATAATATTTTATATTTTACATAGTTTAGAAGTAATAGAATGAGGAACTGAGTTTCATTCATTCCCTCATTTTTGATATTTTTGAATGAAAACTATCACAAAAATGTGGTCTAATTATTTTACGAAGAATATTGCATTGTTAGCCATATAAACATCTAAAAAAAGAATGTTATTAAAAAGAGATTTTATAAAATGGATTTTGCTTCAGAAACTCACATAAAAAATACCCATAATAATAATTATCTCTGAAATGTTTTACAATACCATAAGCTTTTGCATAATAATAATTATTATTATAGCAGTAGTAACAGCAGCAACAATTACAAGAAAAAGAAGAAGAAGAATTAAAATAATAATAATAGTAATAATAATAACAATAATAATAATAATAATAATAGTAATAATATCTCTACATTGTTTTGCAACCAAAGCTTAACATAATAAACAGGGAAAACGTAACCCATAGAGTTCGCTTACGATTTATGCTAACTCAACTCGATATAAAAAAAGTTTATAAAATATTTAAAAGTACAAATGCATTCCATCAAAACTTCTTGGACAATAAGACTTTCTCAGATACACTCTAAATTATGAAAATGTCTGAGAGAAACCAGAACGTTTAGATCAATATTTCTTCCGGGTTCCGTTCAGATACGTTCTTTCTCCGCGAGAGTTCCCTCCAGCACTCAATTAAAGATCCATTACAAGAAGGATTTGTCAAAACTAATCTGAAAGTAAAAGAAAATGCATGTTTTGGAAGAATTTTGTATCTCATATACTAGGACAGAAATGTTCTTCTTTTAGGGATGTGTTGCAAGAGTTGTAATATGGTACTCAAGTCTTCATCTTTGTTCTTAAAGATTGAATCTTACGGAGTTGTATTAAATAGTTTCACAAGCAGTCGAAACGAATATGTATTTTTTTTCTTTTTTTTTCATCCAGTTTTAATAGCATAACCAGATATTTGTGGAAAATGATTATATTAATAAATATGCTCGAAATCAAATCTTCCGATACGGAATTATATGTTGTTTAGTAACGATTATGAATGAAACGGTGGTAGACTGATTTTATATGAAATTTCCAAATGCATTTCCCTTTTTAATTACCTTTTTTGACATGGTCATTAATACTAATGTGGATTTTTGAGTATAAAGAATGAAGGTTGAGAAGACGATTGAAGATATTTATATTAGAATTCTAGTGCTCTTCTAGCTTAAAATTTGTCAATATTAAACACCGATCTCCTTTTTTGAAAAATAAATATATCTTTTACAGATGTTCATTAAAACTTCCATTAATGTGCAGTTTGACAGCAAATAATTTAATTGAAAATCTTTTTTGAGGACACATTTTTTTATTTATTCACTACACCAAAATATTGATTTTTTATAAAAGGAATAACATATGATTTTGAAATAAATTCATTATATAAACATATTTATCATGTATTATGAACCTGTACATAATCTTCAAATATTTTTTATGCCCACTCTGACGCATTCAATTTATCTAGTTATCTTATCCTAAAAATAATTTTTTAAGATTACACACACCTAGAATTGGGGTGTTTTTAAAAGGTTTAATGTATAATTTTGCACTACAACATTGTAAACATGATTATAATGTGTTTATTTATAATATAGGTTTATATTTTTGTATATAATGAATTCAATGATAAAATATGCTTTCAATAATATTTTTTATACAAAAAAGCAATATATGTTCACAACAGAAATAGTCAACATAAAATACATTTTCACAGAAAATTAAAAATAGATACTTTCGAGCAAAATGTGTCTCCAGGCTTTCAGAAACTGCAGTCATTGTTATTATATTTAGCAAATTCAATCCCCCTAAATAATCATTTTAATTATAAAATTTAATGCATTTTGATTTTTTTAAATACGGAGATTAAGATAATTTCTACAGAAAATTAACAAGGGTAATCAAATAACATTTCAATAACTTGTTAACGAGTGTATGAAAACCCCGTTTGTGATCCTGTGTAATTCCAAGTACCGCTCACGAAAAAATATCTTTGTTTACACAATTGCAAGAGCAATATTAAATAGATCTATATTAAAAAATGAAATTCTAAGGGTTCCTAAAAATTATCATTTCTATTTTTTGTGTTTAATTATACAATCAGCAATTGATATTTTTAAAGAATTTTCACTTGCAGACATTGCAGACTTTACAGATTTTGCAGACTTTGAAAACTTTGCAGACATTAAAGTTCCTTGCTACACACACATATATATATATATATATATATTTAACATGACTTTAGAAAACTTCAAAAGAAAAAAATAATCTCAAAATGTGTCTGATTCGGGGTTTAAATGTTGCGTTTAGTCTCACGTAACACATTTAACTTTCTAATTCTAGTCACGAATTTCCCTTTGTTTTAGGAACTTAAAGTAATAACTGAGAATTTTAGTTCAGTTTCCGGCAGTGGATATTTTAAAATAAGAACAACTAACAGAGTAAAATGAAGTCATTTTCAAACAACATAAAAAATGGTTTAATAACTTCACTCCTCTTCTAAATTTCTGAAACAGGTAAGAAAATTTAAATATTTTAAATTGCATATTTTAATATCTTTACAAATTTCGTATACATAGAAAATTAAAATGAGTTGTAGAAATATTTATATGCTGCTATTATGGTGATATATCAAGGCTTAATATTACAATTGAAGTTAGTAAATTTTGATAAGGTTTTTTCATGATAATCACTGTCCCAATTCACAGGTGAGTTTTTCTATAAATTGGTGGTATGCCTTTAAAAATGAATAAACAAATAAATAAATAAAAAAGATTTATAATCCGGTGAGACATAATTTATAAATAATTACACAACATATACGTAAATGCATTTTACTGTGCACACGGTCTTTCTTCCTATAAGACTTAGATTTGCAAAGGTTTCTTTGTCAGAGACAGGTTGTCCAAAAACATTTTAAATACATTTTTCCAGAATTGAGAACAGAATTGCGAATCCAAAATTTTTAAGAAGTTAATTAATTTTTACATGAAGCATTCACTAAATATTTTTATTTGCACAAAATGTGATATGTTTTTAAACCCTTAAGGTTAAGTAATAAGAATCTGTTTTAACTTAGGTATTTTTTACAAGTGTTCCTGAATTTGCAAATGTATTACATTTCTTATTCCAAACGAGGTTGAGGTGATTATAAACCATATAAACAGAAATTTATGATATATTTATATTTTTAATAAATTTTAAATAAAATAATTGCAATAAAATAAAATAAATTAGAAAAAAAATCTATTGCAACCAGTTTAAACATATCAATACTACTGGTAGATGATTTGAATATCTTCAGGACATATTTCAATGATGCTTCATAACACTTTATCATGAAATTTAACAAAACATTTTAAGAAGAACTTCCCATAGTCGTATGATATACGATTACTTTAAGCTGTTTTTAATATAACATAAATAATGGAATAAAATACAATTCATTAAAATTACTAATTAAAAATCTGCCTTTACGAAGCAGAAGAGAAGAAACGTTATGGCACTTACTGTTTTGAAAAGTTCAAACATCCTTATTCACATTTGCATACCTAGCATCACGCAATGTCCTGGCGAATTCAGCCTCGAAAACATTTATTACAATGTACCTTTGTGCTTTAAAAGAAATCTTCATAAAATGCGAGAGAGTACCATCACTGAGAGAATGTTGTTTTGTTTTACTCCCCAGAGTGGTCTAGTATGAAATAACATCCGTGCTTTATATTTCGAATATCCTGTTTAACATTCTAGAAATTTCTGTTATTTAACAGTTTAACGGCCCGAACTCTAGAGTTGTGATATTGTTATTTTATGTGACTGCAGGAGAATAGCGTCTTTTTGTACTGCTTTGTTCCGCAAATTTCAAAGCAATGATCGGGCATTTTAACAATAACACTGAACAAATATTTGTGAAAAGTACTTTGTGAGATTACAGACCAAGAGAACAAAGCAAAAAATTTATAAAAGTGCTCATATTTTCGGAAAAATGTCCTCAGATTTCATATTTGACCTTAATTTGTTGAAATTATACAAAATGTTTTAAAATATAAGGATGTTTGCTTTATTTAATACCGGTAACTGTTGAACACTGAGTTGATTACGCAAGAGTTTAAATTTAACAGAATTTACTGAGCTTTAAAGAAGAGAATGGCGTTATTTATTTATTTATTTAATTGTTAAACACATTTCAAATATTGCGAAAGGGTATAAAGCATTTATATAAAAAAAATTCTCGGTTCATCATAATTACTCAGTTTCGAATTCGTTTTGCCAGGAAACAAATATTTTAGTGGTTTTGTGGTTTTAAGTAATGTTTCAAATATAATTGACCAACTAAAAAGAAAGTTAATAATTTATTGGAATAAAAATTGAAGGTATTTTCTTAGATTTGAATGCGTTTACATTTTTGAAAATTCTTCCTTTATTTCCTGACTTTTTTTTAGACTTTTTGGTGAATGTTATAATAAAAAAATGTGTAAACACTTTCTTAATGAATAGACATGAATTCTGAACAAACATGAATGATTATAATTGTTTTCTTTTCCAATTCAAACCACAAATATAAATCGGATTATTTAAAAGTTATTTAAAAAGTTATTTAAAAAATAGTTTTATGTTTGTTGTTGTCGTTTGCTGTCCTTTTCTTTTTCTATTTTCTATTTTTTTTGCATGTCTCTTTTTGTGCACTTTCTTTTTATTTATTTATTGATATTTTGCGTATTTTAGTTTATTTTTATTCTACAGTTTATTTTTGTCTAGCCCTCCCTTCTCTTATTCTCCCTGCTTTCGTGCCTTTTCGTTCGTTTGATATGCAACTCGATCTTCGATTTCGTTTCTTTTTAATTTTTCAGTCTTCCCCTGTCATATCAGTGTGTGGACTACCGCTAACGAATGACATTTTTTTTTTACAGGAAACACACAGTACAGTATTATGAAAGTTATTTTAGACAGTTTTAATTATATCATAAATCCTTAAACTCACCTTTCATATAAATGCGCAAATTAGCTTGAAAGAGAAATCATAAAATACTTTGAAATATCGTTGAATTTTTAAGTATACATGCTTAACAAGAATTCTGTGGAAAGAAAATTATAAAATTTAAATTTGCCGAACAATTAAAATCTTCTTTTCGTGAGAAAGAAGAAAGGAAGACTGCTAGATCTCCATAGCAGTATAAATATACACTTTAAATTATAATTGAGATAATTACCTCGAATTACTACGCGTTCGTCGAATGGAAAAGCAAATAAACATTACAATAGCGAAAATAGTGACTTATAACTGTTTTTAAAAGAAAACTAGCTTCGCAAATTGTCTTTTAAAGATAAAAACGAAAGTAAGAAAATTTCTCAAAACATTTGTGATTTCGAGCTGAAATTTTGTGTTTGCGCTCACGTAATACATTTAATTTGTAATTTCAGTCACGAATTCAGCTTTGTTCTCTGTTTTTAATGCGATTGCTGAGTTGGAATTTTTCTGAAGTTTTCTGAAATAGCGGAAGCACTGCTAAGTAAAATGTTATAAATGTAGAAGTATATATTTTAAAATGACAGACAAATATCTGCTACGGTTCTAACACATATAATTCTCTTTGATCTTTCACATTAAAAATCACTTTTTGATTCATTTTACCTTGTTTCATATTTAACAAAAATTATTTTTAAAAGTTTTTTTTATTAAAATACAATTTTAGCCGAACTCAAAAAATGATGGTACAGTAAAATATTCTGAGAAAATTTACCTTGAGTAAAATGCTATTTTTGTATTTAAAAGAAAAGTGAGTTACCATTGACTCATTTGTTTAGTTCTTTCCGAAAAAAGATCTCTTACAGTATAGATGGTCACAAAATAGTGGTTGCAAGTCAGAAAGGGTCACAGTGGTCACACGTCAAATTGTGAGAGACGTGATTCTCGTGGTGTGGTCATGGGAACGATTCTTTGTGACTAGTTACCAAATGATGTCGCTGTGAGTCAGGATGTAACTACTGATTATTGAGACTCTAAACTGACGTCACAGTGACTTTTGTTGGGTGACTTTATAATCTAAATCGCTTTTCAGATTTTTTAATGAGTGTTGTTAGTAAGTGATTTGTTAGTTATAGAGTGATTAGTTAGTGATAATTAGGATATACGAAAGAAAATATTGATTTTATGAATTCCGTTTTATTTAATTTGATAGAAAATAAATTACTTAAATTTATAAATTTGAAAACTCACTATATGTGTAATGTATCGAACCTCGTAAAAATATCGTTTTTCATAAGTTTATTTCTCAACAGCAGAATAAATATAGAAGAAAATGCTACATATTTTAAAACTAGTTAAAATAGAATACTGTGGCAATTGCAAAGTAACATATGCAAGAAAAAATGATTTTAAATTTGTAAATTATATTTCTTGATTATTGGTATTTTCCCTATGTTCAATTATACCAATTAATTCACTTCATAAGTTATTTGCATAGTAATGTCACTATGCAAATAACAATGTGGTCACAACACCGTCATCGAAAACCTGGTCACAATATTGACGGGGTAGGAAAATGTCGTTTGTTTCTGAACAGAAAAAAAAATATATATATAAAAGAAATTATTAGTCAGTGTTTAAGATTTAAAATAGTGACTCACTAAGAGCACTGAAACTCCTGAAAATAATTTTTGAAAGGAAAATAAATTTTTCGATAAAATTTATTTGTATCATAGCTTAATATTTTTTTTAATCTATGAACTTGGTAAGGCACTTCCACGGTATGTATCTAAGTAAAATTTAAGGAAATTATAATTATTATATTTTTTGTTACGAGTAGAAAGCTACAGTTGAAAGAAAGAATATAAAGCAAAAATACTTCCAAAAATTTAATTAATATCTTAATTTATTCAAGTGTATTTTCCTCCATTTAAAAGGAACGATTTTAAAATTTAATTTTCAAAACTAATTTTTGCTGTTACTTCACCTTTGAATGTGCTCGTAGCAGGACCTGTGTGGCATAATGCGTAGGACTCGCCTGGACTGACCTTGTCCAGGTGTTTACATGCTGTAGATTATATATTTCCAGGAAGATGTTCCAGAGAATGGCAACAGATGGCAGCACCGTTATTTTTCTAATCGGGGTCGCATCATTACATCGCTGCATGGTCGCATGGTGACGCCAACAGGAACAAACATATCGAGCGCACAGAAACTACGCATGAATATGAAAATGAAAAAATGTGCATTCGTGACCGAATTGTGACCATCATTTTGCTATACTTTTTGGTCACAGGACTAGTATAGTCCAACGAATAAATTTTGTTGCATGATGAATTTAAGCTGAGGAAACAAACGGGGTGAACAAAGATTTATTATGCCACAATAACTGAAACTTGTGTGATTTTCAAGGAAACTGTCTGCATAGAAATTAGCTTCAGTTTTACTGCATGAAAACGCATTTCCCAGACAAAGTGTGTATCTGTCAGTGTGTTAGTGTGTGAAAAAATAAATCAAAGAATCAATTAACTTCCAGCAAACAAAATACTACCCTACCATACCTAACCCAACCTTACCTAAATACTATTTTCGGAATCCTTTTCAAAAAGTGTTTTAAAATCTTAGCTCAATTGTCCAGTGATGCCAAATATTTTTATATTTGAATTTTACAAAATCAGAAACGTTATACAAAATTTTAAAAAGAATGTAAAGTTGCCTTTATACAACGTAAAAAATGACTAAAACTAAACAAAGTGAAATCTTTTTGCGTTGTAGCAGGTGGTCAGTCAATGTAAAACATAAACTTTGCATTTTTTTTAATTGATTAATTTTTGAAGGAAAAATGTTTTTACAGCATCACGTAAAACCAGTTAAATGTAATCGTATCTAGAGTTGATGCGTTGTTATAGACTGCATGATGTTTAAAAGCTTTCCCGGATATCCTTTATTTTTATGGAAGACTCATTACCTTCATATTGTTCAGTAACTATGAATGATCTCTTCGTTGCAAAGCTAATTCTGCAGAAAACGCTAATTTTGAGAACAAAATATTTTCTCTCTTGAAAATTTGACTCCGCAATATGTTATTAAGCTCTACCCTATAATACTTTTAGCGATGCATCTACGTTATGATTTTGCTTCCTATAACTCTGTTATTATCCTGATTCATTATTTATGTTACTGTGAAGGACCATATTGTCGTTGACAATCGTCAACTTTCACCATTGAACGTCAACAAATATCAAATACGTGGATGAAAGATCGAATATGCGATTATATTCTATTTCATTCTTACTAACACCGGTGTATGTCGACAAGCAGACATATGCTCTGGCGGAGGCCTAAATGAGAAGCCGAGGTCAGCAAAAAGGCAAAAACTATCAAAATTATTTTTATTCTGTATGGGGAGGTTATTTCCCTATGAATCCATTGCTACTCATGATTATACAGGAAAAGACCACAGAGTTATAAATCACAATCTCTTCATTAGCTAAATCTTAAGTAAAATCTTAATGCTGATCAATTATCAATGTCTGTCAAAAAATATAGGTTGATCCAAAAATAATGTGACCAATTTCAGAGCATTATAATTTTTTTTTATTAAATTAAGTTATTTACATGAAATTTTCAATGTGGTTTTCTGTAGCATAGTACACTTTACGCAAACGTCTAGGTCAAGCCAAAATAGTCTTTTGACCATTTGGGGGTATTTTTCCAACTTCCTCTTTGATTGCTTTTTAATGCCCTTCAAGCGATTTTACTTTACGTCTATTTAATTATTTTTCTAATTATATCCATAAAACAATCGCAAAGACCAGATAGCCATTTCTCAGGAGGAATAAAATTTATTTATTTTTTATATTTCAGAAATTTTATAGTTGGTTTTGCAGTATAACGTGGTGCAGAATCTCGGTGAAAAGCAAATATTCCTTGAGGGTAAAGGCGTTCACTTTCTTTGATCATGTGCTTCAAAACTTTATTCTGATAGTATTTAGCATCAATTTTAGCCTTTGGTTTTACAAAAAATGGTTTTGTTAAGCCTGCATAAGCCATTTCCATTCATGCCTTACGGCCAACTTCCGTTTTATAAAACAGTTGCGTTTTTGCGACACTGTTCACGTGAAATGTATTGTAACTTTGTTTTGCTAGTTGTGAATGACAGGTTTTCTTCGTTTTCTACGGTCTTTGTAAACATT
This sequence comes from Cheiracanthium punctorium, assembly GCA_038373885.1. Lineage (NCBI taxonomy): Eukaryota > Metazoa > Arthropoda > Arachnida > Araneae > Cheiracanthiidae > Cheiracanthium > Cheiracanthium punctorium. Next base: position 187,636 of record JAWZYV010002631.1, on the reverse strand, counting down.
TGATGATAGACTGGTTTCTTCACTTTTTTATAGTTAATTTTCTTTATCTGACGTCAAACTGTCGATTGCGATATCTGTAGTTTCTTTGCTAAAGTTCTTTAAGGCAGAGGATTTTCTACAGCTGTAAGTCTTTTCAGATTCTTATTTCCTTTTTCACCAAGAACTTCCTTTCGTCCACATTTTTTCCTGGAGCTTTTGGTTGCCAATCAAATTTTACTTCTTTTCGAAGTTCAGGTAGTAATACATTAGAAAATTTTCTTCTCTGATTTTTAAATGCATTATTTAAAACAGAATTCGAAGAACCATCCTGCAAAATATTTAAAATTTCGTTTTAGTTTTGAGGATTTAAGTTCGAAGCCATTATTTACTCTCAATAATAAAAATAGTTTAATTGGTAATTTAAACGATTTCTTTTTAAAATAGAACTGGTGGTAAAGATTAAAATTTATCGCAAATAGTTATATGCTTTTAAAATTGGTCGCACTAATTTTGAATCAACCTGTATTTTCCTAGATTACAGCACAACATGGGGGGATAACGTAACGCCAGCAGGTTGTGATGTAAAGACTGTGTGAATTTCTTGTACAAAGTTCTGCGTGATTGGCTTGCTAATGTCATTACGTCATTTCGTGATTCAATTTACAACACACAGTGCTGTATTCCAAAGCTGCAGCACCTGTGCTGTATTTTTTGACAGTAATGTCCTCCTCTTCTCACCGGGATGGGTCACTATCCTCTCAACAAGAGCAAAAAAAAAGTTACTTTATACTTATACGTTTTATTATGGCTTAGTATGCAAATCTCCGACGTATTCAATATTCACTACTAGTGCATGGGGAATGTCGACAGTTGCCGGTGTAAGTGAGAATTAAGGATATTTAGCAAATATTTCGGGCATACACCAAGCAACGATGTGAATTCTGAGATTCACCGGTGAAAGTCAACTCTTACGTGATTTCGGACTTTCACAGTAACATTTATACTCCTGTGACGAAAATAAACATTCACAATTTTCGAAAGATTGAAAGACATATGAAGCAGTCAACGGAGGATAGTTCAGTTAGTAAACTGCATAATTCTAATTCATTGAAATACGTATGATACTTAAGCTGAAGTATGACGGAATTAAAAATTAAACTGAAATGCACGTACATACATTTCGATGTTACTTTTTTAAATAATAAAAGAAAAAAAAAGAAAAAAAAGAACAATAACAAACTTTCTTGTTTCGCCATTTTCAATCCTAAAAATGAATATTTTTTTTAAGATTTACATTCCTTAAGTATACTTCATAACGTTAACGTTAAGATGGAAAAAGAGAAACGTGTTTAAGGACACTATTCAGAGAAAACAACTAGACCAAAAAAAAAATAATAATAAAAATATCTTCTCTTTTTAGAGCACTTCTTAAAACCCTGTTTGCTTTTTGTGAATGTTGTTTAAAACATGTTTTTCAAGTACTTTACGGAATATACTTCAAACAAAATATTGGATTACTTTTCTGCTTAATGGAAGCGCAAAGAATTAATGCATTCAAATGTTTTGATCTATTTGAAAATGTTTGAATTATATTAAATTAAATGAAAAAATTCAGCACAGCGATGCATAACGAAAAAGAAAACATTTCGATACCAAAGTATCGAGTAATCTAATAAGAATAATTCAATTTCTCAGAAGCTGCCGCGGAAATTACATTTTTTTGCTGTTTTACATTCATTTTACAAACCTTATGTTTCATGTTGCTTTTTGTGTCTCAGTCAATTTCACAGAAATACTACTTTTTTTTATGTTAAAAGAGGTAAAGCGTTTTTTTTTTCCATTTTCATGCGTGTAATTGTATATTTTGAGCGATTTTTAAATTATAACATTGCGACGCTTTCATCATCACAAATAACAAATAATTTAAAAACAATAAAAAGAGCTTCACATTCAGACGATAAAATGCAATGTACCAATTATTAGTATAAATAATTTATAGAATTCTGAGATTTATTGCTATCTATTGAAATTCTGAAAACTAATATTTTTTAAGTTTATTGAATGACTAAGATTTATTTTTAACTTGATTATTTTGCATGTTTTCCCATTTTCCGATAAATCAAATAAATTTTAATTGGCAATTAGTTTTTACTTTACAAGCGTTTTATGATACGAAAAATAAAACTTTGAAAATGAATTTCACTGTGTCTAAAGTAGCCAATGGAGAAGAATTAAGTGCCAGGAACAGCTACAACAACAACAAAAGTTTGAGCTTTTAATTTGGTTGTAATAATGTTGATAGTTAAAGAACTTGGCAAAAATCGTATTGCATGTTTTCATGCAAATGTGGATGACGATAATTGCCGTGCGATTCATCTAAAAATCCCTAAATACAAAATTAGTGTTAAAAAGAGGAAATAATCAAATTTCTTAAGAAGATGCTTATCGTTACAGAACGAACGTAACAGGTACTGCAAAATTTTTATAGAATCCCTTGCTACATTTTAACAGTGGTTAACAGCTGTCCACCATTCGCAATAGTAATGGAAAGAGAACTGAATACCGAATAGTTCTCACTTTTATCGTCTTGTGAATGGTGGAACATTTTTGCAGCTGATGAAGAGAGAACCTTCTTGTATCACTCGAAACTTTCGTCAGGTAACGATACGTATCGTTTTGTGTGGGCTATTTTACATAGTTTTAATTATTTGAACATGCAATTATTGCGGGAGGCTGGGAAGTTTTATTCGCGTTTACAGAATTCCTGCCGGACAAGGAGAGCCTGAAGTAGTCAGGACATTTTATTTACTTTTACAGAAAAAGTCAGAGAAAATTGCAAATTTTGGCTAAACTCTGAGATAAATTAAGGATTTGGCTGCGAGGAAAACTCAGGTTGGTCCACGACAGGTTTGATAAAATTTTCTAACTCCTGCTCTAGCCTAATATCAATCATTTGCATATTTAATCAATCATATTAATCAATCATTTGCATTTTTAATCCACAAATGAGGAGTTGAAACCAATATCGAGGAGTTGAAATCAATATCGCATTTAAAGTTTTACTTCTATTTCTGTTACCAATTTATAAATTAAGGGAGGTAAATTAATTATAGAGATATTATATTATTTCATTAAGTCTAGCTGTCCAAAATAAACTGCACTTCTGTAAAAAGATTGTTCAAATAATGCATTCAAAATACTTTGTTCATCGAGGTGATATATCAATGTTTTCTTGCACTTACTGCTTGATTAATGTTCAGAATAGAGTAATATACTTTCCTATGCATCTTAGTAATTTAAATAGTCTGAAAAACAAAAAACAATCAATGAGATTTTTAAATAAAAATTATTTAACGTGAGCTTTCATAATACTGAAAAAATATTATTAATATTATTTATTACTTATACATTAAATGTTTAAAATGAAAGTTTTTTAGATTATCAGTTAAGTTGTACTATTTTTTTTATAAATTTAAAATTCGATATCATTTATTGATCATAGTATACGTTATTTTTTATAATTTGTAAAAACCACAGTACTATTATACTTATCAGAAATAGTCAGACAAACTCGCAGAGAAATATTTTGAATTTTGTATTAATCTGGGTACTAAAATAAAAATTTGAAGCCCACCGGATTCTTTTTTTATATTTATCTTTGAAATCATCAAGTTAAAAAGACCTTAAATAAAATACTTCTGTAGCTTTCAAGGAATAATTTTTAAGCAACACAACACCGAAATTTGAACCGTCTAATGTTATTGAAGTATTTCAAATATCAAACAATGAACTTAAAACTCAGAATATATTTCTCTAAGCTTTTCTTCAAAAAATGACAAATGAAAATCCAAATGTAACGGGATACTTTCCAGAGATTCTTCCTTTATTCGTGTACTAGTTAGGAGATATAAAATTTTATTTTAAAATGTCATAAAAAAAACATAAATCAAGTTAGTTTTTTAGTTTTTATTAGAATCATCATATTTGAAATTCACAAGAATTAAATTCTGTGTTTATTCAAACAAACAGGTTTAAGAAAAAATAATATAACTTATACATCAAACGTGATGGAAACTCATCTTACCATTATGTGCATTCTCCTTTTTATTTTACAAGTAGATGAGCATAATATTCGCATGTTTTCGCAACGGCTACATTGCTAAATTTTTTTTTCGTGTAAAAAATAGGCTGAAAATGTGACTGAAGAAAATGAATGATTCCATCTATCATGTAATAAATAAAAACAGGATTAAATATTTATTTTTAAATTTTCAAATTCGGCTTTAGAAGGGGTAAAATATGTAGAGATCTCTTGAAAAAAATATTTCTATTATTTAGTACTGATTATCGTTATATATACATTATTACTTTGAGAATCATCATCATCACCTAATTCTATTTTTTTCTTCAGTATGAACTAATTAAATTTATTACTGGCTGAATTGTAAGTTTTACAAGAAAAGAAAGCATACCATAATAACAAGAAAAAATTGCATAGTGTACTTTGATGCCCATGCGCATTCATTTATTCAGACTGGGTTCTTCCAGAATTTCAATAACCGATACATCATGTCAATTATTCGTCGTGACTTATCTTTTCTTTTAAGCACACTTTCAGAAAATTCAATACGTTACTTATCTCACACAAAGGTAAATGTTCGCTAAGCATGTAACATGAATCATTTAATAACAGTGTCTTTTTATCGATTAATACTCTCCAACATAATTCCCTAATCTATGAACGTTTTAGAACATGTTAAGAATATTGTGTTAACATTTTTCCGGGTACAAAACACCATTGATTATTGACATAACATTAAAGGGGAATGAGTAGGAACATAAAATGAAACAAAGTGCTTACTGTGCTGTTTATTGAATATTCAGAAATTGATAATTAGCCATGATAGCATTTCCAAGTATAAAACCATACTAAGATGAACTTTAATCGCAAGGACATGAATATGCACAAAAGGAATATTTTTGATTATTTGAAAGTTTAATAGTATATAAAGAACTGATTTCTAATTGATGGAAAATGTTTCATAATGTTACAAGTAATTTTATCTATATGTTAAAATATTATGTTTCCTCTATAGTTAAAAAATCAGTATTTTAAGATTAACATTTAATTTATTAAAAATCATAATATGTTTAGTTAGTGTTTAAGACATAAAAAGTTAATAAAAACTAATATAAACTGATTACTACGTAATGCCTATACGTATGTGGGAACTATTTTGCATACATCACGAATAAATAGCCTGGAATTCTAAAATTGCATATTTAAGACTGTAGTAACAACTATCGTCCATTTAAAAAAAGGAAACAATATTTTAAAACTAGTATTTAAATTATTAAAAATCATGAAATGCTTTGTTTGATTTTCCGATGCAAAAATTAACTAATCAAATGATTACTTCTAGTGTCTGTAAATATGTAGAAAAAAAAACATAAGGAACTATTTTGTATATTTCAGAAACGAATAGCCTTAGATTCTAAAATTTCACATTTAAGACTGTTGGAACAACTAATCAATAACCTTTTATTTATCTTTTATCTTTTACTGTAATTGATTTGTTGGTTTAATGAAAGATTCAGAGAAAGGATTCGCAGTGCATTAAAATCGTCAGTCATTATTTACTGAATTTTGAAACTCTTTTATAATATAAATGAGCTTAATCGAAGAGCGTAAAAATTGTCACTTTTTAATAGACGTAAAAATCGCGTAGTTCCTCCGTCAGATATTTTATTTTAAACCATCCCTTAAAAAGAAAAACATTAAATTTAAATTCCTATTTGGAAAGTTTCCATACATTTAATTTTGTTTTCTTCGCAAAAGTTCCCTTGTTCAAAAATTTAAAAATCACTCCATAGCTTCTTTTTATAATATTAAAAAAGAAAGTAATCTAACATTTTTGGATTCTTTCCATTTATTTATTTTTTTTCTCTTTTAATAGTATCTTGAATCAGCATAAAGTTTCTTTATGCTCTCGCTTTTCTAAATCTTGCTGAAGTCTGTGCTTTTCACAATGTACGTTATGTGCCGCTAGAGTGTGTAAAGTTTAAATGCATTTAAATATGAGCAGCCATAAACTTTCTTGTTTTAAATTTGCTAAAAGAAAGAATACGAATTAAAAATTCAAAAATAATGAATACCTATGTTTTAAAATACTAAATATGACAGATAAATATTTTGTATTTGCCCTTTGTGCAGCATTTTGCAGTTATCGAGTCCGCTTGGTTGAATATGGATTAAAGAAATAACCCGCTCATTGTAATGCATTCTCTATGTACGAAATCGCAATAATAAGTCAATGTTATGATGGATAATGGTATTTTTCGCTTATTAGAATCTTTTTTTTGTGAAATAGGCTATTCTATTAAGCGAGTTGGACTGTAATTAGATTTAAAGACCTTTTACCTTTAATATTTTTTAAAATCAACTACAAGACTATTCTAGACTAACTTGTCTATGTTTACCTGCAGGTAAGCTGTTGGTGTGGCTGTAGGTGTTCATTCTATGAACTTTAATGTTCCAAAACTTATATAAGGACAAAATTTAACCATTTTACTTTAACTATTTTGAAATTAACCGAAGTTTAAACTAAATAGTTAAGTTAATTGATCACCCAAACGCAAGTTCGATGAGAGCTCATTCAAACTGGCATTAACGACCTCAGAAATCAGCTAAGTGTCTTACGCTGTCAAATTGCTACAACCGCATTTTAAGAGATTGTTTTCAGCACAATTAATTTCAGATGGTTAAGTCGAACAATTTTGAGATAATTTATATGGCCAACAAATACAGTTCCAAAAGAATAATATGCTGTAACATGAATCTTACGTGCATACACGATAGTCTTAAGCTGGTATCTCATATTAATTCAAAGTGTGTTGGAATTTTTCATTTTTTTTCAAATCTCAATTTATTTTGGTGCTGGTTAAAAAAAGCTTTTGTATTAAATTTGAAAAAAAGAACACATTTTTAGTTAACTGATTTCTAATCGAAACATTATAATGGAGTTTAATCGGAGTATATACTCTGATTTATAAATGATCATTTTGTATACTTTTATATAAAAGGTATAAAAAATAATCATTTTCTGAAAAAAAATAGCCATGTAAAAAAAAACAAAAAAAAATCACAAACTTACATTGGAGTAAGCAAGGAAAATCATATAAAAAGTATTCAAGAAGATGTTTAGGGAAGTTGAACAAATTAAATATTATTTCATGTATGAAAGAAAAAAAAATCTATAAATATTACATAGGGTAGTGTACTGACGTACTTCGGAGGTATTTATTTTTATGTATTACAGGCGAAAAAATAACTTGATACACTCCGTCACCGCAAACTATAAATATTCGGTCACATCCATGGTAAACCCTAAAAGGATATCTGAAAAAACCCAATATGAAAGGAAGTGCAGTAAAAATTTAAACTTGCAATGTATCGGAGCGTGACAGCAAAAATTCGATAACATGATCGGACACGTATTCATCCGATTTTTTTACATTAAAAAATAATTTGAACACTCAAAATACGATGTATATTTCACAGCACACAATTCTGTAACAAAAATAGAACCATCCCTTTTTGGTAGGACATGTTTTTCTTCTCCACAGAACACGATCACATATGCACAAGAAATTTCTATATGAGTGACGCCGAAGAACTAATTTAGAAAAAACATTATGAAAATCCACTTTCGATGGCTCATATCGTTTTGTTTCTTCTTTAAGACGATCACACCAAGAGTTTGAACATTAGGCTAGCTCCCGCTATCTCAATGAAAATAACTCACGAAATTGGGGAGAATGCATTAGGAGCACACGTTTCTTTAACATAATTTTTATTTTCTTTAATGAAACATTCTGGCTTCTGGGTTATATATTTAAAAATTTACAATGCATACTCTAAAAGAAACTTGGGAAGCTTACTTCTAAAAACACTACCGCGTGCATGGCATTACATGCCGACGTGTCGGTGTCGAAAGCCGCATCGCTTAAAAGTGACCGACCTCACCAACTGCCCAACTGTAAAAGACCTTTACAAAATGATCCGTTAAAGCAATTCAAAAGAGGTATCTGTAGAAATTTCTCGAACTTTGTGGGAAAACCCAAATGAACGCCGTTCCGATTTTGAGTATAAAACTGCAGAAAGGACAGCTGGCGCAATGAACACCGTCATGTGCAGAGAAATTAGTGGAATTTTAATGTAAGCATTCAGCAGAGGTGCCAGAATGACAATACCATTCAGTTATGCTAAGGCTAAAAGGAAGCAGCAAAGACATTCGTTTTAGTTCAAATTATTATTTTTTCTTTTAACCGGGGAGAAGCAGAGATGAGCAAAAATGATGCGTTAGTTCTTTTACGAAGATACTTTATAAAGGGGAAAAATAGGATTTGAAGATTAGATTACAATTATTAAAGTAATTAAAATATTTTAACCACAAAAATATGCCCAATGCGATAAGATGATTAGGTTATTTACTCCCCCAAGTCTGCAAAATAGTATGCTTGCTGCAGTATAAATATCAAAATAACATACGAAAGAAATTCTGCATATAGTTCTTGATGGAAACCAAAAAATGCCTAGCTTGAGTTCTAATAACATAGTCTTATAACTTGATTTACTAAAATATTTTACAAAACTTAAAGCTAAAGTTCCTGCATTGCTAGGTTGAGCAATTGCAAAAGCTTATAAACAGTTCTTACTTATTCAGAAGTATAAAGTGTTTCAATGATCCAGTAGTATTTAATAGTGAAATAAACATAAATAAAATGTCACACAAAAATTCAAATGTATTTTAAGATAAGATTGTCCTTATTTAAAAATGTAAAAGAAAATATTCATTGTTATTTTGAAAGGAGAGGACATACAAATATTTATATTTACTTTATCCCATATTTAACATCATAGAAACAACTGTCTTTTAAAAAAACGCAAAATATTTTGTTAAAAATCCAAAATGGGCTTTGGTATGCTTCGTACCAAAGAAATTTCAATTGCAGCAATGCAAAACTAAAACGTTTCCCCGAGTTGGCTTCCCCCCCCCAAAAGAGAAGGGAAAAAATGCTAATCTGCTGAAAAGAGTAAAAGTAATTAAATTCTATGAAAAATTCAAAATAAAGGAAATGATCATTGAATATAGTACTTATAAGAAGAGAGGGAGGGCAAGGAGTGGAAATCCCAAAGTGGAACAACAACATTGTCCAGTACACAAGTGAAAAAACAAAGACAAAAAAATTAAGTGCAATTGTTTAATTTTACTTACATCAAAGGGATTTCTTTCAAAAGTTAATGGAGAAGAGGGGGATAGGACAGTAGGAAAAAATGTTGGTCAATGTTTACCACATTGTGGATTGTTGATGTCAGAATCATTAATGGGATGTATTAAGTCATAAACTTCCAGTTCTAGTGATTGTACATTGGATTCGAACAAAAATATCGTATAAGCACAGTTACGCACATTTAGTTTTACATATTGGAAGTCAACGGTGTGAAAAATGATTTTTTAAAATTTAATTGCATTAGACATATCATTAGTTAACTCTTTTGTAACAGTAGGAGATTTATAAATGAGAATATTATTTACAGTGACTGTATGAATTTCTCTGTTAAGATTCTTATTTTTTATTAAGGAAACAATTAGATAACCAATAGAAACAGTTCGGAGAATGTCCGTCTATCATTATACGACCTTATCAGAGTTAGTAATTATTACCGGGGGAATTTGATATAGTTACAATTATTTAGTTTTAAAATTCATTGTACCCTATATGAACGTGACTTATATTTTACACTTTTTTAATGATAAGGGACACTTATATTTTTGGTGCTTGGTTGATGAGAGCAATCCGTCTAATAAAAAAATTGGCATTATGCTTGTTCGTTCAATTGCTACTGCCGTAAAAATACGTAATATTCTTGATGAAAAGGTATTAATCATGAAAAAATGCATAATACTGCAAAAGAATAATAATACATTTTCGTTATATGAAATGGACAAGCAACAATTTTGGGGAATCATTTTATTTATAAAATATCTATAACGCATCATTTTTGACAAGAATATTATTCTTTAGCGCAAAGACTGTTAGCCATGTTAGACAAAAATCGCTTACGTTCAACTTCATAAGAAGAACAAATACAGCCTAACCCGCTTAACGAAGCATAAGTTAAAGGAAAATTTCGCTTATTGTAATAAACTTTCAGTGTACCAAACTGTAATTTTTATTCAATGTCATCCTGGATAATGGAATATCCCCCTTATTAAAAACATTTTCGTGCAAATTGACTATTCTATTAAGCAGGTTCACTGTATTGACTCAAAATGTAATGCGTATAGCAGGTAATTAAATTTCATTCTCAACAATTTTTGGGTAATTCTTTTCTTTATAATTTGAGTGGTACTAAATATGCATATGTCTAAGCCTTTTGTTCGAAATAAAAATAATATATTTTATAGAAATAAAATAGTGAAAAACAATTTTTTTCGGGTATTTTTTAAATAATTTTAGCTGAGTGTGCTTCTTAATTTCAAAAGGTGGACGAGAAAAATGTCTCCCACTAAGCGCCAAGTCTCCCATTTTGGGACTTTAGAATGATTTATAAATAAATATTAATTTTTCAAAAAAATTATATTTGAAAAGTAATATGAACTTAAAAAAATGTGTTACATCGTATCACTTATGTGTTACACCATGTTTCACTTATGTTCTCATATAACGCCACTTAAGAGTCATTCTAGCACTGTTGAAATGCTATAGATGACTGAATAGAATGTAAATGTTTCAGTTATATTGGATAGATCAGCATTCATTATTACGTGATTAATACAGTATTTGAGAAAAAATTCAGAAAATTTTAAAGTTGTAAATTGTCTTTTCTTCTTTGCAAAATGCCAATTGTTCTACCTTGGTTCAGCTTAGAAATACATTTTTTAATTTATAAGTTATAATCAAAGTCATTTTTTTCATTTTTAGCAAAACACTAAAGTTCGTGCTACGCAAAACCTATCAATTCCACGTCTGGAGACTTACTTAAAGTACAATTCTCGGAACTGATATTTTGAGTGATATTTATAAAGTGTTAACCAAAAGACCTATGATCGATTAAAATAAAATCACTTCTTTTTCAAACATATATTTAATTTTTCAAGAAAAATATAGCGATACATAACTTAACACTAAATATTAATTTAAAGTTTATGCCTCTAGGAATTCACGTGCTTCTGGCGGGTAACTTTTGATTAATCTTGTTATTAATGTTATAATCGGATTTAAACACTATTTGAGTTTGTTTATTTTAAGAAGATCACCTTAAGTAGTGCGTGATGTAGTTTTTGTTTTAAAAGTAGCAATTGCATTTCGTGATTTAGGGATATTTGAATATGTGTTCTAATATTAAGGCACTAACACATAAAAGAAGTATGTTTAACTCAACATAAATTTCAGAAGTTGATTTGGGAATTACTTCCTAAAATTTTAATAATTTCATTGTTTAAGATAATTAATGTTTTTTTTTTATATGTGCATTCGCTATTTATAGTTTACAATGTGATCGAACATAATTAATGTATAATTTTTCGGAAAGTATGGTAATGTAATTATTTGCTTTTGAAAGTTACTTCTTTCTCTCTCAGTTTTTCTCTTTTTTTCTGTAAGACCAAAAAAGACAAAAAAAGAACTTCTCAATTCATTAGGCATTGACTCTGTTTGAAGGATTAGAAGTTTCTAAACTTGAATTTGAAGATTTGAGAGATGATATGACTATACGCATTTCATCAAATGCTATGCAACATGGCAGAGTAATAAAGTTCTTAAAATGGTTTCAAAATTTGTCGCAGAAAAGGAAGGAGGCAGTACCATAAGATGGAGTACAGATTGTTTACCATGCACAGATTGACTACATGGTTATCAAGCGACCAAAGATAACAGAATTTTCTAATTATGGTAGGCTTTGACAAACAGTATTTTTATCACCCTCGTACAGAATCAGCATTTATTTGAAAATGTGGACTCTCTAGCTTGTGTTCCATTATTTTTCAATGTGTTATAAATAAACGGTGAGAATACAAAGTAGATGCAAATAACTTTGTCATTCATAAAAAATGAGAAAATGTAATTAATGGATTTTACGCTATGGGTTGCAGAAGCTATGATGATTGAAAGAAACAAAGTACAAAATACGCATAAATTAAAAGGATGCGACCTTAAAACCACATTTATATAATGACAATAAAAAAAAATTCTGTATTCATGCAGAAAAAAATTACTTTAAATATTTTCGTACCAAACATATCACCCTCATTCACATGTATCAAATTTTACATGTACACATTCTCTAAAAATGTTGGAGTAAGAGATAAGCTTACTATTTTGATATGTTGGTGTGGCATTTTAAAAATAATTTATCATAAAATATGAATTAGTCTATGTATAATTATAACTTTCCATATTTTTCTCGCTGTACGTTTTTCAAAAACTCAATTATTTTCAAAGTTGAAATAGGAAATTTCGTTTATACTCGAATACTTTTAGACAGAGTGTACTATATTTGAATTGATATATGTATTATTTGTTGTTTTTTTTAATTACAGTTTATCTACCTGAGCTTGTTATTCTAATAATAGAATATATCGGGTAATCAAATTTTTCTTCAAAATTCCCTTGTACACATTGGAATTATTAAAATGCTGGTCGAAATTTATTAAAACTTGCTGTAAACCATTTGAAATAAACTAAATGTATGTTTAAACGAGGAAAAACATCTTAAAATAAAATTCTAAACCGAAAGGGCTAACTCTTAATAAATAAATGTTTATTCAAAGCGTGGTATTTACAATAACAATATCATATGTGGCATACACTCAAGCTGGTTAATACTAACTCGTTTGAAGAAGTATTTTTTAACATTAACTTAAGAATACATTATATTTATCACAATCTTTTGTGAATTCTTTCAGATAACACGGAAAATAACCTCACAACAATCATAAAAACAAAAATAATTCTACTCTTATTTTTAATAATATGTTCAAATTTCGGCGAAAACTGCTGTCTTGACTTTCTAATTAAAGCAAATAGCCATCTTCTTAATTTTTCAACAAAAGAAAGGAATTCTAATTAAAACTGTAAAGTTCACAAACAGCTTAAAATGCGTAATTTCGAAATTTATTTCGTGATCATTTATATTAATTTCAAAGAGAATGATATTTCATTGTGAGATAGGAACTGTTTAGCATTTTGACCTCAGTGCATAGAAGAATCGTTTAAAAGATTTATTTTAAAATAAATATCTTGGAACAATCTTCCGTTATGTAATCTGTTCATGTCATAACAGGAGTTTAGGCACTCATAAGCGGGGTTTTAAATACTCATTAGTCATGATTAAGCAGCCATTCTTAAAGCATTAATCAAAGACAATGCTTAGGAAAGAATTCAAATCTGCTGGAAGTAAAAGGAGTTTATAGATAAATATAACAAATGAATGGTTTCGTTAGTTTATTTGCAGTTGTCACAATATATACATATAAGTGTAAATGCATTTGACTGCTTTTTATAAAGGTTTGTAATATGTACATGGAAATATTAGGGAATTTATTGTGATAATACTTAAATTAGTGGAGTAAAAAATAATCTATTCTGTAGCATTTTACTTGAGATTTTATATGAGTGCGATGTGCGTACTATTAAAAAAATGTTTAAAAAAATGTATGTCTAATTCACATGAAACAGGACATTTTATGTATTTATTTATTTATTTTTTGTAAAATAACATTTTAAATGATTTGTATCCTAGAAAAAAAATATGATAATAAATGTTACAGATTTGATACGGATTTTTTTTTAATTTTTTATTTTGATATTCATTTTAAAGTATTATATACATATTCAAAAAAATAAAATGTATCTTTTTTTGTGTATGTAAAAATAACAGACATATTGTAAAATCTAATTTAAAATTAAGTCTCTACCAAACCAGACTGTGGTTTGCACTACAGTGCTATTCACGGTTTAAAGTTGTTCTTATGAAAATTAACAACAGTTCTAAAAGTTGTTCATAGATGGCACAATATACCGTAAAAACAAAACAAAATCATCAAAATTCAGACACGTCTTTATATATCGTTTATTAGGTAAGACTGTGTAACGTGCTTCAGGGAGGCATATGTGGCTTGACACCACTGCAAGTAGCCTAACTACAAGTGCATGCTGAAGATGCGATTCATGAATAAGCGATATTTTCTCAGATATCAACTTCGACAAGAGTACTAGTAACCGAGCTGTTTTATTCCGCCGTGCATGTTTCCCAGCGAAACGAAACTAGCGAACCATGCAGTTGAAACGACTAAGTGGTAAGTAGTCATTTATGCTGTCTTAATCCATTTTTGCCTTATTTCTGTCAAGAATGGAAAACGAAAAACTCTGAAGCCTTTTTTTTTTTATTTGTTCTTTGAATAACTTGGACAATTATGTCCAGTGCATCTAGATTTGTACTTCGACTTCTGGGCCATAAATATGTAGGCTAAAAGATTAACTAAATGCTCAGGATTATGAGACCATTAAAGTTCACGAAAAGAGGTATTTTTTCATTGTGACACAGACAACAACTCAGGGAAAAGTCCTTCCAGCCGTTAAAACTAGGTTTTTATCGAAGACAAGTAAATCTTACAAAGTTCTTGGATGGCAAGGGGGCAGGGAAGGACTGCAAATTTAGTGCCTATAAGTCACTGCACAGGAGCTAAAGTGATCGCTTCTCGGAGCGATACAACTAGACTTAGCCTACAAACGTCGCGATGCAGCAGTAACAAAAATACACAACTATTCAAGAAAATAGGCGCAAACATCCGCAGGGGTTAAGCGTAAATCAGGGCATCAATTTTAAAAGTCCTAACAATAAGGTGCAGAAATTGAAAAAGGTTACCAAAATGTGTCGATGAAGAAAATCGCCAAGACATACTTCGAGAGACTGCCTCGCCTATAAAGTTAGCAGCTGCAAAATGAAATTACTTTAAAATTATTGAATAAAATGAGAAAACTATATATCACAAAAACTGAAATACTTTCAGTGGATGTGAGGGTTTGAATATTAACATGCATCGCACAAAATACAAAACACGATTTATATACGAGTGCCAAAAAACAGTCTGTGATGTTGGCATCACAGCATCCAACCAGCTTCACAGTATGAAGAGTTCTTGTTTATAGTCACGATAGTACACAGGCACAATCACAATGGCGCTCGCCATTAATACGGAATGGGATACAAGTATTGGAGTGCATGATTAACTTGAATTAAAGTAGCTCTAACATTTGTTATGTATCAGGTTGTAACGAAAGTTTTCCGCCATATCTGCCTGAAATACTAACTTCTAACACCTTAGATAACTGTTTTTGAACTTTCGGTACCAAACCTGCACAGTGTCACATGATACAACAATAGTACTTAAAGCAGTACTCATAATTCGTTGATATTATGTAGCTGACTTTTTGCAACACAACTGGAAGTAAATGATGGTTCTAATCCTCTAGAGTGATAGTTCTATTTGAGACACCTTATACTTAATGATAACTATATTTTTTTACAGATTTCACAACACAGTGTTATAAAGTAAACCTCTTTCTTTCAAATGCCAAAAATCGATCGACAAAATATGAGAAAATACGCCAACGAGAACTGTGTGCTGACGAAGTTTGCGGTGGCGGGAAACTTTCGTTACAACCTAATAGTAATGTTCATAATAGATCGCTTTTTGACTTGCCAAAATCGAGATAGGCATAATAATGGAACATGAATAGAAATAATTAAACAATGAACTGCAGCAATAACTAGAATTGAGAAATCAACAAAAAATCCCCAACATTCATGCTTCCCTCCTGACTGCTGGATATAAAATAAACTATCATGTCGTTTAGCCAGCTTGCACGGCCGCTTCCCGTTGAACATTTCCATTCAAATTAACAGTGTTTATTTCATGTTGGGGGTGGCAGCAAGGTAAGTATCAGAGAAAGTACGCACCCTCACGCATGAACGGATCCATAGAAAAAAGTGCAACACTTATTGGATTGGCGCATAATTATCAGGCCTTTGCAAATCTTACTTAATTAATAATTAAATTATTAAATCAAATTAAATAATTATTTTAAGAATAATTGATTTAAAAATCAATTTAATTAAAAAATAATTAATTAAAAATATTGCAAATTTTTACTAAAATATAGCACGTCAAAGAAACGCCTGATAATTATGCACCAACCCAATATAATATTCTTCGAAAAATCTACTGAGAATTATTATTATACTATTTACACTAGCACACATTTAAACTGAAATATAGTTTATTTTTAAATTCACAATTTAAACGTGATCTTATTATAGCTCAGAAGTCATTTCAAAGTCAATGATGGAAACATCCTATAATTTTGACACTTTTAGTTAATAAAGAAACTAAATCAATACAAAATAAGTTAATTAATTCAGGAGTTAAAACGAAGTTTTTAAAAATAAGTTTTATCAAATATGAATTTCTGTAATCATTTTCATTTTTTCTTTTTCTTTTGGATACTTGTCTAATTTATATCTTTAATTTCATGTAGTAGTACGCTAGTATAAATATATAGTAATGGGTATTTAAATAGAGTACTGATCGAATTGATAAAAGGAAATGTGACTTGCAAGCAGTCAAAATATTGGGCAAGGAGACGAATTATTTCACAACTCAAAAATCTGAATATTGTATAGTAAACATATTTGTTACAAAGTGTAAACATCAGCATAGTCACTCTGTAGTTTCGTCAAAAAGGGAAAAAATAGAATACCACTGTGACAATTAAAAAAATGGCCTGCATTTACCCTAGCTGTTTGGATTGGTTCGGGTATTGGAAATAAAATGGTGTTGACTTTGATGTATCCATTGCAGGTGTAGGGTTGTTGGTGGTATTTGATGTATCCCGATGCAGATGGTACTTATTCCGTCCTTCTATCTAGTTTAGTTTGTTTTTTTATTCTTGTTTGAGCAAGACGTAGATGTACCGAAGTGCCGCGATTATGATAAGCCTAAAAATCGCACAGCGCATAATTTTGAAATTCCGGTTAAATTAAAAGAAAATCTCTAATTGAATATTTAAATTGTTAAAGGAGGTTTTTAGGGTTAGACCCATGCCAAGTAGTCGAAATTTGGAATGGCACAAACAATTTTCGGAAGGTCGGAAGGTTCTTGAAGATGATGAAAGTTCTGTTTGCATTGAAGGTAACACATTTTCAGTCTGCAGAAGAGGTGAAGGCAAAAACGGCAGTGTGTGTATTTAAATTCCAAATCTAAAAAACTATTAGTCGTAGAATGTTGAAATTTCATATATAAAATTGTTGTAACATCAAGTTGTGCATCTCAATTTTTGGTTCCAATATAGTAGAGAGTTTATGTACAGGCCCACCCAATTCAATACACTATTGGAGAATTTCAAAACATTAATGTCTATGGACATCTTCAATATATTACAACTGTAGTCAGTCATTGTTTAGTCCAATGCCAAAATTTCGCCATTTATCATGAACCTTGGTGAGTTTTGCCAAAATATCGCCTCATTTGGTGATAATCAGGCATTTGGTCCATGCCCAAAATATCGCCAATTGCCTTCGTCCTTGACAAGTTTTCGTGAAGTATCGACAAGTTTGGCAATAGTTAGTCATTGTTTTGCCCATGCCCAAAATCACGCCATTTTTCGTCGACCTTGGCGAGTTTCGCAAAATTATCGCCAAATTTGGCGCCAAACATAATTTTGCATTTCACATAATTAAAACTTTTAACCATAGAATGTCGAAATTTTTTATTTAGTACTACTGTAACTTCTAACTGTTCAACTTTCTTTTTTTTTCAATTCCTACTATTAGTTCACACTCTCCCTACATATATTCATATATCTTGTTTTCAATAAAGTTAATTTCGAGGACTAGTCCGGTTATTTAATTGTTACAGTGGTACATATTGAAATTTGTTTTTTTACCACATGAAAACTACCATTCTTTTAATTTGTGACAGTATTTTTGAAAGCTTGCGATGTGGAAAAATACTTATTTAAATACGTTTTATTAAATTAAAAGATGTGTCACCAACGAAATAAGCTATGTTTTCTTTTAAATGAAAAAAAAAATTACATAAATATGAACTAGAGAACACAAATAGTTTCTAATATGCAAGGGTTAGGTCAAAATTTTAAAAACTAAGAAGTCGCAGACATGTTAAATAAGTGATACGTTTTTATTTTTGTACTAATTTTTATACAGGGATGGACAACACATTTTCGAAGATTACTAAGAATCAAAATACTAATGTTTATTAGTATATTGGTGTAGAATGTTCCATCATAAAATAATATTATTTTACAAAAAAAAAAAAATACAGAACAGCATATTTTTTTTTTCCTTACATGCATTCTTATAATTAAGTTTCTAAAGTATATAATACGTGACACTAAACTTCAGAATTTTAAGCTTTAAAATCATAGCGAATACTCATATCTTTGCAAATGAATTTCATATTCAAATTAGCAGAGTCGTCTTTATTGGAATCTTGAGAATTTAAATTTAATGGTGAATGCTTGCTATCGTGATATTTTCAGAAAATAATTTTAATATGGGTCATTAAACTAAATCGTAAATGCCTGTAATGACTTTAAGAGTTCTAGAATTAATTCTTAATTCGCAAGTAAAACGAAGCGGATATTATGTAAATTCTATACGGAGGCAGCAAGTTTATTAGAGCGTTAAAATATGCGCACAGGTGAATTTTTCGAACACTCTTCAAAATAAATATTTTAATTATCTATAGGGTTAATTAAGTTGAGGTTTTGAGATGAAGAGTGCCCACTTTGGTTTATTACAGATTTAATTATTTTAATTTAAAATCGTCAGCACTTCATGTCAGAGAATTGCATTTTTGATATGGTAAACATTTGTTTCAGATTATTTAAACGACAAATATCAGTTTCTAAGGCCTAAAACATAAGTTATTTAACATTTAATTTCATTAGGACTTTCTTTAAATTTAATTTAACAGGTAATTTTAATTAGTCAAATGAATATGTATATCGCATAATTGTTAAAGTAATTCAAATTAACTTTAACCTGTTTTATTTTGAGTAGTTTTTGTAACTTTTTCAAATACATGTGAAAACTGCCTCAAGATTTATTTAAACGCATTTGCTCATATGTATTTATAGTAAAAATATTTCAGTGACTGAAGCTTACTTTTTATATAATGTTTCGAAAAAAATCGAAGTAGAATTCATAATAACAGAGTAAATAAACACGGAAAATTTTTCATATTGAACATTTTCGTAATCTCTTTTCTAAAATAAAATACGTGCTTAAAAATTACATATGAGCTAGAAAAATTACATATTTTCATTAACAGTATATTATTCGTGCATAGAAAAATTCCTATGTAAGCACAGTGTTCTAGTGTAAATATTAGAACCGAGAAATATTCCTTTTAATTCTAAAAATAATAAATAGATTTCATTAATCTATAGTTAATTTTTCGAAAAAAGCTCTTTTTAACTTTTTGCTTTATTTATTATTTTTTCAAAACTATGATAATAAAAAGCTCCAAGCTGAAACAATATTTTTATAAGAACAATGAATTATTTTTATTAGAACAATTAATTAAGAATAAAAAATTGGCCAGAAAGAGGAAAAAGAAAATATGATATGCATAAAATATATCTCTCATTTCAGATAATTAA
Organism: Cheiracanthium punctorium; assembly: GCA_038373885.1. NCBI lineage: Eukaryota > Metazoa > Arthropoda > Arachnida > Araneae > Cheiracanthiidae > Cheiracanthium > Cheiracanthium punctorium. The sequence goes on along the minus strand of JAWZYV010002631.1, from coordinate 167,905 downwards.
CGTTTCTTTTACTAAGACAAGTATAGAATTTTTTCCCCTAAAAACTGTTATCAAACATAACTCGTATATTAAAAAATAGAAAAGAAGACTACTTCATACAATAATAAAGATGGTAAGTTTACAAAACTCGACGCTTTCATTACACTGTTTAATTATAATTTACAGTAATTAATTTTATTATAGATATGAATAAGTTTAAATTGCGTTTAATCGAATTAAAGTTTTTTAACGAATGCGAAATGTATATGCAAATTCTTTTGTGTAAAATCTTATATTATTTTTTTTTCTAATTTATCCTAAAAAATGAATGAATATATATATATATATATATATATATATGTATAATGTAAATGTAGAACACTATGAATATTACTGTAAAAATGACACACCCTCAAGTTGGGGAAAAAATAGAAAAAATATGAAAAAACGGATCCAATAAAAATGATAAAAGAATGAATGCAATGGAAATTATAACCTCTGGGACCATCCTCAAGAGCCAGAAAAATTATAGTTAAAGACAAACAAGATAGGATTTCGGTTGTGTTGCATATAAAAAGAAATATTCACTCCACACGTTTTAGGCTCGATCCTACTATTAAGATAAAGAAAAATAGGAAAGAAAAAAGAAATCAAAATAAAAGAAAATGAATAGAAAATTCGACATACCATTTTGGAATGGTAGCAAGCACATGGAACGCAAGCATCAAGTGTTGAAAAAAGTAAAAATTGTAGTTATTTAAAATCGTGTTGCCACAAAATAAAAGTGTAACAGAGGAAAGATGAATATAAAGGTGTTGGCAAAAACTTTAGGATAATATTATTTAACATTGTTAGTAACGATTTACATTAATTAAATTTTAAAAAAATATATCAAATAATGAATTTAAAATTATGGAATAAAATAGCTGTTATATAACATACTGATGTTTAACTATAATGATTATTAATAGTAAAAAAGTACAAATAAAAAGTTTATTTTTATCAGAAAGTTAATATAATAATGAAAGAAAAAAATGTTTTTATTTTATAAAATTTTAAGTAGGACATAAAAATCACGTTATAGGAACGTAATTTTTGTTTGTCTCCAAATATATATATATATATATATATATATATATATATATATATATATATAAAGCAATGTGTAAACTGTCCGTTAGTTTGTCTGTGTGTATGTCTGTCTGTCTGTCTGTCTGTCTATCTGTGTGTGTCTCGCGTAGCTCCGAAACGGGTGATCGTAGACCTACCAAATTTTGTACAGAAATTCTCCAAGACGGGTCTCGACACACCTCGAAGCGATTTTTTCGAAATTCGAATTAGAAAAATGTTTTATTTTATGTTTTGATCGATTTTTAGTGATTTTTCTTGCGTAATACATAATAACTCTGGTAATTGCACTTGAAAGAAAACGATATTTACATCATCGTAAAGAGAAGAAAATTTTCTTTTAAAAACTGTTTGTTCGGACTGTGTAACATAATTTGCAAATTATTGGGAATTTTTCAAATAAAATTAAATTTGACCCTGACTTTCGTAAAATATTTTTAAAACTGCTGCATTTTGAATTCTATCTGCCATAACTTTTCTATATTTCGGCAAAAGACGGAGCACACAATTCGCCCACTTTTAAAAGAAGAACGGAGGAAAAATATAAATTAGGAGAATTTTTAAGTAAAGAAGGATTTTCATTTTAATAGCAGCTGCTTATAAATGTCGGTTTGATATCTTGCGGTTTGGTTGTCCTGGATACAATAACAATGATTAAAATTTCCAGTTGAAAAAAATAAATAAAATTACTTTAAAATAACTGGATTTTTGCATGTGATATGTGCATCTTTTTGGGCACGAGTTTAAAACCACTTTCGAAAGTCAATCAGAAAACGGATTCACAAGCAAAACATACGCAACGCATGAAATAATTACATATTTTATTTTACGTTACCAGAAAAAGAATTGAATTCTGTTTCTTCACCAGTGAATTATCGAGCATTACTTTCAATTGAGATTTTAAACGGGACACGTTTTCGAATCGCAAGAAATATTTTGCGGTGCTAAACAGGGTCTGATTATGACAAACAGGGACAGCGGGCATTGATGAATTTTGTTATAAAAAAGAATGATTCAGATTAACATTTCAAATTGGGGGCCATTTCGAGCCTGGTGCACTGGGCAAAGTCGCGATTTGTCCGTGGGATAATAGGGCCCTGGTGCTAAATGCACCAATCTAACAAAAATTATGTATACAAATGTATGGAGAGCTGTTTTAGTGCCAACCATACAGTGTAATGATTATCGTTTATACTAATGCGTAAATTATAAAAGTCACCAAAGAATAAAAGACTACATTCGTGGGAAATATCTAAGACGTTTCTTTAAATTAAACATTAACAATTGAAAAACGAAAATATATTGTATTGGTATGAGTAAAAGATAGTATAAGTAATAGTAGATATGGTAGGGCAATATTGATCAAAGCACAATATACCGCATTAATAAATATTTCGTGAATCTAAGTGTTGTATTCCATTTTCAACAACCATCTTATATCACAGCTAACTAAACATTAAGTAATTCTACGTCGCGTTAATATATCCCGCGGTAGTTTCAACAGAAAAGACTGTAACAGAACTTTTTTTTCATGGAGATTCTGTTTTTATCACAAGTAGCTATGATCACATTTTGGAAAAATGTTCTCTTCTTGCCTTGCGAAGAGCGGGTACACAACTATTTAATTGTAAAATAAAACGGTTCTCCACATCATGTAGTATCTAAGGTGGTATAACTTAAATCTAAAAAAGAGTATGATGTAGAAATGAGATATTTCGAAAGTTAGGAATTTTCGCTGCAAACCGTCACGCTTTTCTTTTTCTGATCGCGAATGACACCGACATAGTTTTTGTGTCATAATATTAACAATGGTATCAGGTCAGTACTTATACTAACTTTCGAGTAACTAATGAGTAACTTTACGCCAAGAGTTAAGTCATTTTGCTTATATGAAGATTCCAAATCACTGGAATCAATTAGAATTTTAGATGTGAGAAAAGTTTCGTTCCCTACCGTGCGGAGAACGGCTACGCGCCTAGTATATATATATATAAATATGCATGCATATACACATCCAGATTTCTTTTGTAATTATTACTCATTTTTTAATTTGATAAAAAGCTTCCTCCGCCCGACCCATCATTCCGATTACAACCTTAAATCAAAACCCCACCCATCCTCCAGTAAATTAACAAAGACAATGGACGCATTACTTTCAAGAATTGTATATAATAAATTTTAGGAATTTAGCAGGATTGTTATATTGTCTAGCTGAGGGAAAACGTGATTTAAAATTGGAGACTTTAAAACCTTCTGAATAGAGAAAGTTGGTTCTACAGCAATGATTATAGAAGATATTGAAGAATACAGATTTATGTAAGCAGGATGAAAAATGAGTAAAGGTATTTACTTTAAAATTAAGTATTTTCTTGTATCATATATATCGAAACTAAGGTTATTTCTAGGAGTGATAAAGATACTTAGATCTAAAAAACTAATCGAATTGCTGAGCATATTATTTTTAATTAATTCTAGAGCAGGAGGAATTTAATTGGGAAGATAATGCTATTATTGTTAATAGTATTTACTAGTAAGATATCATCTATATATCGTTCAAGAATGATATGTTTATTAGTGTAGTCTTTTTCGTAGTAATATATGTATGGATCTGCAAGGTAACTGCATGCTGAACCACCTTGTGGTATACCATGATTTTGTAGATATATTTTATTGTTATGCGAAATATAATTATTATAAATAATAAATTTATATAGACCATTGAAATAAGTGGCATTAATATGGGATGGAAGCATAATGTTACCAACAAAAGTTTCAAATAATTCACTAATCACATTGTAAAGGTTGTCAAGAGGAATATTGTTAAAAAAATCTTTAAAGTCATATGCATATAAAGAGGCAATATTTTTAATATTACATAATGTATTGGGTAGACCATAACTATTTCCTATAGATATAGAGTAATCACTACGTTTTATATAATACAGCATCTTTAATAAAAGTTTGCTTGCTACATTACTATATGTATTACATCCTATTGTACTTTTTTGAAACTTGGTAAAGAGATTTATGAAATTTAGGGATTAGTACAATGTAAGGATTGTGCAGATTGTTATGTTGTAGGTTAAGAAGTTTATAGAAAGTCAGAATTTTTTTTATTATAGACTACACTAGATAGATTAGTAGAGGAGTAGATACTGTTATTTACAATTGAAGAGACTAAAAATGCGTGGTATAGCTGTTTACATGTAAATGCATAGTTATTGGAGGATTTGTCTACTAAAGAAGTTCCCAATGGCTATCTAAACCGTTTGTCAAAGACAGAAAGTTCCAGTTGCAAAAATGCTTTAAATTATATAATTTATTATACCAGAAAAAATCAAAGTCAATAAATCAATTCCTATAAAAATTACGAAATTTAAATTTTAGTATGGTCTCCCGATCCGACCAATTATATTTAGGAAAAATAAAATTATACAATTTCATGCACAGTAAAAGAATTTCGTCCTTCTACAACCAAAATTCACTGAGTTACAGCTGCTTAAAGTTATAGTACGTTTCGAGCAGCGAAAAAGAGAGTGTATACTCAATGAATTTGAGAAAAAATAATGTACATGGTTTTGAGTCTTGTTATATTTATTATCAACTAGCTGCGTGCCCGTTCTCCGCACGGTAGGGAACGAAACTTTTTCTTACATGTATAGTTCGAATTGATTCAAGTGATTCGAATAATTCGTGAATTCGTATAATTCGAATTGATTCAAGTGATTTGGAATCTAAAAATAAGCAAAATGATTTAACTCGTTGGCGTAAAGTTACTCATTAGTTATTTGTAAAGTTAGTATAAGTACTGACCCGATACCCTTGTTAATATTATGAGGCAAAACACTATGTCGGTGTCATTCGCGATTAGAAAAGAAAAGCGTGACGGTTTGCAGTGAAAATTCCTAATTTTCAAAATGTCTCATTTCTACATCATACTCTTTTTTAGATTTAAGTTATGCCATTAATACCTTAGATACTATATGATGTGGAGAACCGTTTTATTTTATAATTAAATAGTTGTGTACTCGCTCTTCGCAAGGCAAGAAGAGAACATTTTCCTGAAACGTGATAATAACTACTTGTGAGAAAACAGAATCTCCAAGAAAAAAGAAAGTTCTGTTACAGTCTTTTCTGTTGAAACTACCGCGGATATAGACTTAGAGAATAGAAGACTTAGTTTCACGAAATATTCATTAATGCGGTATATTGTGCGTTGATCAATACTGCCTTAGCATATCTACTTACTATAACTTATACTATCTTTTAATGATACCAATAAATATATTTTCGTTTTTCAACCGTTAATGCTTAATTTAAAGAAACTGTTTAGATATTTGTCACGAATGTAGTCTTTTGCTCTTTGGTGATTCTTTGCAATTTACGCATTAGCATAAACGATAATCATTTCACTTTATGGTTGCCACTAAATCAGCTCTCCATAAATTTTTGCGCATAATTCTGGTCAGATTAGCGTATTTAGCACCAGGGTCCTATTATCGCACGGGCAAATCGGGACTTTGCCCAGGGCCCCCGGCTCGAAATGCAATTTCGGCAATTTCAAATGTTGTTTTTTTTTTATAACAAAATTTTATGGGCAAAAACAATAGATGGGGGGGGGGCCCAAATTCATCAATGCCCGGGACCCCTTGTTAGGCATAATCAGGTCCTGTTTAACACCGCAATATATTTCCTGCGATTCGAAAACGTGTCCCGTTTAAAATCTCAATTGAAAATAATGCTGGATAATTCACTGGTGAAAAAACAGCATTCAGTTCTTTTTCTGGCAACGTAAAATAAAATATAGAATTATTTCATGCGTGGCGTATGTTTTGTTTGTGAGTCCGTTATTCTGATTGACTTTCGAAAGGGGTTTTAAACTCGTGACGTCAAAATCATGCACATTTCACATGTGAAAACTCAGTTATTTTAAAGTAATTTTATTTATTTTTTTCAACTGGCAATTTTAATCATTGTTACTGTCTCCAAGACAACCAAACTGCAAGATATCATACCGAAGATTTTAAGCATATGCTATTGGAATTAAAATCCTCCTTTGCTTAAAAATTGGTAAAAAATCTCCTAATTTATATTTTCCTCTGGTTTCTCTTTTAAAAGAGGGCGAAATGTATGCTCCGTCATTTGACAAAATATAAAAAGTTATGACGGATAGAATTCAAGATGCAGCAGTTTTTAAATTATTTTACGAAAGTCAGCGTTAAATTTAATTTTATTTGAAAAATTCCCAAAAATCTGAAAATTATGTTACACAGTCCGAACAAACAGTTTTTAAAAGAAAATTTACTACTCTACCCGATGATGTAAATATCGTTTTCTTGCGAGTGTAATTACCGGCGTTATTACGTATTAAGCGAGATAAATCGCTAAAAATCGGACAAAACATAAAATAAAACATTTTCTAATTCGAGTTTCGAAAAAATCGCTCCGAGGCGTGTTAGGATCTGTCCTAGTGAAGCCGTATGCAAATTTCGGTAGGTCTGCGACCAACCGTCTCGGCGCATGCTCACGAATGTGCTGAAATCGGACATTTGAGTAGCTTTTGACCCTGAAAATTGCGAAAAACCGTAAAAAATTAGGGAACGGGTGGATTTTCAGAATTTTAAAGTAGCCTACGGCCTATTCTATGTCGTTTTACGTGTATGTGCAAAATTTCAAGCCGATCGGTCTGACGGTGTGGGAGGAGTTCCCGGACGAACAAACAAACAAACAAACAAACTTTCACATTTATATAATAGACTAGCTGAAGTACCCGTTCTTCGCACGGGAATGAATGGACTTTTTGATATTAATATTTGTTGTGATTACTATTTATTGTAATAAAGAGATATAGCAAAATGGATATCGCGTTATATTGTGTTCAATAATCATGCATACTGAATTTCAAGGCAATCGTTTTTACGGTGCAGAAGGCGATGCGGCGTAGCACAATCTAGTGGCGAGTTTTAGCAAAACGGATACGGCAAAAATATTCTTCGCATTCAGATATCGATGTATACGAATTTTCATGACGATCGGCTGAATAGTCTTGAAGTTCATGTGTTGACGCGACATCTAGTGTCAAGTTATAGGAAAATGGATCGTGCCAAACTCTTCCCCGTGTTCAAATATCTATGTATACCTATTTTCATAGCGATTATTCGCACAGTCAAGAAGTGATACACTGCAGGGCCATCTAGTGGTTAATTAAAGTAATGATTTGCTACAGCGCCGTCATGTGGCAAGTTATAGCAAAATGGATAACGCCAAAATATTCTCATTGTTCAAATAGCTATGTATACTGATTTTCGTAGCCACCGTTTGAATGGTCAAAAATTTGGCCTGCTGCAGCGTCATCTAGTGGCGAGTTAAAATAATAATGCATTGCAGTGCCATCTAGTGGTGAGTAACATCAAAAGTAACGCAGTTAGAATATATTCTTCGTTCTCAAAAGTGTAAGTATAAAAAAATTTATGCCGATCAGTCGAACGGTATAGAAGTTGATGCGTTGCAGCGCTATTTAGCGGTAAGTTACAGCAAATGGATAGTGAAAAATATTCTCCGTGTTCTAATATTCGCGTGTACCAAATTTCATCGAAATTTGTTGGACGATATTCGCATAGCAAACGGTTAAACGGAATAGAATTCGACGTTCTGCTGCGCCACCTAGTGAAAAGTTAGAGGAAAACGGATAGCATAAAAACCTTCTCCATGATAAAAGACTTAGGTGAACCAAATTTCATGGTGATCGGTGAAACGGTGCTGGAGTTTTTCAACCTCCTACACACATACCAACATTCATTTTTATCTATAACCAGTCTTATTATACGTATATACCAGTCTCAAGTAAAATCCAGTGTCAAATCTAAGCCTCGCCAAAGTGCCAGCATACGCCATTTTGCAAGAGTTTTTTCAGGGAATCATTCGAAGCATTGACTTAGCAGCAATCAAAATGGGAAATGGTTCGACCGCCAGGCATTTATTTGAAAAGTGGAATCCCTTAATACAGCCGCATTTTTTAAATTATCAACTATAACATGTTTTATTCATCGTTACCTCGATGTACTAAATGCGAAGATTTCAATTTTCTGAAATTTGGCGGATTTCCCCCAAGTTAAATCAATGTACTCAATTGGCGAGAATTCTGAAGCTACATCGCTTGAAATGCCCTAATAACTGCATTATTTCTGCACGGATAGTTAAAATTTAATGCTGTATTCTAAGAAAACCTATACACTTGTTTTCAAAAATGCTATTCCCTTAAGCTCTCAGTAAATTGAGCCAAAAAGCCTAAAACTGTGCAACCGCTAGAACTCACACTCTAAAAATCGGCCTATCAGACATTTTATTTTTCGCCAAACTAAAAAAAATTACATATTAGTCTCGGATATCTTCGATCCTCATTGTTTTGCGTATAAAACATTTCATTCCTGCTCTCATTTCTTATGCGCACACGATATTATAATTAAAAAAATAACCTTTCAAATATAAACTAAAAAAATCATTATTATTCTTTTATTTTTACTTTAAGAATTTAAAACATTTTATTCGGCAAAATCGCCACACATGGCAACCAAGATGCTTATTTCACACACTTTTTTCACTACAGGGGTTAATACTACGTAAAGCTTTCTGCGTGGAGAACATAAAAAATCACTTAAATAACGGGAACGGAAATTAAGGGAACCCTTCAGGAGGAAAACGTTTTTAAGTGGAGTTTCGAAGTTTTAAAGTGGACTATCATTTATTCTATAGTATTTTACATATCTGTGTAAAATTTCAGGCTGACAGGTCCATTTTTGTGGAATTGTATACTACCCAAATCAACAAATTGACAAACAGAATTTCATTTTTATTTATAAGATAACCTACGCTTGATTTTAAAAATACCCTCTCATTAAATTGCGCCAAGCGCTAGAATCATAGAAAATCTGACACACTTTCAGATTTTTAAATACGCACTAAAGTGCTATATATAAAAAGAGTTATAATCCATGGGTCTTCCCTATTTTCGTTCCTTCTTTCATTAAGTTGGAAAGTGTATCATTATTCATGAGTGTGATTAAACAAAATTAAAATTGATATTTCTAACATCCTTTTTTCTAGATGTAATACATTAGATGCAGAAAAGCTGCTCAGAAAAATGCACAATTCCAACTGAATGAAAATTTCAAAAACTTATACGCAGGTGTATTCATAACCCAAATAGCAGACGATTAAATTACGATAAATAGCGCCAAGCGTTAGAATCCTGCTCAAAATCGCGAGAATGCTGAAGATAGATCGCTTGAAATCCCTTAATAACTGCATTATTTTCGCAGGGATCATTAAAATTTAACGCTGTATTCTAATAAAACCTTTGTACTTGTTTTCAAAAATCCGTTTCCTTAAGCTCTCAGTAAATTCGCCAAGCCGGAAACTGTGCAAACCGCTAGAACTCACTTTCTCGGCATTTGAGCCATTTTATTTTTTCGCCAAACTAAAAAATTTTAACATATTAGCCTCGGAAATCTTCAATTCTTATTGTTTTGCGTATAAAACATTTCATTCCTGCTCCGATTTCCCATGCACACGATATTATAATTAAAAAATATATAACCTTACGAATATAAACTAACAAAAAAAAATCATTATTATTCTTTTATTTTTACTTTGAGAATTTAAAACATCTTATTCGGCAAAATCGCCACACATGGCAACCACGATCCTTATTTCACACTTTTTTCACTACAGGGGTTACAATTACGGAAAGCTTTTTGCGTGGAGAACATAAAAAATCTCTTAAATTCCGGGAACGGGTGGACTTTCAAAGTTTTAAAGTGGACTGTGATTTATTCTATATTATTTTACATATCTGTGCAAAATTTCAGGCTGATAGGTCCATTTTTGTGGATTTGTATACAACTCAAATCCACAAACAAACAAATAAACAAACAAACAAACAAACAAACAAACAAACAAACAGAATTTCATTTTTATTTATAAGATTTCATTAACTAGTTTATGAGTGTAGATTGCAATAAAGATTAACGTTTAACTATGTGTATCCAATAAATTAACATAAAAATATAAATTGTACTGAAAATAGACTTTTAAAAGAGTTTTTAAATGAACTGATGTTAGATAACTTTAAAAAAAAACAAGAAAATAAAGCAGTTAACTAAACAGTAAATTAGAAAATGAAACATTTTAAAGCACAAATATAGCGTAGTATTTGCTCAAACGTAGCTTCCTTCGTCTGCAATACAAATATGCAGACGTGTGGAAAACTCTTTCTGGTCTTTGCGTAGCATAATCGGTGTGGCACATCTGCATGCTACACATATACAACTTAGTAAGTTTGACTCCGTATAGTTTGGTCGTAGAAGGAGGATTTTTTATTGGTCATCAAATTGTATAACGGTAAAAATTCTAACTAAAACTGGTAGGACCGAAGGACCGTATAAAAATTTAAATTTCTTAATCTTTATATCAATTGATTTATTGACTTCGATTGTTCCTGATATAATAGATTATATAATTTAAAGCATTTTTGCAACTGGAACTATGTATCTCTGACTAACGGTTAAGGAAACAGCCATTGGACACCGTTATCACTGGATATCCTGTATATAATGTAAAACGCCTAAACTTACGTAATATGATATCCAAACAATAACAACCGATCAAAATACGATCTCAAAAGAAAATTAAATAAACAAATACAGCCAGAAAAATCCAGAACTACGAATAAAAATTTATTCGCAGGCCTTAAAACTTGCACGTAAACCACGTTTGAAATCTTTAGCCTAAAAATATATACCTAAGATTGGGAGATGGAAGTTAAATTTGTAATGACAATCTTCATTATGAGGTTCCACCACTATACATTACAAACTAACGGGAAAACAAAAATAACAAGATTCCTGTAAGTTGCATCGCAAAAACTGTCTAGATCTTCAACATAGAGACACGACCATTGCTATAGACAAAAACGTCGAAATGAACCAAACATAGTGGAAAAGTCCAATGATGATCCCAATACGATATTTGGAAACAAGTTGTTGCCAACATAAAAGTGGCAATAACAAAATGATATTGCAGCATGAAACATGTAGTGAAATTAGAAATATTAAAAGGCATAATGAAATCAATTAAATAAATTAAAAAATTAAAACAAGGGAAAAGGCAAGAAGTAGATAAATACTAATATTTAAGTGCACCAAAGAAAGTGAGCAACAAAGTAGGGGCTAACGTAGCTAAAGCGTTCTCCTTAAATTCCCAATAATCATATTCCAGTGCACTCTTGAAAATTCGGTGGTTGGCTAATCTGGCGCCTTGAATAATCCTGCGCTCTTGGGAAACTCATGTCAAATTTTCTTCCGCTCCGCAACCACCAAGGATGTGAACAAGCATGTCCGCTGTGCTTTCTTCCCTCTTTCATGATAGCGTTCTAGTTTACATAATGTATTTCGTAGTGCATCTTATCTAGTATTCTACACTGTCGACCAAACGAAAGCACAGGAGTTCAAGCTTGTGCCAAAAACCAGAAATCGTAGTAGCTCAGAATTTCTCGATAATTCGGCAGTTGACTGGTCCCATACATGCCGGATTACCGAGTCCCATGCTGCTACTGGAAAAAAAAAGGAGTGTCGGTTTTTCTTTAATTATGCTTCAATCATTGTTAAGTATTTAAAACTTAATGTTTAAATCATTTAATATAGTTCATACACGATCAAAAATTTTGATGTAATGCATTTAGCAACAAATTACCTATAGTTCCTTCAAAATATTACAATATTCAATATAAATTCTTCAAAAAATTGCTATTCTTTTGCATTTCATATTTTTATTCCGCCAACTGTTCGTAGTAAGCGCAAACACTAATCTTCGGGATGAAATATCGCAAATAAATATTTTTCGCCTCTGAAAATTTTTACTTCATTGCGTATTCTGCGTCCTGCAAACACACATTTACAAAGCCAGATACGGGAATGTATAGTAAATAGGGATCATTTTTACTGATTCACCGACGGTATACATATTTATCAAAATATTCTCACATCTGTCGCGAGAAAACAACTTTATATATAGATTTTATGTGTTATTCTTCTAGTGGCAACATATGCTAGTACATTTCTTCTCAATGGAAATCAGAATGAAAGAGCGTACGGTAGTTTGTCGAATTCATTGAATAAGTTACGCTTTTGAAATTATGGGGATACATTTTATACGTTTCGACCAAAACTTTCGGTGCTTCTGCGGGAATTTGAGGTCGCGAATTCTTATATAAGATTTATAAGATCGCTTACATAAACAGGCGAAGTGTGATTTTAATGTATGGTTTTGAGCACATAATAGTAATGGCATACTACTGTAACTCATAAATAGTTATATTTCTCCGTATACATCCAGCCATCGTATTATTATTATTCGATATTCTTCGTGATAATTCCAATCATCATTTAAAAAGACTTAATACCGAAAATAGTTTATTTATTTTATATGTTAGAATACTATTATGTCAAGAAAAAAACTACATTTTATTACAAACTGTAGTTTTTCCCCAATCAGAAAAATATCTTTGTTTCAATAGAAATTTATGAATTTTTGCGAAACATGTGTTTTTCTACGTGTAATGCGCCACTAATAGCGTGTAATACGCTATATATATATATATATATATATATATATATATATATATATATATATATATATATATATATATATATATATATATATATACTTTAGCATATATTAGAAAAAAACGTCCCGCAGGCTAGGCATTGTTATTATAGAATTAATACATAAAATGCAATGTCTCATCAGAGCGACAATTGCAAGACACCAAAAACATAGGTTTCTGACACACCCTTCTCCCTCTGATGAGACATTGCATTTTATGTATTAATTCTATAATAACAATGCCTAGCCTAGGGGCGTTTTTCTAATATATGCTAAAGTATTATACACATGTTTTCAATTAAGCAGCTTCCATAAGCGCAATGTAGCGTGAATAATTGCTGTATTTTTAATTACTTTTATATAAGATTTAATTATATCTTATATAATTAAATCTTATATAAAAGACAATCAATATATAAAAGACATATATAAAAGACAATCAATATATATATTTGATTAATGTATAAATGCATAATAGAGAATGATACTAAAATGAATAATTTATGAATAATTTTATTTTATAAAATCCTTAAATGAGTATGAATGTAGGGAACATTTTAAAAATTCTAATAGAACTTTTTCTGAGAGTTCGCATTGGTAAAATAATGAAAGAATTGGCAGTTTAGAATACAATACATACATAATAGAATATAAAACGAATAGACTATATAAGAAAAACAGTGATTAATGCAAACATAGAATTATATTGAGGTAATGATTAATTATTTTGCCAATAATTTAATTTTATAAAGTACTTAAATGAATATAAGACATGGGAGCATTCTTTTATAAATCTTTTGAAAACCACTTTTCTCGCTAGGGTTTACGGAAGTAAAATAAGTAAACAATTTACATAGAATCTTATAGAAAAATCTGATGTTAAAGTTATATTAAAGAGATCAAGAATTTTCTTTCATTTTATTATTGCATTTTCTTGGAACTGTGTAAAATATCTGCATTAGACAAATTTTCCGGGAAAATACTTCTTTTTTGTTCCTTTAAAAAGCATACTCGAATGGGTATTCTAGGAAAATCCCAATTGAGTAAAACCAATAAACACAAATTATTGTCTGGACATTTCAGTGAAAAGATTTAGAATACATCTATTAAAGATTGAGAATGCAGCTCCTTAAATGCTATTTACTTAAGTTTAAAAGGAAAAAAGTAAATTTAAAATAGCTTTTAAACACTAATTAGTTTACCAGGAAGTAAAAATACATTTTAAAAATGATTTTTAAAGAATTTAAGAGATTTTAATTGCTTTGCAATTTTAAAATAAATGCTTGCAGAAAATAGTTTTAGAATAAATGCGGCATTGTTGGCGAGTTATTCTAGAAGATTAGATATTAGACTTGGATGTTTCAAAAGTAATTTAGAGGAGATCTTTTCACAAATTGAAATAGTTAAAGCTGTAACTTCGAAATTAATACTTTAACTAAACATTCAAGTAATGCGGTATTTTTTGACTTCCAATTGTTGATCTTAAGAATTAAATTACTCCTTTCGGAAGTAAATTAATTTTTATTGTTCTGTTTAAAATTCGGAATGCCAGTTTCTTCTAGAGTCATTTATTCTGTTATTTAGATATTTTTCAATTTTAAATACTAGGAAGTAATCTGATACAAAAAAAAAGAAAAAAAATATGTGAACACATGAAACTTATTAAGCTATAACTGACAAAAAAGAAATCTGTGGAGAGACACTGCATGTTTGCCATTCTCAAAAAACTTTTGCAATTTTCACAATGGACATGTGCTTTATTTTATTTTATATTTTTATTTATTTTTAACAGTAAATGTATTCTACTTATAAAAATATAACAGAACTCTTACGCTATTTCACATTGCGAATGGAAAAAATGAAATAAAATAATAATAATAATAATAAATAATGTTATTATTATTATTATTATTATTCCTTAAAAATGACTTGTTTTTATTCTAAGAGATATTAACTAAAAAATTAAAGAAAAAAGAGAAAAAAAGAAAAATTGAAATTAAAAACAAAAACATTTCAGTTTTCATATGCAATATTTTGCGTTAAAACAAGAATCACAGATGCCCTACTGTATTGCAGGCATTCAGATGATCAGTTCATTAGTACATGTATATTTACAATTACATTTCTTAAGTGCAATACAACTGACCTGTTTAGTTTACGGCATTAAAAATGCCTGCCCCTAACTATTACATAAGTACGCCAGCAGCTGGCAAAGGATCATCGAGCAATGGGGATTTAATTCCACCAGGATTTAATGAAGATTTAAAATTTTTAGATACCATATTACTATTATTATTATTATTATTATTATTAGTGTTATATGTCATTTTTTTGTCTCGTTGAACGTTCTTTAATAATAGAAAAAAGGTCTAAAAGGACGTTTTCCTTCTCACCTCGAGCAAAAGCAGTTTCTTCCATCCAGGCAATGAGACTGCCTCATGACATGTTAGGGCGTTTGCAATGCTCGCGCTATGAGCATGACGCATTCTGTCATGAAAATGTCATCCTCAAGTGGCTGCTAATTATCACTTTGTCACACTTGAGTAACTTTCTGAACATTGTTCGTCAAAACCAATGTACCTTTCACAGAAAACATGCGATTAAACTTGGTAGTTTAAAAATTCTATTTCACATCCTTAATGAAAGTTTTGAAGGCAAACACATTGTTATAAAACTTCATTAAAACATTCGACGAAAGCTTCAACACTACTATCGAAGTGATTATTAACAGGTAAGTGAAAACGGCGTACTTGATGTCACGTTGCATTGTGATCCTGATTGGTTATAAAGTGTGCCACCTCCCCATTCAGTTTGCCGGAACTCATTGAAAAATCCTATATAAGTCGTGGTTTTGCATTAATTTAATATCACAATTACAGTTCCCTCTATGTAATCCAATGTTTAATTCAATCTTTAAAATTTTTACATTGAATGATCTTAATCAAAATTGTTCCTAGAGAAACTTATACTTCCCATAAACTTTACTATAAAATTTACCCTTTTATTCTTTGGACTTGAACAATATTTTACTTTCCAAAGTGAAAATTATAAGTAAAACAAGCTCGGTTTTACTCTCAAAATATTACACACTTTATTGAATTCATATTTCAAAAAGAATGACCCTTTTACTTTGCTTTTTTAATATAAAATGCACTTTTAAAAATTGAGTATCTTTTATTTATGCAGTGTAGTCAACCGTAAAATTCTTTAAAAGTTTTTGAACTTTCGTTACGGTCAAATAATTTTTGTAAAGTATTCTCTAGATTTTATGTTTGTTTTTTTATGTTTAGATTTTAGATTTTAATATATTAGAAATGCTTGCTTGCTGTTTTATTATAAATGTAACTGAATCACGGAACATAGAATATGATTGTAATTTATTTTCGAACAAAAGAAATAGATATTGTCATAATGAATATTTTCAGATGAATGTCTCCTATAAACAAGTATTTATGTTATTTTTTATACTTCATTTTACATTTAAAATTATTATTACTTGCTTTAAAATGTAGTTTTGAATGTTCTTAAAAAAGGGAATACTTTTTATCGTAACTTATGTATTATGGTTTGCATTTGTAATATCTAATGATTGTTTCGGAATGCATCTACACACCCATTACATTTTTAATTAGGTTTTAAAAACATTGTATATTAGGGAAACAAATATGTCAACTGCTGCAAATGTACATTCTTTTTTCATGAAATTTTAACAGTATTTAAGAATGTTTACTTTAACAAATTTATGATGAGAAAAAATTGCTCCTAATGTATATATCTATGTCTGTCTCTCTACCTATGGGTAAAAAAAAAACCTGTAAAACTGTAAAATATGATACTTTTGTAACAAAAAAAAATATCAGATATCATAAACATTTTCTTAAACATTTGTATTGGACTTTTTTGCATTACATTTTTGTTGCTTTGTATTGAACTTTTGTACATTTTATTTTTGTCGCTGTGTATTAAATGTAGTATAAGCTATGTAAGAAAAATAACAAATATAAACTTTATTTATCTTACAGCCAACTTACCAGATACTGGAAAGAAAAGCCGAAAAACATGCATCGGTGTAGATTTAACTATATTTATTCATTCTAGAATCAGCTAAGAATACACTTTTGTTGACTTTTTCCATAATTTAAGCTGCTTAATTTATAAACTTTCTATTATTTGTAATTTATCGCTTAGATGAGTTTTGGTACAGTTTTCTTTTGGTAAAGACAGAGGCAGCGTCATGTATTTATGCTTCAATTAAGAAAATACTATATTTCAATTTTTAAGAAATTAAATATTTTAACAACCTTAAAAATTATAATTCTATGTTGAAAAGTATATTGTAGCGTCCATACAAAGGGCAACCCAAAAATTAAGTACATATTTATTTTTGCAGTTTCTTTATTTTCATTGCTCATACAATTTAATTTAAAATTATTGTAAGATTTATTATGTTGATACTAATTGAGCTTACATTGTTTTTAAATAGACACACAAAGGAGTCTACAGATTTGAGAATATGCCTCTCTATACTTTTATGCAAGGATAGAGAGTTCGCTTCTATTATAATCATTTTTGACTTAACTAACATGTGGAATTTACAATCAGATTTGATATTTTTTGTTAGATATCGTTTTATACAGGGTTTTCCAGGATTATTGGAACACATTTTAAGGGGGGATAGGGGACATTACAAGGTATAAACCGCCGTCATCACTTACCTGTTAATAATCACTTTGAGAAAAGTTCTGACGTGTTCGACTAATTTCTTAACCAAGTTTCACAAACAATAAGATTGCCTCCAAACATTCGCCAATGAAATGAAATAGAATTTTTAAATTATCAATTTCAATCACGTGTTTTTTTTTCTGTGAAATAGTGATTATATTTTAACGAACAAAGGTGGAAAAGTTCATATTATTTCAGCACTTGTTCCAGAGTGATTATTAACAGCTGCATGAGGACGAAGTTTCACGCCATTTGTATGTGATTATTCTTCTTTATAATGTAACATTTTATTGAACTCCTCCCCTTAAAGTTTGACCCAATAATTCTATGGAATCCTTTAAGCGATGTATAACATTAGGCTGAATGAGTGTTATCTATTAAAGTGTTATCTATTAAAATCTAATCTATTAAAATCTAATAAGTGTTATCTATTAAAAACAGTTCGAAAGATACTTTTGTCTCACATTACTCACTACTGACCAATATCAACGGACTTCGTTGTGGTCAAGCTTCAAGTAGGCCGCTGATCCGGCCCGGACATTAGAAAGATCACTCACTTACTTGGCTCATTAATTCGATCATTATAATTCGAATCATCTATTTCTTCGAACTATATTTAGTGACGATCTTCTTAGCACAGTGATTATGTCGCTGAGCTATAATCGGACTATTGCCCCAGTTTTTTACGCTATGCGTTTTTATTAAATTAATTCAAAATTCCTCGAAGAAATCTATGTTTTGGCAGTCTACTACAGCAAAGCGTACAAAGTCTTATGTAACAAAGAAGTGGAAAATGAAAATTTAAGTAGGCCAGTTAGTCAACGGATTATTATCATTGGTCATGATTTATCTTGTGTATGGAAGAGATACATACGATCCATATTGAATGAGCATGGCACAGGTAGTTAGTTAAATACTGACATCATGTTTCATGATGTGTATGGAATAGATACATACGATCCATATTTAATGCGCATGATTAAGTATTGACATCATGAATAGGTTAAAGAACGATGAATTTCATCACCGCTGAGGTAATGCAATTTCTTTGAGACATTGGTGATAGAATGCATTTCGTTGGTAGAGACTCCATTGATATATTTGCAGGCTATTGTCAGATATCCAATTAAAACCCACCACTTTCCTATGGAGTGGTCTGTCATGGCCAAGAATATAAACTCATCGGCACATATGAAATAATATAAGATACGATCATGTTCTCACCAGAGTTAGACCGAAAATTCTGCTGGAAGAATGCGTTTTTGGATACTCTTCTGCTATCATCTAGGTCTCTAAGATAAGCGTCTCTAATATGCTTTCTTAATTCGCATGCCCTAGTGACGGAATGTATTTTCTTTAAATTCACCACTTAATATTCAATCCTATTTCGATTCGCCTGATTCTTGGATCTACAAATTCCAGTAAGTTATTTACAGTTATTCTGCTCCTCCGTCAACTTGCCGTCTTAGTGTCTTCCACTGTGTTCTCCCTACTATTATTACCCCCTATACTTACTAACATTGCACCATAAATCCTTCGGTTTTTCGAGCCTTTGGAATATTCTTTTTGATGTCGGGGAAATATTTCCCTACATTTGTGTGGTAACGGAATTGATGTCCAATCATTTGTACCCTTTTTACAATACTCCTTCACTGTATTTGTTTTACTGAACTATGTTAGCCAAGCCTCAGGAATATTATTCCAATGACTGAAGAACTCTTTTGAAGGACTGCATGATAAAATAATTCTTTAAGCAAGATACTTCAAATAGGATACAATCATTTGATATTAAATAAGTAATTGCATTTTATATATCTGTCTACTTGGGAAAAGAAAGGCATTGGAAATAGTTAGGATTGTTTTATGCGCTAGTTGTGTAGTTTTTTTTCCAGTAAAATATTTCCGTGTTATATACGTAACAATTACTGCTTTAGAAGGAAATGCGAAACTATGTCGGCAAAGATTTCGTCTGATTAAGAAAAATCCAAGTAACTCTTTTATGTTTCAGAAAACCTTAATTTATGTTTCTAATATCAAGGTAATAGGAAGATATTTTCTCTGACACACAACGGAATATTACTAGAAGTTCTCCATTCTGTTAGCAATTTCTATCAGACATCTACTCTTCCACTTAAACAATATGTATTATTTATATAGCCTCTGTCGTTATTTAGGCCTTGCTGGAAAGAAGAAAATTGCGAAACCCCGAGGAAAGCTTCAAGAGATTTAGAATCCTTATCTGCAATTTGTAAGGAACTAAATTGCCGGTGGAATATACTTTTTCTTCCATTTAGGTTATATAAGAAAATCATTTTTTTCTATTAGAGTAAGTGAGCACTCTTGAGTATTGATCAATATTTAGTTTCACCTTCAGTGTTAATTGATTGCTGAGATAAAAATTGTCCTATCTAAAGGGAACTATTATATCTCGTAATATAATAAAGGCCACGTTCTTTCGCAATGGAATTGCGTGCTAAATTAAAATGTAATTATAATTAAAATATATATATATATATATTTGCACGGTTAACCACATCACAATGCTCCTATTTATCGGAAACCCTTTCTTCAAAGACAGTCATTAAATCTTATAAATGTGCTATAATATAACATTCGAGAAAGAAAACCTTACAAAATCATAAAGTACTAAAAGTTAGAATAGGAATTAAAAAAAAATCAATACATGCGCACTTATTCATTTTGGTACATATTTTAAATTGTTTAATTTTCAAGTCATTTGATTTCAAAGTATACTTTTTTGTAATAAAATTAAAAAAATCTAAATTCAGTAGCCATTTTTTGTGGTTTTATTGTCATCAGAAACAGAACTAAATGATTGTAGGATGTTTTGAAGACATTCCGAAGTCTCTTCATATCTCTTTATATCTATTGCTTGACGGAACAGGCATAATATATATTTTGATGATTCCTACTCCAGAATGTCACTCTGCGACGTTGGCGATAAATATACAAATGTATTAATTTTGGCGACTTTCTGTAAATACATGGCAACCCTTGTGAAAGCGACCATTTTCGTCAATGGTGCTTATGTGGCTTCACCATTTTGTTTCCCCGTTCTCTGGCGCTGGAATTGGCCTCTCGCATGCGCAGATTTCAGTTTTGATGTCTTAGGTCGTTCTATGGTAGTTCGACTACTAAGTTTCGTTTCAGATTAACGAAGCGTATGCGCACGCATTCTTTAGAATTTTGTAAAATGACTCTCAGGGCTTGCGCAATGTCAGTTACTGTCTGGGCGATGAGGAATCATTTTGCGCCAAGCTCGATATCTCGTTTCTTATTCCACTAGATTTTTGCTAAAAGAAAGTTCTAGCGTTTAGATTTTTTGAAATAAGTTTTACATCTGAGAAAATTCGTTGTAAAATCAATTAAAAAAATAAACGACAAATAGAAAGATATAAAAAATAGCGGAATGCAACCGAAAAATAGTTTACTTAGTGCTGTTCAGCAGGTCACGTAGAAAAATATTTTATTTATATCTTTCATTTTGCTTTCAAATTCGTTCATTTCGCATGCCGATCTTTGCAACTCCTTTAAACAAGACGAGAAAACGCGCCAAATTTGCTATTTATGAAATCACACCGAGTGGGGTTTTAAACTACGAATTAACCCTTCTTTTAATAATAGGATATAATAATTAATGGTCGGACCACGATTTTGTAAATATTTTTGTATAATGAAATACATATATGACCAACTGGTTTAACCGATGAATAATCCTCTGTTAAATAAATATCAGAATTTATTGTTTATAATACTAATGGTGTTTAAAAAACATCAAAAGGATCTAAATGCAATGAAGTTTAATAAATGTAAAAGCATTTAAAAGCATTATAAAACATAAAACTTTTAAACCCATGTCTAATATAAATAATTATTTCAGCTAATAACAGTATTCTATAAATCGGTATACGGCACTGTTAAATTTCCAGTTTTATATATACTATGGAATTTTATAAAAAAACTTGACATAAAAATAAATTAGTAAGATTGATAAATATCCTGAAACAGCATTTTCGCAGTTGGATGATTAATAAATAATATTCGGCCAAAAAGGTTTTGTGCAAATAAAATAAAAACCCTGAAACAACTTTTTCGCAATTTTATATTTTGTAATACTCGGCTAAAAAGAAATTGTGCAAAAAAACACCTTTTTCACAAATGTATGTTAACTAATTCTCAACTAAAAAGAAATTATGCAAATAACAAAACACGGACGAAGAAACAACTTTTTCGAAATTGGTTGGTTAGTTCGTCTCGCGCAAAATATTATTCGTCATCGTAAATATCTACATTTTACCTACATCTCTAATTGACATATTCTCAATCGCCCAAAAAAGAAACGGTGTAGATATTAGAAAACACCTCCAAAAACTTGTTTCTCGAAATCCTCTTTGTTTTCCAAAGTGCACTCTCACATACACATATATATTTTCTTTCCCCATTTTATTTCATCTATACGGGTAAGAGATTGTATTGTTCCCTGAAGACTCCCGCTGCGAAAGTTTTAATAATTTACAAGCAGAGAAACTTTTCAATGTTTCTCCATCCAGCGCGTCCGAGTGAATTTAATCAAAAAATGAAATATTGATTGTCTGTAAAAAAAAAAAGAGATTTATTTCGACGTATATATCCTTTCTCACTCCAGATTTCACCAGTCTCAAAGATTGAAAAATGTGCACAATAGTACTGACTACATTGTATGCCTATTTTTTATTTAACTTTTTATAGCATTATAAATGTTCACATTTTTTTTCTGTTCATACATTATTGGTAAATCTAATTCACATTATATGCTCACATTTTACAATATTTCTGTTTAAAACATTAAGCGTAAATATATATATCTATATATGTGTGTGTGTGTGTGTGTGTGTGTGTGTGTGTGTGTGTGTGTGTGTGTGTGTGCGTGTGTGTGTATTTGATTTATTCAAAAGAACTGTTTTAATAAGAATGTTTACTATTTTTTGAATCTGTCTTCCCGTTACTCTAGAAATTTAAATTTCTAAGTAAAATTTTTAACATTTATTTCCATGTGCAGTGCAGTACTGATATGGGACCAGATGGAACCAGAGAAACACCGAATAATTGAAGAATTCCGGATTATAGGGTGTACAGAAGATTTGCACATATTTTGCACTTTTTTTTTCAGGAAAAAATAAAACATAGAATCTGCCTATGAAAAATAAACATTATTTTTTTTCTTTTTCTATTTATAAATTTTATCAAACACACACTTATGTAAACGCTAAGTACTAGGACAGCGTCGCTTGTAATGACATTTTCTTCTTGCGGTGTCATTGACAACAGACAATGAAATCGGACCACGTGTTACCTGAGGGTGCCAGATTACCAGTCGTACAGGACTAACCAATAGTCAGATTTTCAAAGTTAAGCAATTTTTCATTTTTTTCCTTATTTGGATTACGGGTTCAGATCAATTTTTTATCGCCATTTCAGTTAAGATTTAATATTTCTGCTCTTAAATTTAATTACCGAGAGAAAAATTGTGTGGTTATATATAACATGAGGATTCTTCATAAAATCATTCAATGACGCACACAATCATTCACAATCATTCACAGTCACATTCGTAACATTTTTATTACTTACAAGATAGTCACTGAATCTAATTATTTTAATACACGAAAAAAATATAAAACTCATATTATATATATGTATCCACAAAACGAATTTTCGTCTTAGTGTGTTATACCTTTAGAACAATACTGTCCTGAAAAAAAAATAATAAAAAAAATAAAACTTAAATACTTTTATTTATCACTAACACTTTAATAAATTTTAATCGTTCGAAGTCGGATATTAAAGAGTTATAAGTGAAGGGTGGGCAAAACGGCGTTTTGATTTTCCCGCTTATCAAGTGTTGCCATCTCTAAGTCACTGCTGCAGGTTGTGCATAACGTGTCTGCTTTTCAATTCCTCGTGGGATACTGCTTGCGGAGTCGCAGACAGAAACGCTCCTAAGATATATTCTTCCGTTAACCTGATCTAAGGTGAGTACATTGTTACGATTGTTAGTATTTGTTTGATTCGCATGGAAATACTAACGCGACAGTTTCCATTTGCTGAAAATGATGTTTTTTAAAAATAAATTGCATACAAAAAGTAGAACTACATTCAAAGCGATATTTTAAGTGGGATCAGTTACTTTATAAGAGTTGTTATTATTCCTAAGATTTCCTCAAGTGCAGGCTTCCCGATAAACTGCTTTCGCGTACAAGCAAAGTTTCGCCCCTTCTCCGCTGTGGCGCTAGTTTAATCATCAGTGTTGCCAACTCTACCGGAGAAAAAGTGAAGGAAATGAGACCGGAGAAGGAATTAAAGTCCAAATGACCCAAAAACGTTTGCAGACAAGCATATTTCAGCAGCAAAGCACTTAAAAGTAAACGCCAAAGGATAATGTATTTTTTTTCTCTGCTTGAAAACAGTTTTAGCAGTTTCTGGCTACATTTAACTTTGATTTTAGCTACATTTTCTCCGGCGGAGTCGGCAACACTTATAATTATGGGTCAGAAACTAAAGCCGCAGCGGCGAATGGGCGAAACTTTGCACGTACGCAAAATCCCGTAGGTCAAACTGGTTTTCGGGCAGCCTCTACTTGAGATCTTACGGAGCCATGGTAACGGAAACGGGTGTCTCGTCTGGGATATATTGACCCTACTAGCAATTTTGCTCGGGCCGTCATCGGCTGGCTGCGTGACCGGTGGTAGCCCGAGCAAAATTGCTTGTAGGGGAGATACATATACCAAAATATGCCGCGTACTTCAAGTTTCGATAATGGAGCAAAACAACAAAACTGTAAAATTGAAATGCATATTGCTTATTTAGTTTATTTCTATTAGTCACAGACTTATTGGCCAGAATATCCTTAACTACACCATTTCGTCCTCCCTTTCCCTACTTAATACTCTCACTATTATACCACTATGCACACAAACTTTTAAAAATTGTAATATAAAAGTAAGAACATGGAATAATAGTTCCATTACAAAATATAATTAGAGTCGAAAAGAGATTTCGGGAAGAAAAGACGGTAAAAAAATGTGAGTTTTACGCCCGAATGTGATAACTTATATCGCATTAAAATTAAATGCTGGCCACAGTCTTCTAAATCCGTTCTAGTACTTATTATACTTCTTGTTTTAATTAAACGAAGTATTATTAGTATATATTTGTACTTAACGTTTATCAGAGCTGCGAAAGAGTAATTGTTATTCATGTCGCATTAAAGACAGGAATAAATGGTGTGAATTCTATAGTTCAATTATATATGAAAGTTGCGTAACATTTTTAACAAAGAAAAAACAACAATAAAGCTCAATGGTCCAGAAAGATTAGTATCTTCTTATACAGGAAGTGCAACTTGCACAAGGCATACTAATAAAAAGTAAAATAAAATCAATGTTAATCAGGAGCGCAAAATTGCGTAACACATTAAGCAATAAATACACATTTTCCAAGAGAAAAAACACATTTCTCCTTTTCCTTATCAGATAAATAAACTTACGTGTTTGAATTTTTTCATGTTAGAATATTTTTCTGATTATCAGCTTTCGATTTACCTTCTCATTATTTTTTGTAGTACTTTGTAATTAAGTGCTCCAATCTAAATAAATTTATTTTTTTCTTACCCTCTCTGTTAATCAAAAAAGAAATATTAATTTGCTGTTCTTAATTGAATTCCAGATTAAATATTTTTTTCATTCTTTATTACATTTTCCTAAATACCGGAATAATTGTGTTTATCTTAAATAGTGGCTATTACGTGCATATTAAATCTGCCGTGAGATGACTAAATAAATTAAGAGTTTATCCATTATTGTTTATATTTAATATAACTTTAATCTGTAATATTGCACAAATAGTTTTTTTTTATCTTTATTTACAGGAAAATCGTATGTGGGCACAAAATATGCTATATTTTCTAATGAAATAACGAAATTTGGCAATATATGAGTCTTGTTTATGCGAAGTGCAAGGTAAAAAAAACAGCTTTCCCCCCCAAAAAACTTACATTTTTTGAAGAGTGTTTTACGTTTTATTTTAAAAAGAATTTACTAACCAAGAATTATTTATGTGGATTCGAAGAAATTTTCTATTCATTAAATGGAATAATAAAAATATGTTCACCCTTATTAATATTTTAAATTTAAATAAGCCTTTGCCACTGTAGCTTTGTGTGAATATTCAAGCGCAAGGGATAAATGGAATGAATGGGACATTTGCATTCTAGAATTTGAAAAGAATTAGATCTACATTTCTCATCTTGAAATTGCTTAAAAACAAACACGATTATCTTAATTTTTAAAAAGCCTACAGAAAAACACATTCAGACAACAGGTGTGAAAAGGAAAAATGCGAAGTTTCATAATTTGTCCCATTCGTGCCACACTGTTTTATGAATTGGCATAATATTCTCCCATTAAAGTTTATCCCAAACTAATTTTTACATACAGCCTAATTAATTTTATTTGCAAAGATACTTTCCAGGAACTGAACAAAGCATATGCTTGACATGTTTAAATATATTATCAAAACAATTACACAATGGGAATTGAAGGCTGTAACTCTTGATAAACAAGATGCTTCTGGTTTGAAAATTGATAAATTCAAACGACGCTTCATAAAACCTTTATTCCAATTTATCCCTGCTTCAAGATCTTCTTTCAAAGCTTCAGGATTTTCTATTTTTAATGCTTCAACATTCTTTAAATCTTTTCTGTTATCATAATTCTTATGTATTTACTTACAAGAGTCATGTTTAACGCTTTGAAGACGGGCGGTCGATTTTTCAACCAAGCCATAGAACACCTTAAAAGGCGGGCTTCGTTCATATTTCGACCAACTAATGCTTTCCCCCTCTGTAATTGTTCACCTGTACTGGACCGGCGGGGAGAGATGTGAACATTCATCCATCAATTCAGTTGCACCCCAGTTCCTGAAAAGGAGAATATACACGTAAAGCTAATCCCCTTGTTGAAGAAGTTCGCTTTACTTCGGGGGCGGGTAAGAGTAATTCATCAATGATTGTTGCACAAATAGCAGCTTCAGCTAAGAATCTCTGAAATGGAGGAAAGCATTTTTCAGATGAAACAGCACGGCCAAAATTTCCCCACCGTGAAAAGGTTAACACGATTTCCCACCTTAGTTTATATCGGTTAAATAAATATGACAGATAGTTTGTAGAAAATGTAAAATATATCAAATTACTTAATGCATAAATTACTTTGTTTTTGCATAATTTGATATAGGTATCATATGCTTTTATAATATTACAGATAAAGTAGTTGCTTTAATTTACCCTTTAAAATAGCAATCAATTTTCTTTTTAGATCATATTGTGAGCAGATGCAAACAGTCGTTCTTGATTACAAAGTCGTTCTTAGTAATGGATGGGGCAATAACATTCATTGTTTAATTTTAGTTCCATTCATTATTCAACTTTCGTTGTAATAAAATCAAATTGAAAAGTCTGATGTCTTTGTATCTATATAATCAAATTCTGCAATTTACAATGCTAAGTATTTTGGGGCCATAAATTACTTGACGAATTATTTACTTTTGAATCTTGAAATCACAGAAAGGCATCTTTTGATATCACTCTAGTAAGCATTCTACTTTGTTTTGTACGAAGAAATGAGATATTTAGACACATCAACTAGTAGAATTTTTCTCAGGTTAAAATACCGTTAGCCCATATATGTATGCAGAGTTTCCAACAGCTCTGGAATATAAATAACCACTTTTTGTAAGCAGTGACTTTCTTAAAATATATTTTAGAAAGAACAATCAGGCCACGGATTTAACATAGCAATTTTGCTACATTTTAAGTCAAAATGTGCTATTTCAAAAGGTAGTTACTTAGGTTACTTAGACAAATCTGATATATGTGTTCCTCCGAATATTGTTATATAAAATTTGTACTTTGAAATAAAGGTGATCTTGAACTTAGTAGCATCTGAGATGAGGACTTAAAAAAGCCGTAGATTCTGAAAAACCTTCTGTCCCAAATCCAGCAGTGTCCTTTTATTCGCACTGGATATAATGATACTTTCTTCAGTGGTGCATTTTCACCAAAACTATGGATTGTAGACGTGCAGTTCTTTTTTGGTATAATTTATGAACTCCATACGAGAAACCTAGGTGCGCGGTTTTCAGGACATCCAGTAGAAATATTTCATTTGACTACAGGAGTTAAAACAGGAGTGAAAATTATTTATTTAATTAAACAATGATTGTTGTAACAATACTAAAAAAAGGAGTGAAAATTATTTATTTAATTATACAACGATTATTTATTTAATTAAGTAAAAATATGATGCTGTGAAAATGACTGCTCTCATACAAAACATTTCACTCAGTAAATAAAGTGCATTTATCTTTTTTCAGACATCGGTACTTAAACGCTGTTTTTATTTCTTTTGCCTTAATTTAAATAAAAAGTTTACGATTTAAATCGAACCATTAATGGCATATTTTCGAAGCACCTACTAGTAAATTATCGGACTGTTTTTGTTTGACTTCATTTTCATTTTTTGCATTTATCTTAAAAATATAAATTTATGACTGTGATCTCTTAGTCCCATTTTCACAGCGTAATGTGCGTTTGGGATTATCCAACAGACCTCATGAATTATTAAAGAACTTCCATTTGCATGATCATCGTATAATTTTATCTTCTGCTCAGAATTGTTCTAAATTTCTCTAGAACTAGATAAGGAGTCGTGACTTGAATTGTAATTGTCTTGAAAAGAACAAAAATATAAGAACTTATTTTTTACATAAAACTAAAGAACTATGAGGAAATATGCTTCAGTTTATATTTTATTTCCCCCTCTCAATACACTTTCCATTATTTGAATGAACTACTATATTAAAATATTTTGCATCAATTTTATAAGTGTATGGACGTTTATACCAATAAATAAGTTCTTAAAAATGTCTAATGCAAATATATGTATAATGTGAATTCATAAATTGGAAAAGCGTAACAAATTCGGCACATGGATATAGACATAAAATTTTAGGTGAATGCACATTAGGATGGAGTGAAAATAGTGCCTGACTTAACAAATGATGCTGTTTGGCAAAAAAGTCACAGGAAAAAATTCTAGTCCATTCACTAATTGTCTTCAGGTTCCACACTGGGATCAAAGAAAGGAATGTTAACGTAAAAAGTGGAAAAATCAATTTTTTATTTAATTTTAATGTTTACAATAACTTTGTTTTCTGACTCATAAACAGTTCTAACTACTAAAATGAAACAGTAAAACATCGCCGTTAACAAAACAAAAAAAAAAAAAAAAAAAAGTCACTAACTAGCAACCGAGCTTCATAAGTTTTGGGGTATATTTTGAATACATAGCTATTAAATATTTACATATTACTTCATTTTTAAGGATAATTAATATTTAGAAGGCACGCTAATACAGAAAAGAAAGTTGATACCAAATTTACCTTTCGAGTATTGTTGACTAATAAAACACTTGCTTTAAGGGGACAAGGGACGTTAAAACTGAAAACTGTCATTTCTTAATTTTTAGTCTCAAATCATACGTAAAGTTGTTTAACATAAAAGTTTACATTTAAATTAATGCTAAAAATAAAAAATTAAATCTTATTTTAAAAAATATATTAATTTCTTTGCAAAAAAAAACGCGCATACAATATTTTTTTCAAAATATCCCATGCGCATTCCAAATTAATAAAAAGCTGTAATTTTTTTAGAGTGTACTTGTAATGCATATATGAACATAATTGCTCATTAAATTTTCAAACAAACGTTTATTAATAGAGATATAGGAATTTAAATGTAACAATAGGGTGTAAATTTGAAAAAAAATACTACATCTCACATGATTTTAATTTTTCTATAAAGCTTACCCTTGTCACACATAAAAATGAATGCGCAGATATGTTCATACGTATAATAAAAGTGCATATTTAAAAAAATTATAGATTTTTATTAATTTGGAATGCGCATGGGACATTTTAAGTTAAAAAAAAGAAGACAGTTTTTCAAAAAATATAAAGTTTTCATTTTAAAAAATATTTATTTTTTAATTTTTTATTTCAATATAGATGCAAACTATTATGTTAAACAACGATGATTTCATGTTAAGCAACTTTATACATGATTACAAGTAAAAATTCAAAATTGAAAATTTTGAATATTGAACGTCTCTTGTCCCCTTAATCAGTACTCAATTTTGGTATCCACATGCCGGGCAAAATAATCAACTTTGGTATCAAACTTTGGAAGTTCATTTCGGGATTTGATTCCGCAACGAACGCAACCATCTCTGGCCTCTGCTCCATATATTACCAATGATGCTTGCGATGGTGGTCTTACATCCCTTTCTACTAGTTGAGAATGGTAAGGAAGCTTCTCTATTTCAAATGCTGAACAGTTTCTGATCATACTTGCAACGTCTTCGCCACTGAAGTTCATGGTAGCTGGTGGTTCCAAAGGAGTGTCCCAGTAAATCATCTGAAAATATTCCTCTGCTTCGAAATTTATATTTGGAAGATCAAATTGGCGTATTTTTTCCTTCCAGTCAGTTTTTCTTGTTTTAAATATTCTTCTTAGGCCAAGTTCTCGAATATGTGATCATTCATCAAATAGCATTGCCAACAGAATACTTTCAGAATGAGCAAAATAAAAGGTTCCTCTGAATAACTTCATGAATGATTGATTTAAAATCTTCTGGCAAGAATGAATTTCTTTTCATCATTCCGTTCTCCATGAGTAGCTCCTGGGATTTTCTTTAGTTCAAACCAGTATGGCACGTACACGTTCATCACATAGTTTACTAGGAGTTTAAAGCATTCTGTTGGTTCTGCAGTCGACACATACAGGCGCAGTATTGAGTTCGCTGTAGTGAGTCAGTTTGAATGGGACATCCCTCCTAGACTTCTGTTTCTCAAATCTGGATGGCACTTTCCCGAGCATACTGCCCTAGAAATATCGAAGAGGTACTTTTGGTCTGTACTGAGGCCTTTTTTATCAATTTCAGGCAGAGCAACAGGAATAGAAACAAAATTTGTCACAGCAAACGTTTCATACGTTTCCAGAAATTTTCCTATTGTTCGAGAAAATTGGTGTGGCCTAGATGTCTTTCCGTCAATCTTATGGAAAAAGTGGCGAAGAGGTAGTTCATTAGTATGCAATAAGCATACAAATCAGTGCAATTTATGGCCAACAAAGATTTCAAGCCGTCTAACTACGCCATTTTTCTTTCCAAAGTTTACTTTCGTTCCATTGCACCCAACGGCAACAAGATCCGAAAATGTAATCTATTTCTGTGTAATGAAGTTGATGATGCTACAAGTAATATCGGCACTAGAACCTGCATCCGGAGTCACATGTCCTATGTGAACAGACCCAGGTTCTGATAGCATAACAATATGCTCTTCCACAGCTGCAGCCGTATATAAAGAGCTTGCCTTCTTGCATTATAGTTTTGTCCTTTCTTCCATCGAAGTAAATGGCGTACAAAGACTGTGTTACTTGTATAGAATTAAGATTATAATTTTTAATAAGGGGAATCACTTCTTGGTGACTTACCACAGGCAAGGAGGCTTTCTTCCAAATTCTTTCAGCGTTCAAAGAAATAATTTCGATGATCTCTTTTACTGAAGGATCCTTCTTATTCCCCTGCTTCCACAGTATATAATTTTCTGAATAATAAATGCTTCATTAAATCAGAATACGTTGCTAACTTTGTCTCTTTCAATTGTACTGGAATTCCGAAAACACTGCAAAACACTTCACTTCTAGTTGTGGCCATATTTAAATTCAAAACTCGGTATTATTTTGTCAAATATAAATCAAAATTAATGAAACGTAGTGCTTCAGTCTTACAAATTAGAAACAAGTGGTTGATACAAAGGCGATCGCAGAAATGAATCATTCCACACAAAGTGACGTGCCTTATTAGGTTATGACAAAATAGTTATCAGACTAGAAAACGCGCTGCCATCTAGTAGATTTTAGAGTATAATTTGCCTTTGTCATGTACAAAAAGCCATTTCTTCATCCGATATTGGGCAGTAACGTTTCAATTAAACAATTTCTTAATTAGAAAATGATTCATTAATATTATTTTAAAAATTAATTAATTATTTAGTAAAATACTAAATTTTAAAAAGAAATATTTTTTACATAAAAATCATTAAAAACCTGAAAAAAAAGCCAATATAAATATTCACTTGAGGTGTGGAACCTCGTGATGCCAACATTTTAAGCTGAAATTTGGAGACAATTGGTTTCAGCTAGTTTGACACCATATAATGACTCAGACAATGTGAATTTCGAAACAAAGTTCTTTTCGCTCCAACCCTAATGCACATAGTTTTATCTCAATCATAATGATATTGTTTGAATGGAAGTTTATTTTTTAAATAGAAATTATGTGTGTTGTAAAAGATGCAAGTTTTAGACTTTATGTGGTTGGTTTTTTTTAATAATTTTATATCCCAAAAATCTTGTTAAAAATTATTGTTAAATATGGTGAAAACAATATTGTTGAAAAATAAATTCAACCCAAAAATAATAATAATGCTTCTTTATATGATCACCGTACTCTTTATAATACCTACTTTTTTCCCTAAAGACCCATTGCTATATCATTATTATACATAAATTTTGAAATGTATCTTTTGATTTATTACATACCGATATATTTGTTACAATGTTCTATTGCATTTTACTTTAAATATCTACACTATCACTACCACTGCAACAAATTTATTCCTATTTCACGTTTAGTTCAAATTTACGAAATATAACTTCGTGGTTTACTAAATCATTCTCACAATACCACTTTAGAGGTATACACTAATAATTTTACTGATACTGACTTTTATATAAATAAGCATGCACATGATTGACAGAAATAAATAACAGGGTATATATTTAATGTACTTATTAGCTTATTGTTTTCAATAAATCAGTACAGTTTATAGGATCTGACATCGCTAAAAGGCTTGCTTTGGTGTTAGCTTCATTTCTGATATCGTGCTTTTTTGTATGCAAAATACTGAAGAAAGTGATGATTACTTTTTAACAGTTACTTTATCCATGCATACAGAAAACAATATGCACGTAAAATTCGTATACTAATATTTTCCAATGAAAAACTGCTTGTTAATTGTATTTATTAATTATAATATTAAACTTATAATATTTTGGATGACATAATATTTTGCATAATTATAATATTACAATTGTTACATAAAATTTTATTTTGAATGAATGATAGTTTCTGTCGTCTCCGTGTTACGCTATCCTCGACAGTGTTCCGAACTGACAAAAAAATAAATAATTGTATTCCTATCAAATATACATTTTATTGCACAGCGTATTCAAATCGTGCTCATTAGTTTAACTGAAAACATTTCTTTGAACAGAATAAAGCATTACTTCAGCTTTTTGCTTACACTAATTAGCTCTGTCGTGCAAAAAATAATTTCAAAGAACGACAAATAGCTACATGCAGAGCAATGTGATTAGATCATAATGAGAAAAATACGTTTTGTGAACTTACAAATAAGCTCCGCTAATTAAATATTTTTTTAAAAAAAGTTCATTTTTTGTGCAGTTGTGAGAAATGTGTTAAATTAAAAAGTGACGTTTTGTGGAATATACATATAAATTTTTCGAGTTTTGTGTACTACTAAATTCTGAATGTTTCGTGCAAAAGAAAATTTATATATATATATATATATATATATATATATATATATATATATATATATATATATATATAATATTATAACCTATATTTTAAATTAAGACACTCCATAAAAATGATTATCAAATCAACATAACGTAAATACAAATAATATGCTATAATACATGCTATAAATTAAATGACAAAGAATGAATGCATATGCATGACTAATAATAATTCAAGTAGGGTAAGGGCACCAGTAATTGACCCTTTACGAGCAATAAAATGCATGGACGAGTAATTGCTTATTCTAAAACCATCTAGAAACAAATTTTTTGTTTTCAAAATTTAAATGAACTTTGAAAATTCATTTAAGGTATAATTTATTACAGAAAATTGGAAATTTCTATTTTTTCTGTATTTTATATATTGCCATAGCGGCGACACCCGTAATTGGCAACAGGAACATAATTTTGACTCCAGCGATTGACACTTCCTGCTCCAGTAATTGGCTTTAAGAAATGAGTAGAAAAACAGGTTTATTTAATTTTTAGTTTAAAAGACGTAGAAATGACTCAAGAAAATTCGGTGAAATTTGCAGACATGGTGGTAGGTCACTCAACTTAAACTATAGGAATCGAATTAAAGAAAAAGAAATTGATCAGATTTGGTGATTTTGCTAAACTTGTTTCAAACTGCGTAAATTTTTGTTCTCGCATCACGTAATAATGACTAAGGCGAATGAATTGAAATTTGGTGACATGATAGTTGATCAATCTACTTAAACTATAATGTCGAACTTTTTAAAAATTGATCAGATTTCAAAAGTTATTTCAAACTGCGTAAATATTTGTTCGTACATCATGTAATAGCCGCTAGTGACTGAATGAAATTTGGTAATGTGATAAATGGTCACTCAACTTAAACAGTATCCGTCAATTTTTTGAAAGTTTTGATTTGATTTTGAGATTTTGCGAAAATCGTTTCAAACAGCGTAAATATTTGTTTGCGCATCATGAA
Organism: Cheiracanthium punctorium; assembly: GCA_038373885.1. Lineage (NCBI taxonomy): Eukaryota > Metazoa > Arthropoda > Arachnida > Araneae > Cheiracanthiidae > Cheiracanthium > Cheiracanthium punctorium. The sequence goes on along the minus strand of JAWZYV010002631.1, from coordinate 133,682 downwards.
ATATAGACTAAAGTAAATGAAATGAAAATTAGTGGCATGACAGGTAATCACTGAACTTAAACTATAGGCAAGAATTTTTTTGAAATGTTTAAAGAGATTTTGAGATTTTTTGAAGATCTTCCTAAAATGCGCAATTTTTTTTTCACACATCGCGTAAGAGCGACTAAACGAACGAAATTAAATTTGGTGCCATAATAAGTGAACATGCAACTTAAATTATAGCCGTTCAATTTTTTGAACATTTGGATTAGTTTTTGAGATTTACAGAAAATTCATTTAAAATGTCTAAACCTTCGAATGGAATGAAATAAAATTTAGCATAGTAACAGATGGGCATTTAAACTGTATGGGTGTCAAAGTATTTCTTCTTTTTTAAGATTTGAAGTTTTGCGAAAATACAGAGAAAATATTTGTTGAATTCCTGAAAAAACTGCAGTGGAATAGAATGAAATTTGAAATTACATTATGTGGCAAGTTAATGTGTTAACTATAGATGACAAATATGTTTAAAAGATTTTAAAGATTTTGATATTTTGTAAAAATCGTGCAAATGTTTTTATCGCACACCTCAAAAGTAGCTTTAGAAATGGAATGAAATTTAGTAACATGATAATCACTACTGACTAAAACAATAAATGTCTGATTACTTTTTATTTTATTTTTTTGAGTTTGAATAATTTTTAAAACTTTGCAAATTTTCATTTTTTCTGAAAATGGAATCACCATAAGACGTCCGAGTTAATATAGTAGTTAGCAATTTAATTTTAAAAAATTGATTCGATTTTTTAACGTTTATTTGCCGTTTTAGATATTTTGAAAATTTGTAGAGTTTTCCGGAGACATAATATTAAAATATCTGTAGTGAATCACACGAAATATAGTTATAGAAAATGAAAGGCATCTTGGCATTAACATCTTTTCCACGAAAATAAAACCTTAAGTTTGAATGTATAAAATTTCCCTATTGAGAATTTCACTCAGCGTTTGCTTAGTATGTAACCTGAAATCATTTAGTTATAGACAGAAGTTATAAATTTGGTTTCTATGCTTTTCCCAATACGCCATTCCCGTTCTTTGTACTCCTATAAAGCTGATGAAAGGTCAGGCTTTTTTCAAACCTGCATTACATACTGACCTGTCACCGATGGGTATTTCAGATAACTATCCCTTACAATTGAATTTAAAGTAATTTCTAAAAAGAAAGGTGCTTTAAATAGAAAAAGATTGATAATGAGCAGATTTTGATTTTAGCATTAAGTCCGCTACGGAGAATCACAAAATTTTTAGTACTGAGTTTCAGATCTCAAATTTGGATACCAAGAAACCCTGCAGATGAAAAAAAAAAAAATGAAAAAAAAAATACAAATTCCTAAATTGCGACTAGATATCAGTTTGATAAAAGGACAATTAAAGAATTAAAGTGTCTTGCCATCGTTTTCGGCTACCCTGTATATCAAAAAGTATCTAAAGATAACCTTCTTAATAGCTATTTACTGCATTTAATAAAAAGTCTATGCAATTATCAATAACTTTGCTAAAACACAAGTGAGTAACGTAAGTGTCAATTACTGGTGAAATCCCATTTTTCTTACCCAAAAATTGACATCCCATTTTAAATAAATAAATAAATTTATTTATTAAAAATATATGTATATTCACTTTAGGTACTATTATCTAATACATTTCAGTTTATATTGATTTCTGAGAAAAAATATAGTGAATAAATCTTAATTTCAGGATTAAGCCAGCGATTTGATAGATAAGGCAGTGTCTGATTAGAATCAAACTTTTCATTAGCACTCTATTTCCGATACCTAGAACACTCTGGAGGTAAAACAAAATTACATAAAATTGAAGAAAATTTTCTAAATTTTTACCAAATAATACCATTTGATAACACTTCTGAAATAAAAGATTATGATAATAAATTATCAGGCAAAATGTCAATGACTGATGCGCCTACCCTATTTTAAAATTTAAATATATGTGAAAAAATATTGGATATGTTTAACCATTTAGTTTAAGTTGTGATAATTATTTCTAATCAGTGTTAATCAAAGTAAAGTAAATTTATATCTTTTTTTCTATTAATTTACACTCGAAATATTATTTTTCAAAAATAAGTAATTAAGTCTAAGCGTAAAGCAGGGAAACGAATTTGTTAATTTGTCATTACGGTTTTTTTTGTTATTTTATTCTATTGTGAGAAAAACATGTTTCATGATTTATGTGTTTCCTCATTTGCACCCATTTATATTAAATAAAAAAAATCTTGCAATGAAAGTAACTATTTCCCGTTAATGTGTGTGGAAAACGAAAAATTAACTTTAAGCTATTCATTTTTAAGAAGATCAATTATTAGAAAAAGGAAAAATACGGTGCTTTAAACCTGAAGAACTTAAAATGAAAGAAATCCCTTTTGAATATGTGGAGTGCATTTGTGTAATGTTTGCAATTATTTTGTTAACAAGACATAAAAATTGTCAAAATAAATAATTTTTACTGAAATACACTGTAGCTGGGTTACGTTTAAAAATTGATATTCCACCTTCCTGTGCTCGCGTAATTTAGAATTTAAATATATTCTGGCATAGAGATATTAATTATCTTGTGTATGTCTTTCTTAAGTTTACTGTAAACAGAACATGCTTAAAAAAATGTTTTTCACCAAATAATTGTACAAGGTACAGAATATTACTCTGTTTAAATAAATATATACACAGAGTGCGATTGTAAACCATTGTAAAAATACGAGTGGTGGTAGAAGGATACAAGATGATTTAACACTACAAGGCACTTAGTACCATATGTGGAACATTCACATTAATAAGTTCTTTACGTCTATAAAATAGACATCTGCCGGTTTTTAAGAGTATTTATACATAGATAGCAGCGATATAATTCAGGTAGTTGCGTGTAGATATAGTTAATGTTCATATTACAGCCAAAACTGATTGAAATTTAAGCAGCAATCTTTCGAATGTGGTTTTGTTTATTTTAGAAAATTAGAAAAAAAAATAGTTAGCAAAGAGTTTTGAGCAGGGAAAAATTACTTTGTGCAGGAAGGAGTTCGCCATATCAAGAAATGATTTGGATACTAAAATTTCAAAATAAATACCTAAAAAGTATAGCTAAGTCCCAGTGTACTGCATTCAAAACTGAAATAAGAAAGTGATTTTCTATTAGAAATATTAGATTACTATTTTTCCACAAATAATATTCACTAACATTATCACATATTTTTATTTCAGACAGAGAAAAATAATGGAGCCTTGTAGGGTTAAAATAACGCGAAAATGTTAAATCGGGAACGTGGTCTCCATATACTCGTTTATTCTTACTTTGGAACAAGTAATAAGTGATAGTGAACTTTCTGAATATATTTTGTCAAAAAGTAAAGCATTTTTCACATAAAGTACTCGGCTAAAATTGATAGTTTCAAAATATTTTAATTTTGTTGATAATAATGTCAGCGAAAGACCATTACTTAGGAAACTCTAGTAAGAAATTAGACGAACATTTCAATATTTATTCCATAGTTATTAGTATCAGGTAAATGAAGATGACGTTTCCGACATCGCAATTCTCAACCCTGCTCTACTTTATCGTATTACAACTTACAACTTTTATCAAGAGTTTTTAATAACCCTTTGTACAAGGAAGGGAATTTATTTTCACTGTCAGTTTTCATTTTTATTTTTTTTTATTTTTTTAGCGAAAAGGAACAAGACATTTAAAACCCATGTTGCATTTTTGTAGCACAAATAACAGAAATTTTCATAAATTGATTGTGTCTATGTATTAAAGATACACACACATGCCTATTTTTCAAAGACTTTATTTACTTCCAAATGCAAACAGTAAGGCGAACCTGATTTGATTTTGTTTTGCTGATGCATTTCCTAGAATTTAAATCTACGATCTAAACACAAAATGTTTCGTTAATTAACAATACTAGACATTTCCTGATCAGAAATAACTTGCTCGTCTGAATGTTAGGCCAATTCAAATGCAGATCAAGTATTATATTATATAGTAAGCGTCGATGTACCTGCATAATTTATATCCTAAACTTCTATTGGTTTTGTTTCGAGATCAGGCACTGGCACATATTTCTTAGAATAACATTGCTAATGAAATAGACTTACTTAATTTATTTTCGAAAAAAATAATGATTACATATATACAAAGCATTTATTATGTATTTACTAAATGTGAGAATTCAATATAAACACTGCAAAATTTAAATTGATTTTTAGGTTTGATCGTTCACTTTGTTTAGCATTTTCTAAGTTACTTATTTCACAAACAGTAATTTCGAAATTTCTGAAGCTGAATGTGTGTTTTGCAAATAGTTCAAAGTTAATGATACGTTAACAGATATTTAATGCAAATAAATAAATAATAAAAAATGTCGTTAAAACTATAAGGAAAGAAAGTTTACGTTAATTTTAGACTTTGAGAAAAAGTTTCCTTTTAAAAATGTGAGTAGTATATTTCCAAAAGAATTACTAGAAAATCCTCGTTCCATTCAGTTCTATTACGCAAGTTTTTCAATTACAATAAGGTAGCATTAAGGAACAACTGAAAGATAAAAATTTCATCATCTTACATATTGAAGATGGACATCTATGGATTGATTTTTTTTTTCATTCGGCCTTTTGTATTTGTTCAATACTTCGTATAAAAACATAATATATAAAAAAAAATATTTTGTTCAAACATTGAACAACCACAAAATAAGAAATTAGGAATTAAGAACAAGTATCATATACGAACAAATATATAAGAATGAAATATATATATATGTATGTATTCTGGATGATAAAATAACTTGTTTTTTTTTTTGTACATTTAAAAGCACAAGAAATGCCTGTATATTTACAAAAAAATGAATATGAGAAATATACTTTGAATTTTCCCGGATTACATAAATCATTTCATTGTAATTGGTATTACAGTATCATCACTAATACACAATTTATAAAATGAAAAATAGTTCGAATAAATTCAGTGAAATTTGAATTAACGTACTTATTTAAATGAAAAATAAATCATATTAACCCATTTATGCCTAGTGTCCCTTTTTTGGGAGGGCATTTTCACTATTAGTCGAAAACGTTATTTATTTTTCCTACCCTTTATTCATGAGTATTAAGCCTCAACTCTACAAAATATTTTAACATGACCAAGTAGGATGCTGATATTTCGATTTTTATGCATAATGATTTTAAAAGAAATCATCCCTTGTTCAAGAAGTTGACATCAGAAATTTATCTATTATTTCAGTTATCAGTAAAAATCGAAGAAAGTCGCAAAAATATCCAGGCACAAATGGGTTAAAAGTTTTCAGGGCTATTACTGCATGCCCAAATTTATATCATCATAACCAAATTTATAATCACAGTATTTTTGAACTTCTAAAGAACAACACCTTTCTTGAATATTACAAACAAATTTGGTAACATTATAACAAATTAATTGCTAATTTTTATATATTATATATAAGGGGGCGGCACCAGTCGATATAATCCCTTTAAGCTCTGAACTGAGCTCGCTCTCTCTTCGTTGAGTTGTTGCTGTCGAGATACGTTGATAAATGACTGGCCGCTGCTCGTTGTTGTTTTAGTTTGGTTGAAGATTAACACCCTGATTCTCATGACTGTGGCCTTCGACGTATTAAAAATATACTTCTTGTTTAGAGCGTACTTTTATTTTAAAAGCTTTTCACACAAATTTATGTTGTGAAAGAGGTCCCAAAAAATCCGCTCTCTCAGCGGTGTTTGTACTTTTATTATCTAGGGTCATATGATTTATAGGCAAAAAAATGTTTAATAAAAATGCGTTTACCGGCTATTAAAATGCTCGGGTCGCACAGTCCCTGGAAATTATTGAGAACTTAGGCAACTACCAGATGGATGATCGACGAACTACATGACGTCATCAGTCTATGGGCAAATTTTAGAAATTCATGATGTTTTGTCCAGAGGACGTGATGAAATTTCAGTAGTTTTACTAATTGAAATTTAAGAAGAGGAACTGTTTTCTTAACCCATTTGTGCCTGGATATTTTTGCGACTTTCTTCGATTTTTACTGATAACTGAAATAATAGATAAATTTCTGATGTCAACTTCTTGAACAAGGGATGATTTCTTTTAAAATCATTATGCATAAAAATCGAAATATCAACATCCTACTCGGTCATGTTAAAATATTTTGTAGAGTTGAGGCTTAATACTCATGAATAAAGGGTAGGAAAAATAAATAACGTTTTCGACTAATAGTGAAAATGCCGTCCCAAAAAAGGGACACTAGGCATAAATGGGTTAAAGTAGTGTTTCTTCGTACCTGATTTTGAACATTTGTTTTTCAATTTACACTGTCCATTTATCTGTTTTAGATAAAAATTTGAAGCATATTGCAATCATTTTGGACACACTGCATATATATTTAAGTATTAATAATTGAAATAATCATTTCCATTGCCAAAACCTCTCAATGTAAGTCTACCATTAGTGAAAATCCATCGTATAAATTGTTAATATCATGAATTATCTCTCACTACATACAGCGCTTTACGAAACACCAAAATCTTGCTAAACCTGCAGAAAATCTCTCCTGGGTCACTATTAGATGATGGCTGAAATTTCACGAACCCCCCTCCCCTCCCCCCAATCAAACAGACACGTCGTTTCAATAGTCGAGTTTCAGCCCCCTCTGGTATAATGATCCCTCTTTTAGTGCACTGGTGTAATTATCGCACTGTTAGATCTCACGTATACCTCCGCGGTTATGAAACCTGCCAATCAGATACAGTCGAAAGATAATATTGATTATTGATATGTATGCCTGCTACAGAATGGCACTGCAATATATTTCGTTATTTAACATGCTCAAGGCGTGCCCTTGTCAGAGCTGCTCTGAATTCTGCCATGTTACTTGTTGCGGGTATTTAGTGACATAGTTAGTGTGCGATAAAATATATTAATATACTTATGAAGCGTAAGAAAAAATTAACACGGTTACGAATTTGCTCTGTACTGCGAAAAGTATCTTATTAATAGTATATTTTCAGCTTTTCTTATTCACACACTTCAAATTACATATATAAAATAAACTACATAATTTCACATATAATTTTATTATATATATATATATGTGTGTGTATAGATAGATAGACAAATAGATAGATGTACTATAAATGCTAATTATATCTGTGTAGAAAGTTATATTTTTATTTTTTGTCAATTGATCTATTGGACTACAGTATTACAGAGAACCAATATTAGACACTAGAAAACACGCCGTTAATCAATCAGAAGAAGAGCCAGAAAAAGATTTTGACAAAAAAGGCAATACAGCACTTTTAATCTTTGTTCACTTAAAATAAACAACTTCTTGTTCTGTTTTTTATTATTTTTTTTATTATTATTATTCGTTATCGAAATAGAACTCTTGCTTCATCAGTTGCTAAAGTAATTCAAAATTCATGTCTTCATGCTATAATCTAAATAAGTTTGTATAGCTTTTTCAAAAAGGAATTGCTTTTCAGTGCTAGATAATTATCTGAAGTGAAAAATCGGTAAAAATTGGCAATTTTCAGTTTTCTAACGTAGTGCATTTTTTAAAAACATTTTTTACGTATTTGAGCAAATTTGATTGTTGATCTGTCAAATGACTGTTGAATTTTACTGTAGTTTTTTTTTCTCTACAATATTTTAACGCTTTTCAGCAAATTTGCAGACCGATCGGTCCAATCGGTGTGATTTTTATTGAATTTTTCGCACAAATTTTTTTTTCCTTTTGTAAATCACAAAAATTGCGAATGTGTTTCAAATACGCCGTAGTTGAGACAGGTTGCAAATTTTTTACAGATATAGAGGATTTCCAGAAGTTGAAAACTAAAAAAAAAAGTAAAAATAACGGAAAACGTGCTGATGTAGATATTCGGAACGTTTTCTAAACGTATTACTGCCATCGGTAATTCGTTTAGAAAATGGACAGTGCAGTTGGAGTTAGAGTTGGACAGTTAGAGTTGGACAGTAATATGTGACGTATTACTGTCACGTATTACTGTCCAACTCAGATTGGACCGATATGCATTACGTGTGTGGTACGGCGGTGGAGAAAAAATATTAATAAATAAGTAATTTTAATAAAAGTCGCACCTATTTTGTTTTCATTTCTCTCTCGTCTCAGCGCCTGCAAACATTGCGCTCAACGTACATTCGTACCACCACTCGTCCATTTCCATCCGCGGCATCATTCCAGTTGGCCGGTTGTGAGTAGAAATTGATTCATCTATCACCGGAAATGACGCTTTTGACTAAAATAATCAAATTTCCATAAGCCTGCATACATCGCCCTCTAGCGGTCGCTGTTTACATTTACAGACACGAATTCCTATATAAATCTTGTTTGTCATACTGTGACAGACTAGCATGTTAAGTAAGCAACGACTTTTTGAGACACTCTGCATATATTATTTTCAAATTGTTTTACAAATTCTTTTCAAACCTACCCTTTCCTACTTTTAAAACAAACAAAAAAAACACTTCTTTTTTTAAATAGACGCTGACAGATTTAATAACATGTTCCCTGTGTTATTGAAAGAAGTCAGAGTCTTCTATCCAGCAGAATCTTGATTTTTTTTTTTTATCATCAAATTGGATAAATTCACCACAATAATGTTTTGTTATACTACTTTAATCATTTAAAAAAGACCATCATATTTTAAAAAAAAGCAGTACTGGCATGAATTATAATGTTTCTTTAAATTTATCTATAAAGCAATCAGTTTTCCCTCTTTATTTCCGACATAACGTTTTAAAAAAGGAATTAACATAAAATTACATATATTACATATATTACATATTGTGTTTGACCGAAAATTACCTTGCAATTAATAATTCATTTTTGATGTGTTGTTGAAATACAAAATCCCATTTTATTAATAATAAGAACTATTATTCGAAAATGATGATTTTGTCTCACCTTAATAACAATCTCTTTCTTTCAGTGTGAACTCATTAAAATATTGATGAAAGAAGCAGTTTTGTTTTTATCAAATTCATTTGTCATACCATAAAATATTTTCTAATTTAAAAAGTTTTCTGGTGCCAATAAAATTTTTTTAATTTTTTTTTCTTATTCAAATACGTTTTAGTTGTAAATGAAGGAAGGTTCTCTTCCACATAATGAAAGCATGATATTTTTAAACAAAATTTCAAATTTTGACCAGAGCTATAAATATTGCCGATGTTCTTAGGGATTATGAAAAGTAGTCTAAATAACTATCCGAACAAATACATAACTATTCAACATTTCCTGTCCTTACAGGAATGTATTTATTAAATTAACTGTATTGTGCTTAGTTGTGCAGTAATATTTTGAAATACAGTCGAACCTCGTTATCCAAAAACTCTCCAGATAAAAAAAAATGTGTCGTCGTAAACGCATTTTCGTTATATGTAAAAATCTAGAAAAAAAGAAAAGTAATAATTTTGTGAATTCCAGACAGTAAGATTTATTGATATTCCTGCTTCTTAAGAAATCAAATACAGTAATTTTTAAAAATATGCTTCCTATATAATTTTCTGTTTTTAAACTACAATCGAGCTTGCTTAATCGAATAGCCCTTTTGTCAAGAAAGATTACTTTAATAAGCAGTGTATTCCAATAGCCGTGAACCTTTGATGTAAATGGAAAATATTATCCAAGCTGTAATAGACAATTGATAAAGCTTGTGTGGATTTTGAACTGATTTTTTTAAATCCAGTTTAACAAATATGCATCTCTGGGGCGGATTCTTAACTATAAACAATACATGTTCTAGGTTCTATTATAACACATATAGAAGAAGCATCAGATTTGAATTTAATACCTTAAGCGCATAGCGATGCATATCTGCATCGTATTTTTCACTACCGGATTAGAGCCGAAGCCCAATTTCTTACGTCAATTTCGCATACAAAATATAGTTTTAAATAATGAATAATTCATATCGTGACTAGTACAGCTTTTACATATTTCTTTCAAATTGTGTGTTTTCGGAAAAATTAATTAGTTATTCACAAAATTTATATAGTAAATTTAGCTTACACTCGTGGCTATCGAGCAGACGTCTTTAAAATAACGCTTTTAAATAAGCACATGTAGGATTATAGATTATTTCCTCGCTTTTAGCGGTTCGTGAGTGCATAGCGTTTGGTATTTTGCAGTTTACAAAGAGTAAATCTGTAATTTAAGTTTCATGTTCATTTTGTGAGTTAAAGGCATACATATTGCACATTTGTAAGAAAAAGTACTCCAATTTCAAAAATGAATTGTTATATATATAGTCTAAATTAAACTGTATGCTAATTACAGCTGCTACATGAGATCAACATCCCACTGTGGATTTACCATTAGGGCAACCTCAGAAATAACATTTAATGCTGCTGTAATTAGTGCCATCAGAAAGGCATTCAATGTAAACACACATATTTTGTTCCTTATATGATTTGATTTTACGTTTGCTTTAATTATATCTGGTGCTGATTTTACTTAATGTATGGAACAATTGTTTTAATCATCCAGGAGTTCGGCTAAATAAGATAGAGCTTGTGAAAATTGATAATAACCCGTTAAAAGAATCTTGCGTTGTTCTTTTTTTAAACGTGGAAAATCAAGTAATGAAATGCCGCCAAACATTTAAGTGTAGATTTTTATTTTCCGGATTCCAACGCTGACTTCTTGGCTTCTGCAAGCTTCTTGGTTGAGAGTAATTTCTACGAACGTCTGACCTTTTCATGCACTGTGCAATAACATTTCCCAGACGAATAGTCTTTTACCATAACTGTTACGCAGAAAACCAACAATTGTGCATAGCAGTCTCAAGTTAGTCAAACATTTTATTGTCAATAGAACGATGTCAGAGTTTATACTTTTGTGCAACATTACCGTGTGCAGCTTCAGCCAATGACATCAACTTCGCCCTATTTTTTATCGTTCTCGATATATTGACTTCTTCTGTACCCAGTTGTGACTTATTACCTTTAAATTCTAGAATTAAATAGAACAACAAAGCACCTCACGTTAAACATTTGATGACATATCTGATGATGATTACAAAAGTAGTTAGCGAAATTGTGCTGTTGTCATAATGGTAACCAGACAGTGGAATGTCGCACTCATGTAGCAGCAGTAATTTATTATTTATCATGTGGACGGTAGTTATCCAAAATTTCACGTTCGGCTGAAGCATTAATAAAGATATTTGAGAAAGAAAATATTCTAGATGCAATTAATTACATTAGTGATAATGATTAAGATTGTTTTTGTTTAGTTTCTGTAATTTTGAAATATTATTAAAAATAATAATTAAAAGTTGATAATTAAAAATAATTAAAAGTTGATTTTTTCCCCTTTAACATTTTACAATAATTTTTATTCATCAAAGAATGTATTTCTTATACCATACGTTCTTGAAGAATGTTTTCCCAGTCGAATTTCATTTTTTTCGAAATGCTGCACCAACTTTCTGCAAATGCAGTTTTTAATAGTTAAATAATGTATGTCAAGTACTACAACATATATTATTTCAGTGATTATAAGTTATTAAGAAAAATCTAATAATTAATGATAATACTTTTATTTATTATTTCATAATATTTGTAATTATTGGAAAAATACCCGAAAACATAAAATATGCTCTTTAAGTTTTCCTAAAACCTCGTGTTAGTTTTATCTCTCTAGCTCAATTCATTTTCGAGATATATATATCGAGATATCCATAGCTCGAGAATAAAGCGGAATGCGGCATCAAAACACATATGAATCACATTGGTACATCAAGTCGATATTTATATACAAGTTTCATTATAGGTTGCCACTAGGGGCCGAATCATAATACTTATCCGGCTAGACCCTTTGAAGTTAATTAAAAATCACTACTATTTTAATCAATTTGATTATTAAAATATTAAACGTAGTGATATAAATATAAACTTTGTATAATAACATACATGAAAAGGTAATTATCAAATAAAACGGTGACACAATTTTTTCTAATGTTTTTATGATATTTTTGTTATTGTTCTCTTATTTGTTCTATTTTCGATATTTTCCTTCGTTTTATGTGCTCTTTTTTATTTTTTATTTATTCATTTATTTTTATTTGTCTATAACTTATCTACATTTATGTATTTATTTCTAGATTTATTTTTATTTACTCTTATCCCCCCCCCTTCCTTTAATCTCCGTGGTTTCTCGCTGTTTCTTTTCCCAAATGGCAACTTGCTGTTCGCTTTTACTTCTGCTTATCTTTTAGCCCCCACTATTGTGTGCTGTCGGCTGAAGAAGGCTGAAGATTTTTTTGGCCGAAACGATCGTCCCAATTGATAAGGGTCTTTTTATGTGTGCTGATATGGAAAGTTTTTATTTATATCATGTTTTAACACCCGTTTTTTTAATTATCACCGGAGTGTTTTGCAATTCAGACGTACGTTTGCAATTCTATTCATTTGAGGACATTATGGTCCCGGGAAAGAAAAAAAAGGGTGACTTTTAATTTTTTAAATAATATTTAATATTAATGTTGCAAGTTAAATTCTGCACCAAAATATTATTGTGTTTTTTATGAAAATATGGGATAGATAACGATCAGGTGATTATTTCGCGATGTTTGGAGGGTTTTGGTGAATACAGGGTGGACACCGATCATGGAAACTTTGAAAATATTTGAATTGTCAGAAAATTTTATTTTAACAAAGTCAGAACAAATTGAATATCTTGGATAAAAACCAGGAAATTTATGAAATATGATCTAGAAAATTATTTAAAATCTGCATTTATAAATATTATTTAATTGCTATACATCTGGAATGCTCCATTATGACTGGATATATGAGCGTAAGAATGGCGGATATAAAATTATTTTTTTGGCAAAGCCTAGCTAAAAAAGAAAAAAAAATACAATATTAATTTAAGGTAAAAATTTTCTTTATTGTACAATGCTTTATGTTATGAATGTGTATTTATATGTATTGTTATACTTTCCTTCATTTTTCCAGACATACGACAAATTAAAAATTAATTTATGAATGCAGACTTCAGATAATTTTGCAGTCGCGCTTCGAGATTTGGTATGTTTTTAGCCTATGTATGCAATTTCCCCTTAGTTTTCTTGTTGAAGTAAAATTTCCTGTCTATTCCAGCCTTTTTCATATACCCCTGGTGACCCTGTATGCTGCAAAAATCCCTCCAGTATTCCCTACTAATCACACGATAATTACTCCAAAACGCATTTCCATGAAATCTTGAATAAGATTTTTGCCGCAGAATTTAACTGATAACACTATTTCAGCCAAATTAAAGTGTCAACATTTTTTTCCGAGGCACTGCATATTCTTTGTTAATTGGAGAGAAGAAAGAGAAGAACAAGCACACTGCTTTCTTATGGAATTTGATATGATTCTTGGTCATTATTACTGTACTCTTATTTGATTTATTCTTTAACCCATTTATGCCTAGTGTCCCTTTTTTGGGACGGCATTTTCGCTATTAGTCGAAAACGTTATTTATTTTTCCTAGCCTTTTATCATCAGTATTGAGCCTCAACTCTACAAAATATTTTAACATGAGCAAGTAGGATGTTGATTTTTTTTATTTTTATGCATAATGATTTTAAAAGAAATCATCCCTTGTTCAAGAAGTCGACATCAGAAATTTATCTACTATTTCTGTTATCAGTAAAAATCGAATAAAGTCGCAAAAATATCCAGGCACAAATGGGTTAAGTGCTTTTTATGTTTTAGACAACGTTTAAACGTGCTTGGTTTTGAAGGTGTTTTCAAGGTTACTCGATTTACGCTAGCATACCGTAGTAACTGTTCGAAACTATTCTGAAATCAACTCTTTGCTGACTTCATTTCACTGCATGTAAAAATGTTCCCAATACCACAACGTATATACACTATCTATTTGTTGACTATACACCTGAAACGATCATCGCCTTAAACCAAGCCAGCCGTAAGTAATGACATCCAGATTAACCCATTTATGCCTAGCGTCCCTTTTTTGGGACGGCATTATCGCTATCATTCGAAAACGTTATTTATTTTTCCTAGCCTTTATTCGCGAGTATTGAACCTCAATTCCACAAAATATTTTACTATGGCAAGTAGGATGTTGACATTTCAATTTTTATACATAACGATTTTAAATGAAATCATCCCTTGTTCAAAAAGTTGACATCAGAAATTTATCAATTACTTCTGGTGTTAGCAAAAATCGAAGAAAGTCGCAAAAATGTCCAGGCACGAATGGGTTAACCCATTTATGCCTAGCGTCCCTTTTTTGGGACGGCATTTTCGATATTAGTCGAAACAGTTATTTATTTTTCCTAGCCTTTATTCATGAGTATTGAGCCTCAACTCCGCACAATATTTTAACATGACCAAGTAGGATGTTGATATTTCGATTTTTATGCAAAATGATTTTAAAATAAATCATTCCTTGTTCAAGAAGTTGACATCAGAAATTTATCTATTATTTCTGTTATCAGTAAAAATCGAAGAAAGTCGCAAAAATATACAGGCACAAATGGGTTAATTTTATTAGGTCGTAACGAAAGTTTCCCGCCACCGCAGATATGATCTCAGCAAACAGGTCGCGATGGCCTGTTTCCTCATATTTTGTCAAATGCTTTTTGGAATTTGAAAGTTATGTTTTTGGTCTCGCGCCCCCATGTTTCTGGGCCGAAGGCTTTGATACCAAAACGTTGGCAGAAAATCATAGATGTGGGTGGTGATTACTACCCGCATTAAGTTTTTGTTGGCGGAAAACTTTCGTTACAACCTGATATTAATATTTTCTCTACGTACGAAAACAACTAAACTATATTATTTCACTAAAGATTTCCGAACATTTGACATTTATTGCTAATTTAATCATGCATGTTTAATAATAACGGTTATATTATTGATTTTCGAATATTAAAATCGATATTCTACATCCAAATGCGTCAAACTGTTACATGATGTATTTGTTCAATTCCCTGCTTTTCAGTTTTCAGTAAACAGGGTTTTCTTGAACTGACTGAACCATACATATTTTTAAAATTATTATTGAACAAATGATACAAAACATGAGAGAATTAAGAGTTTTATAAAACTACATACAATCTACTCTCAATCACTTTTCAACGTTTCTGCTTTGACAGTTCGCTTCCTTTATACTTTTTAATGATGTTTTGCCGTTATAACAAAAACTTCCGGATTATAGAAATCCTTTTACCTTCCAGTACAGATGGGCTGCCCGGGGTAATATATTCGTGTTACGGCAGACGGGGAGAAAGGTCCACGTGCACATTCTTAAAATTTAGAACTCTATTTTAGCCACGCTGATTTTTTCAGAAGTTCCCTATATGGCACTGGTTTTGCAAACAAACAATCACGGACGTGCGATTGTAAATTTTCATACTAATAGGTAAGTTAATTTATGCGTATCTTGATGTAGTTTTTAAAAAAATTCTGAACTTATTTTTTGCTCGCAATTTTACAGGTTTATGTTTTAAGGATTTTCTGCATTTGAAGCTAACCTAATAAGGATCTTTTTACTTTATGTTTCAAGTGATACGACTTCTGATCAGAAACGCAGGAAAACGAATTTCATAACTTCATCAAATGGGGCAAGTATCCGCAAGTACGGTGGGTAAAAATCTGAATACGAATCTTACCCCTAATGCTTTGAGATTGTCACAGTTTAGTTTATTTGATATTTGCATGTCGTATCAAGTACTGAGCCTTCCAATAAGCATCATATTGTGCTAAGTTCTGGGGCTTCTAATGATGATACCCATCAGGGCCAAAAAAATCTATTGCCGACATGCTTGAGGCATGCAAAATTTTCAGCCAGGCACGTATTTTATTTATTTATTTATTATTTTTATTACTTTGCCACTGATTTGGCTTGTGATTGAAACATTTACATTCTGATCAGTTCGTTTTAGCTACATGATAATTTTTCTACGATCCTTACGGCCGTATTCACCAAATACTTGACACCCGTGTTAACCCACCAATACGAGAGTCAGATGTCGAATGCAAGCATATTTGATGTCAATTGAAAGTCTGAAGGGATTAACACGAGTGTTAAGTTCTTGGTGAAAACGGCCATTAGAGATATGAGCAACTTTTAGTTCTGTAACAGACAACTGTCCTCCCTCGATTTTGCAAATTTCTCTAATCAAATTTAACTGACTGTGATTTTTTTTTCTGTTTGTCGATCTGTTTTTGTTAAACTAAATTTACAATACATATTTTAGACACTGTTATCATATTAAATCAAAATTTCCCATGCAGTTCATAGTAAAAAAAATGCAAAATTTAATTAGACTCCCCGAGTATTGAATGTGCTGATAATAGTCAATCCCACTGCCTGACAAATAATAATTTTGCAGCAAAGACAACTTTGAAGTGGGTTTATTTCTGAGTTTTGTATCTAGTCCACTACAGCGGATCTTTACCCAATTAGATGGGGCAAGATCCGAAAATTCCAAAATCTGTAAAAGTCTCTCCCAGTTTTTATGTATTATATTTTAGATAAATGTGATCATTTAAGATGACAGGTAAAGATTTAATCTATGCTCTAATAAAAAGTTTAGGTTCATAACTTGTTGCAATTTTCCAGAAATGAAATAGAATTGAAAAACGCGGAGCTTTGCCCCCACCTAGCCTACTAGGGCGTTTTCCACAAGAGGGGCTGCACAGAGCGGAAGCGTAACCCGCGGAAACGCGTTTGACGGCATCCATCGAAAAATAAAAAATATTGCTCTATTCTAATACCCAAATTACTGTAACCTTTAGAGGGAGCGGAGTTAGAATACTCAGAGAACGTTTCGTGGATGCCGCCATTGGTCAGCGGTTCTACACGGAGAACGCTTTTTGAATACGGCTATCGGGTAGCGGTAGTACCCATAGAGCATTCGCTAGAGAACTACCGCATTG
The DNA here is from genome assembly GCA_038373885.1 of Cheiracanthium punctorium. Taxonomy (NCBI): domain Eukaryota; kingdom Metazoa; phylum Arthropoda; class Arachnida; order Araneae; family Cheiracanthiidae; genus Cheiracanthium; species Cheiracanthium punctorium. The sequence continues at coordinate 116,693 of JAWZYV010002631.1, read as the reverse complement.
TCGGCATTCTCCCAGAGAGCTACTGCCATTGGGCGGCAGGAGTATCCACAAAACTTTTCATGGCCTCCGCCAATGGGTGGCAGTAGTGACGAAAAGGGTAATATGAGCTATGCAAAATCCTGCTCGGCAGTGGCCTAGTCTCTAGCTCCGTTTTCCAACTTTAGCATAAGGGACCTTTTGGACCCTTATGAAAAGTGCATGGGTACAAAAATGAAAAAAGAAAACACAATTTCCTCTTTTGTTATATGAAGAAGCATACATTTATGAATCTAAAATTTATTATTGATGTATATTATAATTACGATACATGTATATTATTTTTTTTTCTTTTGTGTCCATGCATTGTGTGCATGCAGGGTCCGAAAGAACCCGAATGCAGTGTACATAAACACTATCTTATGACAAATAAGCTTGTGTAGCAATCCAAACAAAAATCGAATATATTTCAAAGAATAGCGAACAGAGAACATTCATGAAGCCAAGAAGTAATAACCATGTTATTTTTTTATTTTATTACACAATTAAATTTCTTTTGTGTCAAAATGATCTCGAATACAGGTGAAGTTTCTGTGAATAGATAGATGTAAATAAAAATAAAACGTTTTTCTTGAAAAATTATACGCAAATAAAAATGTGTTATTTATCAAACATATGTTTGTTATTTGAAATTTTGTTCATTATTTTAAGCCTGAATTTTGCCCAGATTCTAAAGAATTTGGAGTTTGGAAGTCGGGATTTCAGAAATATATTTGTATTATATAATGTTTCAAATAATTAGAGCAAATATTTTTATGAATCAGCAGAAGGATTATAGATATTTCATGCAAATAATTTAACGCTATTTATTTCAGTAGTTTTTTTTTCAGTTAGAAAGCGTTTCGCTTTAAATAAATTGTCCATGTTGCTATTGTCCATAAAAGTTGCATGTTGCTAAGTGTTTGAGTTTTGCGCCAGTGTGAAGATTTGCAAAAATCTATCAAAAATGAAAACAACCTTATAATTTTTAAAGTTTAGAACAGAATGCCAGCTATACTAGAATAGTTCACATGTTCGTCGATGAATATCAGAAAATGTTCATAAATGGACAGATAAATATACATTTTTGTATTCATAAATGTGATGCTACAGTGTTAGACACTTCGAGATATGTATAACATGCATATAAGAAGTTTTCAAGCTTGAACGGAGGTGTACTAATTATATAAATACGTAATTTAAATTAATTTTCTTCTTGATAAATTTCGAATAGATTAAAAATATGATTCAATAGAAACTTATCACTTTTATCAAAATTAAACAGTTTCCAGTGCATATGTGATGATTTAAAAAAAACTCCACTAATTGTGATGATTCTTAGAAGATTGAGAATTTTTGTTTTAGTATCTACTACATGAAACATCTGTAAACATTTTTTTTAAATCTCATTAACAAGAAAACTTATTTCTTTGTTCTCATTAAACTATCTTGCATTTGTATATTTATTTTTAAAATGAGTCATTACAAATAATTAGGATATCACAACCTAGTAATTGTTTATTTTGTGTTATCACAAAAAAGTAATTTTTAAATGTTTTTCAGAAGGAAATATAAACAAAATGTTTGTAATACCTTTTTTTTCACCTTTCAAAAAAAAAATTGTTAGAATTTAGATGCACATGTTTCATTCTTTATATTAGAACAGCTTAATTAAGATTTTTATGGTAGCGACTCTTACAAAAAGAAACATTTTTTTTCAAAGTTTGCATGCATTCGCTATTAACTATGATAAACTAAAATTAACCAATTAAATTATAAAATTTTAGATTCAATCTTTCTTACAAAATATCTGAATGCAATGATACATTTTTGTAAGACATAAATATTTCCGGATAAGGGTATAATATACATTAAAATTAATAAACCATGCTTTTGGCAGTTGAATTTAAGTGTATAGCTTTGATAAGCTAATTTTTCTCGAGCACCATTTTTTTAATTGTAATGTAATTATCTACATAAACGTTAGTTATGCGTTTAATGTAAGTTACTAAAATAGTTGATAATGAATTAGAAAAAATATATAAATAAAAAAGAGCAAAAGAAATGCGATTTAATTTTATACTGAGTAATATCGTTGTAAAATAGCACAGTTGGAGAGCTATTTTTTTATAATATCTAAGAAATTAGTGATATATTTGTTGAATAAAAACATTGATAATGAATGATATATCATATACGTAATATTAATTATGTCTAATATGATAATCGAAGGTAATTTTAATTTATTACATTTAAAATTTTCAACATATCATTACTTACAAATTGAAATATATAGAATTTAGCTACACCTCACTAGGAGATGTCGGAAGATACATTTTTAATATGCTCTACTTTGGAAAGCGTGTTTTAAATTTGAGGCTATACTAGAGATTAGAAATCTGTTAGAGAAACGCATCGCCATTGAAAATCCATTGGAATCATGAGGAAAGGATGAACCATGTTACTTGTGGCGCAGAAATATGCAGAGAGGACAGATTCGTACTTTATCACTATATTTGGAGAATTATAAGCGTGAACTAAAAGCCAAATTCATTGTAAACATGGCGCCTCTAAGCGTAAATATTATAGCCAAAAAAATGAATAAAAAAACACACACATCTGTGAAATACTATTGCAGAAACTTTCACAAATCATGAATTGCATACATATGCAGAAGAGCTGTGAGCCATTTATACTTAAAAATATATCGATCAAAACCGACTGGCCACAAACGCTCCATAGAAAACTAAGGCGAGTTGGATGCGCAACAATTATGCACGTGATATCATGCCACAAGCCAGCTGCTGGGACAAGTGCCTCAAGTTGGGGTTTGCTAAAGCTCTCTCTGATCGTTATACCTGCTCTATGAGCTATACCTCAAAGTTCTCATTAAGAGTGGGGCTTTTTCAAGGTTTGCCCCCTCCCAACAGTCCAAATCTTTAACTGTTGGACTTTGTTGGAATCTTTAACTGTTAGCACATATTCCCAAACGTGTTTGGCTGATCCTTTGAGGAAGCGAGAAGGTGTCTAAAGTCTTAAAAAATTCAATTATTTTTGGACTAAAAGTAGAAAATTTCCTACCACTTGAATACATATGTGACTGTCGCTCAATCGTTCTTCATAATTTCATTTAATTTCGTTAATCATGTCTCGCGGACTTCTGTAATAACTCCTCCAAATGCACAAGAGTAACCCCTTGCTTTATACAGTGAGTTCCAAAAACTGTTTCAAATTATTTTCAAATGAAGGATCATTTTGTTCTTTCGTGACGGTAAAATGATCTTTTGGACACTTTTCCAGAATTATTTTTTTCATCACTCAGTATGGGTTGAAAATATTATTAAAATATGTTTATAATGCCAAATATAGTGTAAAACATATTAGCAAAGGGCCAATTTTATTTAAACATTTATGGTATTTTACACAGGTCTTTTATTTATATTTTATTTTATTTTTTTACCATTGAGGAGACCATTTTAGGCCACCTTCTCCTGATCAATAATACTTAACTACACTCAGACCTGATTTAAAAGTGATGCTGTAAATCTGTTATGCACGAATTTGCTATGACACTTTCAGTATTGACTGTTGAAAATCGCGGTTTAAATATATTTAAATATTATAGTTTGTTAGTCAAATCCATCAAACTTTAAAATAGATAATAAATAGATATTAAAGTAGTTTTTATCAGATATAGTAAAAGATGCATTTTCTAAACAGCATTATTTTACAAGACGGTATTGACTCTTTAAAAGACAAATTTTCTAATTTTACGTAGATTAGATTACATTTATGTGATTTTTCTTAAACGTTCGAAGATTACTTCTTGTGAATACGCGCTGCTGCAAAGTTGTGTAATATAGCCATTCCTCCAAAATTAGGTTTTTTTTTGTTATAGAAAATATTAATCTAAAATAAATATAGCATAAAACATTTCTTATCTTACTCAACTTACGGCATTATAAAGAATTTCGCATGGTATTTCACTAGAAATAAAAGTATTATTCCCTCGTAATTTATCAAACATCAACAATAAGAGCTTTAAATGCTATAAAATAGCACGATAAGTTTACTGAGCTAAACAATTTTGCATATCTTTAGCAGAGTTCGCAATTTCTGTTTGAACGAACATCAACAAACAAACATTTGTTGTAATACAATCATTAATTTACAGAGCAATATTAAGAATTCAAGGAAAATAAATGATTTCTGTTCCTGAATCTGAACTAAAGTGAGTGTTTATTGACTTTAAGTTAAAGCCCTGTTGATTCTGTTCATACCCTACGTTGCTTTAACTCTTTAATAAGTTAAACACCTCCTGTACATAAATTTAAATGCAAGCAATCGGGTATGTAAATTCTTTTGAAACAAAATTAACATTGAGAAAATCCTCTGCCTTCTGCAGCTTTCATGTTTAAGCAGTGATATTTTTCGGAAAAGTTCTGACTAAACTCTGAACAAACACAACCATTTGGAGTCGCTGTCATTTGTAGAATAAAAATGTATAAACTGGATATTTACTTAAATCTCGAAAGATTCTGTTGAAAGTGAGAATTACGTTTTATAAAAATGTCTAAAATTATTCACAGACTAGTATTGACTTTTAGAATGTATTTTCTCGTCCATCTATCATAAAAAAATGATATAGAAAAATCCATTATTTTAACACATTTTGTTCTTTTACTTACTTCTCTCTAATCTGTATATACAGGGTTTTCAGTGCTAACTGTGCCCAATGGCTATTTCCTAAACCGTTAGCCAGAGATGCATAGTTCGAACTGCTAAATTTCTTTAAATTGCATAATCTATTATATCAGAAATATCCGAAGTCAATAAATCAATTCCTGTAAAAATTACCAAATTTAAATTTTTATACTGCCCTTCGGTCCTAACAGTTGTATTTATAAAAAATTATTTCTGTAATTTCAAGCACAATAAAAAGAATCGCCTTTTAAACAGCCAAATTTCACCGAGTTACAGCTGCTTAAAGTTTACGATCTGCGGAATAGGGGTTGTATGCAGAATAACTTTTGAGTAAAAATAATGTACAAGATTTTGATCAAATATTTAAATCAAAAGAGCCCGGATAGATTTTTTAGAGTCTGACTCTAACCCTTAACGGTTTACCGTAAAGGGTCATTTTTAAACGTGGAAAAGTGGCTTAAGTCAAAATGTTTCCTGCTTCATTACTCAGTAAATTATGGTTGTAAAAAGGCGACCTTTTTTTAAAATGTTATAAGAAAAACTTATAGGACCACGGGAACGTATAAATTTTAAATTTCGTTATTTTTATAGGAATTGATATATTGACTTTGATTGTTTCTGGTATAGTAGATTATAGGGTTTAAAGTCTTTTTGAAACTGGTACTATGTGTCTCTGACTCACGGCTTAGGAAATAGCCATCGGTCACAATTAGCACTGGACACTATGGTATATATACGTATGTGTGTTCGGCTTGAGTGCATGTGCATGTGCGGGATGGACAAATGGCTTTATTTTATTTTTTATTTTTATTAATATATTATAAAACTCTCCAAAAGGGATTAAATAATTCGATGCCCTTTGTCCTTGTATTCTATATGTACATACATATTTTGTACATCGCCTGCTTAGTGTATGGGACAAATTTTACTAATTGGAAATTGTTTTCTCTCTCTATGTATACCTATAGATAGATAGCTATTCATATGTATAGTTTGCATAGCTAATATAGTTTTTAGAATAAAACGTGTACTTTGCAAAATGAACAATCTAAGAATGTGTTTTTCGATGACATATTGGGTTAAGCTTACAAATATATACATTCAAAAACCTCATTTTTGAACTCTGAAAGCTTTAAATTCTGAAGCAGAAATAATAAATCTGATCAAAGAAATTTCATTAATTTAACTTGGTTTATCACATCCTGGTAATGCGATGATACATTGTGTAAAGAAGTGACTCTATTAAAATTCTGTTTTCACGTACTAAAAAATAATAGTAAATATCCAGACGTTATATTCCGTTTTAAATTACCTAAGTAAACATGAAATATAAGTGTATTTAGCGTTGTGTGAATTTTAAATTTTCAATCTTACAAAATAGTGTTACTTTAAACACTATTAGCTCACGATGCTCTTCCTAGCTTTTGTTATCAATATTCCGTGGTTGCATTATAACGGGCTACATATAAAATTTTAATCTATACCTTTCTATATATCTTTCTATAAAGTAATCGTACTTATATGGTCCAATTTTTGAAAATAGCTTTAGAGTAAAGCAAATATAAAATTATTATCTTCGTATGCATAAAATGCACTTGAGGGAGAAGTGAAGAAAAGAAAAAAAGGAAAATTCATATTTAGTTATATGGTTTAGTAACCTATTTAAATTGTTTTTAATACTATTATCATTATTATGATTGCATCTCATACTTTAACAAAATAAAAATGCATGTTTGGATAACTAAACAAATGAATTTTTTACATAATTGAAGAAAGAAATTTTGCTGCGAAACATATTAATATTCAATCTAAAATGCTGGCATATTTACCTAATCTTATAATGCTTTCCATATTACATATTTTATCTAAAACTAAATTCACATTCACGAAATATCCGCAGAAATAAAAACGCACTCAAAGAATAAATAATAATCCAAAAGTCTAATATGCATTGAAGGTGCTTTAAAATTTAATTAAATCGTAAAATTATAATCCAAACTGATGATGCAAAAAAATGGATATCTTTAAAATACATAATTGCATCTAACTGAACATAATAAAAACGAATCTCTCAACGTCGCTGATAATGTATTAAATAATATTAAAGTTCGCTTTTTAAGTACATTTTAAAATGTATGCAGTGTGTTTATGTCTGCAGAGTATACAAATCGAAATGCAGTTTAAAGAGGATTATGGTGTCTTAAAGATAGTAACTCCATGAAAGCAATTTCCTAAAACAGAAAGGCTTAAGTAGATTATCTTCGTTAACAAGCGCTCTGGATATATTCTTATGTTGAATATTGCAGAACACACATAGTTAAAAAGGTCTTGACAATAACTTGTAAAAGTTTTTAAGGATTTCTAAAAATGTCCTGTGAATTTATAAATTTATTCTAGAAACTAATACTAATACTACTAATTTTGTATTATTTTATTTTTCGTCTTAGAAAAGAAAATAATTGAAACCCTTAAAATGTTACTATGTCGATTAAAAATTGATAATTTAGAAATAACTCTAATGAATTCTAAATATTGCTTTACATTTAACTAAATATTATGAAAATATGATTGAAGTTTTCAAAAAATCGTGCAAATTATAAAAATCTCTAACAAGACACAATCGCATTTGAGGTTTAAGCTCTAATCCCTCTAATTTAACATTATAAAAAACCTTACTTGAAGAAAACTTAAAACGGCAATATGTTAATGGAGACAATTGTTTAAAAAATAACATAAAAATTTTATTGAATAAGTTTCCGTATGTACTGATGCAGTGCAATGTGTTACTTTGTTCGGTAAATTGTTTTTATTGACGGAAGTCGAATATAATTTCTAAAAATAACCTTTGTGCAGTTTGTAAAATATGATCAAAAACTTGTATATGTTCAAACACACGGATGAATCCTGTGTAAAGATATGTGATACTCTGAAGAAGCCGTATAGTAATAATTGAGTACTCAAGCATTCAACATATATCTATTCAGAAATTTTTATTTTACATTTTAGAAAGTTAACTACAGGCTGTCCAAACAGGATTGGATAATCTTTGTACAACCAAATTCTTTGTTTCAAATATATATAAAAGATTTCCAAAGAACTATGCCTCTATGTCTCAAAGTTTCCGAGAAAAATGAGCGAGAAACATGGTGCATCGTGTACATAAAATAATGTCCAAAATGTGGACCATGTCGTATAAGGTCTGGCTGACGGCTCATGTTGAAACAATCTGCGTTCACAAATGTGGAAGCAGCATAAAGGGAAATAATTAAGTTACATTTTTTAGTAACTAGGCTTTGGTAGACCAATTCCCCTTCATACGTGGCCAAATGTTCTCAGATGTGGTCATCGTGGTACCCATAACCCTGATCCATGCTCATGTTTTACATAGTGTTATTGACATAGGATGTGACGTCATGGCTTTTTTTTTGTAGTTTTCTCGAAAACTATGGGTAGTAGAGGAATAGTTGTCTGGAATTTTTGTTTTGTGTACTGCAAACAAAGAATTTGCTGCTCAAAGCTTGTTTGGTTGCTTGTTATGGAGCACACTGTATATTTCCCACACTCAGATTCAGAGTGAAAAAAAAAACTAATTTTTAAATTTTGAAACTGTATAAAATGAACATTTGGCATTTTTATTAATAATGTTTTCCATCTAAATTCCTTTAAGTAATAATTTATTAACACATATTATACAATAACTCGTGCTCACCTACATTTTTCCCCGTAGGATTTTAAGAACTGATGATAAATTTTCTGCATAAAAATCCAAAATTTTGTCGTATTATATGTGTATAAAAATACACATTTTGGTAACAGAGGGTAAACGTACAGACAGTAACACATAGTAAACCTACATTTTGGAAGGAAGAAAGGGACCATTTTTCTTCGGTTGTTTGTTGGTGATTTTTGTATCTGAAAGAGTGTGGATATTGTTTACCACGCAAATTTTTCAATAAGTTTTCATAACGTTTTTTTTTTTTTTTTAATCGTAATAAACTTTTCTTGGAGTTAAATATAATTCTCATAAAATACTTTTTTATAGATTTTTAAATTTTACACACATTTCAGAATCGGAAATTAAATTATAATTGTAGATTACAGTTTATTCAGTACCACTTTCCTACATATTTAAAATGTCTTAACCTTTAGAAATGATGAAGCAAAATGCCTTTGGAGTTTTATATTTTATTAAAACCAAACACCCATTCTCGTAAAGAAATGCAAATTGCAAAAACGAAATGAGACTAAAATAACATTTAAATATTTATATTACAAATTTACATTCGTATTTTTTGTATTTTTTAAATTATTTTAGGAACCAGAACACTAGTCAATTTTTCTAATTATTATTCATGGTACATTCTATCTAAATACATTCAAATTCTTTGGAATAAACAAATATATATGATATTTTAAAATAAATATGAATGCACCACTGCTTCTTAAAATTATTCATTTTGCTTCGAGGTATACTTGAAAAATACTTAATGTAAAGAATATATTGCGATAGAATGTTCAATTTATTGAATTATTTTATGCTTCATTCATTATATTTAAAGCCTGCAAAGGAAAAATCCAATGCTAAGAATACATTTGAAAGTGTTTTATGTTATACGGCAGTCAAAATCAGCGAAAACGATTCTTACAATAACTGTTGAAAAATTCATATTAGTTCATAAAGTATAATAAGATTTGAAATAAATCATAAAATAGAACATAATTTATGTATTCATATTTATTTATTTATTTAATTTTGTTTATTTATTTTTATTTATTTTTATTTATTTATATATAGCCATGTTATATAGCGCAGAAGAAAACAAATTTAGCCAATGAAGTCACTTAGTTTTTTAAATAGATGAAATCTTTAAGTTTCAAAACAGTCAATCTCTTGTCACCAATGCAAAAACATACAGTGTTATTGTTCCAGTCTCCCACTAATAAAGCTTCGCCGCTATTTGTGTGTGTTTATTACGTTGACTGCTCAACTTTTTTTAGAAATGGACTTATTAGGGGGTGTATATCTGTTTATAATAATTTTCCTTATAATACACATGGTTTATATTTAAACGGCAGTGTAACAGCGTTAGAATCCCTTTTATTTAATTTATCTACCTGGTTATTTGGAAAAATTAAACATGTATAGTGTATGAAAAGAATAATGTTTAAAATGCTCCTTATGATCTATAATTGCAATGAAATTTTTATTAAAATGAATGCATCTACATAGTTTATTTTCCATTTCATAAATATTATAGTTTTTATCCGTGAAACATTAAAGATATTGTGTATTTTACTATGCTGCGTCCGAATATATTCAGACATTTAATTAAAGTAATAATTTCTTTGACTTGCAATGTTACTTTGCATATCCAAATACTTACAGTGCTTTAAAAATACCTAATGAAGGAAACTATTACGTTTTCCGTTATGTAACGTGGATTTGCATTTATATGAAAAACCGAAATTCGAAGAAGCACGTAATACCTTCATTACTTTAAACAAAATTCATTTAGAAGTGTTCCAAAGAAAGTGACTGTTTGAAGAGTAGTTTTCACTTTTAAAAGTCATTGTACGTTACTCAAAGGAGGAATGCAAGGATTCAGAATGAAACGCATACATAAATAATAGTAGATACACATCCGAAGTGAGTCATAAGGAAGGCACCTTTTTTTCATGTAACAAAAAATAATTAAACATCCGATCCTCATAAAAAATAATCTTAAATATTATAAAATATAGATATATCATTCGGATGGTGAATTTATTGTGAATTATCATTCAATGCTAATTAATTGTTTGGATTTACATCAACTGCTAAATAATTGATTATTCAAATCATTCCTTATCGTCTATGCATCGTGTTGAATTGAGTTGTTGACAACTTTGACTATTAGTACTTCTGAAGAAAGCATTCATTTATTTTTTTTGTCACATTTGCACATTTTACCTTATTGTACGCTATTAAGTACCCTTAAAAATTTGATTTTGATAAGTAGTAGCACGACTTCTATATTTAGTTGAAATTTTAAGAGACTCCTCAATCAATTATCCTGGAGGACTTACCTAAACATATGTTATTCTTTAAAAAATGTACACTTGTCCTCGTTTTAGATGCCACAGTATGTTATTGAAAGATATTACGTTGTGCTACAATTCATTGGCCGCAACCATTGAATGTATCTTCCATTATATCTTTAAGTACCTTTTATGAACACTATACAAGGAAATAGGTTATAAATCACCCAGAACGCTGTTTTACTATATTTTAAGAAGAAAAATGTCTTAAATCTTATTTTTCAAGAGCAATTACAGAATAAACTGTTTTGAAAAGATTTTAAATAATAGAGATAGGCATAGATTTACTTCCTGAATATTCATTTGTGCAATCAGAAAATCTGGAAAAACTTCTAGAAAATCCTTCTGAGCTTAAACAAGTGTCATGTAATGAATATGTTGAATACTAACATTCAGAATCTCGTTTCAAGTAATACTACCTAGTAACACCACAAACCTGCCATACAAATTTTGCAAACAGTGATGAATTCCCCACGATAAACTGAATGCATTAAAAAAAACATAAATCAAAAGAGAAAAAAGTAAAGCTGACATACTAACATCGTCGCCTTACAAAGCAGAATTAGACATTATATATCGGGAGAAAGCAATTCAGGAGAAATAATATGGGCCAGGGACAGGAAGAATAAACGGAAAAGAGGTTTGAGAAAATTAAAAATTTTACTCTGTTCTCAAAAAGTTCAAAAAGTCTATAAAAAATTCTAAGAACTAGTGACATGATCTGTTGATTAGCAGGGGAATGTTGATCCTTTTTAACGACCTCTATCCAATCTTACTTGAGAAATATTTTTAGTCTTCCTAGTTTAAATTCTCCCCGTGATCCGTTTTGTTTATTACACTCTTATGAAGTTGTCAGTAATACAATTGACTGTAGTGATATACTTCAGAGTATTTGTGTAAATGTGCCAAACAGGTTACTTTGGAATAATCATTTATTTGCCAATCCATTTATGAAACATAATATTATTAATCTTCACTATACAAATTTTACAAAATGTTTGAGAAGTTTTCTGTGGACTTCAATATTCTTAACCTATTCTTTACTGTTTTTAAAGTTAAGTGCGTTGAACTTTTAGATTCATAATATGTTATTTATTTTATATCTGTCATATTTTGTCATATGTTATCTGTCCTTTTATGTTCTTTTGTTTGCATGTTTGCTTTTTTTTTTTTCATGCAACACTGCAATCGGATTTTTTCTGTAGAGTGCATTTCTTTTATAAATAAATAAATAAATAAGTAAACTTCAAAAGACAAAGAAGAACGGATTCAGTTTGACAAATATCGAGGTTTAGCACATTAAACCTGTTCAAATGCAGAAAGAAGATTAAGTAAATATATGTTAATTTGTAATTAATTCCTTTGCAGTAGAAAAAATCTAGCTTAAAACAATAGACATTCTCATGCACTTCTGTTTTCTCATTTTAATTTCAGTTTCTTTCACCAAGTAAACACGTTTGATAAATTTTTGTACTAAACTTTGAATAATTGTTATTTAAGATGAATACCCAATGTTACCCAACGGGTTTTCTGAAACCAGGATTTAAGTCAGTTTTCAGAAAAAAATACTTTTCTGTCTCATCCTATGAACTAACTACCCGCGCTCTGATAATTTAATTAACAGTGTTTTAATAATTTCAGTAAATTAAAACGCTTTAATTTGTTATTAGTAAGTATTTGTATATAATTAAAGAAAACGGCAAGGAAGTGTTATAAGATAATATTAATGGCTATTGTTTTATAAAATATTATTTAAGAAGCTAATATTTTTTCGAAATTAAAATATATCTGTTTCTGTATTTGTATGTTTTCCTATCAATTTATGCAGTAAGGCAGTTTCAATTACGGCTAATTCAGATGTATTTTAGACGTATACCATCGGGAAACAAGAAACGATGTTGCATAAATAGCATTATGCAAATACATATGCATTTCTACGTCTTGATACTCAAGCATCCTTTAATAATTACTCATTAATAATCGAGGAATGCAATATTTATTTCTTTAATTTTGATTAGAATATTTGTATTTTACTTCTTGTAAAGTGGATTTGAATCATTGCACGTTTGAGTGTTTTACAAGTAAAATATGCAAGTTTGTAAAAGTATGGACATTGTAAAAAAATTATATATGCAAAGGAAAGAAAGTCAATTTTATGTTTGACTGAACTCTTTTGAAATTCCATGAATATTTTCATAATGGACATGGAGGGAAAATCTACTCTTTTCATCAAATGAATTATCAAACTTAAAGATTTAAAACATATTCCAAGTGTTGCATTTAATAACGCATATGTATCAGTTACAGTCAACATCACTTACCTCACTCTTCCAGTGGCCTCTCTTCCAGACCTGCTCCTTGTCACGTGCGGGATATTATAGTTATGCTCCCTTGAGTAATATCAACGTCTTCTTTCGTGTTTTCGTTACTCAATCATTGACGCTTTGGCTTGCTTATACTAATATTTGGCTCTTATGCACTTAATACCATCAGTGAATTGATGGTCCAGTTCCCCCAGAGGAGATTTCTGTTTTGGAAAGATGTTTTTAGCAAACATTGACCACGTTGGAAGGGACAGTGAACCATTAGGGATTTCCCTTGCTCTTAGAGTTTGCCCAGCAATTTGTCCGTTTTTTCTCTTATGGTAATTGCAATTTATCTCTTGAAGATAAGGTGTATTTAGCGTATCTTTTTATACTTACGTATAATATGAACACATATGCACGTTTCATGGATATAGATAAAGGGTGTTCAAAAAGCGTTACTCTTGTAGATAAGTTGTGTTTCATTTATATATTTTCAAATTTATCGAAAAGTGGAATATACAAAAATACTTAATGATGGAAAATGACTTATGTAATACATAAATGAAAAGTGAAATAGAAATATTTAATGCTTTTAGCAAATCACAAACGCTGTCAAGCAGCCCCTTAGTACAGAAACACATTCAATAAAAGTTTAACTGTTAAGCATTTATGAGAAAAACTCAAGCTTTAATAAAAGTAGAAATGCATAATTCAATAATGCTCAGTTTCCTCAGAAGGAGATTTGCGCAATAAAAATATACATATGTAGCTTGGTTCCAGAAGATTTGTAAATAAAATGCATTGTTTTGCATTTGAAAGAATATGTGAAGGAACGAACTTCAGTAAAAATATGAATAAATGCAATATTAGTTTTAGGCGAAAAGAAAATAAATCTATGTATGCCAATTAGAATATGACGTGTACTGACTTATAGAACCAAATAACATAAAATTAAAGAAAAAAAAAATAAATCCAGATCGGAAACCAAAATACTTAGCATGTGATCCCAAACAAAACAGCACGCTGCAAAAGAAACTAAATAAATAGTCATTAATATTCAAAAACCAAAGTCTAATCGCCGTGCAGTAGACCGTTGCAAACATCCGCGGATCCACATCCAAAAACTTCATGTGCAGCAGAAGTCTTAAATGGTTGCGCATTATTATGCACTGTTCATCGACCGAAAAACTGACGAAACCGAATGTAAAAAAACATCTGTTTATAAATATGTGTATTTTTCCAATGCGTTTAAGCTATTTTCCACGTATTTTATATAAAAATTAATAAAATTTATTGGAAATCCATTGCTGTAGAACAACGTGGGCAGAAAAATTATAAATTATGTTTAAAAAAATTACTGCTGAAAAAAAAAATCTAATGAGTTGGTATATTATAAGGCTGATTAAAAGAAACATTAAAATTGAAGAGCAGTGACTATTGAATTGACTTATTGTATTTAGAATTCGTACCATTTATCGAATGCACTCATGTGTAAACAATCATTGAGTGTAAAGCATACAGTATAATTAAATGTTTCATGCTGTTAAAATGACCCTTGACAACCAATATATCGTCTACTCATGTACAAATTATCAAATCTGTTGGCTTATTGTAGGAAACAGATTGGTAGTCATAGTGAAAAAGATAAAAATCGGCAGCAGTACTTGAGTAACAGTTATCGATGCCGATACCTTTATAACTTGCCATAAAATTTTCACAAGGAAAAAAAAATGTTTAATTACTGTGGTAAATATTAGAGTACCGACAAAAAAAAGCCATTTTAAATTGGTAGAAATAATGTTGATAGTTAAATTTTGTGCCAAAAAACCTATTGCGCGTTTACATGAAAATTCAAGCGTATATAATGATTATGAGATTTGTTTGGGAGTTGCGATTAGTTGAGTGTTTTTAGCATACGCGGGGTTCACCGGTCAAGGAAAACATAAAAACCTGTAATGGTTAGAAAAAAATTAATGCAATAGAGATGTGATGGGAAAATTGAAAATTCTGGCTAGAAACTTGAATGCGAAATGATCCTAAAGCAGTGCTTTTCTAATTTTAACTACCTCCACTCACCGCACCAAAAAAAAGTAACCTCCTCTGTTGAGTTCTTACGGTTAAGTCATATTTCGATCCCTCCAGATTTACGGCTAAGGAGAAGAAAATTATCAATGCAGACTTTATATGACTTTCATGTTTTATCCCAAGATTACCCATATTTTTAGTTAAAATTCCAATTTCCTGTGACTTTTTTTAAAAAGGAAGATCCTGTTAAAGATCCTACAAAGTGAATTTTGAAAATTTGATTGACAATGCTTCTAATAGTGTTTCTGATATTGCAAGTAAATCTAAATTTAATAGGATTTTTATGAAATATTACAGGGGCAAAAATTATTTTTGCCTAGAAATTACTATAGAAAAATGCTATGTAGTATATAAATTTATTTACTCTACATTTAAAATAATAATAATGTACAATTTTTAGTGAAAATATGATATTTGTTTTCAATCTAGATATTTTGTGAGGTTTCTTTTAAAACTGTTACCAATTTGTTTAACGGATAATTAACACTTTTCCGATACGTCATTTGTAAATTTACAGACGAAATGAGCATCATTTGTATGGCGGCAATTTCCTCGAAATGACCACTCCACAAATGTCTTAACTGCCCTAATCGATCATACCTTTTCCTTCCTTTATAATCTGGACTGCATCCAGAAAATTCAAACCCTCTATCAGCTACGTTATTCTTTTCGCGTATTCCCAAAGGGTTATCTAATTCTGCGTCCGTCAATATTCCTGACCTAATTATAGCCTCTTGCGTGGTGTCAGAACTCTAATATCTAGCACATTTAGCCCGAATCCTAGACATAATATCGAATAGGTAATGCATTCGGTAAGCTTGCGAAATCCTTCTGGCGTTGCTAATTAAGTGCGCCCTTTGATATTGTACTTTTAGGATCATGAAAGCCATGATACGAGATATTGTAATTAATAAAAGGTTTTTAAAAAATCCGTTATATTGGTCTGGTAGCTAAAATAGTGATGAGTATTTGTCTTGCACAAAATCTGTTCACATTTACTCTTAAATGATTTACTCTAAAATGATTTACTCTTAAATGATTTACTCTAAATGACTCTTAAATGATTTACTCTAAAATCAAACATAAATGAATGTTACATTTTACGGAGATCAAACCATTAACTCTCTTATTATTTGTTTTATTTTATTCAAAACTTGCATTTATTTTTGTTAGTAAATTGGATGTTATAATCAAAAATATATGATGTTCTTTACTTTTGAATAAATCAATAAACCGGTTAAGGGATCTTTTTTTAAATTTTTATAACATACAGGGTAGAAGTTCAAAAGCAAAGAGAGTGAGAAGCTTTCTTGATAAAATCAAACAATTGTATCAAAATGAAAATGAAAGGTATCAGGCAATTAGTCGAGATGCCATTAAGAAATATTCGGCATAATTTATCCAATTACGAATTGCCATTTGCTTTTTCAGCAGTCCGGAAGCCTGAAAATCGCTTTGACCCAGAGTTGCTCTGTAGGGAGTGTGGCCCAATATATTCCTTCATAAACACTGTAACAAACTTCATGTTACAAAAGCTATATTATACCTCCCGGTTACTCGCATTTTCTGGTTACATTGAAATCGTGATCCTATAAACGATAACGAAAATAAATCTCACTAATAATTTGTGCATCTTGGCTTAATAATTTATTTTATGTACTTGTAACTTATGTAATTAAGCTGCTACAAAACTATAACATGCTAATTTTAATTTTTAACTTCAGAGTGTGGAATACGTTAAACCATGTACTAGTAATATAGATCTTAAAATAAACAGACAAAAGAAAAGATGATTTACTCATCATAATGAGGCTGGAAACTTTTTTGTGCTTTAAGCAACAAATTGTGCTTTCCGATAAGATACACCATAGAGTTATCCTCAATATCAGAAAAAAAAAGAAAACAGTTACTTTTTGTAGTAAAGCAGTTACATGAATGTCGAATGTATAAATATTTTGGGTTTTTTAATATGAGATTTTACAAGTTTTTACATGCTACTAAATTTGAAAAAAATGTAACTATATTTATTACAAATAGTAGTTACTAAGTTTATGCTTTGAAATGAGCTTTTTACTTCAAGCAGAAATTTAAAACTAATGTCTAAATATATTCTAGCTATTTCTACATTCGCATAATTTAAAGAAATTGGAAGAAAATGTGGATATTTTTAAATGTATGCAGCTACAAAATTTTCTGTTGTTTGGATGTGGAAACCAGCATGGGTACACGTACAAAAATTCAAAATAGTATTTTCTATGACACACATATTTTACAATTGTTTTCAGGCATGGGTTAGTTTCAACAGCAGTTACATAATACAGATGTGATCACTTGCAATCGTGCTAGATAATGCTCTTAATGGTAAAAGATAATTTCAAGCAGGTAGTTTCAACGACGCATATAGATAAACTTTTTTAGTTAAATTATGGTAAACACAATTAATCTAATTATATTAAAGCATATATGTTTATGTACAATTCCTTATTTCTTGATAAAATTTATGGATAATTTTGATATATTTATGTCCAATATTAAAAAAAAGGTAGAAAAAAAACCTTGAAACTTCCAATGAAAAATTTTGTTAAATCTGCATCGGAATTTTAAACGACATTAAAACTATCAGAGATGAGATCTCAGTGAAAAGGCATAACATGGAGTAAATCACACATTGCATCATACAGAAAATTTATGACATTTATGTAATTCAACCTTGACTGCACAGCCATTTGGCTCTTGTCCCGAAATCATTATTGGTACTTGTATACTCACGTAGCATTTCAATCATTACGAATATAGTTATTTTTCTTCTTTTTTATGTGACACATTATTTTAGAAGGAAATGTTAGAACCTGACAGGAATATCAATTCACAGAAAAACGAAGAAAAATAAATAAACCTAAAGTATTAAACAGCGCCTTGTAGTAGTAAAAGCGCTATCTGTACTAAATATCACTTAGTAAAAGAATGAGTTAGAATTCTTTTAATGTATTTCGTAAATTATCACCTAACTAAAATGTTTTGGGGTTAATTTTATCATTGCATCACATTAACTACTTTTTTAAGTCTCCCCCCCCCTCTTTCTCTCTCTGTGTGTGTGTGTGTGTACATATATATATACACACACGTGTGTGTGTGTGCTCGTGTGTATATATAAAGTTTTAAGTTTGCGGTTTAAAAAGTGTGTGTTTCAAGGAAACGCAAATGAGACTTAGAATGTAAAATACTTATCTAGAATTCTTGACTTAAGATATTATGTAGTTCTAATTTAATAGGACAGTTTCCAGAAAGTGATAAAACACTTTATAATACAAAATTTACTTTCGGAATTATATCAAACATATTTTTATGTATTATTTAATGCTCAGTTAAGGATATTTTGAATTTATATGACAAATTTCTTATGTGGTTGCATGAACAAGAACTCTTACTCAGATAATTGGAGGGGGGAAAAACATTCATTTGTGCCATTTTTAAAAAGCTACATTATATTTCTGTAAAAAGATTTAGTTTTATTTCTTTCAAGAATTTAACTGTTTTTAAAAGTGCTTAATGACTTCTGCATAAGACTGTTATTGTCACCATATTTTCTACGGTGAAATGTGTTTGTTTATATTCAACGAAACAGAAAATTGACACAATTTAGTTTAGTTATTTTTTAATATAAAATATGCTTCAGTCACATAACTTACATAACATTAAAAACTGGAAATGAAATATTCTTTAAAATGATTTAATGTTTCATTCAGAATAAAAAATAGAGAGTTCTATCGCATTCTAACTAAAGTATGTGTTAGCTCTTGTATAAATGTTGTAAATTTTTCATTTACAATTTAAGAATGCGTTATGCTTAAAGAAGCTGAATTATAATATAAATATTAATATACAGAATTTCAGTAAGCGATACAGTCAAAATGTAGTACAAAATAGATAACATCTAAGCAAATTTCCTTTTTATCACTTATGTTATAGTAATGTACCCTCATGTGACAAAGATTTATAATATATTAAGAAAAGGAAATAAATGTAGTAACATAAAATAAAACACTTCAAATTTGAGCAAAATACCAAGGCAATAAATAGCATAACTTTTCTTCATAAGCGTTGTATTTATTTCCTACCCTTAAAAGATTAATATGCAAAATTTAATCCCAATAAAGTATTCACATTATATGAAAATAAATCAAAACTCAGAATCTCTTTGAATTGTGAATAAAATGTTAATACGCATATCTTCAACACAAAGGTGTTTTTTAAAGAAATTAATTTCTCTTGTGTATTTTGTATATAGTAATAAAATAAGAAGAACTATCTACATCGCGAGAAATGAATATGCGTTCACATAGTAAATGCGATTATGAACATCTTACGTAACATAGAATAATAGTCCTACTTTCTTTTATTGGAAGGTACATATACATTTGGTTAAGGAAATACGAGTTTTGAAAATTATTTTTCATAAATTATTCGAATTTTAAAGTGGGAATAATACTTTAATATCTGCCTTCACCATTTAAAAGTATGGTTATATTCAAACTAAATTTTTGCGTGATCTGACTGCATTTATAATTCAACACCGATATAAATACTGGATTGTTCGAAAACTCATTTTGTTTTTTATGAGCATGTTGAGCGCATGTAACGAGCTTTGAGGCGTTTAAAATAATCATGAATGTTCGAATTCTGTAAATTTAATCATTTAGTAATCTCATAAGTTGTTTTTCGCCAGCTTTCATCAATTAATGCCTTTATTGTGTCTTCATCAGATTCAGTTCTCCTTTCAGGACGTGGTGCGTCTTCAACACCAGAATGGAAAGATCAAAACTCTGAAAACCAGTTTTGGCATCGACGTTTTCTGAATGCGTCTTCTTCATACACATCAGATAATTATTTTTTTTTCTTTCTTAAATAGTATTTTTGCCTTGTCATACAGATAAAGCAAAATATTTCGAAAATGCCACTTTTCAGTTTGCATATTTGAAAGTGTACCAGGCGAAAACTACTATTCAGAATCAATCGAACGTTTTTTGCAAGCAATCTTGCTGCATAAGCTGTCAAAATGCATAATGATTAAGCGGCTTAAGTGTGCAGTTAGCTACGGAAAAATATAATTGAGTCTTTTGTTAGGAAAAACAGAAATTACTTTCCGGAGAATCCAATTACACAGTGTGCCCGCTGAAGTCCGTTATCACTCCAATAATTTCTGAACGGCAAGAGCTTTCGTCATACAAGTAGGGTGTCAGTATAGAAAAGTTGTCATACGCTGTGCAAGGAAACCATGTACAGCGCCGCATGGAATCTAAATTCGGAGTTACCGTTCTTATCTTAAAAACAATCTGATATATGGGAAAAAATTCAATTACAAAGTTATTCAGCATCATCGATTTAGTAAGCAGAAAACGCCTTCATTTGAACATGATACTCATTAGCTCACACAATAATGCTAATGATAGAAGGCACGAAACAATTTTTTTATCGAATTTTTTGGTCAAAACTGCACTAACCTGAAATTAATTTCATTTCTATTTCATGCTAAAAGTGTTTTCCGTCAGAAACAATACACATTTCGAAGCTGGTCTGCAATTTCCGCTGGGAGTTTTACAATATGGATGCTGACACGCTGACAAATGTATCAGTAATACGTTATTACGCCTTGCACATTTTACGGCTTGAAATTTAACAATAATGCGCTCAAGATGTCTTTTATTAATAAATCGGTGATGCTGAACAACTTCGTAATTCAATTTTTCCCATATTTCGTACTGTTTTTGAAGTAAAAGCGTTAACACCACATTTAGTCACCAGCTGACGCTGCAAGCGGTTTTTTGCGTAGCGCATGGCAACTTTGCTATAATTAGTCCTCGCTTTTACGCCTATCGCACTTACCATTTACAAGGTGACAACGAACTTCAGTGGGCACACTGTATATAACTATATATCTATACAAATCACACTGTATATAACTATATAACTATGTATGTATATATATATATATATATATATAGTGTTAAATTCCATAAAGCTTTTCTAATTAGGAATATTTGCTTCTACAGGAAGCACAGTATTATGCTGAACGCATGCTTAACTCCTTTAAACGTCATCACATCTACGCAATTTTACGATAAGAACCAACCACTTTTCCTTTATAAAAGAAGAACTTGTGAACGGAATCAATTTTATGGAGGTTTTTTTAAGTTATTTGGATTGTTTTGTATCTTCTAAAGCATAATAAAAACGTTTGCATTTTTCTACATTTTTATTCCCAGAAATGCACAAATGCCGTTGCATAATACAGCTCTGTAAACATAATTTTTAAAAATTAATATTTTTAGATTGAGAAATTGAATTCAAATACTTTATAATATTGTTACCATCTGCAACTTTGAAGAAAATTCGATGAACAGTTTGTGTAGCAAACTCTCTTAAACGCTACCCAGTTGGGGAGTCCTTGTTTATAAATTATTGCATCTATTTTACGTTCATCCGCCCAAATGCGCCAAAACTTGGTGATTTTTGTGTCAGCAGACCTTCTTCAGCAGACATTCACGTGGCGGTCTACTTATGAAGTCGAAAGTTTTCTAGACGAAATGCGCGTACAGACTGATAAATAAGTTTTATTTGAGTTGTTTTGCATAGTCAATCCAAATGAAACCATTGTATATGTGAAGCAGGCGAAAATTTATTTATGCAAGAGAATTGGTTACCCAAACTATTCAGCATAAACCCTTGGGAAAACCTTGCAGAATATCATGTATTAAGGTCAAATAATGAAGGTGCTGAGTTTAAAAAAAAAGTGGGATATTCTTAAAGGGAAATATAAGCACGAGCAGAATAAAAAACGAGAATAAAAGATGGAACACAAGTTTTAATTTAGAATAAGGGATTAAAATTAGAATTAATTAAAAAATAAGAATTTACATTTTGAATCTTCCTTTTGCATCCTGTAATATTGAACACCGTTTCCCAAATTTTTTATAGCTGGTGACCGGCATAAAATAGCAAATTTTTCGCTGACCATCGTCAGCGAAAAACAATAAATATAAGTATGTATTTTACTTATTAAATAAATACTACACAAATCTATATTTTTGTTGGATCTACGTTTTTTACAGATTATTTTATAATAATTTTAATATACGTAGACCGGAACCTTTTGAGGGCCAATGGTTGAGAAACCCTGCTATAGAACATTGTTTACCATAATTAGCATTGTTTTTGCTTAGTATTTATAACATACAACTCCATTCAGTAATGCAAAAATCCCTGCATAATTTCTGTTAAACTGAAAACAAATGAAAATCCATACAATATATGCAGAAAAATATATGCAGAAAGAACACGAATAAATCTGTGCAAGGTCGTGGCAACTCAGTTGTTAAGACGTAGGACTGGTAACTGGAAGGTTGCGGCTTGGGCTCAGATATAGCACTAAGACCACTGTGTACATGCAGTGTACGTGTATGATAAGTTTGTAGTTTCAAAAGCCCACTGGGCAGTCTTCAAATTACTTAGAATGTGTTAAATATCTGTGGCAACAAAACTGTGAAATTGGGGTCGTATCATGCAGTAATACAGTTGAATGAAGGCTATGAAGGCTGTCTAAAAGTTTTAATAAAACTAAATATCACAAATCCTGGATGTTTTACCATGTCGGGATATCGACAACTTGATGGCTCTCGAGTGACCAATTTAAAGAGTCATCCAACCCCAAGTGCACATAGACGTAGAAAAATTTTTAAAGCAATTAGAAAAAAAAGGCCATTGTTCATAACAATAGAGATAGCGAGCTGTACAAATCAGGAGCATTCTAAAAATAACTTTTCCTATTTATTAGGTAAGATTTAGTATTTGTTTCTATTTCCTGCCTTTTCTCAAAATGAGATTTTTACGATGTTGCATTTATTGCAGAACTTCATAACTCAAAAAATTATTAATGTAATGTTTTGAAACTTTGAAAAAATATTCTTGAGAGGTCATTTTAGGGACTGAACTACTGCGATGAATCTAGTTAAATCAGTTTTTTTTTTGTCAATTGAAGTTATGAATTGTCACGTATATTGGTGATTTTTCAATGTTAACTTCTCTAAAATATTAAATAGCATGGTTATAGTTATGAGTTTAGTTCAATCCCTTACGGACCTTTCAATAATCAAAATAAAATTTACAGAATAAAAAGATATTTATTTAAATTTGAATTATGATGTTTTGGTAAAGTGCTATTTTTTCACAAATTTTATGTATATTTTGAGCTTAAAAATCTAAATATTTTTTAATTTGCATATTTATCATGTTATTCACAATTTTTTAACTGTATTCTATTATATAATGCACATAAATTAACAATTTTTCAATTATAAAAAAAATCCCCCCGACAGTAGGCAGGCGCCTTAAACAAGTTTGAATGCAGTCCGTATAAAACGTATAATAGGTGCTTTACTTTTTTCTAAAAAATCGCTTATACAATACCCATGAATCAACAATGTGATACTATGGAACAAATTTAAATCAGCAAAATTAATGCACTGCTGATAGGTTTTTGAGTTGCAACTTTTCCTCAAAATAGTTAAGAAGTGCAAACTTCAATAATGCGAATTCTTCTTGAACGCGGTTCGAATGTATTTCCTTTAAAACGTAGAATGTGTGCTTTGCTATATTTGAATAAACACTTATATTCTAGTCAAATAACAATACAAAACAATACAACAGTCAACAATACAAAAGTCATGAAGCACTTTAAATCATCAAAACTAAGCGTTTTTGAGAGGTGTTTGAACTGTAATTTTCCATCAAAACTGTCTAGAAATGCAAACTTATGTAATACAAATTCTCTTTTTGACGAATTGCTGGTACAGTCTATTTAAAATCTAATTGGGTTCTTTTCTGTACTTGAAAAACACACTTGTACTGAAATGGAGGTAATATTTTTTGCAACAATTATAAACACACCGGCATGATTTAATCGTTTAATTGATTTTTTCTATATTATTATGATGATTTTTGCTTAATCATGCCGACTAACTTAGAGTTAAGAAATACGCTGAAATGCATATCCAGTACAAAATAAGTGTAATTGAAATTAAGACTAATCGTTAATCGTTTGAAAAGTGGTCAATTAGTGCCGATAAACAATACAAAGCTAATCGAGAACTGCGGAAGACAAATGATGCATTGTCAAGGTGATACTGCCGTAATTACATGGAATACAGGAAGAGGTCAGAAAAAGTAATTAATTTTCGTTTTAGTCTGTAGAGCTCGTACATATTTCAAGCAAATGTCATTATTAGAACAAATAGCATGTATCATGCATTTTCATTAGCCTGTACAAAAATTGTATTGAATTTTGGTGAGTGGTCGAGACATAATTGTTTATTATGTCTCGACTACAGGCGTATCCTTCAAGTTATGGAAAAGAAACACTCGAGGGCAGTATTGACAAAACGTAGAGAAAAATTATCGTTGTTGATGAAATTTGTAAAATCTGAGAAAGAAATAGAGTGTGAACAGTGTTCCAATGTAAAATACTGTGATATTTCACAAAATACTATTATTATTCATTCTTAAATTACATTTTTACATGCTAATATGTATTTAAGTATGTTTCATATCTGATAGAGAAGAAAGATAAGATAAGATAAGAAAGATATATTTGTAAATACACGAAATCTAATGTTAGAAATACTGAAATAAAGAGTTTAAAAAAATTATCTCGTGTAGAGGAAACAAGTAAATTGTCTTTTTTTAATATAATCCATCCATCTGCAAATCATATATTTTACTTAATGATAAATTAATATCGTTATTTTTTCGTTAAAAGGAAAATAACTAATTTGAATATTGATTTGAAATTAATAATTACGTATAGCAGTATGTGTATTCACACGCAATCTTTACGTATAATTAATATTCAGTTTTATATGCTTTCAAAATAGGGCCATTTTTACAGTATTAAGGAAAGAAAAACTTCTTTGTTATAATTAGCAAACATATTGCCTGACAGCATATTTATCCGGTTATAAATGTCAAAAATGTTTGTTTTAATCAGCAATATTGAACAGGACAGCCGTCAAAATTTTCGTATAAAAAGGAGAGGACCAAAATAACGTAACCACGTGTTTGGTTGCATGATGACAAATAGCGGTGAAATGTGAGATATATGTTAAAAACAGTAAAATGATAAGCAACATATATTTTTTTTGCCTTTTTATTTGTCGTCAGTAGGATCTCACACAAATAATATGACGAATGTGTATTGCTCTTATTAGAAGTAAATTTTCATTGTTGATTACTGCTCTGAATATATACCAGTGCCATATTAAAGACATATTATAGAATAATATACTGGAATGACATCGGTGTATTAAAAAAACCATATTTGTTTTAAAATATTATTTCTTTTATAATTCTATATTTATAATAAAATGAGAAGAACTGATCATGCATATATATATATATATATATACTAGCTGAAGTACCCGTTCTTTGCACGGGAATGAATGGACTTTTTGATATTACGATTTGTGGTGATTACTATTTATTGTAATAAAGAGATATAGCAAAATGGATATTGCTTTATATTGTGTTCAATAACCATGCATACCGAATTTCAAGGCAATCGTTTGTACGGTGCAGAAGGCCATGCGGCGTAGCGCAATCTAGTGGAGAGTTTTAGCAAAACGGATACGGCGGAAATATTCTTCGCATTCAGATATCGATGAATACAAAATTTCAGGTCGATAGGCTGGACAGCCCTGAAGTTCATGTGTTGACGCGACATCTAGTGGCAAATTATATAGGAAATTTAGTAGCGCCAAAGGATAGCGCCATACTCTTCCCCTTGTTCAAATATCTATGTATACCTATTTTCATAGCGATCAGTTGCACAGTCAAGAAGTGATACACTGCAGCGCGATCTAGTGGTTAATTAAAGTAATGATTTGCTACAGTGCAGTCAAGTGGCGAATTATAGCAAAATGGATAACGCCAAAATATTCTCATTGTTCAAATAGCTATGTATACTGATTTTCATAGCGACCGTGTTCAACTATCTATGTATACCAATTTTCATAACGATCATTTGCACAGTCAAGAAGTGATACACTGCAGGGCAATCTAGTAGTTAATTAAAGTAATGATTTGCTACAGCGCCGTCAAGTGGCGAGTTATAGCAAAATGGATAACGCCAAAATATTCTCATTGTTCAAATAGCTATGTATACTGATTTTCATAGCGACCGTTTGAATGGTCAAGAATTTGGCCTGCTGCAGCGTCATCTAGTGGCGAGTTAAAATAATAATGCATTGCAGTGCCATCTAGTGGTGAGTAACATCAAAAGGAACACAGTTAGAATATATTCTTCGTGCTGAAATGTGTAAGTATAAGAAATTTTATGCCGTACGGTCGAACGGTATAGAGGTTGATGCGTTGCAGCGCCATTTAGCGGCAAGTTACAGAAAAATGGATACTGAAAAATATTCTCCGTGTTCTAATATCCGCGTGTACCAAATTTCATCGAAATCGGTTGGACGATATTTGCATAGTAAACGGCTAAACGGAATAGAATTCGACGTTCTGCTGCGCCACCTAGTGGCAAGTTAGAGGAAAACGGATACCATAAAAAGCTTCTCAAAGACTTAGGTGAACCAAATTTCATGGTGCAACGGTGCTGGAGTTTTTCAAAATCATACACACATACCAACATTCATTTTTATCTATAACCAGTGTTATTATATATCCCAGTCTCAAATAAAATCCAGTTTCAAATCTAAGCCTCGCCAAAGTGCCAACATACACCATTTTGTAAGAGTTTTTTTCAGAAAATCATTCGAAGCATTGACTTAGCAGCAATCAATATGGGAAATGGTTCGGCCGCCAAAAAATAAAGCACTCATTTATTTGAAGAGGGGAATCCCTTAATACAGCCGAATTTTTTTAAATTATCAACTATAACGTGTTTTTACGTCGAAGGGCTTGGACTGAAGAAGTTCAAAACAATTTTTGAACGAAACGCGTATCCTCTTTCCTTTTACTTCTTATGTGTGTTTTTTACAAAGTTTTTTAATTACTTTATAACGTGTTTTATTCATCGGTACTCTGATGTACTAAATGAGAAGATTTCAATTTTCTGAAATTTGGCGGAATTCCCCCAACTTAAATCAATGTACTAAATTGGCGAGAATTCTTAAGATAGATCGCGTGAAATCCCTTAATAACTGCATTATTTCTTCACGGATCATTAAAATTTAACGCTGTATTCTAATAAAACCTTTGCAATTGTTTTCAAAAATCTATTTCCTTAAGCTCTCAATAAATTGCGCCAAGCCGAAAACTGTGCAAACCGCTAGAACTCACTTTCTCAAAATCGGCATTGAGCCATTTTATTTTTTCGCCAAACTAAAAAAAAATTACCTATTAGCCTCGGAAATCTTCAATTCTTATTGTTTTGCGTATAAAACATTTCATTCCTGCTCCGATTTCAGATGCACACGATATTATAATAAAAAATTAATAATCTTACAAATATAAACTAACAAAAAAAATCATTATTATTCTTTTATTTTTACTTTGAGAATTTAAAACATCTTATTCGGCAAAATCGCCACACATGGCAACCACGATCCTTATTTCACACTTTTTTCACTACAGGGGTTGCAATTACGGAAAGCGTTTTGCGTGGAGAACATAAAAAATCTCTTAAATTCCGGGAACGGGTGGACTTTCAAAGTTTTAAGGGGTTAGGGGTAGTCAGAGGCGTGAAAAAATGCCATTTTTTATTAATTTGTTTTTACTAGTAATTAAGTTTATTTCACATAAGTAAAAACATAGTATCATTTCATCATACTTTAACATTACTTCACTTAAATTTCAAAAAAAAAATAATAATTATTTTACAAGTTATGGCGGTCTAAGTTGAACAGGTTTTAATAATGGGTCCTTGCGGTGACCATTACAGCTCCTTGGAGATTCATCTAAAATCAATGAAACAAAAAAGATTATTTTTATGGATAGATAATCTTGTGCCTGATCGAAGCTTTTTTGTTTTTTTCAAAATTAACAAAATGGCGGTCTCTGGAAATTTTTTTGCAGATTTTCGGGAAAAAACCAACAATTAATTGTTTATAAAAAATCGAAGTTTAAAAAAAAAAAATCCTTCGATCAGGCACTAGCTTTTTATGTTTTCTAAAAGCTGTATAAGTTTCATTCAAATCTATCGAGCGGTTTTTGAGTTACAGTGGTCACCAGTTCAAAAAACATAGTTTTGAGAAAAACGCATTTAAAGTTTTACAGTCGATTGATGTACAGTAATACGAATAATTTCAATACTTACACTGAATCATCTATTCCTGGACCATATAAGAGTTCTTCAGCCGTTGTAGAACTTTCTAAAACATCAATTTGTTGTTGTCTACGTCGCATTCTACCTTCGCGAGTGTTGTCGTTAGCGCGCTGATCAGCTACTTTTACACGTGCACTATCGGTTTTTTCAGTATACCGATGCGAATTAGGCCCACAACTAAGTCTCAGTGTGTTCATTATTACTAATAATAACTTTATCCCTTCATTAAATATACTCATAGCTACGTATACAGCAATTTGAACAATGGTAAAACTAGTATTGATAGTTTTTGGGCATATTTTCCACACTAGTTGGTTGAAGCTCTCATTATTATTTTGATTAAATCCCTACACATCTTGAAAGTAAATTTTCATTACTAAGATCTTCATAAATAGGCTTGATTGCTTTTAAAACTTCAGGAGGTAAGGGAGAATTATGCCGCTAGCTAATTGTTCTCGGAAATATTAGACCGCTCGAGAGCCTTTTATTCTTCGCTAAATAACTCGAAAGATATTTGTCGGATTCACTTCAAACTTTAAGAGAATATTTTTAAGATACTATACTTAAAGAAAGTGCAAAAAAAAAAAAAAATCAATTTTTTGAAAATTCTAACTACCCCTAACCCCCTTAAAGTGGACTATGATTTATTTTATATTATTTTACATATCCGTGCAAAATTTCAGGCTGATAGGTCCAATTTTGTGGATTTGTATACAACACAAACAAACAAACAAACAAACAAACAGAATTTCATTTTTATTTATAAGATATATATATATATATATATATATATATTTGGGGGGCATTAATATGCTCTAATAAATTTTTTGTGCTGTATGCAATAAATAAAATTTCAAGCCCTCCAAAAAAAAATGCCGCCTGATTTTTATCCTTGATAACGTGATTTCCTTCTGAAACGGTTTTGTTATTTAATGGTGGATATTTTATGAAATATGATAGCCGCATGGTGGACTTTTTGGCGGAACCATGGGGTTTGAATTATTCATTTTTGATTATTAAATATATATACATATATATTTTCCAGCTGCAACATGGCAACATGGCTTGTAATTAAAGTATTTTTAGGGCTAAATGATTATGTTTCGACTACTGCTTTGAATAAAGTCATGGTCGATTTTCACTTGTTCAAAAAATATGTATCCTGATTAAAAAAAAAAAATCTCAGGTCTCGGTCGAAGATGTTACATTTAAAGAAAATGAAACATTTATCAATACCAGAAAATTGTTAAACGATATACCAGAACAAGATTTAAAATTAGTTGCAAAATTTGAATATGTTGATAATAAAAAAATGAAGAAAAAAAATCATAATCTCATTCAATCCATTGAAGACAGCAGTTAAGAAAAAAAATACTTTCAGTAATCAGTTCTAAATAAAATTCCAGGTAGTTGAACTGGTAAAATAAATCTTCTTTTCAGATATTAGAGCATTTACAAACTATTTGGATAATTAAGTACTGCAAGACTTTCATATTTCAATGTTACATATAAATAGGTAAATTTATGGATTTTAACTAATTGTAAGCATCTTGTTCATGTCTTGGATGTGGGTACTAACTTGTCCGTCCGTTCATTAGGGATAATGCTGGGTACCTACAAGATGCCCTATTTTTTAAAATGGCCAATACTTCATGTCGTTGCGAACAAGTAAGTGCTAGCCCTAAAAGAAAAAGAAAGAAAAAAACATTACTAAGCTATATAGAATAAATTTTTTCAAGTACTACACAGTTGAAATATTTACTGCAATTTAAAAGTAACTACAGACATTTGCACTTAGTTTAGTAAATTAAAAAAAGACAATATAAATTATTTTCTAAGTTCTAAGGAATACATATTGCATGAATCATTTTCCTTAACGATAATGTGCTTATTTTTAATAAATGTAGTCCGATTTTTGAGGTACTATATTCATGGATAGAGATTGCAATCCGGCACAAATTTTAATCTGGTCGGATAAGGCCCGATCCCCATCAATCTGGTCGGATTGGCAACATCAAAACGATTTCGCTTTCGTTCAAAATTAACTCTATAAAATATTTTTAAGTGAGTGTATCATAAAATTTTATGAAAAAGACCGTTCATTTCTTAGGAAATCAACTATATATAGATATCAACCCCGCGATCAAAATCAAAAGTGAAAATCTAGCATCTAGAATGACTAGTTAAATTTATTTATTTTCCAGGAGAGGACAGCTCGCGTCACTGAATGTGCCGCTTACAGCTACATATACGTCCTTCCCGGAATTTCATGCCTCAATTTGGAACCTCATCAGAAGTTGGGGGACTTCTGAATATTGGCACCGCTCGGAAACTGTTAATTTGTTTTCCATAATAATAATAATAATAATAATAATAATAATAATAATAATAATACACGCCCCATAAATGTAGTCAAGTAAATACTTGATTTATAACTACTATTACTATTTTTCAGTGATGATTAAAGTGACATATTTATGTGACATTTTGCCCAAAAATTGTTTCATAATAGCAAATTATTTTCATAATTTCAGGACGATGGTTTTCATAATTTCGGACAGATAACTAAGTAAAGTATGAATGCAACTTATTTCATTCATTTGAATGTAATACATTCATATGGTATATATAAGAGAAACCTTTATATTAAAAGACAAGAATTATAGCGTATAGAAATGCATTATTAAAGTAATTTATAATTAATTAGATTAATGCTTTACTTTGATGAATTATGCAGATTTTCATTCATTCAAACATCATGAATGCATACGATCTACAAGTTTTTATTCTTCAAGATTATTTAAATAAAGAGAGGCACCTTCTTGTTATTTTATTTCATCGCATTTATATAATTACAAATGGACTGATACAGCTACTAGTTCTATTGAATATCATTATTTTGAAATAAATTTTAATGGCAATAGCTAAGAAGGACTATTATTAGATGCTTCCGTGTGAAATAGTTATGCAATCATATTTCAATAAATTATATGCCTGATGATTCCGTTTTCAAAAATACCTCTTGTTTCACAACAAATTATGAGAGGAATAAGTAAATATATTATTTTTGTGCGTAGCGTATCAAACAAAATACCCCACGTATTTAACTATTGTCACCTGAATATGAGACGTAAAATTTATAATAAATAATTGCCTTTAAGTGTTAAATCTATATCACGTGCTTTTGTATATAAGAAGATCCTTTCCATATATATATATATGGCCCTACAAAATATTCGAAAAAATTTTCGGAATTATGCGGCATCGATGGGGTAGTTTATTGAAATTATGCGGTAATTATAGAAATTTATTGGAATAATGCGAATTAGTAGGGAAATTACTTCGTTAAAAAGAAAAGAAATATTTTAATTTACAATCAAAATCAAATAAGTTCTTCTAATTTTTGCACTAAGTTTAATAAAATACAGTAATGTTAGTCCGGAAGCCGATGATTCCTTCAAACACTGCCTCTGTTCTGTAAATATTTGATTGCAACATGAAACTGCTCTTTCACAGTCTGAAGAATTAGGCACAACCGATAGAACTTGCTTTTTGAATGTTAGTTCACGAAATCTTTGAATAGCCTCTAAATTCCAAAATATCACGATGTTTTCAGCGGAACATTCCCCTTGTAAGCAGCATACTCATGTTTTATTTGTGAATCATCAAATCCTGGAATATTGTTGAAGATTTCTTTATCATCAACATTCATGTTGGACAATTGGTTTGGGTCAAATACTCGAGCCGCTTTCGTGAATTTTAAACAAGGTTTGGAAAACTTAAGTCCTCGCTTTTTGGAAACATTCATTTCTGGACAATACTCATCGTTTAATTTCGCTACGGTTCGGAGCATTTTTCCCATCTATAGTCCCGAATTGGGATACAAAGGGTTTTTGAGGAAAGTATGTTGAGAAAAAATTAGGAAATAAAAAGTTTGCCGAAAAATGTGGTGTTATGAGGAAATAAGTTGTAATTTATGCGGAGAATTGTCAATTATGCAAAATTCCGCTTTTTCCGCATATTTTATAGGGCAATATAATATATACATATATAGATATATCTGTATTAAATGATAATGTTACCTTTTAATTCTTAATATTTTTCATTTTTTTGCAGGCTCTTGATAACTTCATTGAATTTATTACATTTGAAGTATTTCTTATTATGAAGCTTCTTTGCATAATCAGAACCAACTTTCACATATAAATACATTAATCTCATTTGAAAATATTATTCAAAAAATGACTTCCTCATTACCCACAGCTGAAAAGAAAAAGTTAAGAATGTGATTTTTTGAGGTAAGTTAAACGAGATAAAACAAAAATGAATAAGAATTTTAAATATGCAATTTTTTTTCTCGGTGTTTTTTTTTTAAATTATGTTATCGAGGCTAATAAATCTTTAAATATGCAGGGTATGCGAGCGAATAATTTCCTTAGGGATATTTGTAATGCATATGAATGAAAGTTTTGATTTTAAAACTACCGTAAACGAAAAGCTGATTTATGTGAAGAAAAAAGTAAAGGTTCACGTTTTTGAGCTTCAAACTAAATTAAAAACTTATTTCTAAAATATCAATGTCAGTGAAGGCAGTTAAAAAGATTCAAGCTAGAGTGATTTTATGCTTTTTTTCACGTGCGAAGGTGTCTGATTGAAACTATAACTTCTTTCTATATTAATCTGCAGATAGAGAATTACAAAAATGAATAATTTGTAAGTACTTAATGCCGCATTTTATTTGGATTACTCCTATGTAAAACAGGCAAAGAAGGCATGCTTAATATGACATACGTTCGAACGTACACGATTTGTTGTAAATCAACATTAAATATATATATATATATATATATATATATATATATATATATATATATATATATATATATATATATATATATATATATATATACAGATGCAATGTATATCTATACATATACAGATGAATAAAGAAGATATATGAGCAAACTTGGTTGAGCAAATATGTACCAGCTAATAGCTTTTGAAACTGCGCATATTAGTATTAATGTTTCTAGGTTAATCTGAGATGCTTTTGTATTTTTTAAGTATGAAGATACCGATATAGTAACTCATAAACATCATTTAGATGGGAGAAGAGTATGTTAAATGTGTACATTAATTATATTTTTGTACATGAAAATTTCTGGTCTGGTAAAAGTATAGTGAATTCTGTTGTATAATACCCCTTCTTCTCCTATACCGCAATAGAAAATATAACAATTTGTCTGTACTGATAATGTTAACACATGATATATAATTACTTATTTGATATGTGGAGTTTATATAGGCTATATTAACCACTGAATATGAAAATATTTAAATTATGCACTCATAATACAAAAATAAATCAATGTTTTTATAGATTTGTGAATGATTTGTCTTTTTATTTATAAACATGTCTAAAGAAATTCTAATTAAATTTATTGTATTATTAATGTTATGTGAGTTATTCAGGGAGTTTTCTTATTACAAAACGCCGCAGGTTTGTTAAATGAAATGTGATACAGTGGTGTGTGAAATAAAATGTGGCGTATGTGACATCTGTCTGTTTGCTTTTTTTAACTTTGAATTTTGAAATTTGGAACATTATTTGCGAAAACATTATTTATATTACTGAATAATTTATTTCGAATTGTCTCGTTCAATGAAAGAAAGAA